>CM029521.1:51240012-51866686 GCA_017140615.1 Eucalyptus cladocalyx
CACATATCAATACCGTTTGCTTTCTAGTAGGCAATTCTTATTGAGAAAACTTTGATGGATGATAAATGCATCCCATAAATATAAGTTTAAGTTTATGTTTTTTGATATTTCGAAAAAAAGAAGTTTAAAGTAAATGTGGCTTTTGATGCCTTTGGCCCTTTTAAAAAGGAAAATGGCACAAATGATTCTTGAATTCTGGCTTAATATGTGATGTAATCTGTCTTTAAACTTTCGTTCAATATACAATATGATCCATGAACTTTTACTTTGTTCAATATAATCCCTACACTTTTATACATGTTAAATATTTTCCCTAAAATATATGAAAATATTCAATATTATTCTTGAACTTGAATTAATGTAAGAATAACATTGAATATTTTCATATAGTTTAAAGACTAAGTTGAACATCTACTAAAAGTTCATGAAGCACGTTAAATAACATAAAAGTTTAGAAATCATATTGGACATTAAATAAAAGTTCAGCACATTGCTTATTTGGGTCAAAGTTCAAAAATCATTTATGTCATTTTTCTTTTTAAATAAACAATATGGATACAGAAGATCTGCTTCTGCTCTAATTATATGCTTTAATTAGGCATTTTAGCTTATGGAGATATAGAAGATTTGAGGAACAGATAGGCCAAAGCAACGACCGCTAGCGGTGATTTTAGTCCTGTCACTGACCCGAGCATCGAAGACGAACCGGTTCACGCCCTTCCAGTTGTCCAGATCGTAGGCGGTGAAGTGCTTGCAGCAAGCGGATGCCTGAAGGCTCCCGCGGGGCTTCCCTCCGCCTTGGAAGGCATCGCCTTGTACGCCTCGCACGTACGAGACGGCGTACTTGCCGGTGACCAGCGGTCCTCGCCGGGCGTCTCCTGCCCTCTCCCCCACCTCGGGTCTCTGAATATGTTGATGTTCGGGGCCCAGAACGTCATCCCCTTCGCCTGCCCCGAGTTGTACACCGCTCTCGCCTCGGTCCCTATCGCCTGCAATGCCACCGTTTCGGCTCGGTTCAAGTCACTTTTTGGTGCACTGATTGGTCTTTCAGGGTCGCAAGCTTACCTGGCCGATGCGGTACCAGAGGTCGGCGTCGAAGGAGGCGGCGGTGAGGATGACCTGGGGGAAGCTGGTGGCGGACCGGATGGTGCCGTTGAAGCGGATGCCGGGGCCGGATTCGGAGACGCCGTGGAGGGACTCGGACCACCATTCGTAGGCCGGGATGCCGAGCCGGGGGATGGCCGGGGCGGAGCTGACCAGCTGCGAGATCTTCTCGTCCAATGTGAGCCTGGAGACGAGGTCCTGGGCACGCTGGCTGATGGGGAGAGAGGCATTGCAGAAGGGGAATGACGTGGTGGAGGGGCCTGATGGGTCACACGAGAACGGCGGCGGCTGGGCGGAGGCGGCGGGAGGGGAGAGGAGGGTGGCGACGGAGATGAGGACGATGAGTAGAGGGAGGCTCTGGACTCGGTGGTTTCCCATTTTGGCGGGTTCTTGGAGACGGATGAAGGCAACCGCGTCGGTGAGGGCAGTGGGTAAAGAGAATTCTTGATTTTTTTCTTCTTTTTTCAGCAATAAAATCTTGAAAATATTTATTGAAGGAAAGGGAAAATATACCTACCATCAATGTTATGTTACCATATCTTATACTTTCCTAATGTTATGCTACCATATCTATACTTTCCCACTTCTTCGATATACTTGGAAATACAATCTAACCACACATAACTATAATTAGAGAGAATTTCAAGTAGAGACTTAAGAGTAAACTGATTTTTTCAAAAAGATTTCAAAGTAGATATTATTTCAAATAAATATTTGAAATAACCAAATTAGTCTCCAAAATTTTAACGTCCTCCAATTTTCTTCTTTTGACCGAGGTTACTTTACTAAATTGGTGCATCTGACCAATAACAGGCTATCATCTATTATTCAAGCAACATGTAGAGAATGTGTGAGCATATTGTGGTATATCACAGCACATATTGTGCTATACCATGCCGATGACAATGACTTCATTGATTTGTTAGAGTTGTGAATTTCCTATGTTTATCTCCACCAAGTAAAGATCTACTGGAGCTGTCAAAATTAATTGTATTTGATTGATCCGACTGCTCTTTCAGCATCTAACGTGTTTTTTTTAAGGCATAGAGTTGTGAAGACTCCTCTATTATTTCTTGAAGTGGCCGTACAAGGATTATGTGCATTCATATGCCATAATGCACGGCTTTCCCAGACATGAGCAGGAAAAAAGGTTTTAGATGATTGCATTGTAGATGCATCTCTCGTTTAATCTGGAGTTAGCGATTATGTTTCAATGAGCAATATCGGTAATTTACTATAGGCTTTGAGATGTCATGTCACATCACGAACGACGTATCTGCTATAAAATCCCTGCCATCAATTAATTGACATGTTCATTTTTGTTCAATGTAGTGAAAGATGAATGACGTATCCGGAAACAGGTGAAAGAAGATCTGATGAACCCGGCAATTGATGTAACCTAACAACGATGTCTTTCGACGTTGCAGACTCCTTCCCTCCTTCGCAAGTTGACGAGAGACGTCTAGAATCGACAGCTAATGGGGCTTCCGAAGAGCAGAGAAAAGCGCCTGCGTCTTCAAGAGATCGAAGTCCACGTGGCTTGTTGCAATAGGCCTCAACTGCCAACAAAGCCTGGAAGCTGGTCGGAAGCTACGCAGGACCGCCGTGCTAGAACGTGACGCTGCTGCAGGCTCTGCAGAGTTATGTGAAGGACACGAGGTATCAGCCGGGTTGTGACTGATGTAAGAGCGTTCACCGCCGTCGATTGCCCGGGCCATAAGCAGCAGGTCACGTGGTGCTGATCATGGGTTTAGGTCAAATTCAAGAGAGGGAGGACTTTGATCGTGTGGATTTGGTCCTTCCCGGCAGGCAACAAAAGTTCATCACGACTGTCGCCCAAGCTGCGAAGAAGGCAGCCACTTGGGTGCTTCTTCGTGGAGGTCCCGTCGACGTAAGATTCGCCAGAGATGATCAGAACATCGGAAGCATATTCTGGGCCGTGTCCTGGTGAGGCCTGATCCGGACCTAATCAAAGCATTTCATAGCTAGAAGAAACTGCCGGTGACACTGGAAATTGGAACCAAGCATGACAAAAACCCATTCAGTCGCAAAGCAAAATGAACAGATTAAAACAGAGAATTTGCAGATACAATGGATAACTACTTGAAAATTCATTGATTCTCATTCCTCTTATTGATCCTTTTCTCATGCAAATAGGGAGAACTGGAGAAGTTGCCGTTCGAATATTTTCTTGTTACACTTGCCAATTGAAACGCTAATAGAAGGATGCAGCAAGCCATAAAATCCTTAACAATGCAAGATGAACAACCGCCCAATTTCGCATATCAGGCCATCACGTTGACCGGGTACTCTTGATCTCCCACCTCCAAGAAGCGCCACCCTTCTTCTAATATCATCACACCATTTTCATTGGCTCGGCTCAGGTGGTCGCAGGGGTTCAATGTCAATTGCACCTTCATGGTTTCGCCCCCCTTCAGTTCCACGCTCTGGAAGGCCACCAGCTGCTTCATCGGGCTCCCGCTGCTTGGCTTTGCATGCCTCACAAAGAGCAAAACCGGGTGCTTGCCCACCATGTCGCCATGGTTCTTGACTTTGACCGTGGCCACAAAATTGCTCTTCTCGCAAAAATCTGCTCCCAAATCTGAAACTGGTCTGTACCGAGGGGAGGCGTCTGAGGCTTCATCAGGTTGAGATTTAGCAGATTGGATTAGGTAGAAAAGTTCCTTGGTAACAGATATGAACTTATAAGAATATTTTGTGTAGCTAAGCCCGTGTCCATACTCGAAAATCGACTGGCCTTCGTAGAACCGATATGTACGCCCAGGATAGCCAGTGGATGGTTCAGGCCTCATCCTCATGTCAGTCATTGGCACTCTAGTGAATTCTTGCGGGTACCAAGTCACTGGCAATCTCCCCCCTGTTTCAATAGTAAAAGAAAACGTCCTGATTTTTTCAAGAAAGTCAGGTACAGAAGCCAAGAAGTGAAGAAGGATCGTAGGATTTTACCAGGATTATGTTCACCAAAGATGATTTCTGACAATGCCATCCCGCCGGCCTCACCAGGATAACCGGCCCACAAGATGCTTCCAATGTTCTGATCATCTCTGGCGAATCTTATGTCAACAGGACCTCCACAAAGAAGCACCAAAATGACTGGCTTCTTTGCAGCCTGGGCGACAGTCGTGATGAACTCCTGTTGCCTGCCAGGAAGGACCAAATCCACACGATCAAAGTCCTCCCTCTCTTGAGTTTGATCTAACCCCATGATCAGGAGCACGTGATCTGCCGCTTTCGCTACTTCCACAGCCTGGGCAATCTGTGGTGACGAACACACTACATCATCACATCCCGGCTGATACCTCGTATCCTTCACATAACTCTGCAGAGCCTGCAGCAGCGTCACAGACTTGCATGGCGGTCCTGCATAGTTCCCAAGCAGCTTCCAGGCATTGTTGGCATTGGGGCCTATTACAGCAAGCGATGCGGAATTCGATCTCTGAAGAGGTAGGTGCTTTCCTTTGTTCTTCAGAAGCACGATGCCACTTCGAGCAGCCTCAAGAGCCAAATCTTGATGCTTTTGGGAGCAGACCTGATCAGGGCCTATGTTGCCAAATGGCTGTTTCTTGGGGTCTCCATTGAAGAGTCCTAGCCTCATTCTTACCGAGAAGAGGTTGTGAAGTGCTCTGTCTATCTCGGATACTAACACTTTCCTTTGCTCAACAGCAGATTTGGTATGATTTTGCAGATAGGTTCCACAGTTGACATCCATGCCTACAGGTTGCAGTACCATTAACTTTCAAGTGCATCACCATTCTTTCGTCCGAATCCGAAAGCACACTACGATTTTTTCGTATTTCCACTAATTGAGAAAATGTGAGGTGATTGGTGATCTGGTGACCACTGGTGTAGTGTCCTGCCAATTCTAAGGCAATCAACAACTGATCCAGTGCTTTTGTTTGCAAATTGTGGATTTACGAAATGCGCCATCTTGGCTAAATGTTTTGGTCATGAGTGAAGGTCAATGCTGTTGAAACGATAGGAGTTATAGAATTCTATCACAAATTGTTTTCATGCTTCCAATTCCTCCAAAAGTGACAAAAAGACATTCTCTCTCTCTCTCTGGCCACCTTGCTTGCACGGCGCATACAATAATTGAATTTGCTAGGGCCTAAGGCCATAACGTGATAGATCTCCTCCCGTTTTGTGTTTCTTTTCTATGATTTTTGCCCCTCTGTACATTTCTGTCTTAAGTGATCTGAACCTTCATTCTTCAGTATCACCAATTCACGCGTGAAATCGAAAGCTGAAATGGTCCAAAGCCGAACACTGTTTGCAGGCATTAAGTTCCAAGGACATGCCATGCCAAGGCTCGACTATTCGTGAATCAAAGGGAGATATTCTAGTGCTGGACCATTCGTCGAAAATCAAATCTCAAATGCTGAAAAGATCTCTTTGGCCAAAAACATAAAGAAAATATGCGAAAAAAGGACACCAAGGGGAAAAAATCAAAAGAATACATAATAGAACGCGGTGAAGAAAAGGGAGCATAAAGGGCCAAGGCCTTTGACTTTTGAGGATAAGAGATGATGGACCAATTTGAATAGTACGATAAGATCAGCTCGTGGTGGCCCCGTTCATATCCTCAATCCTCCTTTCAATCGACCAAGATCAAAGGATTCGCCATTTTTTTAATAATTGATTGATGATTTAATCTCGTTTTAAATTTAATCTTTCAATCACTATTACTAACCCAGATATGTGGAGTTTCCACAAAACAAGAAAAAGAAAAAGAGAACACTATGAAGGTAGCTATATTATGTGCAACACCGCGTGATTTGTGAAGAAAATCACCACAGTGGATAAAAGCCACCAAAAATTCTAAATTATACCCACTATAACATATTTAACGCCGACTTTTCTTTATAATACAAAAATCTCGAACTTGTACCTATGTGACACATTTACTCTAAACTTGTATAATGTCATGCATTTACTCCAATTTTTTTTTTTGTGACACCAAAAATCCCAAACTTGCATCCATGTATTATATTTACCACAAAAATTTAGTGTCATAGGAAAAAGGTTTGGATTTTTTTGTATCATAAAAAAAAAAAAGTTTAGAATAAATGTATCGCACAAGTATATTTTAGTTTTTAGTGTTATAGAAAAAAGTTTGGAATAAATATGTCACACAAATACAAGTTTGAAGTTTTTTGTGTCATAAATAATTTATGATAAATATGTGACAATAGATAAAGTCTGGGGTTTTTAAGGCTTTTTCCCTTCGCATTATACCCCTGAAATCTTGCAGGACATACCAATGCTACATATAAAAGATCAATTACTCATGATTTTAAAGGGTTATAACAAAAGTACTTTTTCTTATAAAGTGATCTCTCTCTTTAGGTCACTCTCTAATAATCGACATCTCGCGAGTGTGTTTATTAGATTACCTTCTCCTAATAGGAGAAATATTAGGTGATTATTACCTAACTCGATGCATCTAATATACCGTTAGGCTATAGGGCAATGCAGAATTTTACCGTTAGACAAGAGTTATGGAAATTTGAGGCTAGCATGAGGAAGCGTTCATGAAAATGCTAAGGAATGGATTAACATACCAGCTTTGAGGGCATCGGCAACGGCATCCTCAGGCGTCTTGGCATATTTTTGATTGTCATACATGATGGATACAGCATCGCAATCCGATGTTATGTACCTACCATATCTCAACTCCTATTAGTTAACACGTCATCCTCATCTTCTCTACAATAGCCATGGAGTATTAAAATGGACTTGTCACTTTCACTTACTTACCCGTGGAAAGACCACTGACGACGGGCAATGTTGGAGAGAAGATTGAAGTCGGCGCAGCTAGGGACGCTGTTGACCCGGTTATAACCGCACATGATCCCACTAGCCTTCCCGTCCTGAATGCACTTCTGAAATGGTGGCTGGAACGTATCCGCCATGTCTTGTGCCGTCACCTGAATCGACTCGACACAAACATCGTGAGTTAAGTGAGACCAGGTAGTCCAAAAAAGCAACCCAAATCTTTACCACTACTGTTCCCACAAGATTTGATTCCAACTTTTAAGAAAAGCAACCAGGTCATACGGGCAAACTTATATGCAACTTCCACCGTCCATGTCTTTCCGCAATGTCCTTGTCTCATGCTCTAAAAACGTAAAGCACGTTATACATTGTTGTTCAGTGGAACCTATTCTATCAATGTCCTACAATCACAGGAACGATCAATGTACAACAATGCTCAGAGTGATGCAAACGATTTTTGATGGTATACGCTTTTCTTTCTTATAATGAGTAAATTCACCTATTCACCTACGATGAAGACAGTGCAAAAAGCTATTCTCCTAGCTATTTGAAAAAGAAAAAGAGGACAAGAAAACCTGCGAACTCATCCTTTTAAGGAAGTATAGACAGTAAAAGTCGGACATCTTTCAGAGCTCGACCTAGGTTGGATAAATTAAATTCAGATTACGATCATGGCCCACAACATAATCTAATAAAACTCACTCACGTATGGGCCGAATTCACTTTCGGTAATTTGCTAGAATAAAACAGCAGATGTGCACCACCTTTACTTTTAAAAAAAGCCACCAATCAGTCAAAGGCCTAGTTGAATAATCCCTCAATTAATGGACACCCATGATCTGCTTCTGCTCTAATCACATGCTCTTATAGGCAATTTAACTTGTGAAGGAGAGAAGAGCGAGAAGGAATCGTTGAACCCTGTCCTAAAACCACTCCAAAGCCAGACACAAACTTCCAAAACGTCCTAAAGCATCAGTTAACCCCACAAGACAAGACGCTCGGGAAATCCGCCAAACGTTGTATAAGAAAAAGACGAGGTGCAGGAGAGCACGAGGGAAGCGGTCATTTTTTAAGTCCTGTCACTCACCTGAGCATCGAAGTCGTAACGATCCACGCCCTTCCAGCGGTCCAGATCGTAGGCGGTAAAGTGCTTGCAGCAAGCGGACGCCTGAAGGCCCCCCCGGGACTTCCCTCCGCCCTGGGGGTGGTCGCCCTGGACGCCTCGCACGTACGAGACGGCGTACTTTCCGGTGACCAGCGGGTCCTCGCCGGGCGTCTCCTGCCCTCTCCCCCACCTCGGGTCTCTGAATATGTTGATGTTGGGCGCC
Organism: Eucalyptus cladocalyx; assembly: GCA_017140615.1. NCBI lineage: Eukaryota > Viridiplantae > Streptophyta > Magnoliopsida > Myrtales > Myrtaceae > Eucalyptus > Eucalyptus cladocalyx. The sequence goes on from CM029521.1 coordinate 51,248,241, forward strand.
CAGAACGTCATCCCCGTCGCCTGCCCCGCGTTGTACACCGCCCTCGCCTCGGTCCCTATCACCTGCAACGCCACCGATTCGGGTCGGTTCGGGTCGGGTCACTTCTGTGTTTGTTGCCCTCTTTCTGGAATAGCGAGTGGTCTTTTTGGGGGCGGGGGTTCCGGGAGCTTACCTGGCCGATGCGGTACCAGAGATCGGCGTCGAAGGAGGCGGCGGTGAGGATGACCTGGGGGAAGCTGGTGGCGGACTTGATGGTGCCGTCGAAGTGGATGCCGCGGCCGGCGTTGGAGACGCCGTGGAGGGACTCGGACCACCACTCGTAGGCGGGGACGCCGAGCCTGGGGATGGCCGGGGTGGAGCTGACCAGCTGCGAGATCTTCTCGTCCAATGTGAGCCTGGAGACGAGGTCCTGGGCGCGCTTGCTGATGGGGAGCGAGGCCTCGCAGAAGGGGAAGGACTTGGTGGAGGGGCTCGATGGGTCGCACGAGAACGGCGGCGGCTGGGCGGCGGCGGGAGTGGAGAGGAGGGTGGTGGCGGCGGACGCGAAGGTGATGAGCAGAGAGAGGATTTGGACTCGGCGGTTTCTCATCTTGGCTGGGTTTTTGGAGACGGTGAGAGCGTGGGAGAGTGGCTTTTGAAGTGAGGGGAGAGCGTCAGTGAAGAGCAGAGGGTGGGTGAACAGAACGCCATTCTTGACCTTTCCTTTTCTTTTTTTAGCCAAAAACCTCTTTTAATTTATTTTTTTTATTAATGAAAAGAATGCCTCAGATATACCTTTGAATGTTACCATCTACACTTTTAAAACTTTTTATCAGACCACATAAAGAATATGTACTTTTGACACTTTTTACCCATGCTGATTCCCTAAGGTTAATCAAATTTTATTCCGAATTATAAAAAAAAAAGCTTACTTCCACCTTGATTTCAAATCTGTCCGTACGTCAAAAAATCATCATTGGTTTTTTTCAACTACATAATTCGACAAATGTTATGCAAAGATATCCCCTTCTTTTTAGAAGTTAGGTTACGAATAGCTTATAATGGAGTCTCACCTAAAATCCTCTTAGTAAGGTGAGAGATTTCAATAACTCATCAAATAGCTCCAACATATATACACGCCGATGTAGTTCAAATAAAGGAAACTTCAATAGTATCACCATCATAAGGTTTCTATTGTAAGATGAGGGGGTTGGTGAAAACTTCAATTTTGATAATGAACTTATAAAGATTATGATATCGTTAATTTTGAGTAAATTAGCTGCTCTTTTTAAATGTGTAAGAAGATTTAAGATAAGAATAAAAGTTTAGTAATTTTTACCAAAAAAATAAAAGTTTAGTGATTTTTATGAGATAAATGAAAAGTTCATGTCAAAATTGAGACCGAACCTAAAGTTTAAAGTTTTCATAAGACAATTAGGCCATTTTTTTCATGCACTTAGAGATAATTTCTTACGATCCATATATAATTAAGCATAGAAAATTTTGTGAAATTTCGTAAACTACGTTTCTTAGAATTCCTCGTCATCACTGGAAAAGCGAGAAATCATTCGCAATAGTTGTTGCGGCCGCGTGCTATCCACATGACTATTTGGATCTGATCGAGAGTTCTATACGACAAGTTGTTGTTCTGTCCTTGTTGGATAATTGATCAGTCTTGGCACATGTAGGGTGAGGCCCCTTTTCTACGGAGAAAAGTCAAAGCTCTTCGACTTACGATTCGTACTCAGAAAAAAAAAAATTTAAAAGAGGAAAAAGGACGACAAGGTTCGATCACAAAACTAGAATTTTCGTGCCGAAGACATTTTCACGAATCAGATTCCACCGTCGCCCCGACAATAATTGTCCATATAGAATTTTCAAAGAAGCGTGTGATTTGGAAAGTTGATCATTTTGCTTCGTCGTGCTCTAGTAAAATGTAACATGTTCGACGTCTTGGACAATGTTCCCGGAACTGCGTTAGAGCTGCATTTGAATTATATTGCTAAGGTCTCTGCGTCGGCGGTTGATGTAACCTAACAACGATGCAATCGCTGGACGCTGTGGACTCCCTTCCCTCCTTCACAAGTTTCCTTTTTGAGAGAAAAAAGGGCTCAAAACTCTTCAAACCTATGAGCTCAAAGTTTGAGTGAGATGGTGAAAGGCTGAAAGATAATGGAATGGGACCAAGCTTTTTCCTCTTCTTATTTGGCTCGAACACTTCCTTTACAGTGTACTGATTATATTACTTCTCGCCTTTTCCTCCTTGAAATGTTGTACCCCACAGCCGAATGTGGGGGTCCTTTTCAAAATTTGTTTCTTTTTCTTTCATTTTCCTTCTTCTTGTTCTCACTTGCGTTGAAGCATATTGTTGACACTTCTTCATCTTCATCCTCCGACACCTCCATGCACATCAATAATTGGGCGGTCTCACAAAGCCTCACGACTTCCTCTTTAACTTACTATTGCCCTTCACAATTCCTTGGCATGTCTGGCAGAACCACCTTTGTACTAGCACAATCTTCCTCAAAATATAATTTTCTGTAGCGATACTTTGATTCTTACAATGATTTATGAGAATCAAATCGAAATAGACTAATCGAGGTGCTCGAGTTCACAAGCAACTTGAGCAAAGACCTAAATATGAAAAAGATAACTCTAATGCATCTACAACGTTAGATCTATGAGTCCCTAATCAACAAAACTACCAAGATGAAAAAGGAAATCATACATGTCGGTAAGAATGGGACCAAGCTTTTTCCTCTTCTTATTTGGCTCAAACACTTCCTTTACAGTGTACTGATTAGAGGTGATCGGGTCCAGGGTGAGTAGGGTCTAGACCTAGACCCTGTACCCGATCCTGTTATAACCGGTTCCTTTTTTCCGGATCCTATACCCGACCTTGTTTGTATTTGACCCTATACCCAACCCACCATGTTTTTCTGATCCGATTCCAAAGTCAACCATGTTTCCACTAAAACCTATTTTGCAATCTCTCGATATTCTATACGATTTCGAATTTTATATTAATACGCGAGAAAATAACGTAATCCTCCTAATTTGTATTGAAATATTAAGTATTTGTAATAAATAAATACATTAAATTTTTGACTAAATGAAAAATTAAGGATCTATAAGGCTAATTATAATAAATAAAATCATAAGGCAAAGAATTAGTAACAAACATGGATCTAATATTAGTCTTATTCCTATAACTACTACATAAAACTACTAATTTATGCAAGTATAACTCCTCCTACGAAAGAGAAATTAGGCGAGCCAATCCATGTGATACATAAAAATTTGGCGACGAGGAACACCGTCCATCCATCGAACGGTGTGAGAGGGAGTCGGTGAGGGAGGGAAGCAAGTGAGGAAGAGGAATGACAAGGAGGAGTGGCGTGCATGTTTGAAAGAACCAAGAGGAAAAACATTGTGTGATTGTGGGAGTAAAAATAGAAATCGAGAGAAAAAAAAAGATTTTGGACCTTTATTTAAAAAACCGGTCCGAGAACTAATTTCAAAATCAGTCCAGGAACCAGTTTCCAGGTGGGTAATCACTCAGAACCGGTTTCGAATTTTTCGAACCAGTTCCCGGACCAGTTTCAACGGGAACCAATTCCCGACCCTATTTTCCAGGTGAGCCGGTCTGGGAACCAAGTATACCCGATCCGGTTGCACACGCCTAGTACTGATTATATTACTTCTCACCTTTTCCTCCTTTAAATGTTGTACCCCACATAGCCAAATGTGAGGTCCCTTTCAAAATGTGTTTCTTTTTCTTCCATTTTCCTTCTACTTGTTCTCACTTGTGTTGAAGCATATTGTTGACACTTCTTCATCTTCCTCCTCCGACACCTCCATGCACATCAATAATTGGGCGGTCCCACAGAGCCTCACGACTTCCTCTTTAACTTACTATTTCCCTTCACAATTCCTTGGCATGTCTGACAGAACCACCTCTGTACTAGCACAATCTTCCTCAAAATATAATTTTCTACGGCGATCCTCTTATAATGATTTATGAGAATTGAATCGAAATAGATTGATCAAGGTGTTCGAGTTCACAAGCAACTTGAGCAAAGACCTAAATATGAAAAAGATAACTCTAATGCATCTACAACGTTAGATCCATGAGTCCCTAATCAACAAAACTACCAAGATGAAAAAAGGAAAATGGAAGAAGAAGAAGAAGAAGAGACAAATAAAAAAAAAAAATCCCAAATAGTTCCCACTTTTGACACTTTGCGAGTACAACATGGAAAAAACAAGGTGTAATGTAGTCAGTATGATGTAAAAGAGAGTTCAAATTCAAATAAAGAGTGGAAATAACACGACCCTAATGGAAAACTATAGGGGTGTGCAACTAGATTGGGTATACCCGAGAATTAGACCAATCCACCCAAAAAATAAGGTCGGGAACCGGTTCCCGTTGAAACCGGTCTGAGAACCGGTTCCCAAAATTCAGAATCGGTTTGAATCGGTCTGGGAACCGAGTCCAAGTGATTACCCACTCGGAGCCTGTTCTTGGACCGGTTTTGGAACTGGTTTAGGAATCGGTTTTGTAAGTAGAGGTCGAGAAACCTTATTTTTTCCTCAATTTCTATTCTTATTCCCGCAATCGCACGGCATTTTTCCTGTTGGCTCTCTAAGACATGCACAATGCTCCTCTTTCATCGTTCCTCTTCCTCGCTCACTTCCCTCCCTCATTGGCACCCTCTCGCATTGTCCGACAGATATACAGTGTTTGTCACCGCCAAATTCCTGTGTGCCACGTAGATTAGCTCACCTAATTTCTCTTTTGGAAAAAGGAGTTATACTTGCAGCAAAGATTTGTTAACTGTTTTAAATAAATGAATAGCTTCATATAGTAGTTGTAGGAATGAAAATAATATTAAACCCATGTTTGTTGCTAATGTTTATACAATGTTATGATTTTTATTTTACCTTAGGATTTTATTTATGTTAATTAGCCTTGTAGATCCTTAATTTTTTGTTTAGTCAAAAAATTCATGATTCATTAACATTGTTTAATGTTTCAATACAAATTATGATGATTATGTTATTTTCTCTCGTATTAATGTAAAATTCGAAGGCGTATAGAATATCGAGTAGTTGCAAAATAGGTTCTAATGGAAACAAAGTAGACCCTGGAACTGGATTGGAAAAATATGGTGGGTCGGGTATAGGATCCAGGTCTAGACCCTACCCACCTTGGACCCAATCACTCTTGGAAAACTGGGAACAATAGTATCCTAATCTAAAACAATGTTTTCTTTGACAATCACCAGTGATCTTAATTTTCTTGCTAAAAAGCCAAATAAAATCGGAACTTCCCATCTATGTCTTTTCCATTGATACAAGCAATCATTCCAACGAACTTTTTGCTTTGCAACCTTTTCCTATTACGCAAAACCAAGCAGTGGGAATGAAATTGAAAATGGAATGACCATATTCTAATTCCCCCCTTGGGAACTAGATTGCTAATATCGTCGACATTAACCAACCTTCATGGGCCCGGAATCTGCTTCCCAGTTCGTCTTCTTGGGCCTTCAACAAACACTCTATTTTTGGGTCGTACGTCAACAAACACTTTCAAACGGATGGAAAGCAAGAAAATTGATGGGCCAAATGTTTGGCCCATAATGGGTAGGTTAGCTTTAGCATATTTGAGCCCAAGGCCCATCTGTCTTGGGCTTGGTGTCAGTGTCGCCCTACAAGCATCGTTCCTTTGTCCTCGCTCTCGGGAGGCAGCTGATCTCTGTCTATTGACTATAGTTATGAGGCAATCTTATGTCTCGTCTTTTTGTGAAAAAAAAAAAACACATTTTTTCTCTCTTGTCAATCTCGGACTTTCTAAATTCCCCTAGCTTTATTTATCATATACTCACCTATTTCATACATAATTATTCATTTTTTTCCTTTACCCCTCTATAAAACAAGGTAAATTTAAATATGGAGTCCATGTGGTTATTAGTTTCGATACTCAATCAAATTTTCAAGTCATGACCATCCATATAAATGGTGATACATGTCACATAAAAAATTCATAAAATATAACTGCCATATTAAAATATCTGCCTATCATGATAAGATGTTGCAAGAAGTAATCTAGTACTTGAGGAATACATTTCTCATCGTAGGAACTCCAAATTTCTCTAGAGTTTTCTCTCAATTGATAAAAATAAGCTACGAGAGGGAAAATTTTGGCTCCACCAAAGGAATATGATAAGATGTTCGTTTATTATGCCCCATTATAGGGAGTCAATATCAGGTTATGAAAAGTGATGCTTGCCTTTTTTTTTTTTTTTGTTCAAATATCTATTTTGGATTATAGCACAAGACAAAAGGAAATATTATCCACTCATTCGTTTCATTTTGCACATATCTATTGTGCGCAATTATAAAAATTTCAAGAAAGACGAAGATGTTGAAAAGTTACAGATTACAATTGTAAACACAAGCGATTAATATGTTTATCTATAATTATTATATGATATTATTCACTAAGTAGGTCCAATTTGGAATCTCACTAATGCTCCCTAGAGATACCCAAATGCGATTCCTACAAGGAGCATCGTCGAAGTCAACTAATTAAATAAAGATAGCGTACCTTATCAAGTCTCAGAGAAATTTCCTCGAAAGTTCCTTTCGCTTTAGGATAATGTCATGTGCAGTGCTCGTTTATCTTCATACTTCAAGTCGAAGCAAGGAAAAATAGTAAAAGGCCTATCACAAGCAATTGATGACGTGTCAAAGATAAATTTGGCATGTCTCTTCCGTATAATCTAAAGCTTTAGTCAGGGATCACGCAATGCCTTGTTGAAGAAAGACCACGCGCCTCTTCCCATCAAAGCAAAACTCTCGACTTAAATTGACGTTTTACGTGGCGTCTTTCATCATCTGACAGTCGATGCTAGCGGGTGTAATAGTTCGATAGTTTCTGTCGGTTATGCTCAACTTCATAGTTCAAGACAAATTGTGAGCATCATAGCAAATTAAAATGCCAACTTAATTTCCATAGAAGAGCTAATGAAGGGCAACTATAGTGGGATTACTATGCACCGGCTGTCACGCCAAAGTCGGTGAAAAGGAGTGCCGGGGTCCAGATGATTTATGACCAGGTTAGAGTCGAGCATGGCAAGATTTAGGTCTTGCCCAAAAGGGAATGAGAACCCAGATCGCCATTTAGCAATGATTTCTCTTTGAACTTTCATATAGATTGTTAGAGTTCACTGTAAGAGTTGAGCATATACATAATATAGAAAAGCCACACCATGTGCCACCATTGACGTTACTTTTCGTCGTTGCCTACTGCCATCGTGCGTTGCTGATGTGTCCTCGAGTTATCATTGTTGGTCCTGCTCTTATCAAGCTTGATTTTCTATTTGTTTTGTGTCTTCTCGATTACGCTAATTAGGACTTCGCCGCCGTTACAAATGGTGTCATCAATCTTGGGTGACCTTAGATTTGGGTTGCCCAAAATTAGCAACATCAAATCCAATAGCCAGAGCTTAGATCCAATGAGCGTACACATGTGTATGACCAAATTTAGGTCGATTGATTGCAACCGATGATTGTTGTTGACGTCTAAAATGCTGGTTTGCGATGGTGCAAGCACTAGGACTTTGAGTTAACAACAACAATATTACTGTAGACGCAAAGATAGTCAAAGCATCATAGTTGCGGGATATTAGCGCCGACAATCTTTGAAAAGAGAGTAACCATTTATATTAAGCAAACATAAGAGCATCTAAGCATTGATCTAGTAAAAATTTAACTTACCTAACTCTTTTATGTCATTATTTTAACCTAATACACAATGCAGTTTACCCAAATGCATTTTTATATTGGTAATTGAAAGAATAAGTTATATATATTTTAGACTCCGTTTGTTTCACGGAAAATGAATTAGTCAAGGAAAATGTTTTCCATTATTGGAAAAACAACATTTAAAAGTGAGAGGAATATCTTCCGCTTTACTTATTTTCATCAACACATTTTCGTTTTATTTTTATGCTTTATTTTTTCTTTTTTACTTATTTTTTTAAAAATCAAGTTTTTTTTTTTTTTTTTTTCTTTTCATCTTCTTCCTTAGCCTTGGCCAGTTGTCAGTCACGGCGGCAGCCAACAACCGGCGGTCGGTCGTGAGCCAGCTCGAGCCTCGCCAGATCGGGAAGTTGAGCTTGCCCAAGCTCGACGAGCTCAGGTGTCGCCAAATTGGGCGAGGCGGAGCAAGCTTGGGACGGCTTAGGCCTCGTCAAATTCAGCGAGCTGGGTGGGGCAGGCCTCACCAAGCTCGCTAGAGGTTCACCGGGCTTTGGCGAGCTCAGGTGAGATCAGCTGAGTCTCAAGCTTGCCGTGAAGCCTCGAGCTTGCTGGATTTGGTGATCGCGTCTTGGTCAGCCATTGGGCAGCTAGTCATTGTCAGGCTTGCAGTGGCGAAGGAAGGAGGAGGAAGAAGGAGGAGGAATGAGGAAGGAAAAGAAAATAAAAAGGAAAGAAAAAAAAAAAAAAATAAAAATTTCTATTTTTTAAAAATGCAAATAATTAAAAATTCATTTTTAAATAAATATATAAAAAATAAAACTAATTTGTTGGTCAATTAAAAATATTAAAATTCAATTTTTTTGATAATTTTTTCCAAATAATTAAATTAGTTAATGAACGGTGGAAAATATTTTACATTCAAAGTTCATGTTTCAGTAACACCAAAAAATATAGTCATTTTTTAATAAAATAATTTTTAAATTTTTTTTAAAAAAAATGTAATATTTTCCACAAAACGAATGGACCCTTAAAGTTATGTGACTATACGATATTAAGAGATCAATAACTTTTTTGTCCTTTTTCAATAGCATATCTTTTTTTTTTCCTAATTAAAGGTAATTTAGTAAACACATCCAAACCTTATGATTATGTCAATATTCATGGATATTCCATTGTAAGTGAAGCTTCATTTTTCTTTCTTTTGAGCCCGGAAGAAACAGCCATGTTCGTCAAACATCATCACTTTTCTTTGATATTTTTCTTTCGCCATTAAATTCCCGAATAGACGTTCGCTTTATAAACGAAAGGGACAACATTAGAAAAAAAAAAAAAAGGGGAAAAAGAAGGGTTGCTCTCAAAAAGCGTGATTGAAGACAAGACAAGCATTTTCCCGATGCCCGGGCGTCGAAGCACGAATCTTCAAAGGGAGATATTTTGTCCTTGCTAATGCTATAACGTACAAAAATACATTGCATTGTTAAAGTCAAGAATTCTTGGAACAGTAAGTAGTAGTACTTCGTGCCACATGCACCGACTCCCCAAAGTCGTGACAGCATGTGGGTTTCGTACATCCAAGTTGCTTTCCTTACTTCAAGAAGAAAAAAAATATTAAAAATATCGTCCCCCACCTTTCGCCCTCTTCCTTACCACTTGCCATCCTCTATTTCCCAAAATGCTACCCGACATCGCGAGTCCTTACCTTCGATGCCAAATTGCATCTTGCCTCGATGTTTTTAAATTGAAAACTAACCCTCGGCCCGACAGATTTGGATTGATCAGAACCCGAATTGTACCGATTTAAGCAATCGGACCTCTAATTACTACTTGCCATCCTCTATTTCCCAAAATACTACCACTTGCACGATGAGTTTTTAACCTTCGATACCAAATTTCATCCCTGATGGTTTATAAATCAGAAATTAATCCTCGGTCCGATCTGATTATTAGCTCAGATTCAGATGGGCCAAAACCCGAATTACAACCGATTTAAGCAGCGGTTTAACTGCTATACCGGCAAGCCGGACAGCTGTCGGAATCGCATTAGTCCTGGCTGAGAGACTCTTGTGAATGTAACTTGCGGATTGACTTCAATTTCGGACCGTCGATTGGGCTCCGATGCGGAAAACGTAGACTCTGACCACCTCTTCTTGGGGGCAAATCTAAGATTGGCATGTGAACATGCTTCGCGGGTGTCGGCGTTCTTGCCGAGGAGGCTTTAGTGGTTTTTCTAAGGGAGAGGTTAATTTAGCCTTTTCATTTATGAGCTCCTGATCTTGAGATCCGAAAAGGCGTCGTGGAAAATAGAGTAAGGAAGGTGCCGGGAAGGTGAGGTTGATCTCTAGGGTTCCTCGAAATTATCGAAAAGAAACGGATCAATAATTATTCCAGGTTGAACATGGCTCCCGAGGAACATTTTATATATATATATATATATATATACACCATTAATTTTTTTATTTTTTTGGTCGAATATATATACTATTTGTTTATATTAACGTAAAATCGAATTATACCGTGCCGCGCTCACTCCGATGTGCTAGCGCGAGACACGCGCCGGACACGTTCCGGCTCTTTACGGCTCCTCCAAAAGGTCACGGCTAGCCGAAGCTCTCTTCCCTCGGCGGTCAAAGCGCAAACAGCGGAGCGTAGTCCCGTTCGAGCCGCCAGCTTGCGCCGCAAATCGCCATCCAAGCCGCTTCACCCCCAGTCGCTTTTGGCTTTCGATGGACAAGACTAAACCCAACCACGGTCAAAACTGACTCGACCATGATTAACTCCGCGCAGGCGTCACCCGTCCTACTCAGCTGCAAAAGGCGAAAGGAACACGTTTCGACAGCTGGATGGCCCGTCTGCGTGGCCGGACGAGCACCGCGCGTACGCAGCACACGTGAGCCCGTTCGATTATGGCCGTCGGATTACGGATCAAGTCCGGAGCCCCACCCATTCGACAGGTCAAGATAGAGCGGGCTCACGTACTTCGAAAGGACGCGGTAATTGCCCCCCCTCACTCGACGATCGCGATTCCGCGTTACGCCCGCGATAAGGTAATCGCGAAAAGCCGCGATTACCCTTTTTCTTTTTAAATCGACGTGACCTCCTCGGGTTCAATTAAGACGACCCACCTTTTTATTTATTTATTATTTATTATCTTTTGGTCTTTTTTAGGGCCTCATGTAATTTAAGGTTCCGGATTCGGTGGGGGTGGCGATTAGCCGATTAAAAACGAATGATGACATGACTTTGTGCACTCGCCACAATGGCCCCCTTTACGCAAACTCTCTAGACACTTCCTTTCTAATGGGGTGGTCCCCTTTCGGCTCCTTTCCAAAAACCCGAATTCGAATTTTTCCTATTGGGGAATCCGAATTCGAATTTGATGTGCCGAAATTTGTCCTTTTTTAATGAGTATAATTAGAGGACAATTCAATTTGGGCTCTTATCTAGAATCGATCGTGGCCCATTAAGCTAAAAAAGCTGGATAGAATAGTTAAATTTAGGGGAGGGATAGGAGGTAATCATGATTAGATCCAATGATTATTATTAATCTCCGGCTCGACAAGAAGACAATCGATCACGGCACGAAAACTATAAGAAATTAAAAAGAAAAAAAAAAAAAAAAAAACGTTGCTTCATGCTCACGCGTACTTGACTCGATTCTTAGCTAGTGGTGGAGTGCGGGTGGACCCCCACCTTCGGCTGGCATGTTGATAGCGACGTGCAACGCTCCCCCGGTCAAAGCTTAGCTGGGGGCAATTAATTTTTCCTGTTGCCCCCTTCACTTCCTCTCGAAACTTCGTTTCACCCCCATATATCATTAGGCATTTTGCATGTAGGAACAAATTTCCACCCCAACCAAACCAACCCCCCTCCCAAAAAAAAAAAGAAAAAAAGAAAACGCGGGGACCCCCCTTTTTTTCCTCAAGGGATTAATTTTGAAGAGAATTGAGACCAACTCAATTTCATATGGTTCGATTTTATTTCATAATTATGATTCAAATTGAATAATTTGCAAAACAAGCTTAGTAATAATTCAATTGTATAATACTTTTAAATTCGTTCAATATGGTATCAAAATTGCACGCCGCGCACGTCATTTAGATTTGATTTTAGTGAAGGAGAAAAAAGACGAGTTCGAAAATTTTCTCCATTTCACATGGCGAGGCGAGGCGTGCCAATTTGTCAAAAGAGACGGAAATTGGAAAAAAAAAATTAAAATAAAAAATCAGGACGTGATCTTGATGGCAAAAGCATAACCACTCCACAATCTGAACGCGTCTTCCCGCAACGAAACTCTGGAAAGCGAATTCCCACCTCACCTCACCTCACCTCACCTCGATACTTCCTCCCCCGGGGGGAAGGGCTGTTTTCGTCCTTTTACCGACGCCTCCCGGTTATCGATGGACACGTGTCGATCCCTCGGGGCCCCGCCGGGGCACGCGTCGCCTGGCTATTGGGGCATGGGGCCAGCCAGTACAAAATGCGGGGCGACATCATTACTGGTAGCTGGCCGAACGGCCGGAAGGGAGTGAGAGGGGGGGGGGGGGGGGCATAACGGTCAATTCGGGGGCGGGCGAGCATCGAGATTGCAGAGAAGAAAAAATCGTAAACAATGGTCGAAGGGGTTCTATATAATGGGAGGGGCGACGCATCTATGGGGCGACATCAAACGAAGTGAGGTCTGAGAGATCAGCTGAACTAAAAAAAAACATAGCAGAAAAAGAGCGCTCGCGTTTTGCTTCTTCTTCAACGCTCCTTCCCCCCTCTGTAACTCCCCGCTTCTCCTAGTCCCTTTCTGTTAATCATCTGTCTTTCTAAACGAAGTTGGCGATTTCTTTTCTTTCTCTAAGGTTTGGCCTCAGGATTTTTCAGAAGCGCAAACTTAGGAGAGAAAAAAAAAGTGGGTAATTTTTTTGACGAAAGCCAGGTGTTTTCAGAATCGAGATCCAGGAGTCCTGTTTTTTGTTTCTCCATTTTCTCGTTGTTGGGTTTTTGTTTTTTGTTTTTGTTTTCTTTCTCGATTAGAATCGGCCAAGAGGGCGATTTTTGGTCCCTCCCAGGTTGAATCTCTAGGTGTTTTCTTGGAAGTGACGGAGGTTGGTTATTTGTTAACCTCTCGAACCCTTTGGAAATAGTTCTTTTGGTTTCTTGTTATTTTTTTGTTTACTTCTTGTAAAGCTTGCAGATTTCCTGGTGTTATTATGGCAACTACCATGGAGTTCTACAGCAGTAGATCGGTTCTCCCATCGTACCGAATTTCCAACGGTGGTGACGAGCTCATGGAAGCTCTGTGCCCGTTCATCGGCGGCTACGGTGCTTCCACATCTACCCCTTCTCTTTCCTCCCCCTCCTCTTCTTCGTCTTCTCTCTTCTCTTTCGAGCCCGTGTCGTTCTCGGATGGCTGCTCGACAAGCCCCGACCCTATGGGCCTCGAGCTTCCCGGTCCGATCGGGCTCAACCACCTCACCCCATCTCAGATCAACCAGATCCAAGCCCAGATCCAGTTCCAAACCACGAACTTGCCCTCCTACCATGGCCACGGCTACCACCCGAGCATGCTTCTGGGACCGAAGCCGGTGTCCATGAAGATTTCCGGGTCGGGGGGCAAACCGGCTACGAAGCTGTACCGGGGTGTGAGGCAGAGGCATTGGGGCAAGTGGGTCGCCGAGATCCGGCTGCCCAAGAACAGGACCCGCCTCTGGCTCGGCACCTTCGACACGGCTGAGGAAGCCGCCCTCGCCTACGACCGGGCCGCCTACAAGCTGAGGGGCGACTTCGCCCGGCTCAACTTCCCCCACCTCAAACACTGCGCCGCGTCCGACGTCGGCGGCGACGGCAGAGTCTCGCCGCTGCACTCGTCTGTCGATGCGAAGCTGGAGGCCATCTGCCAGACTATCGCCGAGAAGAAGGCTGACGGTGCCAAGAAGCCCCCGGCCTCAGGCCGATCCCGAGCCACAGCCGCAGCCGCAGCCGCAGCCGCCGCAGCAGCAGCAGCAGCAGCTGCAGCTGCAGCCGCGCGGGAGGTTTCTTCTCCGTCAGAGGCCTCGGAGGTGACGGAGGTGACGGAGGTGACGGAGGTGAAGGGATCCGAACCGGAGAGCGAAGGGTCGGCGGGATCGTCGCCGCTTTCGGATCTGACGTTCGACGACTTCGCGGAGGCCACGTGGGAGTGCGTTTCGCTACCGGAGGCGTCGACCTTGACGAAGTATCCGTCGGAGATCGACTGGGACGCGATCTGATGTCAAAAAAATCGTTTCTTTTTCTTTTCCTGTTTCCATTCGTGTAGTCAAATTGTTAGCTCGTGTCTTTTTTAGAGCAAAAAGTTCAGGAAGGCGGGAGCGGTCGCTGCGATTGAGTTTTTGTGGGTTGCAGTAGACTGCTCTTAGCCGTTTTAGGGGTTTTTCATTTCATTGTGATTATAGCTGTAGCTAGCTAGCAGGGCTGTAAAACTAAAAAGTCTGCCTCGTCCAGTTGAAACTTTTTATCTGCTGGGCTATGGATGTTCTTATGTAATTCGTTCGTCTTATGTAAAATTATGGTCTTTCAGTTCTGTACATATGATGCTCTCCTTATCCCGTATTTTCATTTCCGTTTCTGCTGCGCGATGATAACCGAAGAATATGGTGGAAACTTGAGGGTAGTAATTAGATCTGCGTGCGCGATGAGGATGAGGAGGAAGGGATATTTTTGGGGGTCTTCCCCATCATCAACCGGGGAAGAAATTTGTCGTCTGAGACCGAACCCAATTTACATGTGACGTATGGGCCCCACCGCTTTGTATGGCGTACATCCGTGTTGCAAGTCAGACGACGGCTCTTGGCTGGCCGGATGGCTGCTGCGCGAGTATGTGATTTGTCAAACGTCGTCATTCCCGTCCGTGAACGTTACTTGTGGCGTGGAGGTCGCTCTGCCACGTCTCTTGCTTTTTCGCCCACGTATTTTCGTGCGGGCTTCCTTTCGGAAAATCTTGCGAGTTTCGCGATCATTCCAACCCAAAAAAATCAATGGGGGGTCAGTACCCGGAATCTCGTCGATTGCCGACGTTTACCAAGTTATCTTAAGCACAAAGCATCTTTGAGCATAATGGATCGGGCTGTCTCCTTCAATGGAGAGGAAAATTAAAGAGTCGGATTCACAGAGTCAAATAGTTTGATGGGAGTTACAAACTTATACGACTGGTAGTCCCATGAGCATTCAACGAAACGTAAAGAGTGCTTTACTGCGAAAAGGTGGAACTTTCTCTGTATCAATTTCGAATTCTTTGTGTATTAATTTCTACTTTTCAACGACAAAAAAATTGTTAGTCTTCTGAAACTATTTTCGGGAATGAGACGCCGCATAATATCTATTCAATTACGCGCTGATTCAATTGCTCGATTCATCTAATAAACTTACGGACTGTCATTTTTGATATGTTGCAAGCTACTAGATTTTGAATCTAGCCATAGACTTAAACTTCATAGGGTTTCAAATATTTTTACATATCTGTATACATTATACTATACGCTTCTTTGGTTTTTTTTACCGGAAATCACGTGAAGGAATATCCACGGAATCTTCAACTGGGTACCTACCTGTATCCGTCAAACTATTGCAATTATAATTATTAATAGTTGTTGGTAAGAGGATGAAACTATTATTAATGAAACCCCCCCACATGCTTCGGTCAAAAATCCAATCACGCTCGGAAACCACCAGGCAATGCGCGTCGAAGGTCAAGTTCAATGAATTCACATCGAGATAAAAGGATAGGAGGGGCTCGTTTCGTCGAATCTGCTGACGGACACTTTTTAAAGTTATACAGTGAGTCTCCCCGGCATTCGCGCATGTTTGTCTGAACACATGATGAGTGCCGAATTTACTAATGGGGAGACTGATTCGGCCTTTCGATCGAGTGAGAGAGAGAGAGAGAGAGAGAGAGAGAAGCGTGCGGCTCGTCTTTTCGGCAGCTCACGGGGCGTGCCATATCTCTCTGATGATCGTGGCTTTGATTGGAGCGCGACCGACTCCTGCCTGCCGACGAATGGCCGGGCCCGTCTACCAAATCATGTGCTTTCGTTCATGTAAGTTTGAACATTAGATCTTATGACAGAGACTTCGGAGCAATGTAAATTTGGAAAGGCTGATTTGACTCGAAGACTAAACGCACGTCTTTGAGAGGCAAGGTGTGTTAGGGTTTGTACTAGCGTTAGGGCTTTGTAGGTGCAACTGAGGACACTGGAGCGGCGCTTGCGGAGCTTTGGCAAATGTTAGGAGAGCTTCTCTCGATTATGTTAAAACACTGCTAATTTCACATTTGTTTAGAAGTCCTCCAGAAATTACGGTACTGCGTTTAATTCCACTAACTATCAAGATTGGCAATTTGCGCTCATAGGCTAAATTCGAATGAGTCATTGCATCTAATGTTCAAACTTGTGTCTTTATTAAACATCCCGAACAATTATATATTTTAAATTTTTATGAGTTCACTTCACCTTCAAATTATCTGAAATGTATTTTTATAATATAAGAAATAGAAATGATTAAGTAATAATGTTTAATTTATTATGAGAATAATAGTCTTTTTTGGACCACAAAAAACCTAGTAATAAATAATTATAAATTGCTGTGGATCACATTCTTTCAATAATCTGTGACTCATAATAAGTTGTTAATCTTACAGTAGCCCAAAAAGTGTTAAGCTAACAAAGCTTCATAAGAAATTATCAACTTTGCTTACAACAATGCACCTCATTTACTATCCGTTTGGAAATGACAAGTTGGCCTGATGCTTTGCAATAAACTTCCTGAGCAATCTTCGAGACTTCAAAACTTGCTGCTAGTTGCCTCCATGAGGAAGTAAGGCATCATTCATCAATAGGAGGTTAGCTCGCGACCATGGGGCAGAGCCTTCTAATTTGGACCCCAGTAAAAGCTCCTACAACAGCTTGCCATATTAGACAATACATCTGCTGCTAAAATGAACAAAACTAGAGACAAGAGTGTCTCCTAGCTCAATACCCCCTTTTGGGGGGGGGTCAGAAAGTGGTAATTTTCATTACTAAGCCACTAAAGGGTCCGTAGAATGATCATAGTCCAAACATAAAATTAAACATAGAAAGTAAGGGGGATTAGTGATCCAATTCGAAGGGAGAGAGTTAGCTCGGTGGGCCTTGGCGACCCAATCCATAGCCTAATTTGCTTCTCTTGGTTCATAATCCACCCAAATTCCTCCAATATGGGCGAGAAGTTCTTTGCAGTCATTGAAGATGGAGTGGGCTACCCATGGACTGGTCTCTTGGCCCAATAAACTATTGATAAGTGATAAATTATCTAAAGTTAAGTGCACGTGCAGGTCAAAAGTACCTTTTTCTTCCATCTCCAATTCAGTTCGTGGGAGTTGAGGGCTTTTTTTTTTTTTCCTTTAGCCAAAGCAACCCCTCACGTGCAGCTAGGGATTTAGCCACAAAGACTGAAGGCGCCCAAATCTGCTTGGTGAAACTGTTAAGGAGAGTCCCTTCATTGTTTCTGCACAATCCTGCTACCGATCCGACCATGGATGAGCAACACCATGAACAATCTACATTTATCTTGATCTCGTTTTTTGGAGGTGGGTTCCATTTGTCCCTTTTCTTTGCTACTGCTACTAAGTTCGTTTGTTGGTTGTTGGTCTGCAGGTTCTATTTTTCAAACAAGAGGGTCAATGTAGTGGCTTCTTCTCGCGTGGCCCTTGAATTTGGTGGTTGACCTTGAAAGACCTGGACATTTTGAGCTTTCCTTAGTTGCCAGAGTACTCCAGCGAAGAGGGCCTTCCAATGTGGGTCGGATCTAGAGGTAAGGGTTTCATGGATCCATTTATCAATGCGTGTGATATTTGCAGGAGAGGTTTTCACTTGCAAAATAAGGTTTGACCAAATATGCTTTGTCTTGTCGCAAAGAATGAACAAATGCTCCGCCGTTTTTGGTGCTTTTCCACATAGTTGACATGTCGAGTCAGGTAATAAGTTTCTTTTATGAAGGTTTTCCTTGGTAAGTAATGTGTTGTTGCATATACTCCATAGTTGAAACTTAATTTTGGGGAATGCTTGAAGCTTCCATATCTCATTCCACAATGATCTCGGGTTCTATAGGATGTTGATACATAGTTTACTGCTGAGGGGTTGCCCATATAGTGAATTCTATTGTATCCACTTTTAACCTGATAAGTTTCTGAGCTGTTTGCTGTCCACAGTAGCCTGTTTGGGCCAGGGTTTAGGCTTAAAGGAGTAGCTAATATTTCTTTGACTACACTTTTCTCGAACAAATCATTTAGTCGCCGAATGTCCCATTCCTTGGAATTTCGATCAATTAATTCAGCAACAAGGATAAGATTGGTTTGATTTGCAGGGCCTGAAATCTTACCCGAAGGTAGCAATTTATTCTCTTATTTTAATCGATCCCGAACCCCTGGAGTGCTAAAAGTTGGCACAAATGGACACTTAAGTGTCAAAAGTTACGAAAGTGACATTTAAGTGCCAAAATTGGAGCAAAATGAATCACTTAAGTGCTAATTCGGCCGAAATCCGGCCAAAATGCTGACGTTTTTGCATTGTTTGGCCACGTTAGCATGCAAAACGACGCCGTTTTGCACTTACTTCGCCGGAAATTGTGCATGTCGGCATTTTGGCTGGATTGACACTTAAGTTATCCATTTCTCTCCGATTTTGGCACTTAAGTGTCACTTTCGTAACTTTTAGCACTTAAGTGTCCTACTTAAATGTCCATTTTGTGACAACTTTTAGCACTTGAAGTATACTTTTGCCTATTTTAATCCTTCTCCTGTCGCCAACCTCCCATTTAGTTTTTGGTTCAATTGCATCTCTTCCCATCAGCAAGCTTTTCCAACCCCAAGAGGATCGGGGATTGTTATAGACATTCCAAAATTCACTTCTAGGGAAATATATACTTTTGAGGACTCTACTCCATAATGCTTCCAGTGTTTGAACAAGTCTCCAAGCTTGTTTCCCTAAAAGTGCTTTGTTAAAAGCCACTAAGTCTTTAAAGCGCAGGCCTCCACAATTCTTTTTTGTTTTTAGATCTTCTCACTTTTTCTAGTGAATACCCCCGTCTTGCTGCATTTTTTTTTCCACCATAATGAAGTGATTCTCTTTTCTATGGTGCGACAAATAGATAGTGGGATTTTAAAAATAGACATAGCATATTGAGGTAGAGCTTGGATAACTATCTTTATGAGCATTTCCTTTCCTACCTTTGAAATAAACTTCCCTTCCATCCTTCAAGTTTTCTTTCAACTTTAACTAGAATCCAAGCAAACATTTGCTTTTTTGTTTGACCCCAATCAAATGGTATTCCGAGACATTTCCCTGTTTTCTCTATTAATGGAATCCTTAATTCAATAGCTATATTCAATTTAAGGCTATGGGGGCAATCTCTCCCTATGAAAAGACCAAATTTATTGAGATTTATGGCTTGTCCCAAGGCGTAGCAATATTGATTGAGTATATTGGCTAGATTTTGGGCCTCACTTATCATATCGTCTAGGAAAAAGATTACATCATCAGCAAATAGAAGGTGTGAGAGTGTTGGACATGTGGAATTTAACCGAATACCCTTAATGCTTCCATCCTCTAGTGCTTTAAACATGAGAGAAGATAGGACATTTGCTGTGATGATATAGGTAGGGGGAGAGAGGATCACCTTGTCTAATTCCTCTTGTTGGCCAAAATACTACTGAAGGCTCGCCATTGACTTGAACTTTGAAGGAAACTGAAGAAATGCATTGCTTGATCCAACTAACCCATTTCTCATTAAATCCAAATTTCAGCATATAGTTACAAAGAAAGTCCCATTCAACTCTATCGTAGGTTTTTTTTGCATATCTAGCTTGAGAATAGCTTGAAATTTATGCTTTCTCCTCCATACCCTTAGCTGATGTATCACCCCCTGGACTATGAAGATATTGTCTTGAATTTGACGATTGCTTACAAAAACACTTTGCTCCATAGGGATAATCTTTGGAAGCCACTGTTTCAGCCTATTTGCCATTACCTTCGCAATAATTTTGTAGTTTAAATTGCACAAGCTAAAAGGTCTGAATTGGGCGATATCCTCAGGGTTTGATACTTTAGGAATTGGCGTAATGTGCGTCATATTAATCTCTAGATCAAGTGTACCTCAGTTGAAGGAGTTGATCATGCTGTATATATCTTCCTGTATAATAGACCAATGACTTTGATAGAATAGTCCATTAAGCCCATCCGGTCTCGGCACTTTAGCAGCTCTTAATTGAAAAACAACAGTTTTTACTTCTTTTTTGGAAACCGGTTTGATCAAGGCTTCATTTATTTCCTCATTAACCATATGTGAGCATTGATCTAGCATGGGTTGGTAATTCCTTTCCCCCATCGAAGTACATAGAGACTGATAGAAGCTTCTGATATGTTGTTTAAGAGTTGATTGGTCCTTGCTCCAAGTCTGGTCGTCAAGTCATAACATGGAAATTTTGTTTCGCTGTCTTCTTTGAACTGTTGTGGCATGAAAATACTTCATATTTTGATCTCCCCATTTTATCCATTGAACTCTAGATCGCATATGCCAATACATCTCTTTTTCTCATCATAATTCTTCTATTTTTTGGAACAATATTTTTGTATTCCTCCCTATTTTCCTCCCCTGCGGTGCTGTTGGTTAACTTCGTGAACCTCAACTTGAGTGTGCTGATTTGTTTAAGGGCATTTTGAAACTTTCCCTTATTCTATTTGCCTAGTTCAACTGTTACATTTCTTATTTTTCCTGCACGGTTGGTTCAGTTGTTACCATTTGGTTCTAGGGAAAGTAGAATAGGGCTATGGTTTGATCCTATCGTCGGTACTGCAAAGGCCTCCGCATTTGGAAAAAGTACTCGTCATTCTAGATTGCAAATAGCCCTATCCAATCTCTTCTTAACTAATTCATTTCCTTCCCTATTATTTGACCATGTATAAGCACACCATTTACTTTCAATGTCCATCAATGAACAAGCATCCGAAAATTCTCGGAAAGCTGTAATTCGATACCAATCCACCTCTCAGTGCTCGATCTTCTTCTAATGATAGAGTACTTCATTAAAGTCTCCTAAGCATAACCAAGGGAGAGTGTTAGGTAAATTGCTGGATTTTAATGCTGGCCAGAGTCTCAATCTTTCCTGAAAATTGGTAGAAGCATGTAGGAAGGATATGTACATTGCATGACCACACTTTAAATCTTTACAATGAATGTCAATTAGCTCCCCTAAACTAAATTCCACTTCCACTTTGACCTCCTCGTCCCACATGAGCACTAAGCCTCCTGCTATTCCACTGGGTCAATAATAAAGGAGTACTCAAGTTGAAGGCACTTTCTTATCCTCTCAACCACATTAGTTTTATTCTTGGTTTCCATGAGAAAAACCAAAATGGGTATTTCTCGAGCCACTAAGGTTCTAAGATGTTGGACTATCAAGGGTGTGCCTGGCCCTTGATAGTTCCAGTTCAAGATCTTCATCTGTTCTTTTGTGGCTTATTAGGGCTAGCCACCAAAGCCCTTGCTTGGTCCCCTTCCCAAGATTGAATTGGGGTGTCAAGAAGCTGTTCTTCATCCACTAAGAGGATCGAAGATGATTTTTTTCTCATATGGATTGATGCGTTTTTGTTTTTTGGCCATTGGAGTTTTATACCTTGCATTTTCCTTCTTAGTTTTCCCTAAAATAATGTTGTTTCTTGTTGAATAAGGAATTATTGCTGAGGTGTTTTGTGGGCTTTTATTGCTACTTATGGGTTTATAGTATGCTTTTGCCGAGTCTTCCATAATCTTGTTTTCAATGGGATTAGCAATAACTATTACTTTTGCATTTTGATCAACCTCTCTGTTTGTATGGGTTCTTCAGTAACTAGTATGGGAGTTTCTAGCACCATATCTTCTTCAGCTTCTAGAGGTTCGATTGTCCCATAGAAAGCCTTCTAGTAAGGGCTAAATTCTTTAACTTCAGCCTTCAACCATGATCCAAAACGCTTTGGTTTGTCTTGGGCTAAACCCGTTTCCCCGTAAGGTATTTCTGAGCGATAATTTGCATAATGCCCTATGCGACCACACAAATAATAGAAGTATGGGAGTCTTTCATATTTAAAATCTAACCATCATTTCTTCCCTCCCATGTTAATAATCGTTCATGTTTTAATTGGATAAGATGGGTTCAGCCGCAATTTCGCATTTCCATTTTTCCTCATACTATTGTTCCTTGCCTTCAATTTGACCTCCTCAACATCCCCCAATTTAGAAGCAATAAGGCACACTGAATCTTCAGTAATTCTAGCTTAGGGAAGGCCCGGGTATGTTTGGATCTCCTTCTTATAAAACAAGTAGGTTACTTGCAAAAGACCATGGTCCAAAATCTAAAACTCTTCTTTTGTCTTCAATTGATTTGAATAGAAAAGAGAAAAAACCAGGTTCTATCACCTCACATTTTCCTGCATCTATCTTCCATACTTTTTTGCATTGTGCTAAGAAATGCTTGGAAATTGATATTTGGCTTGTAATACAGCTTTCTGTAAAGAGTGAGCTCATGTTCCTTTTTTCCTTTATCAAGGATTTCGTCACCTAGGTTCGTGACATCTTCTTTAGACCAAATATCACCCATACTCCTACATAAAGCTGCCAATTTGAGTTGATTTTCATCCACCCCTTCCAAATCTAGAACAACCAGGTAGGATCGGCTAAAATTAGGTAAGCATTTGGTTAAAAGAGTGAAGGGAGCTCTTAGGTGGATGGGCGCTTTTGTACATCTTTGGCTAATTTTTGTGTTTGTTGGGTTTAGGGATGGTTTTCTTGGGATGTGGGTTTTAAGTAGATGTGGCTAACCGAATGAAAAAAGCCAGGGTTGTAGCTTTAGTTGTAGCTTTAGTTACCTTCCTTTATCCACTAGACGCAAAAACATATTTACTCCTCAAATAGAACACCACCAAAGCCACAGATCTCGGACATCTTTCTACCAAGCATTTAATCAAACACATGGTGGGCACTCACGTTAATGTGACTTGTGAGAGCTGTAGAAACCTCGCCTCAAAACCCTTGTATTACTCATCCACTAAGCTCATCTAGCAATCCTATAACATCTTCAAAAGAAACACCGCACTCCACTTCAAAGAGGAAGACGGGAACTAACCTCCTAATCGAGGTACGGATAGGGAACCACTCAAGCAATGGCACACCAAGCCCAACATTCAGTGGCATCGCAAGAACACCAACAATTCGTTATTGAGGGAGCGAGAACTCCAAAGTAAATGGATTGACTTCGACAAAGGGAGAGGAAGACTCCCATAAGAGGGAGATGGTGTCTCTCACAAAGGAGAGAGAACACATGTCACTTCGCCATTGGCTACTTTAGCTCAATACCCCATTGAGGGCTTAACATTCCCCTCAATTTCACCATTTGAAGAGACATCATAGTTTCCAATAGAAATACATTGCATAATCCAGTTTGTCCAAGCATCATAATAGCCCATTTTCCTCGAAAGTTGCTCAAGAAATTCCCATTCTATTCTATCTTATGCTTTACTTAATGTCTATCTTAAGAAAAGATTCCTCAATTTTCCCTCTTTTTATATGTTTAAGATGATGAAACGGTTCATGAGATATTGTGATGTTATCTTGAAAAAATCAACCTGTTAACCGCAAAAGAACTTTGGTGAGAGGGGAGATCAAATTGGGCAGAAGGGTTTTTGAAACGATTTTGTAGATAAAATTACACATGCTAATAGAATGAAATTGGGGAACATATTCAGGAAAAGAAACCCATGAAATCAAGACATTGTTAGTAGATTTTAAGGATAGAGGGAGCTAATTGGACTTGAAGAAATGTTTATGATTGCATTTGTCACAAGGGGGCCGACTGCATCACAATGCTTTTGATCGAAAATGCTAACGAAGCCATCAGGTCCAAGGGCCTTTTGAGTCCCCGATTGAAAAGTTGCTGCTCTTGCCTCCTTATCATGAACATGATGAGTTAGGACAGATTCATAATTGTTGTGATTGTTGGTTTGACCTCTTCAAAAACATCCTCCTACTCCCTTACCCATTTAGCGGTGAATGTCTTCTGAAAATAGCATACCAAAATCCTCTTGATCTGCCTTTGTTCTTTTATCTACTGCCCACTATTTTCTTTACCTCTAGACGCCTTATTTCTCTCTCTTCTTTGTATAGCTGTGTGATGAGAAAAGGTAGTGTTCTTATCACCAAATTTAATTCGGCCAACTCTAGCTCTCTAATGTCAGTAAATTTCCTCGACGAGCTTCATTTATTAGTCTTTTAAGCTCTCTTTCCTAAGCAAGGTCAAAATCATCTGCCTCCACTCCTAGCAGTTTAACAAGATTCCTCATTAGATTATGCACTACCGTCCTACAATTAGGATATTTTTTCTTACTCCAACTAATAAGGGCTTCTTTACACTCATTCAGTTTTTTTCCCAGCATATCAAGTCTGCTACTTGTTCTGTATTGTCGTAAGCTCCATAATGACTTTCTTAGAATCCTCCTTAGTAGTCCGCATAATCTCGAATCGAAAAGTCATATTTCCTTTATATTTTCCTGTTTTGTGTTTATCACAAGTGGGCAATGATCTGACTCAGCGGCTGGGCCATGGATGATATGAGTTTTTGGGTATTCCTCCCTCCATTTGCTATTGATCAACCCTCTATCATGCATTTCCTTTAATCATCCTACCTCTCTGTTATTACACCTCGTACACATTTTCCCAATGAATCCTAGGTCCTACAATTTATTATCAAACAATACATTTTGAAAGGCTGCAATGTTCTTCCTTTTTGTCCGCCTCCAGATTTGTCATTATTCCTTCCTACATCTTCAAAGTCCCTCCACTACCATCCATGGCATTTGATTGTTTCTTGCAATGGATCTCAAGTGTTGCCAATTCACCATCCTCTCATTACAGTTACTATTTCCATAAATCCACAGTATTATTATAGCACAACCAAGTTCACCATTGTGCAAGAACTCTGTTGAGACCACTTGGTTGAACATGACACTTATTAAGGAATCTCAGTCTCCTTCTAACACATTCCAGCATATCTCTTTTTAGTTTCTTGTTTCCATAACAAAGAAAAGACAAGGACAAAACTCTTTTTTGAGGTCCATTAAGGCACGAACTATCAAGGGCAACCATGCCACTCGACAGTTCCAATTTACGGTGATCACAATCCCCGTAATTCTATCATCTAAGGTGAATGTTGAGTAAATTCATACTTATGTTTAATCTCGGCTCGGATTGAAGCGTTGGGGCTAAAGGTATGAGTGTGTTGGTTAGACACGTGAGCCATTAGAGTGTTTAGCTGAACAAAGGGAAGATGTCGATTAGTACGATAGTTTAGGTTGACGGTATAATTGGGATGGGGTTTAAGTATTTTGGATGAGAGTAACTTGGCTTGTAGGATTAGTGTGGGGGTTAACATGCAGGTCAATCCTTCAAGTTTTTTTCCAATAGCTCGCCTTCCTTGCCTCAGTATCGCTCGACTTTCGATTTGCTTCCTTTTTTTTAGGGCAAAGGATGCAGCCAGCTATCAACTATGGACCTTTGTGCATGATCTAATTCACACCCCTTTTGGAGCTAAATTCAAACAGGACGAGGCCATATTAGCCCAAGCTTTTCTTTAGACCATTAGTAACGACAAATATGTTTACAACTTCATCAACAACAGTTCTCCCCATGGCCATTAGACCCTTCTGATTTAGGTTTTTATTTTCCAAAACCATATGAGATTTGCTAACTAGTGAACTCGTTTGACAAGACTAACAAAAGAATCACATTTGGTGATTCAATTAGCCCGATCTGTAAAACAGTCATGCTAACGTGTTTGATTAAATGGGTCATGTTACCTAACCTACGTTGGCAATTTAACTTAAATTAGTTAGATTCTACAAATAAATATCCAAAGTAGCAGCATAATATCAATTACAAAAAAAATCAAAAACTAGTTCATGGAAATATACAATCTCCAAATTATATCTCCAGTATTTCCTCTCAAACTCAAGGTGACTTGAAAGAGGTCAGCTTGTGTTTGGAGAAGACATCAAAGAAATGTCCAAATGATGTGTCTTGCTAAAATTATCAACAGTTTATGAAGCGGATGTAGTAAAGACAAGTCAAACAATGTCTCAAAGAACGTGATATTAGAAAAAATGACAGTCTATCTTAATGTACTTGGTGTATTCATGGAACACATCATTATGTGTTAACTGGATAGTACTTTGGTTTTTACAAAGAATGAATATTCCACTATTAAGATGCACTCCTCTATCTTCCAATAGCCATCGCAATTGTAGTAATTTTGAAATCGTATCAATAGGAATTTGATATTTTGCTTTTTAACTAGAGTGAGCAATAGTAGGTTGTTTCTTGCTATGCCATGAAATAAGTGAGTCGCTACAAAAGAAGCAACAACTTGTAGGAGAGCGAAAATCTTGAGGGTCACTAGTCTAGTTAGCATTAGAATAAGTGGTCAACTCTGAGGTAGAATGAGCAGAAAAAGCGAAGGCCATGAAATAACATACCCTTGGCATAACAAAAAACTCGAAGGTTTGAAGCAAAATGAGTTGTCCAAGATGCAATCATATACTAACTAACAGTGTGACCAGAATAAGCAACGTCAAGTTGAGTAATAGTGTGATATATAAGATGGTCGATGAGTTGTCTATTGAGTGTAGGATTCGAAAGAGAAATCACATCTTTGGCATCAAATTTAACATTAGTTTCAATAGAAGTTGTAGCAATCTTGTTTTCAAAGAGTCCAACTTGAGAAATAAAATTAGTGGCATATTTTGCTTATGCAAAATACTAACCAAGGGAATCTGAATTAATTTCCAAGTTGAAAAGGTAGCAGAGTTGCCCAAGATTTTTCATTACAAATTGTTGACTATGGCATTGCTTGATTTTTGAAATGTCTAGATCAGTAATAACTACATCATCCACAAATAAGAGTAGTATAATATACCCATGAAATAAGCGCCAAACAAAAAGAGCATGGTCATAAGAACTAAATTTGAAGTTGAGAGATCCCATGATTGAGCTAAACTTAAAATATCATGCACAGGAGCTTGTTTCAAGCCACATAATGCTTGATGTAGCCAGCACACTTTATTTGAAGAATGAGTGTATTTAGAAGGAGGTACCATAAAAATTCCCTCAATGAGATCTCCATTAAAGAATTTATCGTTAACCTCCGACTCAAATAGAGACTAGCGCTTAACTGTGACAAGAATAAGAAGACTGTGGATAAACATAAGGCATGCAACATGAGCAGAAGTCTTTTTATAGTCAATTCTGTAATCTTGACTAAAACCTTTCACCACTAGCTAACCTTTGTAATAATCCACGATACTATATGCCTTTATTTTAATATTATATTCTCATTTACAATTTCTAGAGGACTTACTAGTAGACGATCAACCAAATCCCATGTATGAGATTTGTCTAAGGCTTTCAACTCATCTGCTAGGGTTGTTGTAAGAGAGGATTTGTACTGGCTTCTCTATATATACGAGGTTCAAAATGAGAAGCAATGGTATAGTAGCAATGATAATTATGAAATCGAATAGAAGGTTGACTTATTCTTGTGGAATGATGGATAGAGGATGATGGAATGTTGGTTCTGAAAAATCTGCGAATGGGGTAGACATGTTCTAATGTGGTATAGCTTGAAGGGTCCGCTCTAATACCAAGTTAAGAATTGTGATGAAAAGAAGAGATAAATATAATATTCTATAGATTATCATATGAAGAGTACATGAGTCTACTTATAAATTATACGAGATGACTATATAAAGTGTTAGAGTATCAATTACAATCAATCATGACCAATCAAGAGAAATATACAAAATCTACCAAATGAATCTCATATGTTTGAGTTGAGTTTTTTCTTCTCACATAATTATGAATGAAGTCAATCTATTTAATCGTAATCTGTCACTTGACATTAGGGGTGATCGGCCTTAGGGAAGTACAGTTCCTATCCTAGAACCTAGAACCAGACTAAGTAGGGTCAGTTCCTAGTTTATGAAACTGAGAACCGGCCCACCCGATCTTGGAATAGGGTTAGACCGAACCTACCGATTCCAAAATAGGCCTTGAAATTGGTGATTTCTTCATTTTCTTTTTGTTTTTTCTATTTCCTAAAAGTGGGAGTTTCCCAACATTAAAAGAAAAAATAATTTTCTCATTAGGTTTTGCTTCAGAACAAAAGAAAAATCAAGAAATCTTGACCGGTCAATTGAACCGGTCTGGTTTCTTATGTGGAATTGAGAATTGGACCGGTTATTCCCAGTTTCAAAATTTTGGAATCGGCTAGTTCAGTCTGTTTCGGTCTGATGTCTATGTTGGATTTAGACTGATGCACACCCTTATTGACACAGTACCCCACGCATTCCATAAATTCGAAATGAACCCTGTGCTTTATTTCATGGTTGAACTTGTTCCTTAAATGTTAAGAATCTTGACTTAAATGGTCGGGATTGAACGCCCGCCAGGACGAGAAGGAAATGTCAAGCTGACAACTATTGATGTATGGCAAAGCGGAAATTCCCAAAGAATATTAAGCAAACCGACACTAACTCCTTCATTTGACATCCTTACAAAAGCATCGATTCCTTCTTCACTGTCATGCAAAAAAGCTTAAACCATTAATCACATGCTTGAAATATATAAATTTCTAATTCTCTGTCTTTCGTGTTCAAAGTCCGTTTTTTCTTCATGAAGGATCTTAGTCCAAAGCTCCTTTTAGGCTCCTCCAGAGTGTGCTTCGCTCCATAAAGGGCAAAGACAGGGGGGCTGGGTATGCCATGAGGCTCCCCAGGTCAGAGAATTAAGAAGGAAGGGTCTCACTTCACGATTTTAAAAGTTTATAATGCTGGAAAGATTTGTCAAAAGAAAGGGGAGAGTTAGGCAACTCACAAGGGAGGCTGAAAAGCAGGTGTCATAGTTTATTCGTGGGGCTTAAATAGAGAGAATATATCAAAAGAAATTAGATAGAATCTTGTTTCTCCCGAACTTCGAAATTTCATACCTGTGCATTCTTTCTTGACCATCTTTGAATAATCCAAAGATTGTCCAATACATCGGACGGGTGCTATCATTCGAGTAATAGTCCAGTGCTCCGGTATAGAAAAGCAAAAAATATCTAGCAGAAGATTGCATTATGAACACACCTAACACTAAAGTAAGGGTTCTTTAGGCATTGATTCTTTTTTTTTTTTTTTTTTTTTTCATGTGTTTGAATTTCAAAAATAAAATATTGATTGGAGTTCCAACTAAAACCCTTTATAGAAAGGACCGCTGGTATTTTGTGCAGAATAACATACGTAAACCAAACTTTACAAAAAAAAAAAATGTATAAATCGGATGTTGGTTCCTAACATATTAAATGTCGGCCCTACTAGGAAATGTATGATGCCTTCAACTTTCCTTTAAAATGAACTACAATGTACAATGATTTTAATTTGTTGGGTCGCCGGTTGAATATTATTTAAGTCCACGTAGACCTTTTAATGTTCTTCACTGATGGATCACGTTGCAATAAACATCGTCAATAAATGGTCGGCTAGGGGCAAAATCTTCAGCGAAATAATTTATTCACTTCACATTGTAGATTGTCAAGTTAGTCATTTTTAGGATGATTCAAACATTCACATACTTATATTTACAAAATAATTTCTTTGATGAATAATTACATTCTACACCATTGTTTTTTTTCTTCCGTGTGAAACTACTATTTTTTTTTTTGGACCTTAAACATGGAACTTCAAGTTATTATTTAGTGAAAGTTGTCGGTCTTACTTGTTGAGCTAAGATTTCCCATCAATGTCAAAATATTGGAGCCAACACTTAAAATCAACATCATAAAGTGTTTTTATTTATTTATTTTGATTCTGACGATATTTCTGGTTGCTATGGAACAACTCAGTGCACAAACATGGAAAAGTGTCTCCAATGAGAAGTCCCACGATACTTGTATCTTCCCTCTTTACATCAAATCATCTCAAGTTAGAGGAAACAAATTGGGTCGATTTATTTTCGAGATGTATCAATAACAAAATATGCACTCACTTTTAATTGAATTGCACTTAGTGCCACTCTATAATAAATGAGTACAAAGCAGAATCCTATTGTTCGTTGCTAAAAATTACGGATATTTTTCCATGTTAGTAAATTTTACTAAAAGTTGATAAGCGTAAGAAAACTGTTAGTTAAAAAAAAACTACTGATGGCCTTTTTCCCCCATATAACCCGTTGTTAATAATTGACACTCTTTTGAAGTTGCTGATATTTTTAGTTTGCAAACTAGCAATTTTTGCATGATTTGCCAAGTTTATTTGCATAACTTATCAATACTTTGAATATGCTATCTCGTGTATGAAATTACCAAATTTAGAGTGATTTGCTAATTTTTGTTAGATTTAAATACTTACCTAGAAAAGTTAATCCACAGATCATGAGAATCCCAATCCTTCATCCCTAGCTAGCTGTCTCTCAATTTTCCTTGGTAACAAACCTAGAGGTCCAAAATTTGAGGGCACCATTAAAAAAGTCCTTATACACACACACACACACACACACACACGCGGCACTTCCTCGTGGGTTGAAATCTTTGTGAAAAGACAAATTAATTTCCTCGTGGGTTGAAATCTTTACGAAAAGACAAATTAATTCGATTTACCTTTTAGGACAATGACACATCACTTGAAAAGATTCAAGCATTGTATAGAAGAGTCTCTTTGAATAGTCTTTGCACTTCGAAAAAGAAAATTCAACATGACAAATCTTGGAATTGCTCCAAATTAAGGATAACTGATTTCAAGACAAATAGGTTTCAAATTTGAAACTTAAAACATACTTTGTTCGAACCAATTCTCAATTTTTGGAATCCGTAATCTACTAATCTATCTTGTTTGCCTTAGAAATGGTTTTGGAATGTATCTGTATTTTCGATTTGATTCCTGGGGTTACCCAAGAACCTATTATTGTTTCATTCAATTTTTTGGTTTCATTTTTTCGTAGCAAAATAATGAGCAATAAAATGATTCGAAGTCAAAGATAAATAACAGGAATCCATATCAACCAAAAACAACAATCAATAAGATGAACACATAGTCGCCTATAATTATTAAAAAAAAAAATTCAAACACGTGCCATAAACATAGATTATGAAACTCCATCCACCCTTCATCCATAAAATATTGCTCCAATTTCTAACTAACTGAAAAGAAAAAAACAACACATAAATTTGCAAAAAATTAATATGAAATCTCACCCTAAAGGTTAGAAACAAGGGAGAATTATCATAAAAGTCCTAAACCTATTAATTAAAATATTTTTTGGCCAATTAAGTGCTAAACCTATAGTAATTATACTGATTTAATCTATTCGACCAAATTTGGCCAGCTAGTGTCGACATGGCATGGCCATTGCTGACATGGCATAATTGAAACTAATGTGGATAATTTTTAGTAACAATTTAATATTTTACTAATACTTTAATTCTTTTTTAATTTTTAATTTTTTCCTCTTCCTTCTTCCTTTGGTTAGTTGCTAGCCAAC
The DNA here is from genome assembly GCA_017140615.1 of Eucalyptus cladocalyx. Taxonomy (NCBI): domain Eukaryota; kingdom Viridiplantae; phylum Streptophyta; class Magnoliopsida; order Myrtales; family Myrtaceae; genus Eucalyptus; species Eucalyptus cladocalyx. The sequence goes on from CM029521.1 coordinate 51,279,579, forward strand.
GATGAGGTCCTCGCCTCATTCTTTTTTTTTTGGCCAATTTGACCTTTTATAAATGTGCCAATTAGAGGAAGAAGGAAGATAAATAATAAAAAAAAATAAAGAGAAAGAAAAAAAAAAAAGAAAAAGGAAAAAATAATTAATTTTTTTAAAAAATATTAAAATATTATAAAAATTGTCCACATCCATGTTGATTGTGCCATGTTAACGTTAGTGCGCTAAATTTGATCGGATAGATTGAATTTGCACAATTGCACAAGGTTTAACACTTAGTTGGCCCAAAAAAAGAAGTTTAGAATTAAATTGGCATAATTGCAATGGATTTATGAATTTTTTTTTTTTTTTAAATGTCCCTTAGAAATAGAGAAACTTGGGTTTTTCCTTTTTTTAGCTTTATGTAACCGGTTCCAAAAACGCTTCGGTCAATTTGGTTCTTGGGTGGGCCTTTACTTGGGATGGGGAACCGGACTTGTTTTCAAGGGATCCGGTCCAACTCTTGTATAGAATCGATCGAGTTGCACACTCCTGCTCAAAATGACATCCATTATGACCAGTCTTTTTTTTTTTTTTTCAAAAAGTAAGTTATAACATTTAAATATTAACATTTAAATATTAAATTGCATTTAAATATTAAATATATTTATTTAATAATTTTTATCTTCTCAATTACATATTTTCATATTTTAGACTTAGATCAAAGTCCAGCCACTGCGTTTTCTATAACCAAAAATATTTGAACTGCTATTTTTCTTAATGGAGGGCAAAATTAGGTCAATTTATTTAACTAATGTGAGAAAACATCGAGCCGCCTCCATCTCGGGCAGTCTCAAAAGTTCGTGATTGCTCCCGACAGCCTTACAAGTTACAATCACGCGACACAATATGTCCAAGTATTGGGCACACTTGTTGCTGGTTTTGGGCGACCAAGATTCAATTAGCCTTTCCAAGGGGCGGTGGCAGAGGTGATTTTATAACCGTCCGAATATATGCCCATTTTTTTCAAACTTGGGTCGTCAAAATTGAAAATTGCAGGCGTACGCACGCTCAGAATTTTTGAAAAAGCCTTCAAACATAATTTGGAGTCTTTCTTAGGGTCTTTCTCTGACCATCTGGAAGGGCGTATCTTAGGACTTTCCAGCTTTTCTCGATGCATCGCCCTTGAAAGGTCAACCGAATTCTTAATGATTGATACTAAGACTATCCCTCGTTCACATGTGTAGGTTGTTTAGGACGTAGCTATGTCTCTACTCCAATGTTGCTTTCTGAATTTCCCTAGTTATCCCACTAATTTTTCACCAACTTTTGGAGGGAGACTCCCACATTATGCATCTCATTATTGCAAGATGGCATCCACATAGGCGTTTTAACACTACACTATTGACATAAAGCTTCAAATGCATTTTACATTGAAAAATATAGAAATATTATCCTACATTGCTGGACAGTAGATCTGATATACTATTGTGGTCTCCCATCATATTATAGTTTAAGTTTTTAGGCTGGACCTTTTAAAAAGAAAATATGAAGGAATAACAGTACAAGAACTTGCATAAATAAGTCCATGCAATTTACAGCATTATTTGATTTATGAAAACTGTAAACTAAAGCTATGATCGTCATGCAAAAGCAAAGTGAAGATTATGGGGGAAGTCCGAAATGCAAAATTTAGGGTATAAAGTTAGTACACTAAGTAGATATTATGACAAGGTTTGGAGAAAAAAAAATTAGTAGGGCGACAATTTATGATTGAGTAGACATGTGCATTGGGCGGGCTAGGGGGCTCTTGGTGATGAGCTTGCTCTAGAGCAAACCTCCTGGGGTCCTGCTCAGGCTCGTACCTTCAGCCGCCGGTCGGAAATATTCAAATACGACACCTAAATTCAAAAGGAATTTAAAAAAGAAAAGAAAAAGAGGTACAGTGAAAAGGGAACAGAAAAAGAGTGTTCCTCGAGTCAAATGTGAGTATTCTTCGCAGAAAAAGAAGCGCATGAAGCCAGAAGCAAAGGGTCCGGCGAAGAAGGTTCCTAGCATTAGTTGCTCCTCTATAAATCCGACTTCACAATCCCAACTCCCATACCGTAGTTGCCTCTTGAACTGCAAGCTAGAGCTCAAGCACGCTTCTGATTCTCACACTTTCGCAATCTCACCCGTCATTTCCATCATTTCTTTTCATTCAACCTATTCCATTCTTGCCCTCTCTTCTCCATTCAATTTCAGGTACTTATTCATTTCCATGCAGGTTTTGTATGAGTTTTGTATGACATAAGTAGATCAGCTTGAGTTTCGTTATTTCTTAAAATGGCGAATGGGTTGTTTGGCTTTAGGAAGGATTTGACTCAGAGAGAGAGAGAGAACTGATGAGGACGGGCATTTGCTCGAACGTTGCCGTGTTCACGAGCCCGTCGCCACGGTTCCGAAACAAGAAGTTTCAGAGGATCGAGCCCGGTGGAGGAGAAGGTGATTTCGTGGTGAAAAACCACGCGTGGGTCGATTCAATGAGAGATTCTTCTCCAACTCGCGTCAGTCTTCCGGGAACCGGAGAGCATAATTCCTGGATTGTAAGTCGCATTTTCTTATGCGAGTTCTCTCGATCCTTTTCATAACTTTTGACAAAAAAAAGGTGTAGGAACACTCTAAAGGATACTCCTCTTCACCTGACAGTCATCGAGCTTGAACGGGAGTTTCCCGATTAAAAAATGAAAAGTAATGAGAAATTTTAAGTCAAGCCCCTCCTTTGATGTAAGAGTACCTAACGTGAAACACCTGAGATAGCTTTGATATATCTCGAGATGTCTCTAGGATCTTGGTGTTGGCGAGAGCGAGTTGAGATAACTTCATATGAATTCAATACTCAACAGGTTCATCATCCTTCGGCGTTGAAGACGTTTGAGCTGGTAACGAATGCCGCAAAGGGGAAGAAGATAGTGATTTTTCTTGACTATGATGGGACCCTCTCGCCAATCGTTGAGGACCCTGATCGAGCTTTCATGTCTAGTCAGGTTTTTCCTTATTTCATCATTTAAAATTATTTGGCACAAATGCATAAACCCATTGCCTAAACTCATGAAATACCTCGTAAACTCACGAGCCGATTAAGTTCAAGCCTTTTACCTATTTAGGCGACCATGATCTAGCACAGTATGCATGTATCTTGTCCACTGTTTGCATGTATAATTACTTTGTCCATGTTATTTTCCCCTAATTTCTGTTAGAAGCTTTCTCGAATCAACTACATAGTGAAAAATTCTCATCCATGTTATTTTCCTCTAATTTATGTGATAATTTTCTCCTTTTGCACACGAATCATCAGATGAGAGAGGCTGTCAAGGAAGCAGCCAGACATTTTCCCATAGCAATAATAAGCGGGAGAAGCAGAGACAAGGTGCATTGCTATTTTTGTGAAAATTAAATGCACGTTTAAATTGTTGCTATGTTGTTTTTTATTTTTCTTCTTTTCCTATTATTCATGAATTTTCATTTTTCCCATGAGTTAGTGTAAGCCTTTGGGCTCTATATATTGATTTTTTTTTTTGCTTATACAGGTATACGACTTTGTGAAGTTACCGGAGCTGTACTATGCAGGAAGCCATGGGATGGATATAAGAGGACCTTCCAAAAGTCAACTCAAATGCAAGAAAGTGAGCACTTTATGTTCTTTTTTTTTTTTTTGGTGACCCGGGAACCGGCGTACATCCGGTTGCCGACGGTGTAAACCCGAGATGACCCAATGGAACCCACCTCCCCTGGACCGCGGGTGAGTCGCACAAGCGACCGCAGGGATTTGAACTCGCCCTTTTCTGGTAGAGGGATTGAGCGCAAACCACGCGACCACCAATGGGGTGGGTTTCTTCTTAATCTCTTTTGTCTTTATAAATTTCTAAAAGATCCGCTAATCTCTATTTTTGACCATGTTTCATCTATTTTTCCCCACTTAATAATAATTTTGAAAGGCATTAATGTGATTACTAGGGTGATGAGGGAGTCCCTTTCCAACCTGCAAGTGAATTCTTGCCCATGATCAATGAGGTAATTTCCTTTGCATTATTTTCTTTTTTGCAAAGTCCCGCTTGAGACCGGTATCAAGGTGGTCACCGTACTTACAATTTAAGTTGCATCCATGCAGGTGTATAGAGCTCTGTTAAATAGAACAAAATCAATTCCTGGTGCTAAAGTAGAGAACAACAAATTTTGTTTGTCTGTTCACTACCGCAACGTGGATGAAAAGGTAATACAGCGAATCCCAAAATGACATCCAGTCGAAATGTTTGAATAACCCGTAATTTCCAAAATCGATAGAAGAACTAATCTAATGACACCCCCCATGGTTAGATTAGTGGCTTAAGGAATGGATTTGTGTATGGCATGATTATGATCACTCACACTATCAAAACCAAATATTACTCATCAGCTCCCATTTTATCTGAACTTTAAGATTAGTGGCTATTCCACTGGCCACTCCTTATATTGACTCAAGCCCTAAAATAAAAGCAAAAAAATTAACTTTTTTCTCACTCTACGTACATTCATCACCTTTGCAGAGGTGGGCTGCATTAGCTGGGCAAGTTAGATCAGTTCTCAGCGAGTACCCAAAGCTCAAGCTTACTCAAGGCAGAAAGGTATATGATTATTTTATAACATAATTCTTTTTGTGTGGTTCTAGTGAAATTTGATTATGTTTTATGTTACTGACGATCCAACGCTCATTATGAATAGGTGCTTGAAATTCGCCCAATCATCAACTGGGACAAGGGGAAGGCTCTTGAATACCTGCTAGAGTCGCTAGGTGAGTTTTTTGGTCCATATTGGTAAATTCCTTTTTCCCACAGAAGCCCTACGTTTATCGGTTATAGCCATGAAATTCGTCCATGATGCTTGTGATTATTAGGACTTGACAAAAAGTTGAAGGACATATACCTCAACTGGTTTCCCTATCTCATTTTATGCATGAATAGAAGTATTTGACTCTTGTGCTTCCGCATTTTGATTTTTTGGGCGGCAGAAAGAGAGAGTTACAATACTCCTTCATGCACTGACTGCACCTGTATCCTGTGATATAATTTACGTAGGATATGCTAATGATAGCAACGTTCTACCCATCTATATCGGAGATGATCGGACGGATGAAGATGCGTTTAAGGTACAATAATTTCTAGGGCACAAACATTATGCTCATTCCCTTAAATGCTTTTTGGGTCCTGGTATTGTTGGAGTGATTCTCACGAGTTAGACGATTTTAGGTTTTGCGTGACAGAGGACGAGGAATAGGAATCCTCGTGACCAAAGTAGCAAAAGAAACATGTGCCTATTATTCTTTGCAAGACCCACCTGAGGTATAAAATAGAGAGCGAATTACTCGCAATTATTGTGCTTAGCTTTCGAAATATGGTTGATTCTATAATAGATGCTTGCGACTTCTGGTGATGTAACAGGTGATGAGCTTTTTGATGCGTATGGTGGAGTGGAAACGGCACACAAGCCGAGCACGCCATCTGCTGTAAAACAGCAGAAGAAATTGGTTTTGAACGTTTTCGAAATTTAGGAGGATAATTCGTAAGTGGAAGACACTTCTGTCCCTTTTGTTCTTCATGATTTGTTCTCTCTTTTAAGGGGCTGAGCCATGAGCTGAAGCTTGATACCTTATTTGCAGTAGTTTACATATGAAAGATGATTTGTTCTCTCTCTCTCTCTCTCTCTCTCTCTCTCTCTCTCTCTCTCTATCTCTACACTTCACAAAGCACTTCGCTTCTCGTGGGAATCAAGAGAAGCTTCGCAAAAGTCGAGTATGCAATTAGTGCTTTGTCAAACTTCTGGATGTTGATGTGCTGGGAACTATCAATAGAACATTGTCGTCTGTTAGCGATTTTAAGATCTACATCGAAAATAACAGACCCTTAATTAGATACATGATTCGAAGATCGATCTCAGAATTGGTGGATAAAAAAGAAAAGGCTAACTTGTACTAGAGATCAGATGGCTGCAACCTAAAAAGGAACATAAACTAGGCTTAAGGATGACTCAACAGCACAAGTTCAAAGCAAACTTACAAGAAATTGAATAAATTTAGTAAATTCTGCAATTTGGTTGAATGTGTATTCTTCTTTTTCCCTAAAATATCATTTTATAGTCATAAGTCTTTAGGATCTCGCTTTTCGTGTTGTGAACGTGTTTCCAAAAGTTTTGAATGGATTCTTTATTTATAATGCAAACCGATGGGTAGGATATATGATGGTATAAGGTTTGACATCATGCCAATTATTTATTTATTTTTTAATGTATGCCAATCTACTTCTGCCACATGTCTGGCCATGATCTCCATCATATCATAGTTAAGCGATGATGTTTTTTGACCGAAAAATAATTGTTCCTGCATCCCAACTGCATTTCTCTCGTGCATGCCAGCTGCCTATGCCACCTGTTTGACCATGACCCCCATGTCCCGAGGTACTAGGGTCGTGGCCTAATTGTCTCTACTTCTCTTTTTCCATGTTGGCATTGTTACAAATGGCTAAGGCCAATCTCTGACATGCCAAATCTCCTACTGGCCAAATTTATGGCAATAACAATCTAGTTGTCATAATTTCCATAACCCCTAATACGTGTAAAGCCGCCGACATCTTGCTATTGTCAATGCTTCAAAAAACCAATGCGGCTTTCAAAATTATTAATATGTGCATCAATACCCCCTCAAATCAATACCTTGATTGACATATTCGATGTTCCTTTCATTTACATGTTAATACATCATATTAGGTAACATGTTAATACATTAATATTAGGAATATCTAATATATGACAATGAAGTTTTATTAGCTTCTTTGTCAGTGAAACATTATGAACTTAGCGCCATGGGATTGGGTTGGTGATTATTAAAAGAATAAATAGGTTTCAACTAAACGTACCGATATGATTTCAAAGCAGATATGCTGATGTAATTAGCTTAATCGAACACCCCAAGTGTGTCGCGTATCCTTTTCAAGCAGTACTCCAAGCAGGAGGCAACACTTCTCAAGGGCTTACTCATTCTGATGTTGTCTAAAGGCGTGACAACTCTATTAAATATAAGGCGACAACCATTTCCGTAAGCAATATCTCCCACTATTGTTGTCATAGTACTATTAGTTGACTACCTCTTCCCAACATATTACAACAATCTGAATGTTGCAGCTAAAACTCTTAAAGCAACGTGTCTTTTTCTTAGTGCAACACAGCCCAAAAAAATTGCCTAAATAGTGAAAATAAGAATAATGAAGGTGCCAGATAGGAGCAGCTGAACCAGCTGGTTAGCCGTTCATTCTAATTACCCGGGGGTGGGTGTTGAAGATGCTAGGTTTGCAAACCCTCTCCTTCTCCTTCTGTTTTCTCTTTTCTCTTTCCATATTTCTTCTTCTAAGCTATTTTGTTGATGTGGCGCTCACTTAGCGCCATGTCAGCATTCACTCGGCACCGCATTAGTGTCAAGTGTGACCGAAGCTACTATGAAAAAGCCATGTTAGGCTTAAACTGCGCAGAGTTAACAAAAGTATTTTATTATACTTTTTGAGTAAGGTTTTAAGATTTGATTGCACTATTTCTTAGTTGTAGGATTTAATCATGCAAATTAAAATAAAATCGCACTTTCCCTAGGACTTTAAGTGCAATTATTCGACAAAAAGAAAGTCTTCCTGAATTAACATGTAGAAGTTTTCATAAATTAGATGGCCAAAAGAAAATTAGGGTCTTCGAGCTATCCATTAGAGTGAATTAAAGAAATTGATGCTTCCAGAAACTTCCTTGGAACCTTAAGTTTTCTTGGAGTATTTTTTAACTTGGCTTTTTACTTTTTGCAAATCTTGTGACGCATGCATTTTGATTTCTTTTCCATCTTAAGCACCTATACTGTAATATAAATCTGGTTAATAGCTTATAATATGGTGAGAAAGTAATTATTTTTTACTTTTGATGGGTCCAAACGAGTAACCCCGAGGAAGAAACGAGGAACACGATACCAAAAACACCCATCTAGTTAGTATCAATAAGAGAAGTGCAAAAACATGTGAAATATACATATACACGATGGGGAGAGCCTGTATACAGCCAAATGAAAAGAATAATGACAGAGAAACTCTACAAATTTCAGGGTGTAAAAGATGAAGAAGTGGTATGAAAGGACTCAAAACAAATTCCTCCTTAGGGTTTGACCCAAGCAAACATTGCAATCGAAGAAGGAAAGTCAGCAAAAAATTAAATTGCTATATCACCCACATTTTTCACCACTAGCTTCGAATAAAAGAAGTAAAGAATATGTCCACATAAATGACGATTTGATCTTTCCAATTCTAAGATTTCGTCACATTTTCACCACGTCAAGTACATGCTTGGAACCCATGCCATTTTAAATAGGCTGATAATTTTTTGTCAAGAGTCCTTGCGCTCCGTTTGGCATTTCTGGGAAAGAACACGAGCATCTTTTCCCAGTTTGTTGACCGTGAATTGGCACGAAGCAACAAACCTTGAGCTCGAACCCTTTAGTATCCCAATCTTCCTTCTAGCCGGAGCGTCCACATGCAATGCAAACGTCAAGTGATTCTTGGTCTTTTTGCTCCTCAAGCTTGCTTGCATCTCCTTAGGTAATGCAGTATTTGATCCTTTGAGGACGATGTCAACGGCCTTCGATGTCTTCCGGTCCTGGTCGAATGCCACGAACTTTCCCGTCGCGATCGCCTTTTGTTTGAAGGCGAGCGAGACAGCCCCACCTTGCTTGTAGGTAAAGCTCGAATACGTGTTCGGGTTCTCGACCTTCAACTTGACGTCGTACACGAGTTTAGTATTTTTGTCATGCGACTTCGTCAGGTCCTTCACGACGAAATGGTCGACATGGAAATTAGGGTTTTTCAGCTTGAGGAAAACGGAGGAAACAATGGCGAGGATGCCGACGACGAGGACAATCACGATGATGGCCAAGAAGAGCCAACAGCAACAAGAAGAAAAACACCACGACCGCTTTTTCGGCTCCGTGGGCTGCCGGTGGTGCTTGACAATCAAGGCGTTCTCCGGGGGCGGGACACGGTAGATCTGGTCTTTGGGGATCTGGACGACGTAGGTGTCGGAGGCGAATGCGTGCTCGGGGCTGTCGGGATTGGGGACAGGAGCCAGCTCGAGGCTGGCCTCGCGATGATCGCTGCCGCCACCGCCACCGCCACTGTCGTGCTGGCGGCCGTTCGTGTGGGGAGGAGGTGGGAACCGCTCCTCCATGGGGAGATGGGGAGCGGTGGAAAGGAGTGGGAGGGATGAATTGTAATATCAGGTGAGAGGCTGGCTTGGCTTGCATGGGGGAAGGGTTTGGTGGTTGCACGAATTGGCTGGATATCGGGGGAGAGAGACGGTTTCACAAGGGGGAAAAGGTTATAATTAGAGATTGCTTTACTGGGTCAATCGGTTTCCTTAACGGTTCCTAATATACATTAAGTCTTTTTTGTTGCTGAAGGCCTCGCGACTATCCATTAGCATCGATTCGCTGGTGGGACCTGTAAAAGATTAGCTCGTTGCGAGGAGGAAGAACGCCATTCAGACGTAACGAACGAGCTCAGGCAAAAACTTGGTCAATTCTCATCATTTCGTAGATAGAAATTCGGAGCTTAGGCAAAAACTTTGGTAATATTTTTCACAATTGTTCGACCACGCAACATTCAACAATTATATGACAATTTTCGTGTGCTTTAACGGAGGTCAGATTCGGTTCTTCGCCAAAAGGACTCGACAATCAGAAACATATTAGCAGTGCTCGAATCATGGGATCCACTTAGATGATGTGGAGCTTACATGGACACAGTTGATGATCCAACAGTTCATGCAAGCTAGATCACATTATCTAGGTGTGGCCAATACCTTCTCTTGACAATCTATCAAGAGGAGGTGGAAAATCATTCACGTAGCGTTATGTTAGCATATCGCCGAGGGATGTAAGGTGAGAGTCCTAAACTTGATCATGTTAATTTAAATGAAGCCCATTAAATTTGTAATGGACAAATTGGGCCAAAAATAATGAAAATATGTTAGATGATATCGTATATTGTCAAGAAAGCTTGATAAGTTTTGTAAAGGTTAGTGAATTTCAATTTCAAATAGCGAATGTCTTGGACCATTGTTTAGTAGTCTATGTTTCCAAAAATTCTAATGTGGTGGTCAAACAGTGCCATAATAGCCCTAAATGTCCAAGAGAGAGAAAAAATGATGTGATCAGCATCACCAAGGATCGGGTCACATGACCCCAAGATTAGGTGAGGTCGATCTACCGCACCTAAGGATGTGGGAGTTAGGCAACCCTCATAAAACATAAACATGCGCGCGCGCGCACACACACACACTCTTTGATATGATCAATTTTACTAATTTTTTTTTTAAATTTATTCAATTTTGACATTAATTTAATAATATTCAAAAGCATGACAAGAACTGACAGTGATTTTATAAGTCTATGTTTTTTTCATTATATCCATCATTTTTTTGAACACGCGACAAGACATAACTAAATAAAAGAATGTCTCATTGTATCCTATGATATTCCACCCGATTTGAATTGAGAGAACCAAAAGCAATCTAAAAGTTTGAGTTCAGATGCAAAGTTCAATGTGAACTGAGAAATTGAAGGCACAACTTCCCCATTGGATTTCTCCTGTCTAAACCACTGATTTTATAAATGAAAGCAGTGAAACCTGTTATTCAATATTGTAGCCTTGCTTTCTGCTTTAGAAAGGCTTAATACCAATAGGCCTGGCCTGAGGCCCACCGGTACGAATCCAACATACACATCGAGGGAGACGGGAGGCAGTGGCCCTTTCTTGATCTCCCTCAGCCCCTTATTCTCCTATCTTCTGAAAATGTGATTAACAAGAACTTGGAAGCACACCAATCTTTATCAGATATTAAATCTAAACTTGGCCATCCTATAATAGGAAACCGTCCCTAGCATTCTTTAGGGATTGTCGGGAAACTGCATGATGCCGAGGATCAACACACCATGTAGTCCTAATCAGGATCTCGACACTTAAACTCAAGTCATGGTCAACTCGCCTAGCTCACTTGCTCACTTGCGCTCCACACATCTAGCTTGTATGCTCAATCTATCCGCACGCACATGCAATGCACAGTCATGGGCAGCAGAGAAATTCAAATAAGTGAATCACATCAAGATCTCAATGAAAAGCTGCCACGACATACCCTGGTTAAAATATCTAGCAGTTATTCTCAATAACAAATATGACCACGAATCTAGTTTGAGTCATCACAAAAAAAGACTTTACTAGCAAAATAATAGAAACACAATGGGAAAATAACACGAATGGTCCATCAACTTTTGTCCAATGTATGATGGTCCCTGAAATTTTGTTCAATGTGTAATGTAGTCCCTAAGTTTTTAATTTGTTTAATGTAATCCCTGAACTTTTAATAGATATTTAATTTAATATCATGGATAATATTGAACATTGTTGTATATTTTAAATTGAACATGTACAAACAGTTCAGGGATTACATTGAACAAATTGAAATTTCATGGACCACATTGAACATTAACTAAATTTTAAAGACCATATCGAACAAGTTAAATTTGAGTTCACATTGCAGATTGGATCAAAATTTAAGAATAATTTTTATCATTGTTTCCAAACATAAAAATAAGAAAAAGAATGAGGGCGGCGTCCACCAAATCATGGAGGGAGGAAGAACGGAATCTATCTTGGGCCCGGAAGGAAGCCAAGTCCCTCACTCCTCTTCCCCACAGATGAATCGAGTACATGCATCCCGGATCGAGCGGAGCACATGCGCCTTTCCTCTCCGAGCACATTAAACAATGTCACTCTCATTCGATTTGCTGGCTTTTGGCGCAGCTTTTCTCTGCCCCGTTTTGCTTTTGCACTCGACTCTTTTCTTTCAAGCAACCAAAAAACTTGAGGTTCACAAGCTCATCGACTTTACTCTGCATGGACCCAAGTCTATGGAGAAAGCAAGGTCACATCGTCGCATCATGCAACACTAATTGAGGCTAATCGGCCTTGGCGACGAGTGCTCCGACTTATCCTGGATCGAGCTCGGCGAGCATTTTGGAACATCTTTAGACAGCAATCAACCCGGGTTGCTTCTACCCTAATTCGCGGCACTAAGCGAACCCGGCACACGTAGAGCATCGTGCATCTCGCAAGATTAGTTAGTTAATCTTGCAACTTTGGTATTATCAAAAAGGTGGATTTATGGTGGTAGAATAGCCGAAGAAAGGTCCCAAACCAAAAGGCGAGAGAGGGGCCTAAATCGATCCTCATCCTAACACGCAAGGTGGGTAATGGGTTGAGGGGCCAAACCCCTTGCACGCTCTCGATTGCTAGCCGCATCCATAATTGCATCCTCATTCCTCACTCAAAAACCCTTCTCAAGCTTTTCGGTGGCCCCCCGAAATTCTCTTTTTTCTTGGCCTTTCATAAAGATACTCATGAGGAAGAATTAAGAACGAATACTTCGAGCTTGAATCTTATCAAATCCTAAAAAAAGTTCGATAAATTGACTTATCATGTCATGGAGGTGTCCCCATCCGATAAAGAAAAGAAGCAAAAGCCAAATGATTTCGTTTAGCTTACATAATAGGTTCTCTGACAAAGCAGATCAAACCAATCGCCTCGATCTTTGTTTATCATTCTTCACATCTCTGCAATGTCCAGGTCCATACATCAAGGAAGTAATTCGCTTCGCAAATCACTGACTTTACTCTTTTACACGGAAGTACACTTTGTGTTGACATAACATAGATATGTTTGGATAGAAACCTGTTCAGGCTTCCTTGGTAGCCCCTCGTTTCTAGTCATTCGTTCTATACACAACTCGGCCAAATACAGTTCTAGTTTTAGTGTGTTCACAATCTCCTAGGCCCAAAATACTTAGTTTAATAAATCATTTCTTCAAGCCTAATCATGATTACCCCTACATTTAGAGAAAAATTATCTAATCAATCCTAAACTTTTCATTTTTGCTAATTGAGTTCTAAATATTTATGTGAAATTTCAATGTAATCTCTCTAGCCAATATTTGCAGAAGTTGCCAACCTAACAATATGCCACGTAAGACGGTTGGTGAAAATTGAATTATTGCTTTAGTGATTTCAAAAGATAATTGATCAAAAGGATTACACTAAAATTTTATGTAAATGTTTATAATTCAATTGGTCAAATTAAAAAGTATAGTTTAGGACGGTTCAGTTAATTTTCTCCTACATAGTTTCACGCATTAACGACTGCCAGTTTTTGCTACGTGGATGAAGTGTGAATAAAGATTTTCTCGCATCGTTACGATAGAGGGTTGTCCAAGGAGTGAAGTCCAAACGTGTTTGCAAATGAACTGCGACAAAAAGTGTCCTCTGACAACGAGCCAATCTGAATCACCACAAGTTGAAAGCGGGAAAGGTAAAGCTAAAAAGGAGAGGGCAATTGAGTGGTGGCTGATGCTCCAGTGGCCAATGGGAATGGACAGTGAATATGATCTGGCCGAAGGCATAGAAGATGAGGGGCAGGACAGTTCTGTGGGCAGTGTGTTGGGCTTTTTTAACTTTGATCTGTCTTTCCATTTACATTAAACAACGCTAAAGTAGACTAACACTGATTTACAAGATTAGTTTACTACCCGGTGTAGTAGATTCTCGTAAGGAGTTTAGCATAACCCCCTTGTTTAAAGACGAGCTTATGGTATGCCACATTGGTTTGCAAATCGTATACAAATGTAGTTGTCCGAGCTCAATGTACCGGGCATCATATGCAAATATTTAATGGGCCTGGCAATCTTTTGATTGGAAAAAGTAAAGGCCAAGAAAGAACCTCTTCTTGAACCGTGACCCCATTTCAATTGGGAAGCAAAAAGCAGCGTCAAAGTTCAAACACACCCCCACCCCAATGAACTAGCAAATTGTAAAAGAAAGAAACCAAAAGAAAGAGCAGAAGAAAAAGGCAAACAAAAGCGGTCCCTCCTCCCCCTTTCCTGCCCTCCCAACTTTCTTTAAAACGCACCAGCAAATCACACCTCAAAAGCCCATAAGCACACGCGGTGCAGAACCAACTCTCAAAGATCATCGAAGTCACAAACTGACCAGCAAAGACAGAAGTCCTAGGGAGAAGAAACGAGAAAAGAGAGGAGACACCATGAGAAGAAGAGATGCAATCAAATTAGGAGCTCCTTCAGCGGATTTCCTAGTGTGCTTCCCTCCCAGGAACCACTTAAAGCTGTTGCCAAAGCCGGTTAGTAGCCCGGCGAGACCCTCGGAACCCAACAAACACCACCCCCACTCCCACCCCCACCAGCAGCCACCACGGCACCGCCATCGCCGGTCCAAATCTTTCACCAAAGGTGCCCAAGCAAGCCCTGTCTTATGGATCAAAACCAAGCAAATTGGCCCAGTGACGTCCGAGCCAACCTCCCCAAAAGTCACATGTGCCGGGCAGATCAAGGTCAAGACCAAGACTGGAGCTTGCAAGAGCTGGCAATCAGTGATGGCAGAGATCGAAAGGATTCACAACAATGACAAGCGTAAGAAGAGGCCGACTTGGGGGAGGCGCTTGGCTTCAACAAGGACATAATGCAGTTCTTGACTTGTTTGAAGAACATAAAGTTTAATTTTCGATGTTTTGGCTCTTTTCCTGATGCACAGATCACTAGTGATGAAGAAGATGAGGAAGACAACGAATGTCGTGACCATGACAACAACCGCGTGGCAATAGACAGAAATGATAACAATGAGACTTCAAGGCCCGTATTCTCTAAGTGGTTTATGGTGTTACAGGAGGGTAATACCAAGATCAATGACTTATCCAAACAAGACAGGAAAGAGAAAGGAAGGTCTAGGGATGATGGGTCATTGGATGCACCTGTTGCTCCTCCGCCAAATGCCCTGTTGCTTATGCGGTGTCGGTCTGCTCCGGCAAAGGCCTGGCTGGTCAAAGGAGAAGAACAAGAACAAGGTGAGAATCGTGGAGATGATGAGATCGAGCAAGAAGTGAATAGAGAATTAGAGACCAAGAAGAACTTGCAATTTTTAATGGACGAGGCAAAGAGGGAAGAGGAGGAGGAGAGGAAGCAGAAAGAGTCCTTCATGATGAGATACGATGCAGATTACTATAATATTTCAACCGATATCGCAAAGGAAACTTGGGTATCCGGCGGACTGAGAGATGCGCTGTTGAGAAGTCGAAGTTCCAAGAGTTGATTTGGCAGCTATATGGTTTTTCTATATTTTGTTTTCTTCTTCCTTTTTTGCTTTCTTGTGGTTTGTTTCTCCAGATACTGTCTTCCCAGGGGACAGAGGACTGCTAATACCAATCTCTGGAAGTATTATCGTTTTCGACCACGGTTTAACATTGATTGCAACTGTACAGCTTCCTGGAATCCTATCAGCATCAGTGTAAATCTCAGATTGTACTCATCGATCTATATAAAGATTGCGTTGCTTCGATTGTTTAATCTCCAACTTCTACTGCATGTTCTGTATCGTTATGACAATGGGGTCCTTTACTTAGTAAAGCCTGAGTCTTATGCACATAGAAAGAGAATTAGGAATATGCCATAGTTGAGACAAACGGGTGGAATACGAACAGAGGATTGTAATTTGTACCTTCACAAGGATAATTTGAGCATCGAAGAGTTCGTTATTTTGCATTTTCTGAGGAATGTGTCCCTGATATCCTCGACCGGTGTTTGTGCGGTACTGGTCAGTGGTCACCACCTTTTCGTCTCGCATATTAGGAACATCAAGATACATCAATTTGTTCTTTCCATTCGGACATTCTGCAGGGGAAACTGACAGGGAAACACAGCATAGTTTGAGGGGGGCAAAGCTCGGCTTTTTCAGTGACTATGTGGAGGGGAAAAAGTAAGAGTTGGCAGAGACATATTCGTGCATTTACTCGCAATTTTATCATCTCCTAGGATGGGCCAACATTAAAACAACGAACAGTGACAGCCACCTGTTCTTGGAATTGAGGATTTCATGCTGCAGGAGCTCATCTAAGGAGATCATCAAGAGACCTAAGTTTGACAATTAACATGTCCAGCTGCACTCGATTTCATTCAAAAGTTTATGCCCATGATCAAGCTTGATAGATTAACCGTTCCATACCATAGCTCTTATCCAATTGGAGACTCTACTATACCAATATCTTCCCAAGACATACCAATAAGTCAAGGGCGTCAATACTGTATGGAACAACCTAACGATTTTCCTAACAGTGTCCTGCCAAACTCAAACCTATAAATCCTTATTTTGCTATGCGCCGGTAGATTCCTACTGACCAGGGTCTATTATTTCAGCGGCAAAGTAGCAGATTCAGAACTAGAACATTTACACGGAACTTGAACTAGCATGTAAGGATGGAAGCAGTAAGGGAAGCTGAGACTTCGGTAAACATTATCAAACGGAGTTCATGCTTGTAAGAAAGGGAATTGACAGTGGCCGGCATAGGCCTCTCAGGACTAAAAAGTGATAATTTGCTGTCAGTTGCTTCTTTACTTGAAACAGCAAACAGGAAAGACTCAACTATTTTCCAGTTAGGCTTTGACCATAGCAACGCGACGCAACAGCATTTGAGCCTGCCCTCGGAACAATTCATCTCACATGATTAAGGTTAAATAGCCTGCAATGCCTCTATTAAGAGCACTTTGAACATACAGCAATCCTTGTTTACTGAATTTTACCTAGCTATTTAAGTCTTTCATCCATCGTTACAGTATCTGTCACCAAGATCCGGCATCAATTCAGTTGCTGCCACCAAATTTCCATTCCACATGAGAGCAATTTTAGCATTCGTAAAAAGTATGTGCATTGCAAATGATGAAACTGTCAGTGTGAACTTCCAAACTATCAAAGTTCAGAGAATGAGCAACCACCTAAAAGACTAAATGAAAGTGGGATGTTGCAGTTGGTCCATTGAGAGCATCTCTAAAAGCTATTCATTTCTTTCTATTTCATATTTGTCGGGAACTATGTAGACCCACCAGTGCTTCAGCATCGCGTTGGGTTTCGCAAGTGTGATAACCTTCAAAACAACGATGTGTTCCCCCAATTAATCCTTGATTGGGGGCTACTCTGATAGAATTATAGAGAAGAATAAAATCTTTAGCAAATTAAAGTTTGTTAACAAATTTATCATCCTAAGGGTGCACATGGTAACCATCCCCAGCCCAACAATTTCTATTCTTTTATTAAAAGAACAAAAAAAAGAATAAACCTGTTTGATAACTAAGTTAGTTAGTTTTTTGTTAAGGGAACAAAAAGTTTAGGAATGGTTTTGGAATAGAAATGAGAAGTAAAAAAAAGTTGCTTCTTGTTCCCGGGAACAAGTTTAAGAAATAAGTGAATTTTTTTTCTTTTATTCTTCTCTTGTCGACCGCCATTGACCGCCCTTGACCGCCGCCGCTTCCCATTGCGCCGCCCCGCTGCCCGCGGAGGTTAACCGCGCCGCCGCCTGGTCGCCGGAGGCCGACCGACCGACCGTCGCCGTCGACGGTCGCGCCACCGCTGGACGACCGTCGCCCGCCGACGATCGCCGCCATCGCCAGACGACGGTCGCCGTCGACGGTCGGGTCGCCCCGACCGATTGCGTCGCCCGACGGCCGCATTTACCTACCGGGCGGCGACGCGGCGGCGGCGGCGGGCGGTCCGGGTCAGCGACGGGGCCGCATCTACCGGCAAAAATAAAAAACAAATAAATATAAAAAAGAAACTGTTTTTTACCAAACGCATTTCTATTCTTTTTTCTATTTTTAGAGTAAAAATTTTGTGTAGTTACCAAACGGGTTTTTTTACATAGAAATTGTTTCCCAGAATAGAAATAGAAAAGAACTATTTCTGAAAAGAAATTGTTCCCTCGCCAAGAATGGTTATCATCCTAAATGTCAATTGAATATTTTTAAGATTCCAAGCAGGGAAAATGAGCATGTTCGTGATTTTTAGATGGCAATTTGGAAGAAATAAAATTTTAAATGGCGGTTCAAAATGTCTAAGAAGCTGTTGAAGTGAAGATTCGAGTCAAGAAAAATAGACTAAAAGTGGAAATTTTAAATTCTAAAGAAACTATATGAGTCAAAATACAAGATAAAAGAAAAATAACAGGCCTCATATTAATTCCAAAGAGAACAGTCTATTATAGATTATCAATGAACAGGTTATTTAAATTACATGCCTGTAAACCGCACCAACGCAGGGTTACGGCATACAACAATAGAACCAACAAGACAACAATCAAATGCACTTATTCTGAAGCAAAATGCAGGTAAAAATTGGAGCTGAAGAAACGATTGACTGTTCAGCTGGGCTTTGTAGCAGATATCATCACGAAACGCCGATTCCTGGTACATTTGAAATCTTCCAGTCCACATGTTTTGCAGAGATCTTCTAGTTCATGTTCTGATAGGAAGAATTGGCCTCCTGATATGCGGTACATATTCTACATCACCAAACAGAATCCAACATCAGGTTTCGATCTTAGCTTAATGTTACAAATTTCAGTCACATCACTGGAGAAGAAAATCATCTTGATCAGAACAAGAATTGGAGATAGACAACCATCTTTTCCACATAGAGCGCCTCGTAACAGGGTGTTTTGGAATAAGAGATATACAAAGTACTCGTCCAAACTCTTACCATAAAAAAAAAAGTACTCCTCCAAATGATGTACCTTTTGCATAAGCTTCGAGAAAGGGTTGAGAGAGTAAGGACCATCATAGATGAAGGTTGTGGCAACGAATATTCCACCAGGCCGTAGAACTCGACTTATTTCAGCGACCTACAACACCAAATGGGCATTATAGGACATCATATGCTAGTGAAAATCAAAGAATTAGTACAACATATTGTCTGCACTCTGTTGGTGAAAGGGTCTTGAGTGTACGAACTTGTATGACAGAGAAAAAGCAGGGATAGAAAAACTCAAAAATCCTTACAGCTGATGAAGGAGAAGACCAACAATGAATAGCAGCACCAGCATGCACAGCATCGACAGAACTCGAAACAAAAGGGAGTCTTGAAATATCAGCTCTAACAAGAATCAAGTCCCTAAAGCAAATTGAAAGATTTAGCCAAATACAATACTAGAGAGCTTGATGAGTACAAAATCCCTTCTAGATTTCTTTTTATTGCGCCCAAATTAGATGAAGTTGCAACCACCAATTATATGAGATAAGGGTCAAAGCCTTACTCCTTAGGGAAGTTCTCCTCCTTCTTAATGAATTCATAGCATTCCTGGAGCATGTTTTCTGAGTAGTCAAGTGCGACAACAAGGGAAAACAGCCCACTCTTGGCGAAGAGCCTGGTGAATGGACCACTGCCGCAACTAGCATCAATGATATTCCCACCTAGGACTGGCTCAAGATACCCTTTAATCAACTCAAACTGTAATCAAAGTCTTTAAGTTGATAAGCAAGTACAGATAAAGAGATTCCAACTAAATGAAACAATTTGATTGTATTCTTCAAGAAGCATTCGAATAATATGAGCTATAATCAGCAGCAGTGAGACAGTTCACACTCAGTTTTTAGTATCAGACAGAGCGACATTTGCATTGAGATAGGCAATTGAAATCAGAAGGCAAGTTAGGGGTCATCCTCAACTCACTATGAAGAACATTTTACTGGACCAGAGATGAGATATAGATTAAATTCTACCAGAAAACTCGTTGCTTTCATGTTCTTTTGGAAATACAGTGATGACAGAATCATGAAATAGGAGATTTTCAATAACCTCCTTTTGAGGACCAGGCCATCCTCCCACTGCAGAAAAGCCTTGACGCCAGCCCCTCTCATAGATATATGAGATCAGCGGTAACCTGCAAAGATCAATATGATATACAACCAGTGCTCTTAGGTGTATAAACATATCATTGCATTCATCCGCAACCAAGAACAAAATCACTAAGAGCAGAACTTGCAAGACATGAGATCAATGCACTTTTGAAGGTTATCCTACCCAAGTACAAGGGTCAGTGGACTCGACTGTTATACCAGCTGAAAAGGAACAAATACCACAAACCTGAAAAATTCCGTGGCTGGGGCCATGGCTTCAGTATATTCCTTGGCTCCACTTGAGGCCACAAGCTCGAGATGAGTTTTGTTGCCCAAATAAGTCTTCTTACAGGTGCTACATAGCAAAGTAGACTCGGACAAAGTATCCCTGCATAAATAATGAAGTCATATGATGATGGAGCCGAGTCGAACAAAACCAAACTGAGAGCTTAAGATCTCCTGTGACTAATGTAAATGTTAGTCATCCTTTTAGCTTTCATCTTACTGAGGAATCGACGGACTTACATGGATAGTGCTGGACCTGCATGCGTTAGAGGGTGGTAACATATCGGACAAGCTAAAATGCCCTTCTTGGAGGCAACCTTCTCGTCAACTTCAATAGGATCCTGCAACACGAACAAATTGCTGAATCAAACTGGGAGCCAATTTTCTAGCTGCAAAGCGTTGGAATCTGTTGATCCTTGCAGATTCGCTGCGATCAGAGCTGACCATTTTAAGTCGACTAAACGAATTTTTGTTTATCAATGCCTTGGATGATCCTTTATACATCCCCGAATCTCCGACATACACTGGGTATCAAAGGATGAGTTCATGCACTCGACTTTTCAAGACTCCTCACTACTAAGGCAGAATGCCAGAAAATGCATAAAGGGGAGCACTATATACTTCAATTTTCGTAATTCTTAAGCCAAAAAAGGATCGAGTTGCATATTTTCGACGGTACCACGATTCGAATCATCTCGGCTTCTAAGACATGATATAAATGATCAAATTGAGGGCCACAAAATCCGACAGAAACTCGATCGGCACCTCAGAAGCATCGCTCTCTTCTTTCGCCGTTTCGTTTTACTTCCTTCTCGAATTGCTCCTGTGTTGCTCGTGATCTAACGTATCCTTTCACCGAAACGCGATGCGAAAAAAAAAAAAAAAAGAGATTCAGAGCAGAGAAAAGAGAGATGGAGCATCTCACCGGCGTCGCTGTTTGAACAGCGGCTCTCACTCTCGCGGCATGAACTCGCCTGCTGAAGATCGAGGAGCCGGGCACCGAGGTGAAAGCAACACGCCTCCGGGGACCGAGTTGACTTGGCCGAGCCACGGCGAGGAAGTTGCTGCCGGCGAGCGTCGCCATGACTCTCTCTCTGTGCCAACTGAGGTAACGAGGTACAGAGGAAGGCGCGCAGAAAATGGAGTATATGTCCTGTTTCGTTTAATCGACGAGGGCAGGGGCGATCCGACAGTTTTTTAAGTAGGAGACGCCCAGTGTCTGCTCAGCCAAAACTTACGTTAGCGTCATCACGAAAATAAATTATTCAATCATTTCTCTTCTATTTTACTAAAATTATTTCTTTTTTTTTTTTTTTTTGCGTGTTTGTTGTAAAGATTAAGATTGAGAGAAAGGCCTGCAGTTATGTCTGCCATGGGTTGAGCCTGAAGCCCCTTTAAAATTATTCTATCATTTCTCTTTTTCTTCTTCTTCTTCTTTTTCTTTCTTTTTATTTATTTATTTATTTATTTTAACGGTTCTAACTCTAGTGGTAATTTTGTCTCGAATTGCCTTTTGAGTAGAGGTGTGCAAAGGAATCAAGAGTTGCCTGGATCGCTTGGAACCGAATTGAACCCGCCTGGAATCGGTGATTCTTAAGAGAACCGGTTTGGTTCCTAGTTCTAATGTATGAAAACCGATGGGTACCAAGTCCGATTCCCAATTTTATGAGCAGATCCGCCTACCGCCCAGTTATATTAATATATTAAATTTTAATATTAGAAAAATTTCGAAATTAGTAAATGTAAAATATTTGATTGAGCTTGAGCATAATAGCTTCTCCTATTTAGATTCTGACAAACACCCATCATGCCATTGGTTCTGTAAGTTAGACATAAACATTTTTTTTTTTCACAGAACTCGATGTGGATTTTTTTCAAACTCACTCTCGATTCAACCCATCAATGCAAGCTACGCTCGAGGTGGTGATGAAAAAATTTGAAAGCCTGCATCGAATCTGAAAATTTTCATGAGGGAAACGTGAGATTTCAAGGGGTTGTTATACCTAGAGGAGAAAAGCGATCTAAAAGGAGTGACAAATAGGTACCAGAACATTTTTTTCCTCCTTATCATTGTTTGAGTTAGACTTAACGTTGGCTGCTAGCTTTTGGTTGCGCAAGTCTAGATCAACAATATTTCATTGATTTTTGGTGAGACTTGTTCTATGGATCCACTCAGGAACTAGATCAGATTGGAGGTCGATTCTCGAGTGAATCCATACAGTTAACGGCAGTTCTCAATTCTAATTTTTCAGAACCAGGTTTTTAGTAGGCGGTTCCTGATTCTAGGGTGAGAACCACCCACTTGAACCATGCACACTTTTACTTTAGAGATATGTGTTGACATGATGTTTTTAAAATAAAATGTGTTTTCATGTTATTGTCATATTAGGTATTCATAGGGACCGCCATCGCGGCACTTATTGAGTATACTTCATTATTATTATTATTATTATTTTAATTTTCAAGATATCAAATGTATATAATACAAGATCCATTGGCGAAATAAAAATCATAACGTTACCTTGATTGGTTGCTCGACAAGTTGCCTTCGAGGGCCCTCTTTACCAAAAATCCAAGGATTTTTTATGCATTGGGCTCATCTAGTAGCTTCATACAAAGCACAGTATGTTTAAGGACCACCTTTTTATATATGTGTACATACTAGCAAATATGCCGAATATTGAACATATTAGTGCTCGTTTTATTCATATTTTAATACCTATTGTTAAAGAGTAATGTCACGCTTACGGTGCTTTTATCAAGTAATACGACAGATTGGGAAGTCTATTGTGAAATTAGCAGGACCATATTCAGTACTAATCGGCATTCACGACGTCAATTCGTAAAATGAATATTTTAATACGAACTTTTGTACACCTAGCAACTAGCATTATTCTTCCCCCAAAGTTTCTGCTCATGGTGCGTTGACCTCGATTGCTCCTGTTTGTATGCCTTGCAAAATAATTAGCTAACTGTGAAGCCGGCCTCGGGTGGACCCATCTACAATTGGGCTTGGGCCCGGCCCACCTTAACCAGCTTCGAACAGTGGGCCAGTCAAGAGCCATACAAAGCCTGGGCCTCAGAAAATTAGGCCCATTGTTCTACTACATCAAAGCACCATGCACCACTCCAGGTTAGCGAGATCGAACCCTTTTTTTTTTCCCCAAACGGGATCATTGTTTTCTTTTTCGTGAGAAAAAGACTGCAAAAAGTGGGAAAAATAAATAGATGTAGAGTTTATTCCTCAATTTATGATAACGGAGAATACCAAGTGTTTGGCTATCCAATGTCCAATGAGCATAAACTATCCAATTTATGGGTGGGAGAATTACGATGATAAATATTATATGGATAGTCGTACTAATGATTCCAAATTCTACTGACACAATATCGAAATTTATTGTCATAATATCGACGCATTAAAACAGGTTTTATGACCACAAGTGAGCTGTGTTGAGCTGGGAGCAAGTTCTTACGATTCCAACTTTTTAGTTTGATTGCTTAAAAAGACGGTCATTTAATATAACATAGTGTCGAATTATTGATATCAAAAAAACCTTTTAAAATTCAAACCGAGAATTTACACATCCATATGTTTAAACATGCAAGAGGCAGAATTCAAAAAGTGAATTAAAGGCAAATGCATTTTTACGTGACTCTTATAAAGTGCTCGACAAGTCCCTTATAATTGCAATGCCTCCAAAGTCACAATTAGGGGCTACTTCATTTAACTTCAGGTGTTGTGACTTCGGCATGTATATAACCGAGACATTACAAAACTGCACAGCATAGTAGTTTACGACACTGGTCATTGTAGCTTAATCAAGAGCAAGATTAGGATCTAAAATACCTGCCAATCGGAAGTACAATAATTTTCGGTGAGATTTGGTGGGCTTTTTTGCACATGCCGGGGCGCATCAATCTTCGGTCACGGAGGAGGGCGGTTCCAAATTTCAAATTCGTATCTTTTCTTGATTTGTTGTTTCTTGGATAAGCCCACCCTTTCTCCTCCCGAGTTTGAAAAAGATGGGAGAAAACAGAGAATACCCCCAGATCGATCATCACCAAAAAATTTATCCGTTAATACAATAATTCCACCCATCTCTCTCTCTCTCTCTCTCTTCCTTCACGCATTCAATTCAAATCCCTTTTCTTTGCTTATAAAAAAGCAGCAGCAGCATCAGCAAGAGAGAGACACAGAGATAGAGAGAGAGAGAGAGGAGAAGAGTAGCTGCTACTCCAATATACATTTTGTTCCACTTCCCCTATCCTCTCTATATATTCAAAGCTCCTGCTGGAGCTCAAAGGCAAAGCAAGAACCTCCCCTACCCACGAATCTTCGAGATCTCGAGGTCAACCCCGTCATTTCACCCCTACCCCCCCCTCACCTCCTCTGCTTTTTCTATTTCTTCCCTCTCTTCTTCTCCTCTCTGCCCCGAAGAGAACTCCGGGTTCTTGCATTGCGACGGGAGAGGTTTGTTTGGCGTGACTTCTTTCGTGGGTACTTTTTGTTTCTCGCTTGTTTGCTGTCGGGGAAGAAAGAAAAGAAAATGGAGAGGAACACGCCGGTGAGGAAGCCTCACACTTCGACTTCAGATCTGCTCACGTGGTCCGAGACTCCTCCTCCCCACGATTCGGTCGCGCCCGGCTCGGCTTCTTCTCGCTCCAATGCTCGGTCTCACCAGGTACGCCCTTGCTCGATTCGTTCTTGATCTTTCTTTTCAGTTTCTTATTTGATGCGATAAGTGTGCTTCTGCCTCTTTTATTTTTTTGGGTCTTTGGATTTCCTTTGATGGGTTGTTCTGGGGAATGATGGGTAGCCTTCGGATGGGATCAGCAAGGTGGTGTTTGGAGGTCAAGTGACTGATGAGGAAGCTGAGGATTTGAACAAAAGGTTAGATCTGCTCTTCTTGTCTTTTTTTTCCCTCTCCCTGTTTGTTGATGATGTTTTGTGTTTCATTTGGCGGAATGGGTCGTTGTGGCAATTTGTTTTTTCTCCGCCGTTTCAGCTAATTGTCTGCATTCTTCATGTTCTGCACTGCTTTGGATTTTCTATCTTCAGAAATTATGGTTGGATTGTATGGTATAGGTTCAGTGTGGATGTGTAGTGATCGATCTGCGGGAAATGAGGGCAGAAACTTCATTTCCAACATAATAATCTTTATCACCTCCATTTTAAATTACAAAAAAAAGGGTAATTTTTTGGGGTGGCTGTTGATGGAGTAATCTTGGTCAGTTGGGTGGATCTTAGAACCTCAGATGCCTCTGTAGGTCGAGGTTGATCATTTTCCTTGGCCTTAGGAGTCTGGTTGGTTTCTTGAACTTGATTCTGTTGCAAACTCTCGTGTCTAATTGAGCTAGTTCAGTTTTTCCCCTTCCATAATTAGTAGTAATTAGATAAAAATAGTAAGTTCGTTAAATGTCAAGATTCAGGAAGTAAATATCTCTTTGGCGACTGTCATGGGGCTCCTTCAATGTTTATTGAGCTTCTGTGATCTGATCATCCCATTGACAATCTACCCATCTCCAATCTAGATACAATTGTAATAGGTGCTTAACTAATGTTAACTCCTTTTTGATGTCTTTTCAATTTGCGCTTTGTGAAATATTTTATTGACATGTAAAAGCTCTAGTCCATCTAAAACTAGGTTGTTCTTAGTCAATGCATGGAAAGGAGATGGCATTTTGCTCAGGATTGGTAAGTCACACATGATGCATTGTCGACACCCTTCCGAAGTGCTGCCATAGAAACAACTATTTGTTGTTAAATTAGGAAAAGCTTAAATCCATGTATAACATGCACCCACGCAAACACGCACGAGCTTGCGTATTTGCTCGTGGGCACACACTCATACACATGTGACCTTTTAGATCCTCCTTATCAAGAGAGTTTCATAAGCTTTCATAGTGCCTTTGCGCTTTGGTACTGCTTGTTGTGGCTTTTTCCTCATCTTCTCCTCCATAGAATAGTGCTTTTGTAATCTTCCAGGAAACCTTGTTCTGGCTACAAGATGAAAGAAATTACTGGTAGTGGGATTTTTGCTGCCAATGGGGAGGATGATTCACTACAACCTGGAAGTGCTAACCCTGCTTCAAATAACAAAACAGGAATAAGGATGTACCAGGTATGTTTTACTATGCTGATTGCTTTTGACCTATTAAATTGGTGTTGAGTCCATCATGATGTAAGCTCTTTTGGTGGTCGATATTACTAGCAAGCCCTTGCTGGCATCAGTCACATCTCGTTTGCTGAAGAAGAAAGCATTTCTCCCAAGAAGCCTACCACTCTTCCTGAGGTTGCAAAGCAGCGAGAACTGAGTGGAACGTTGGAATGCGAGTCCGACATGAAGTTGAATAAGCAAATATCTGATGCCAAGTGCAAGGAATTGAGTGGACATGATATTTTTGCTCCTCCTCCAGAAATTTTGCCAAGGCCACTGGCTGCACGGGCATTGGACACGAATCAAGACATGGGAGAACCTGCACCGCGTCATGTCCGGACTTCTGTTAAAGTCTCTAATGTGAGTGAAGTATATATTTACGGTAACATGCTCCTGTTAAAGTTTCTTCAGGTCTTCTGTTTATTTTAGAAATGGAGTTCAATAGCCTCACTGATAGATTCTCCGATTTCATCAGCCTGCTGGAGGTCAGAGCAGTATTACCTCCAATGAGGATCCTGTGATGAAAACTGCCAAGAAAATCTATGACAAGAAATTCTCCGAGCTATCTGGAAACAACGTCTTCAAGGGTGATGCGCCTCCTACGTCTGCGGAGAAATCACTGAGTTCAGCTAAAATGAGAGAGATTAGTGGCAACGACATCTTTGCCGATGGAAAGGCAGAGTCTAGAGACTACTTCGGTGGCGTTCGCAAGCCTCCAGGTGGCGAGAGCAGCATTGCGTTGGTTTAACCAAGCTTAGGCCTAACAGTTTTATGTTTCAAATTGTGTTATTCCTAGTGGGATTTGGTCTCATTTGACACTTTCGGAGTGTGGGGTTTGGGAATTGTGTTTCAGCTCTGAACTTATTGACTAGATGTACGAACTGTTTGCGGACCGGTGTGTTTATAGCATTGGTTTCTTCAGATTCAGAGGAGATTTCAAACTGATTTGTGCTTCAAATTGAATTCTCTGGTTCTTTTCCAGTGGAAGTGTCAAATAGATCAATGGTTTTCTAAAAGAACTTTCTATCCCATCCATGCTCAAGATGTAGCTTCAAACTCTGTATATGCTCATGATATTTAAGGATGTCACCACCGCATACCTTTCCAATCGCATCAAATTGACCTGTAATGGATTGCAACTCACAAGGGTTTTGGCAATAAGTTGTGCATGTTACTTATACTAAATAAGAAAACCATGCCAATCCAAACTCCATGTGAAGAAAAGTCCCTTACTGCTGGGAGTGTCTTGCTGACGGTATTGCTGACGGGTTCTAGGGAAGGCGCATGCTCACGAGCCCGACTTGGTTTGGAGATTGGAGGACAATCATGCCTCACTTCATGTACCCTTGCTCTTGCTCTTGACAGGTGGGAAAACTTTTGCTTGTCCATCCATCAAGTTGGTGCTCTTTCGGCCGTCAGTTTGCTTCCCTACTTTTTCCTTTTTTGGGCCTACTCCAAGTTTTGAACTTGGAAATCACCCCTGGAAACCCATCTCCAACAGGCCGCATCCCCTACAGGCCGTGTGCTTGTTGGCACTTCCCTCTTGGGATTTTAATCTGATCTAAACCCGCAATGGATTAATTGATAAGGCTTCCTATGGTGTGCTGTGAAATGTTCCATCGCCATCACATCATGGTTATACTTATTGAGATTTGCCTCGGATCAATTTGGAATTAGCAGCTGAATTTCTTGTGGGAAGTGGGGATCCGGTGGCTAGCAACTGAGGAGGTTACCAAGATACTGCAAAAGCAACCTCCAAGGCTCCTAGTGGGTGATTTAATGTTAATACAGATGGTTCGGATAGCATTCGTACCTAAATGAGGTGTTATAGGAGCTGAGAAAGCAGTGCAATCTGTAGTTTCCACATGAAGCTGAAATGACCCCAAGCATCGAGCTTCATGGTTGAGATTCTGCCGCCCCGATGGATATCCTCTGGCAAAGCAACATAAACCGGTAGTATCTCAAGCTACTCAATGAAATAAAGACTTTTAACCTCTGATCCTTATAATATTTGTTCCTCATCAACTAAAAGGCCATAGAATCAGCAGTTTCTGGGGCATTGTTCATTGAATTGCCAGCACTGCTATAACATGATTGCAAGGAAACCAAGTTGACGGTCACTCACTAGCAGTCTCGATTAAAGATCAAAATCAAAGACTTCTCAGAAGTACATAAACCAATGTCATGATAAGAAATGTATTTGCTCCGCATAGCTATAACTGACGACTTTCTGGGGAGGCATATTGGTAACTGTACGTTACTGGAAAGCAAGGAAAACAGAAACTCCTCAAACCACGCCAAAATAGACATATTGCCTCCACCAGACATAGCTTCATGAGTACTTGTAAATCAAGCCTCGACGTGGCCAATCAATGCCAAAAGCATTTTTTCGTGGTCTCCAGTAGTGTCCTTGGCAATGGCATGATCGAGGGGGACTCTGTTCCTCCTATGGTACTCCTCACTTATAATCTTCATGTCAACCTTGGCCCTGGTAGCAAACACTGGTCAGAGCCCCTTAATCTGTTCCTTGATGGCTTGATGAAGAAGCTTCTCAATATACTTCTCAGGGCGAGTCAGTCACTATACTGTAGCTCTCAGTATAGCAAGGAACTTGTCTTTCGAATCAGTTTTCAAATCCTGCAAACATGAAGGATCGAGAATTAGACAATTCTTAAACTGAAACAGAGAAAAGTCAATATGTTCTGATGCATAGTAGAAAGGTTATAGTCTGGAAGTGAATGAACAACTCGGAAACGGGTGATATTATTACATCTCAATGTTTTAGAAACAAGACATCTTGAAGTTGCCTCTTAACAACATGGATGCTAACCAAAAAGAATAAATACCTACATGCACTCTTCATCCTTGAGGAACTATAAACTTTAGACATGCAAGTAAAAGCAACATGAAAGGGCCGGTTCATAGAAATTCCAACTCACCTTGTTGATATCATTTCCAAACTTATTTTTGAATTGATTCGGTGTAGCATTGACCTGCGCTTTGCTCCTAGTAGCCAAAATCCTTATGAGATCCTTGTGGCTGGAAGCCTTCTCTGAGATCTTCTAGTGGAGTATCTTAGCCTCTGCTTTTGCCAAATTCATGTCCACCTCGTCTCCATCATAACGGTATGAGATCATGAAAGGTAACAGCAACTAGAAGACAAAGAAACTGTATCAAAATACAGTTTTTTCCCAACAAGCAAGGAGACTAGACTTACATTCAACACCTAATGAAAAATAAAATGATTCAGGATAGATAATAATTATTTGACAGGTTGTCATAGGGCTAATCTTTTGATGATGGACCTGGTTCTTCATTTGAGATCTGAGAAAGGGTTCCAATGAACTAGGTCTCTAGAGTTTCATGAAATCATCTTCAATGAAATGACAAACCATAATATCAGGAACTGCTCTCAACCACACTGCCATCCCAACAAGTATTCTCTGCAAAACTTCAAAACTGTCTTAAAGATTGAACACCCTGCGACTTATATTCTCAGGCTCCTGGTAATATGCCAAGTCAGACACATTTGATTTTACTTGCCTTCATCAATCACAAACAATATTTCCCAGGACAGCAATTTGAAATTATTCTGAGTATCACACAGCTACCTAGACTTCATTGTACAGAGTACTTATTGTGAAACGTATGAACATAAGTTGCTGAGAAGAACAATCATTGGCATTGGGAAGCTTCATGGAACAACTTCAGTCAAGCCTAAAAGCAGTACCTAACGAAAATCTCCAGTTGGTGGTGAGTGACTTCTCGTATTGAGCATGATATGCTTGTCTTGCCATAAGCAACTGGTGAGGAGACCTTGTGCATGCTATTTCCATGAGAACCTGATTGCTTAAGTCCATCTTTTCATCGCTTCATCGGGCAAGTACGCATCACTTTCAGCCGGATCAAGTGTCCAAAGGACCACTAGCCTCTGATGATATGCAAATTACAGGGATGCAAAGAGTTTAAAAAATCATGTCATGTTACATCCACGGCTTTATGAACAGAACATACAATCATGTTCGATAATCAACGAGAATATAGGCATGAATATGGTTTAACCCGAGAGAAAGAGGGCATCTCTCCATGGGATGAATTCAAATAATTAAAGAAAGATCAGACCTCGAAATCATTCGTAAGTTTTCTGTCCATTGCCTTGAGCAGGTCCTCGCCATAAGTCTCGGCATAGGTTTGCCTAATCAGCTTCCTTCCCCATCCTTCAAGATCGTTCAAGATAATCACCAAACGAATAAAGATTAAATTAGACGATAAAGTTCGACATTTTCTTGGAATTCAAAAGGCAATAGTAAAGCCAGAAATAGCTAGATCTTAACAGCCGATCACCCAAAAAAAGAAAAAGGAAAAAAAGCACATGAACTCTCGAACGGGTCACCAACGAAAGATCACTCAGACCAGACCACGATCTCTAAGCAGATCATAGATGCAAACACTAACAACGGAACACGGTCGCCGACGACCAAACGACTCGCGATAAGAATCGGAGGAGGCAGCACGAAGAAGAGAGAGAGAAAGGTGGTGAGGAGATGGCGAACCCGCGAAGGCTTTCTGGAGCTGCTCGCAGTCATCGGCCACGGGGGCACCGGCTCCGGGACGGTGAGACTCGACATTGCTGAGGGAATGGAAGATCGTGGGGAGGTGTTCGCGACGAAGCGAGAACGAGAGAGAGAGGAAGAAGGAGGAGACAAAAAAGAGAGAGAGAGAGCGCGCCACGTAACGTGGAAAGCAATAAGCCCGGAGGCGCTGTAGGAGCGCCACGTGTCGTTGCGATCGCTGCGTCCACCTTCTCGAAGTGGAAACCCGAGGAACGCGTTGGGCCGGATTTGGACAAAGTTTGCAGGTCCGGTTAATGGGCCGGCCGGGTCAGGACTAGGGTTTCGAAATCTGGCCCGCCCACACATACGTTCATTTGGAAAAGATGATGCCCCCAAGTTCTTCGGCAAAGTTCGTTCCAGGGCAGCAGCCTTCCCCACAATCCCAATCCCTTGGTTTAGCACCTTCTTCTTTTTTAAATTAAAAACCTTTGGCTTTAGTGATATTTTTTCTTTTATTTATTTATTTTTATCTTTTTCCTTAATTCTTTTAATTTTGCAATTTTTTTTGACATGGCACTTAGCTGGTGCCCCATTCGTGCTATGCACATTAAAAGATCATTAAAAAAATCACCCGTCAACATTTTCCCTTAGACAAAATGGACGGAACTAATGAAGGACACAGCTTGACGATTTCTATGACTTGATTAACATTTTAAGACTCAATTGCAATTTCGCGATGAGTTTTAAGTTTAAGACACTAATCAATGAAAAATAATACTTACTAAAATTGGCTTTCTTTTCAAAGGATATAAAGTTACTTACATAATTTGATGTAAACAAATTATACTCTGATTTGTACTTCATTTTTATTTAAATTGTGATGTTGGCATGTATTCAACTAAAATAATTGGACCAAACTTCAAAAAAATAGATGCTAGCTTACACCAATTGTGCTCGTTTGTGCTTGTCACATTTTCTATCGTCAATGTTTACCATTCTAGATGACAAGCCAAATTGTAACAAGTAAATGTAATAGCTGCAAGAAATATCATGATCTTGTTTCTTTAAAGCCATTCTTGAGGATTAGACATCGCAGCTGTAGGCTCTCTCTTCTTTGTTGGAATTGCAAATGACAGTAATTCCCAAGTGCTTTCAAGTAACTAGTGAATTATTACCGAAATGGATGATGGAATCAACTACAAAGTATAGGAGACGGTTTGCTACATAGGTTGCAGCAGAAAGACTGAAATATCTCAATAAGTGAAGCGTATAAGATCAACTAGTTCTTCCAATTTGATGTCTTCCAATGCGCTTAACATGATCGAGCTTTGCGCTAATATTGCCCGAGAAACTTTTTGCATGGTTGGATAGTGCTTTGGTTTGGGATTTAAGTGCGAAAATGCCATCTATGTCACCAAAGTGACTTCCCCTAGCACATTACCTTCCGGTATGGAATTCTTTGATCTAGAACTTCTTTCAGTGGCCAAGAAGTGTTGAATTGCTCGATGATGATAAAGATGAGGAGGTGAGAGAAGCAATGAGATTGCTCGAATGGCTTCCCATGATTATTTCCAATGTGACCACTCCGAAATTATAAATATTGCATTTCTTATTGACTTTCATTGTGCATACGAGTTCTACATAGAGAAAAAAACAAATTTTTCTAGCTTTTATACAATATCTATGCTTTGTAAATTTGAATTGATTTCAAGTGAATAATAACTAGAGAATCAAGTATAATATATTCTTTAGTTTCCAATGGCATTTGAAATTTTCCATTTCTTTAGGAAAAAGTTTCACTTTTTAAATTGGTGACCTACATCTCAATTAATCTTTAATTGGACCTTCCAATAGCATGAATAGCTTTGGACTTGGTGTTAAGTATTTAGAAGTTTAAAGGAAGGAAGTTAAGGATGAGGGTCTTGTATGATCATTTTCCTATCTATAAAAATGGAGGGTGAAATTTTGAAGAAGCCAAATATCCAAAGGTGCATGCAAAGAAAGTCTAATTGGATGAATAAGGTTCTAGAACCTTAGCCGTGCCAAAATTAGAGAGTGAATTTGGTATTATTCATCTAGTAAAATGTTTTTACTTGATTTGTCTTGATGAATTATAGGAGGAGAGCATTCAAGGTGGATGTAGGACAAAGCGTAAGTCACACCTTTAACAACATTCGATCTATTACTCCAATCAAATATTATTACTCTCTTTATTGTTTGGACTTCTATTAAAGTCTCTAATGCGAGTCAAATCTATATTTACGTTAACATGCTCTTCTGTTAAAGTTTCTTCTCTTGTTTTTTTTTAGCAATGGAGTTCAATAGCCTCACTAATAGTTTCTCTGACTTTATCAACCTGCTGGAGGTTAGAGCATAGGGTTGAGCATGGTCCGGGTTGGTCTGGGCCACCCCCTAACCCTAGGACCAACCCGTATAGTATCGGTTCTTAATTTTTAGGACCGAGGACCAATCCTATTGAGCTTGGGACCAAGGACCGGACCGATCCAATGGGTTCGATCCAGTTCCAGGGTCAACCCGAGACCGATCGATAATTTTTTTCGTCTGAATTTTTATACTCCCTAAAAAAACAAACCAACAAATTCAAATTATACATACATCGACAATGCGGCATTATGCAACTAAACTATAAGTATCAATACATATTTAGCAAATTTAAGATGACACAATAATAGAAATTTCATACCTACTAACTGCTCATTGAGATATGAGACAAGATGGAAAGTTCTTGTAATCATCTATCTTTAATAGTCATAACACCATATGCAAAAGTGTTTTCCTGCATTTGCTCATGTAGAGTCCACTTAACCAAAAAATGAGTTTCACACCACTTGACTAGCATTTGATCATGTAGAGTCCACTCAACCAAAAAATTAGCTTCACACCACTTGACTAGCAAATCACCGTAGCAATTACAATACTACTCTACTATTCAAAAACTTCTACCATTTGACACAAATTGAAAAGCAAAGTGCAGGTGAAATTCATTAGTAAAATATAATTAAACCATAAAAAAGTTCAAAATACTTAATATAAATCATGAATATATAACTTCACATCTTGTTAATTCACTTGAACTTCTAAACACCTGAAAACCAAACAAATGACACATAATTAATACTCAACAAAAGTTTTAAATTGAAATTACTATTAGTGCTTTTGATAGAACATGTCAATATAATATAATATAATATAACATACATTTTACTTAGGTTTGAATATATAAAAGAATTATAAATAATATAATATAACATAACATAATATAATATAATATAATATAATATAATATACAGGGTTGGTTCAGGGTTGGACCGACCCAAAACTCTTAAGACCGATGACCAACCCACACAATGTTGGTCTTTGAATTTCAGGACCAAGGACCGACCCAGTCCCCTTGGGAACTGGACCAGGACTGGCAGGGTTGGGCCGGTCCAGGGTCGACCCTAGACCGCTGCTCACCCCTATTAGAGCAGTATCATCTCCAATACGGAACGTATGATGAGAACTGTCAAGCAAATCTATGACAGAAATTCTTCGAGCTCTCTGGAAACTAGAGGGTCATATATGATCCATATATGATCCATTTAAATCATAAATGGGTCATATATGGGTCGCTTTTTAAAGAAGCTAATTAAGTGGGTTTAATAATTAAAGGTTTAAGATATGTGAGTCTTAAGTGGGTCTTAAATGGGTTGGATTTAGAACCCATTTTCAACCAAAATCACACAATCTCCCTCTTCCTTTTTTAACTTTACAAAAAAAAAAAAAAAAAAAAATATATATATATATATATATATATATATTTATAAAAATTGAAATTATAATTATTTTTTTATTTAATTATTTTTTTCTTTCTTCTTCTTTCTTACGGTGGCCAGTCAGTGATGGCTAACGATCGGCTAGGCGAGCCTTGAGTTTGCTAGCGTTGAGTGAGCTCGAGCTCGCCAGATCTGGCAAGGCGGAAGCCTTGTTTGACGTTTGGCGAGGCTCGAGCCTCGCTGATCTGACGAGGCTCGAACTCATCGATGTAGGGTGAGGCTCGAGCTTCGCCGATCTGACGAGCCTCGAGCTCGCCGGCATTTGGTAAGGCGGAGGCCTCGCCGATCGGGCGAGACTTGAACTCGGCGGCGTCGAGCGAGGCTCGAGCCTCGAGCCTCGTCGATTTGGCGAGACTCGAACTCATCGACGTCGAGTGAGGCTCGAGCCTTGAGCCTTGCCGATCTGGCGAGGTGGAGGCCTCACTGATGTTCGGCAAGGCTCGAGCCTCGTTGATCTGGCGAGGTGGAGGCCTCACTGATGTTCGGCAAGGCTCGAGCCTAGCCAGATTCGGCGAGGGGCCAGCTTGAGCTTGCCCAATCTAGCGAGGCGGAGGTTTCACTGACGTTCAGTGAGGCTCGAGTCTCGCTGATCTAGCGAGCCTTGAGCTTGTCGGCGTCGGTGAGCCGGGCGAGCTCGAGGCTCACTTGTGGCCGGTTGCCGATCGTTGTCGTGGTCGGCGGCCATCTAAAGAAGAAGAAGAAAAAAAAGAAAAAAGAAAAGAGAAAAATAAAAAGAAAAAGAAAAAAATAAATATTATATTCTTAAAAATAAAAATAAAAATAATTTAAAAATTTAATTTTAAAAAATAATTAAATTCGATTTTTTTAAATAATTTATTTTTTTAAAATTTGTCCATTAAATTTGTGTTGTATAAAACCATTTTAGCAATACCATTTTAAAATATATATATAAGCTTTTCTAGGTTTCGTTAAATAGGCCGGGTATAGGTTGAGTACGGGTTGGGTCGGGTATGGGTAAAAAATTTTGCATTGTAATAAATGGGTCAATTTGGGTCAGACCATTTATGACCCGACCCAAACCGGACCGGACCCGACCCGACCCGACCCACCCGTTTAACGGGTGTACTGGAAACAACGTCTTCAAGGGTGATGTGCCTCCAATGTCTGTGGAGAAATCACTGAGTTTGGCTACATTGAGAGAAATTAATGGCGACAACATCTTTGCCGATGAATAGGCAGAGTCTAGAGACTACTTTGGTGCCATCAGCAAGCCTCCAGGTGGCGAGAGCAGCATCGCGTTGGTTTAACCAAGCTTAGGCCCAACAGTTTTATTTTTCAACTTGTGTCATTCCTAGTGGAATTTTGGTCTCATTTTACAGTTCCATTGTGTGGGGTTTGGAAATTGTGTTTTAGTTTTGAACTTATTGACTAGATTTACAAACTTTTTGCAAACCGGTATGTCGATAGCACTAGTTTCTTCAGATTCAGAGAATTCAACTGATTTGCGCTTCAAATTGCATTCTCTGGTTCTTTTCCAGTAGAAGTGTCAAATAGATCAATGGTTTTCTAAGAAAGCAAGGAAAACATGATGAAATCTTTGAAGATCAATGAGCCTTGCTGACAGTAATGCTCAAGGGCTTTGGCAATATGGCATTCTCTGAAGATCAACGTGTCTTGCTGACAGTATAGCTCAAGGTCTTGACAGTATTGCTCTAGGGCTTGGCGTTGCAAGTCACAAGGACTCTCTCGTTCCATCTTGGTCCAACAATTTTTGCTACAACAAGATCCTCTCCACTTTGAGAAGGCGCATTGTCATACTGACGGGTGTGATTCGATTTGAAGATTGGAGGACAACTAGATTAGGAACTTTGACTGGCCTGGAACAAAAATACTTCAAGGATTCTATCTATGGTAATGCCTCGCTTCACGTACTAGGATTGCTCTTATTTCTAACAGGTGCACTAACTTTTCGACAGGAATGTTCGATAACTATGTACACTAAGAAAGCAAGGAAAACAGACAAACTTCTAAACACACAACACTACATAAATTGTCAGACATAGTGGCTTCAAGAGCAAATAAAAATCATGCACCAGGGCCACAAGCTTTTGAAGCTGAGGAAGGAGGTCGGGCCCATTCTTTCTACAGTACTCCTCCAGTATAAGGTTCATATCGACATCGGCCCTAGTAGAAAGCACTTTGGCTACAGCCCCTCCATCTCTTATTTGTGCATTGATGTGTTGGATGCAAATTGTGCAATCTCAAGATCTCCATAACCAGAATAAGAACATGCATGATTGAGTAGAAATATTAACACACCCTCATTACGGGTCAGGCTCAACTCGGCCCATACTAGCTAGCCTCATATTAGATAAATTAAGAAATCTTCTATTTCACCTTAGACCAAACATCGTTTTACCGTAACCGTAAAACGGTAAATTACAATATCAATTAATGTAGTTCATATTAGGAAAACTCTTACATTCTCCCATTTGGACTATATTAATTGAAATTGTACTGTATGTGAGCACATTGATCCAGGGATAATTCTTAATAGTCATTCCTATCCTATAAAGTCTCAAATACCGAATCATGGTGGTAACTATATGTATATACACAGAGCCTTCCATGGTTACCAATGTTTTCAACTTTATTGATATGGATTCAATATGATAGTGTGGCAAATGGATAACTTCTCTCATAGAAAGATCCCATTTGTCAGTCACCATTCTCTTACCTTAAGGTTACGTTTGGTCGTCCGGATTTCTAATTAGGATAGGACTGGATAGAATATGATATGAAATTCTAGGATTTTCTTATATCCTATCTATTGTTTGGTGAATCGCAATATTAAAGTTGGATATGTTCACATCATATTATGTACATTTTTTTTTGATATAAATAACATATCATTATAAATGACCTAAATGTTCATAAATGGAAATAATGAAAATCTCTCGTAACACTATTCCTTAATTTATTTTTATTTTATTTTTCTTCTTTTTTATATTATTTTCTTTATTATTTCTTTTTTCCCCTTTCATCATTCTTTAATAAAATTTTATCAAATAGTAAACTGTACTAACATATCTAAAATACAAAAATACCTAAAATATATAATAAAATAAATATTTAATTTATAGATCGAATGTTTATTATAAGA
This sequence comes from Eucalyptus cladocalyx, assembly GCA_017140615.1. Lineage (NCBI taxonomy): Eukaryota > Viridiplantae > Streptophyta > Magnoliopsida > Myrtales > Myrtaceae > Eucalyptus > Eucalyptus cladocalyx. The sequence goes on from CM029521.1 coordinate 51,317,317, forward strand.
TATAATTAAAGTTGAATATATAAATTAAAATAGGATTAATTAAAAATAATTTTTTTATTTCTTATATTAGAATTGAAATAATTTCAATTTTGTTAATTTAATAAGTTTGTTATTCGAGAAAAATAAATTTCCTATTATGGATATTAGAAATCCTATTCACCTTTATCCAACCTCTCTCATGAGATAATTTTATTCTATCTATATCCCATTTATATCCGATTTTATCCTATCATGAGTGAGCTTCAAACGTAGGATATGATTTATCATATCCTACCCCGAATTTTATTTCGACTGTCAAACGTAACCTAAGCGTCATAAAAAACTTGTGCCACTAAAGAATGTCTTTATGATTCTAATAAATCTACATATACCTTGTCCTTATGGTTAACCTTTTATATATATATATATATATATATATATATTATATATATATATATATAAACCGGATGCCCCTAGCATTCACTCAAGATTTATACAATACATTGAGACTTTTATCAATATGTATTCAACATAATAACAACACATTCAAAAATATTTTTTGAATGCAAAAGTTGATACATATCAAACCGTTACAAAATGTAATGAACACAGATGTAAACTTTATTAGAATAAAGCCAAAATAGCTTACACTAAACAACAGTATCTTAAGATACTCTTAGGCCCATGCTAATAACATGTCGCTCAAATACACATGGGCGTAGGCCTTTAGTTAATGGATTTGCAATCATATCATCTTTGGAAATATATTATATTATAACGTCACATTTCTGTACCGTTTCTTTATGGTAAAAAATTTGATTGTCATATATTTAGACCATTTGAGACCTCTGTTGTTAATAAAAATACTATAAATTTATTGTCTCAATACAATCGTATGGATCAATTTATAAAGTTAAAAAACAACCAACTCCTTAATGAGCATCCATAGCCAAATAGCTTGAGTAGCAATTGAAAAACTTGCTACAAACTCTGCTTGCATGGTAGAAGAAGACATAGGGTATAAGAAAAATAAATTTCCTTATACTAATCTTGTAGTATATAGAGAAAAATAAATTTCCTCCGGTTGCTATGTTCACTCTGAAATAATTTTTAAAAATACTATAAAGAAATATTTATTTCTTAATATCTATTAATTGTCTACCCTTTTTTCAGAGTGAAAACTTTATCGTCTTTTATAGTATCTTTTTGCAGTGTAGTTAGTTGATAAACCATTTTTCAAGTGTTTTTGAATGAAACATTTCATGGACAGTAAAATTTCTTTTCCCAAGTAGCAGATCATATGTATACTACTTAAAATTCGAACCAATAAAAACCTAATAGTAGAGTTATTAATTACAGAAAATGTGACCGAAAAACAAGTAATGTATATAATTAGTATCATGTGAGTACTGGGTAATTTAACGTATAAGTACACATTCGGAGGTTCCCTGGGTACCAAAAAAAAAAAAAAAAAGAATTACATGTAAAATCATATAATCACCTTTAAGTATAATACATGACATGCAGTTGTACACTTCTCACATGGTAGCGGTTATGAGAATATATTTTAACTTTCGTGAATTCATCACCTTTGAGCATATGAACCACAGAGATCAGTTACTCCTCCACCACACCATCATGTATCATTCCATGAATTAATACACAATCACCTCATTTGGAATTATGACTACGCATTAGATTATGAGACATTTCAATTATTATATGAGATCGATATTTCTCAAATCCAATCAAGCATGCCACTTTGGTGGTCACTACTCAATTAAATCCTTGAAACTCTCTCATATCAGGGATATAAACTTTACTTCTCACATACACCATATACATATGATTTTAATTTTAGTGATAGGGGCAACAAATCACTAAAATCACATATCATGCTAATCACAGTGCTTTATTTATTGATAATATCGTTATTTATTAATAAAAATTAAACTTTATATATATTATCAATTAATAATAATTTTATAATATTTATGTGATAACATACTTGTAACCCAACACTTGTATTTTCAAAATCACAAAAAAATACAAGAAAAATACGTAAAAATATACTACAAATACATGTATTTAGGGTTCCGTATGTATTTTCATATCTATAAAATCATCAAATATATAAAATAAATATACCACAACATAGATGACAGTCATACGAATCTAACGCTACCAGCCATGCGTCGATTGAAGGCTTCATGTGCTCGCACGTGCCGCCTGAGTGCGCGGCACGTGGAGATTACAAGCGAGCGTATCTTGACTGGTCAAAACCGGTCCAATCGATTCCTGGCTTGACCACCCGGTTCGGCCGTTCGGTCTGACCGGTTGACCGGGTCGGGTCGGATTGGCCACCAATCGGGTTAGGCCTTGTTGCTGAAGTCATCATGACGTCAGCACTGCACGTGCGTCACACGTGCGAGCCGCGCTTTGCACGTGGGGCGGGTGAGCACGCGTGGGGCGTGTGGGGGCGCGTGCAGCCCTCTCCGGCGACGTGCTGCCCACGGATCTGCTCGTCTTATCGAGCATAATCCGAATTTGTGATTTAATTTGATTTTTATTGAACAAAAAATCACGAAAATCTCAAAATTATGACAAAAATTCTGTGCGTTCGAGTTCTAGGGTTATGGTTGCTCTGGTACCACATGTTGGATGTAAATTGCGCAATCCCAAGATCTTCATAACTAGAATAAGAACATGCATAACTTTGTAGAAATATTAACGTACCTGTTTTGGGATCCATCGTTCTTGAAGCGGAAGTGGAAAACCAATGTTTCACGCGCAAATCCTTCTTCTCTATTGCCCTCCATTTAGATGGCTCAATGAGACGGCTCCCTCACTCTTTAGCGCTAGGTTAACACTCCTTATGTGAGGATACATGTGAGAATTAGGGTTAGATGAGAGATTTAAGTATTATTTGTAGAGTTTCTAGCCAAGCCCCCTTATTACGGGCTAGGCTCAACTCGGCCCACACTTGCCAGTCCCACATTAGACTAATTAAGAAACTTTCTATCTCACATTAGACCAAACCCCGTTTTATAGTAACCATAAAACTGTAAATTACAATATCAATTAATGTAATTTACATTAGAAAAACTCTTACATGATGGCCACATGAAGAACCTTCCCAAAATACTTCTCGAGGCAAGTCGGGCACTCGACTGTATTTCTCAGTATATGAAGGAACTGATTAGTTGGATTAGCTTCTAGATCCCGCAAACACGAAGGATCAAGAATTAGATAATTCTTAGTCTAGAACAAAGAGAAGCTCGATATGTTTTGATGCATAATATCAGGTTATAGTCCAGAAGTGACCCATACTAGAACATAACACAATGTAGGGTACTGAATATCTTGAAAATGGATGATATTATTAGGTCTCAATATTTTAGAAACAAGATGTCATTAGGTTGCTTCTTACTTTTAAGCATCAGTGTCACTGCTGAGCAAAAGCTCATAAAATGAACAATAATCATAGGCACTTTTCATCCTCGAGGAACTGTAAACTTCAGCTCTTTATGTAAAAGCAATATGAAAGGGCCGGTTGATAGTCATTTCCACTTACCTTGTAGATATCATTTCCATAAGCACATCTGTAATGATCAAGTGCAGCCTTGAGTCGTGCTTTGCTCCTAGTGGCTAAAAACCATATCACATCCTTGTTGTTGTAATCCTTCTCTAAGGTCTTCTGATGGAGCATCGTAGCATCTTTTTGTGCTTCATGTTCGTCCACTTCCAGCCTAGAATAATGATATGGGCCGGTGAGAGGTAACGGCAGCTAGGAGGCAAAATAACCATATCAAAATATAGTTTATCCCCAACAGACAAGGAGATCAACTTATATTTTAACACCTAGTGAAAATGAAATGATTTAGGATAGACAATAATTATTTTACGGGTTATAATTTTTTATATTTTTTATGATGGACCTGGTTCTTCATTTTAGATAGGAGAAAGGGGTCCATTGAAGTGGCACATAGTTTCCACAGTTTCATGAAACCATAACCAAGCAAATAACAAGCCAAAATATCAAGAACTGCTCTCAATAATAACAGGAACTGCTCTCAATAATAACACTGTCTGGACAAGCATTCTAGTAAAAACTCCAAAACCATCTTGAAGATTCAAAACATTGCAACTTGTATTCTCCAACTCTATGTAATATGTTGAATCTCAGACACATTTTGTTCTTACTTGCATTCATGAATCTCAAAGAATACTTTCACAAAAGAGTGATTAATCTATTACTTAGAGCGTCGCGCAATTACAGAGGCTTCATAGTACAAAATACTTACTACAAAATGTGTGGAAGAGAGTTCATTTGAATAACAATCATAAGGATTTGGAAACTTCATGGCACAACTTCAGGAAAGCATAAAAGCAGTATCTCATGACATATCCTAGCCTTGGCCTGAGCAATGTCCTCTTTGACTGACTTCTTGTATAGAGCCTGATATGCATCTTTTGCCAAACACAACTGCTGGGGAGACCTTGTACAAACTAGCTCTATGAGGACATCATTATCCCCCTTTAGGATTGCTCTATGTGCCAAGAGCGCATCGTGTTTAGAAGCCTCAAGCAAACACAAGACCACAAAAATCTGATGGAAATCATAGAGAGAGAAAGAATTTAGAAGACCACACGTCATGTTATAGTTTTATGAACATAAGTATAATCATGTATCGATAATCAATTGAAATAAAGGAACGACTAGGGATTGCTTTTGGACGTGTCTCCATGAAATGAATTTAAACAATTAAAGAAAATCATACGTTGAAAGCTGCTTCACTGTCCAATGCCTTGGAGATGTCCCCTCTATGGATCATCATGTAGTGTTGCTTTAAATTCTTCTTCTCCTAAGGAGTGCCAACAACCAATATGGATAAGATCAACCTCTCTTGTGTTCCCCATCCTTCAAGATCGTTCATGAGAATCATCAAACGAAAAAAAAAAGAAAAAAATATTACATTAGAGGAAAAGTTTGATTTATTCCTCAACCCAGAAACAGCTCGATCTTGCCCGCTAATCACCTAAAAAATAAAATCACAAGACTCTAACTCGATCAGCGCACGATCTCCGAGTAGATAATTAATTCAAACCTTAGAAACACAATCTACGATATCAACAACATGATAGGGCACTTGTGAATGCATCTTGGATTTGCCTAGGATCCGAGACCGAGGGCACTGTGTTCCCCAATACGACAATGCTCACGACATCGCTCATTGTTGAGGGACCGTCGAGTCCTGTGAATGCATCTCGAATTTGCGTAGGATCCAAGATCGAGGGCATTGCGTCCCCCAATACGATATCGCTCACAACATCGCTCAATGTTGAGGGACCGTCGAGTCCTGCGAATGCATCTCGGATTTGCCTAGGATTCGGGACCGAGGGCACTACGTCCCCCAATACGACATCGCTCATTGCTTAGGGACCGTTGAGTTCTGCGAATGCATCCTGGATTTGCCCGGGATTCGAGACCAAGGGCACTGTGTCCCCCAATACGACATCGCTCACGACATCGCTCATTGCTGAGGGACCGTCAAGTCCTGCGAATGCATCCCGAATTTGCCTAGGATCTGGGACCAAGGGCACTACGTCCCCCAATACGACATCGCTCACGACATCGCTCATTGCTAATGGACCGTCAAGTCTTGCGAATACATTACGGATTTGCCCAAAATCCTAGACCGAGGGCATTGTGTCACAGCAAAGAGGTTTTCGGAGCTAAAGGGCCATGCCTTGTTGCGGAGGACCTCTTGCGCTCACTTGGATTCCCAGCAAGTCTCCTTCCGGAACTTTCGAAGGGCGGGCGACACTGTCATTAAGCCAAATTCTAGAAGTCTTTAGCCATTAATGTTGGTAGTTGGTAGCTGTCATTAGTGTCGGTAGGTTTGGCGGTGCGATCTCGTCTGCCGGACGAATTCTAGATCAACGGATGTAATTTGAGGGCCTCTAGTATAAGCAGGGGTGCCCTCTTCCTCATTTGTAATCATCCAATCCTTTCAATAATATCAAAGCCCCTCCTTTCTTTCCAGAGCTCCTCTCTCTAGAAGCTCTCTTTCTCTACGATTCGGGTAAATCAAGTGAGTGTGCGATCGATCAAGCAAGGCTTAGCTTAGGTGATCCAAAAGAGCCCGAGTCACCTCACGGTTACGATCTCAATCAATCGGCCTGTGACAAGTGGTATCAGAGCGAATGAGGGATCCATTTCGAGAGATCAAGGAGTACTAACTGTTCGAGAGAATGTTGAGCCAAGAAGTTGTCATGGATGGAGATGCCATTCAAGTCAAGGAGATTCACGGCCGAACAAAGAAAAGAGAAGCCTCGATGGACGCCGTAGCTGCGTTGGATGAGAAGCTCGCGAAGGTCCAGAGTGTCATGGTTGAATTCATGGAAGGTCTTGATGATGTGTGAGACCGCATCATGGAGGTTGAGACCTCGCTCCGTGAAGACTTCACGACTGGCCTCAACGAAGCTACAGCCCCGTTGCATGACAAGGATGAAGCCCTTAAAGCATCAATCGATGTGTTGAAGGAGCGCGTCCAAATGATCGAGGAAGAAAGCTCTCGTAGGGATGAGGTCGAAGCTATGAAGACGGAGATCCAAGAGCTCAAGACCGAGCTCGCCCTGTGCAAATTGAGCATCACCAATGGAGTGATGCCCATACAAGCGGTGCCCAAGCTTGAGGTGCCAAGGCCTAAAGAGTTCAAAGGCGACCGATCTGCCAAGGAGGTGGACAACTTCATTTGAAGCATGGAGCAGTACTTTGGTGCCGTCAACATACACGACGGGTCTATCAAGGTAAGAACTACCTCGATGTTCCTTTCTGATACCACAATGCTTTGGTGGCGCAATAGGTGTGATGAGACTAAGCGTAGCACCAATCCCGTGGACACATGGGATGACTTCGTGAGGGAGTTCTGAGACTACTTCTTCCTCGAGTTTGCTCAACAAGAAGCCTGTAGCAAGCTCCATCGCCTCGATCAAAGAGGTGTGATCCGATAGTACGTGAAGGAGTTCACGGAGCTCAAACTCCAAATCCGCAACCTAAGTGATGAGGAGGCTCTCGGAGCGTTCATGGATGGACTGAAGCCGTGGGCGCAACTTGAGCTCAAGCGACGGGATGTGAGTACTCTTGCGAGAGCGCTAAGCGTGATCGAGTCCCTCGTTGACCTCACCAAAGCCGAACCAAAGAATCGAGCAAGAGATTGGAGGTCGGATCGATCCTTTGAGGATGAAGGAAGAAGCACTCCTCGAGGCATGCATGATCAAGGCTATCGAGTCAAAACATGGGGAAAATGAACTTTCAAGCCGTCCTTCCAAAAGGGTCGACCAACGGACTACACGATGAGTAAGTTCGATCAACCCCCGCCTTCTCCTTACTCCATTTGCAAAGCTCTGCATTGGACCCAAAAGTGCCCAAAGAAGGAAAGAATCAACGCTCTCCTTACCATCGAAGAAGAAGAGGAGGAGGAGCCTAAAGAAGAGAAGCGGCAAATCCAGCTTGGAGGCATGAAGGTTATCAACTCCGTCCAAGCTCGATTGCCATCCAAAGAAGAGGAAGCTACCTCAAACTTGGACATGTTCTTCGTGGGGGTCGAAGTGTGCAACCAAACGCTTTATGCCTTGATTGACACGGGTGCTTGAACATGTTCATGTCGACCGAGGTGGCAAAAGCCTTAAGACTTCGCGTTGAGCCGATCGAGAATTCATTCAAGGCCATAAACTCGGATGGGCTCAAAGGCATAGGATCAACTCTCGACGTGGATGTCCAAATTGACGGATGGAAAGGCAAGCTGGCATTCGAGGTAATCCCTCTCGATGATTATGATCTCATTTTGGGAATGCATTTTTTCCATAGCGTGAGGTCTATGATCAACATGAGGACCAAGTGTATCATGATCCTCGATCCAAAATGCCTGTTGATGATCTCTATGATAAAAGGAGTGGTCGACACTAAGACCATCGCCATGATTCGACGTCTCGATAAGAGCTTGAAGGTTGAGAAGCGCATGCACAAGCTGCTGTCCATGGAGACGCTGAAGGAAGAGTTGGATCCTACTCCAACTCATGCCATGTTGATCTAAGTGCTCTTTCCCGAGGTTGAGTACTCGCCGCGTTCTATGCCCAAGCCCGAGTTGAAGATAGAAGGGTGTGGTCCATCATTCATGAGCATCTGAGCCAAGCAAAATCAAAAGAAGAGAGCCCGTGCTCGTGCCAGGAAGGCTGCCCTTCGAGCTGTGAGCAACGAGGGCGTCGCTCGAATGAGTGGGGGAGAATGTCACGGCTAAGAGGTTTTCGGAGCTAAAGGGCCGTGCCTTGCTGCGGAGGACCTCCTACGCTTACTTGGATTCCCAACAAGTCTCATTCCAGAACTTTCGAAGGGCGGGTGACACCGTCATTACGCCAAATTCTAGAAGTTTCTAGTCATTAATGTCGGTAGTTGGTAGCTGTTATTAGTGTCAGTAGGTTTGGCGGTGCAATCTCGTCCGTCGGACGAATTCTAGATCAACGGATGTAACCTGAGGTCTCTAGTATAAGGAGGGGTGCTATCCCCCTCATTTGTAATCATCCAATCCTTTCAGTAATATCAAAGCTCATTTCTTTCCAGAGCTCCTCTCTGTAGAAGCTTTCTCTCTCTATGATCTGGGTAAAGCGAGCGAGTGTGCGATCGATTGAGTAAGGCTTGGCTTAGGCAATTCAAAAGAGCCCGAGTTGCCGTACGGTTACGATACCAATCAATCGGCCACTACGTCCCCCATTACGACATCGCTCACAACATCGCTCATTGCTGAGGGACTGTCGAGGGAGAGTGCAGACAACCAAGACAATTCCCAAGAGAGAGAAAATGATAGCCGTCATTTATGGTGGATAGGGTTTATCCCAAAACTGAATCAGCCCACTTGTAAAATAGATCCAATAGATCCGGGAATCGGCTCCACTTTTTAGGAACTGGTTGAAATTGGCTCGATTCCTGATTCTACGTGAACTAGGAACCAGATCGGTTTTGGAACCGGTTCTTGTCCATTGTTTAAAAAAGAAAACCCTAAGCGCACAGAACTTTCTCAAGTTCTTGCAACCTCGCCCCTCTCTCTCAATTGCAAGAGCTTTCTCTCTCTCTCTCAATCCCAGCAACCCTAGATCCGCCGCACCCTCTCCAGTCGTCAGTCAGTTTGCCTCTCGTTTTTGCCACCATCGGCGCTGCAAGAACGCAATTCAGTTTGTTCCTCTCTTTTGCGGCTCGCGACTCTGACGTAGCTATCTAGAGCAAGCGAGGTGAGCCGAAATTTAATCTTTTTGGTAAAACCTTTTTCCTTTGCTTTTTTGGGAGGGTCGGAGGTTTGATTCCGAAGGATTGGCTGATCTGGGCTTTGCGTTGTATGTTAAAAATTGTTTTGTTGAGAGAGAGAGAGAGAGAGAGAGAGAGAGAGAGGGAGCTAGAGAGATTGGTGAGAGACCCAAAAAGCGAGATGTTTTCGTTAACGTAATTCGTTCCCCCTATTCGTTTGTCAAACAAGTTCTTATACAGTTGCTCCATTTACTTGGAGCCCAAGTTGTTTGAGAGTTTGATCGTGGAAAAAAGGATTAGTGTGAGAGAAAAATTTAATTGGTTGGGCAATCGGAGACTTTGGCATCAATGTTGCAGATGGATGGCACGCTGAAGTGCCCAGATTGTGTTGCCAGGGAGTCCCATGGAGGGGATCAACGCTTTCCTTAAGGGGATGCAGGAAGCGAAGGTTTGTCATTTTGGTCCATGCACTCTTGCTCATCCTCTTGCATAGTCGAGATCAACGCTGGCGCTCAACGTAGTGTCATTCTCTTGCTCAGAATGATCCCGACGCTCAACATAGTGTCATTCTCTTGCTCAAAATGATCCTCATTTTTCCACACACAAAATTTCACTCTCTATGACAAACACTTGATTTTTTAAATTTCTTCTTGTAGCTTCAATAATATTTATCGAGAAAAGTATGAATCTATTGTATGGTAATCAATTTGATCCTAAAATTTTCAATTTTAGTTAATTTGGTACTAAAACTTTTAATTATTATTTGATATAATCCTTTAGTCAATTTTGGCTAGAAATTAAACGTAGAGGCTATCTATGTTATGTGGCGCAGTTGCGGTCGATAGTGACGTAAATGATTTTTGTAATTTTTTAAAAAAATTTCTGAATTTTTCCTTTTTTTTTCCCTTTCCTTTTTTGGTCAAGGTAAAAAGGAAAAGAATGAGAAAGAAAATAAGGAAAATAAGGAAGAGAAAATAAAAGAAAAAAAGGAAAAATATAAAAAAATTCAAAATTTTTTAATAATAAATTGCAAAAATTGTCTATGTCAACATTAACCTTTTCACGTAAAGGACCGGTTTATACGTTAGCGATTTCCAGTCAAAATTGATTAGAATACTACATCAAATAATTGTCAAAAGGTTTAGGGTAAAAGCCAAAAAAAAAAGATTTTTTTTTTTAATAATTAATTGCAAAAATCATCTATGCCAACATTAACCTTGTCACATAAAGGACCCGCTTCTATGTTAGCAATTTCCAGTCAATTTTGACTGGAAGACTACATCAAATAATTGTCAAAAGGTCTAGGATAAAAGCCGCCAAAATCTTAAATTATACCCATTGTGACACATTTACTTTAATTTTTTTTTTTGTGATACTAAAAATCTTAAACTTTTATCTATGTGACACATTTACCCCAGATTTGTGCAATGTGACATATTTACCCAAAATTTTGTTTTGTGACATCAAAAACCACAAGCTTTTCTTTTGTGAGACAAAAAACCCTAAACTTTTTTCTATGACACTATATTTTTGGGGCAAATGTGACAAAACAAAAATTTAGGGTTTTTGATGTTACTAAAGTATAAGTTTGAGTTTTTTTGTGTCATGGAAAAAAATTAGGATTAATTTCTCACACAGGTACAAGTTCGTGTCACAAAAAAAGTTTGGGATAAATGTGTCACAATTGATAAAGTTCGTGATTTTTGGTGGCTTTTTCTAATATCCAAAATCATAAGGTTATTTTTTTCAAATAAAAACTTCTTAAATAAATATTTGAATTCTAAAATAAGAAAATCAAAATGACAAAAAAATAATTTAGTTTTTTTTAATTTAGTTTAGTTTTTATTTATATATTCGAATTTAATTCTATATTATAATATAAATTCAATATATAAGTATAAGTATATATTTATATTTATTACATATTTTAAGTATATTAGCACAATTTAGTATTTAACAAAATTTTATTAGAGAATGATGGAAGGGGAAAAATAAATAAAAAATTAAAAAATTAAAAAAGAGAGGAAAATAAAATAAAAATAAAATAAAATTTGATAGGCAAAGAGTGTCTCCAACTTTTAGGTTCGTTTATCATTTTTAAGATTCATTTATGCTGATATGCCGTTTATATAAAAAGAATATAAATGATATGATATTAATATATCCGATTTTATTATTACGATTAACTAAATAGTAAATATGATATAGCAAAATTCTTGGATTTCATATCTTATTTTATCAAGTTCTATTCTATTTAGAAATCTGACGACCAACCGTAGGCTTAGCATTTAAAAACTTTAAGGGATAAGTGTTAGGAAGTCCCAAAAAACTTGTCACGAAAATGCATTTCGGTCTAAAACTTGCAAAAAGTGCAAATAAGTCTTCAAACTTGTCAAAATAGTTCAATTGAGTCCTAAAATTGACGCCGTCGGTTTATTGACGGAAAATGCGATGTGGCGCTAACGTAGTATTTTAAATAATTTTTTATTTTCCAGCTGGTTTTTTAATAATTTTTTATTCAAAAATTTTAAAAATTTATATTTAAAAACTAAAATTTAATTTTTAAAAACTGTTAAAAAATTAAAAAAAAAAAAGGGAAGAAGAGGCGACCCGGCCGCCCATTGCCGGAGGGCCGGCGGACGGTCGTCGGCCGCCGCCCGACCGAGGCGAGGCCTCGCCGGCCCCGGCGGCCGGCGACCCTCGCCGACGCGGGCGAGGGCGCCCGGATCGGGCACGCCGGCCCTCGCCTTGGGGCGGCGGCGACGTCGCCCGCCCCGGGCGAGCCCCGCCAGCCCCGGCCGAGGGCCGCCGAGGCCTCGCCCAGGGGGGCGACGGTCGCCGGCCCTCGCTTGGGGTCGGCGAGCCCTCGCCGCGCCCGCGCCGGCGAGCTCTCGCTGCGCCGGCTAGGGTCGTCGGCCCTCGCACAGGGCCGGCGAGCCCGCCCGCGTCGCGCGGGTCGCCGGCCCTCGCTGGGGCGGCGAGGCCTCGCCTTGGTTGGGCGGCGGCCGGCGTCGTCGCCGGCCCCTATGGCGATGGACGGCCGCCTCCTGCGCCCTTTTTTTTTTTTTTTTTTAATAGTTTTTAAAAAATGAATTTTAGTTTTTAAATATACATTTTTTAAAAAATTGAATAAAAAATAATTTAAAGCCAGCTGGAAAATAAAAAATAATTTAAAAAGCCAGCTGGAAAATAAAAATTAATTTAAAATGCCACGTCGTATTTTTAACGGAAAATACGCGGTGTTAGTTTTTAGGACTCAATTGAACTATTTTGACAAGTTTGATGACTTATTTGCACTTTTTGCAAGTTTTAGAAGTTTTCGGAACACTTATCCCAAACTTTAAATATCAAGATTGCATTATTAATAAAACATAATTCTTATATTTTTAACGTAAATGTATGGGCAGGCCAGATTTCAAGACCCTTGCCACGGCCCGGCCCGCCCATTAACCGGGCCCCAAAAATTTTGCCCAAACCCACGAGCCTGGATAGCAGATCTCTCCGGCCCAGGGTTGACAATGACATCCCTCGACTTAAAGAAACTGTGCAGAGGATGTCTCCTGTAGCTGTTATTCGCTGGTGCAATTAAAGAAACTGTTTCCTACCTTGAACCTGGACACAGTATGAGCTCCAAAATAAAGTCAAAACATTATTGTGTAATATAATCTTTTCTCGTTTGACGATTCTCTTTAAAGGTGATGAAGCATGGCGCTTGATGCCTTTTGCCGCACCGAACCGTGCGATTGGTAAAAAATCCCGATATGTCTACAATCTATCGGGATTTTTGGCAACGTCTTGACGGGCGTGGGGCAATTATCCAGGAACTTGGAGGAGGCATTGGAGGAATTGGAGAGACATGTTCCGAATTCCCAGGTCTGATCTTCTTTAATTATTTAAATTCACTTCATGGAGATATGTCCCTCTTCCATATGTGATTGTACGATATGTTCATAAAGCCGTGGATATAACATTACATGATTTTCTAAATTCTTTGCATCCTTTAGCTTAATTATGATGTGATGCTGCGGCTCCTTGAGATGCTTCCTCCGGCTGTGCGTGATGCGCACTTTGCGAATGTAGCACTTTGCAAATGTAGCAACAAAGATCACTTCGACTTCGAGCCTTGCTTTCTTGGAATTATCTTGCACTAGGTCTTCGCAGCAGTTGCTTCTGTGGAAACAAGCATTTCATGCTCGTTACAAGAAGTTGCCAGAAGAGGTCGTTGCTTGCCACACAACTGGAGATTTTCGTGAGGTACTGCTTTTACGTTTGCCTGGAATTGTGCCATGAAGTTTCCCAATCTTGATGATTTTTCTCTGAGTAACTTTTTTCCCTACCTTTGCAATAAGTACTCTCTGCAACTGTGTGATGTTCAGATTAATATATTTATGGTTGTCCCGTGATATATCCTTTGTGATTGATGAAGGCAATCAACATCGAAAGGTGTATGGGATTCAGCATATTACAGGGAGTCTGAATTTAAGTTGTAGGGTGTTGAATTTTAAGAAAGTTTTGAAGTTTTGTAGAGAATGCTTGTCAGGATGGTGGTATGATTGAGAGTAGTTCCTGTTTGGTTTTGGCTTCACGAAACTATGGAGACTATATGCCACTTCTTTGGACTTCTTTCTCCTATCTCAAATGAAAAACCAGGTCCATTATCAGGATAACCCATGAAGTAATTCTTATCTATCCGGAAATATTTTATTTTTCATTAGTTGTGTTGAATGTAAGACAAATCTCCTTGCCTATTAGGAAAAAATTGCATTTTGATACTGTTTCTTTGCTTCTTAGCTGCTGCTGTCACTTATGAGCTCATACCGTTATGGTGGAGATGAGGTGGACTTGACTCTGGCAAAAGAAGAGGCTAAGATACTCCGTGAGAAGATCTTAGAGAAGGCTTACAGTGACAAGCATCTTATATGGATTTTGGCCACTAGGAGCAAAGCACATCACTCCAGTGAGTTTGGAAATGATATCAACAAGGTCAGTTTGAATTTTTATGAACTAGCCCTTGCATGTTGCTTTTTACCTGTATGACTAAAGTTTATAGTTCCTTGAGGATGAAGAGTACCCTTGGATATTGTTGTCACTGAAAGTAAGAGGCAAGTTAATGATATTTTGTTTCTAAAATATTGAGACCTAATAATATCACCTATTTTCAAGATACTCATCACCCTGTATTGTGCTCTGTTCTAGTTTTAGACTTTAACCTTAGGTAGCATGCATCAGAATACATTGAACTTGTCTCTGTTCTAGACTAAGAATCATCTAATTCTTGATCCTTCGTGTTTGCAGGATTTGAAAACTGATCCGAAAGACGAGTTCCTTTTTATGCTGAGAGCTACAGTCAAGTGCCTGACTCGCCCTGAGAAGTATTTTGAGAAGGTCCTTTGTTTGGCTATCAAAAGGCAAGGAACAGATGAAGTGGCTCTGATTAGAGTGGTTGTTACCAGGGCTGAGGTCGACATGAAGTTAATAACTGAGGAGTACCAGAGAAAGAACAACGTCCCCCTCCATCGTGCCATTGTCAAGGACACTCATGGAGAGTATGAGAAAATGCTTCTGGCCATGGTTGGCCATGCAGACCCATAATTTATAAGTACTTGTGAAGCTGTCTGGTAGAAGCAATGTGCCTACCTCGGTGTGGTTTGAGGTGTCTATGTTTTCATTGCTGTCATATAAATTTGTAGGTTTTCACGATGCCCGGTTACGAAGGCATCTGCTAGCTGTGTGAAGCAAATATGCCTGGTTAAAAAGGCATCTGCTAGCTATGTGAAGCAAATACTTTATTTTTTTTTATCGTGGCATTGGTGTCTATGTTACAAATTTGTAGGTATTCACCATGCCTGGTTACAAAGGCATCTCCTAGCTATGTGAAGCAAATACTTTATTATTATTATTATTATTATTATTATTATTATTTTTTATCGTGGCATTGGTTTACGTGCTTCTGAGAGGTCCTTAATTTGATCTTTAATCTATACTGCTGGTGACTGTGATCTATGTTATAGGCTTATAGCAGTGCGAGCAATTCGTAAGCAATGCTGCAGAAACTGCTGCTATGGCCTTTTACTTGATGAGGAACAAATATAATCAGGGACCGCAGGTTAAAGTTTTGATTTTATTTAGTGGCTTGAGAGCTACCTGTTTGTGTTTGGTGTCTATATAGGGGCCGGAATCTCAACCATAAATGCGGTGATTTCATTTTCGTGTGATCGCATTGCCTTTATCATCTCTTATCACACCTCCTGTAGGCTCGAAATGGTATCTAAACCCTCTGGATTGAATCTTCTACTAGGAGCATTGGAGGTGCTTTTGCAGTTTATGGCAATCTCTCAGTTGCCGAGCGCTCCATCCCCACTTCCCGCAAAAAATCAGCTGCTAATTCCAAAGAGGAGCAAGGCAAACCTCGACGACTGGTACGTGGTGCAGTCGATGGAACACTTCGCAGCAAAGCCCAAGGAAGCCTTGTCAATCGATGCGGTGGGCCTTGAGTTCTTCTTGGTTTCCGAATTAAAACTTCTTTCGCCTTTTGCTTTTGTGACTTAGATTTATTAACAGGCTAGCAAGTTTCATTCTTTTCGACTACCGTCCCCTTTGTTCTTATTAAATGACTTTGACTAGTAAATCAACGGTCACTAACAAAGAAGGATACTTCTTGTGAATTGTGATCCCCACGTCTCCCATCACAACTTGTGGCCCTCTATTTGCAAAGACTCATCAATCTTCTTTAGTGCAAAGGTTGGGATGTAAGTCAACAAAGCTGAAAATTTAAGCTTCGTCTATTATATGAAAAATAAATGATTTGTAAATTATTTTCCAAAAAATATCATTTATAACGTTTAAAATAATTAGTTAAAAAAATGCTCTTTTTTTCCCCTCTCCCTTATAATTTTTATGGTTTTTCTGCGCCGTTTTAGCTATTTGTCCGCATTCTTAATGTTCTCCACTGCTTTGGATTTTCTATCTTCAAAAATTATGGTTGGATCGTATGATATAGGTTCAGTGTGATGTGTAGTGATCGATCTGCGGGAAATGAGGAAGAAACTTTATTTCGGACATAATAATCTTTATCACCTCCTTTTTAAATTACAAAAAAAGGGTAATTTTTTGGGGTGGCTGTTAATGGAGAAATCTTGGTCAATTGGGTGGATCTTAGAACCTCAGATGCCTCGGCAGGTTGAGCTTGATCAGTGTCCTTGGCCTTAGAAGTCTGGTTGGTTTCTTGAACTTGATTCTGTTGCAAGCCCTCGTGTCTAATTGAGCTTATTCAGTCAATCCCGTTCCATAATTAGTAGTGATTAGATGGAAAGAGTAAGTTCGTTAGATGTCAAGATTCGAGAAGTAAACATTTCTTTGGCGACTATCATGTGGAGTTCCTTCAATGTCTACCGAGCTTCTGCAGTCATGAAAATGCCGATCTGATCATCTCATTGACAATCTACCCAACTCCGATCTAGATACAATTATAGTAGGTGCTTAACTAATGTTAACTTCTTTTTGATGTCTTTTCAATTTGCGCTTTGTGAAATATTTATTGACATGTAAAAGCTCTAGTCCATCTAAAACTAGGTTGTTCTTAGTCAATGCATGGAAAGGAGAGGGCATTTTGCTCAGGATTGGTAAGTCACACATGATGCATTGTCGACACCCTTCCGAAGTGCTGCGATAGAAACAACTATATGTTGTTAAATTAGGAAAAGCTTAAATCCATGTATAACATGTACATACAGAAAAGTCATTATATATACAATTTCAAATGCATGCGCCCACAAACATGTCCGTCTAAATGCCACTTGGGCTCTTTCTCGGCTTCCTTCCACTCAAAATGAGTCTGTTCATCTTGAGTGCAAGTTTCTGAAGCTGGTTCGTTTTGTACTTTTTGGTCTTCCCCATTATATATTACTTAATTTACCAAAAAAAAGAAACTTGTCCGTCTAAAAAGCCAGTTATTTGGCTATCTATCTATCTAATTTTGTAGACAAACTGCATGGGGATGGATATTTGACACAAATGCACATGCACCACGCAAACACACACGAGCTTGCGTATTTGCTCGTGGGCACACACTGATACACGTGACCTTTTATATCCTCCTTATCAAGAGAGTTTCATAAACTTTCATAGTGCCTTTGCGCTTTGGTACTGCTTATTGTGGCTTTTTCCTCATCTTCTCCTCCATAGAATAGTGCTTTTGTAATCTTCCAGGAAACCTTGTTCTGGCTACAAGATGAAAGAAATTACTGGTAGTGGGATTTTTGCTGCCAATGGGGAGGATGATTCACTACAACCTGGAAGTGCTAACCCTGCTTCAAATAACAAAAACAGGAATAAGGATGTACCGGGTATGTTTTACTATGCTGATTGCTTTTGACCTATTAAATTGGTGTTGAGTCCATCATGATGTAAGCTCTTTTGGTGGTTGATACTACTAGCAAGCCCTTGCTGGCATCAGTCACATCTCGTTTGCTGAAGAAGAAAGCATTTCTCCCAAAAAGCCTACCACTCTTCCTGAGGTTGCAAAGCAGCGAGAACTGAGTGGAACTTTGGAAAGCGAGTCCGACATGAAGTTGAAAAAGCAAATATCTGATGCCAAGTGCAAGGAATTGAGTGGACATGATATTTTTGCTCCTCCAGAAATTTTGCCAAGGCCGTTGGCTGCACGGGCACTGGACCCGAATCAAGACATGGCAGAACCTGCACCACGTCATGTCCGGACTTCCGTTAAAGTCTAATGTGAGTGAAATCTATTTTTACGTTAACATGCTTTCCTGTTAAAGTTTACTCAGGTCTTCTGTTTATTTTAGCAATGGAGTTCAATAGCCTCACTAGTAGTTTCTCTGACTTTATCAGCCTGCTGGAGGTCAGAGCAGTATTACCTCCAATGAGGAACCTGCGATGAAAACTGCCAAGAAAAATCTATGACAAGAAATTCTCCAACCTCTCTGGAAATAACGTCTTCAAGGGTGATGCACCTCCAACGTCTCTGGAGAAATCACTGAATTCGGCTAATTTGAGGGAGATTAACCGCAACAACATCTTTGCAGATGGGAAGGCAGAGTCTTGAGACTACTCAGGTGGCGCTCGCAAGCCTCCAGGTGGCGAGAGTAGCATTGCGTTGGTTTAACCAAGCTTAGGCCTAATAGTTTTATGTTTCAACTCGTGTTATTCCTAGTGGGACTTGGTCTCATTTGACACCTCCGGAGTGTGGGGTTTGGGAATTGTGTTTTAGCTTTGAACTTATTGACTAGATGTACGAACTGTTTGTAGATCGATGTGTTTATAGCATTGGTTTCTTCAGCTTCAGAGAACTCAAACTGATTTGTGCTTCAAATTGCATTCTCTGGTTCTTTTCCAGTAGGAAGTGCCAAATAGATCAATGGTTTTCAAAGAGAACTTTCTATCCCATTCATGTTCAAATTGTAGCTTCAAACTCTGTTTATGCTTCTCATATTAAGGATATGTCACCATCATGTGCCTTTTCAATTGCTTCAAATTGAGCTGTAACGGATTGCAAGTTACAAGGGCTTTGGCAATTTGCTTTGAATCAGTTACTAGTACTAAATTAGAAAACCATGCCAACCCAAACTCCATTCGAAGAAAAGTCCCTTTGTGCTGGGAGTGCATCTTGGCAACAGTATTGTTCAAGGGTTTGATCATGCCATCATGTGAAGGTCATGAGAATTCCAAATGCAGGGGGCTTGACAGGTTCTAGGGAAGAATCTTTGTTTTCCTCTAGGTCCAACAATTTGCTACAACACGATCCTCTCCACTTTGAGAAGGCGCATCCTCCGCTACAAGCCCGATTTGGTTTGGACATTGGAGGACAATCAAAGTATGAACTCTGTCTGGCCTGGAACGAAACTATTCCAAGGATTCTACCTGTGGTCACGCCCCTCACCTCGTGTACTGGGATTGCTCTTGCTCTTAACAGCTAGGGAAACTATCGCTTGTCCATCCATCGAGTAGGTGCTCTTTCGGCCATCAGTTCGCTTCCCTGCTTTTTTCCTTTTTGGGCCTACCCCAAATTTTGAACTTGGAAATCACCCTTGGAAACCCCAACCCACCGCGCCCCCCCCACCCCCACCCCCAAACAGGCGGCGTGCCTTTTGGCACTTCCCTGTTTTGGATTTTAATCTGATCTGAATCCAATGTGTAAATTGATGAGGCTTCCTTGGGGTTGCTGCGAAATGTTCCCATTGCCATTGCATCATGGTTCTACTTGTTGAGATTTGCCTCGCATCAATTTGGAATTAGCAGCTGAATTTCTTCCGGGAAGTGGGGATGCAAGTGGTGAGCAACTGAGGAGTTTACCATGATACTGCAAAAGCAACCTGCAGGGCTCCTAGTGGGTGGTTTAATGTTAACATAGATGGTTCGGATAGCGTTTGTGCCTAGAGGAGGTGTTACGAGAGATGGGAAAGGCAATGCAATCTGTAGTTTCCACATGAAGTTGAAATGACCACAAGC
Source organism: Eucalyptus cladocalyx (assembly GCA_017140615.1). Classification (NCBI taxonomy): domain Eukaryota; kingdom Viridiplantae; phylum Streptophyta; class Magnoliopsida; order Myrtales; family Myrtaceae; genus Eucalyptus; species Eucalyptus cladocalyx. The sequence goes on from CM029521.1 coordinate 51,337,067, forward strand.
ATTAAGCATTATGGTTGAGATTCCACCCTGACTGACATCGTCTGACAAGACAACACAAACATGTAGTATCTCAAGCTACTTAATGAAATCAAGTCTTCAACCTCTGATCCTTATTATATTTGCCCCTCGGCCATAGCATCAGCAGTTTCTGCAGCACTGTTCGTTGAATTGCTAGCAATGATATACCATGATTGCAAGGGACAAGTTCATGGTCACTTATTAGCAGTTGATTGAGGATCAAAATCAAAGACTTCTCAGGAGTACAGAAACCAACGCCAGGATATGAAATGTATTCTCTTTGCATAGCTATAACTGATGACTTTCCATGGAAGCATCCTAGTAATGTTACTGGAAAGCAAGGAAAACAGAAACAACCCAAACAACACCGAAATAGACACGTTGCCTCCACCAGACATAGCTTCGTGGGTACTTGTAAATCAAGCCTTAGCATGGCTAATCAGTGCCAGAAGCATTTTTTAATAGTCTCCAGTAGTGTCCTTGACAATGGCATGATCAAGGGAGACCCTGTTTGTCTCCGGTACTCCTCTTTTATAGACTTCATGTCCACCTCAGCCCTGAGAGCTAACACTTTGGTGAGATCCCCTTCATCTGTTCCTCGCCTATTAATGGCTAGAGGAAGAACCTTCTCAAAATACTTCTCATGGAGAGTTAGGGTGCGCATGACAAAATTTCTGAAATAAAAATTGATTTCTGGTCAGAATTTGATTTTTCAATTTCTAAAATAGAAATTGAGAGTTAAAAATTTTAGTTTCTAATTTCTTCTTCAAATCTATTTCTGGAATATAAATCTATTCTAGAAATAGAAAAATCAAATTGCGTTTGAACGAATTTCTATTCCAAACCTGCTTTGGGGAACAGAAAAACAGAGAAATTGAGAAGTAGAAATTTATTATGCGCGTCCTTAGCCACTCAATTGTAGCTCTCAATATAGCAAGGAACTCATCTTTCAGATCAATTCTCAAATCCTGTGAACATAAAGGATCAAGAATTAAATAATTCTTAGTCTAGAACGGAGAAAAATTCAATTTGTTGTGATGCATACCAAAGATTACAGTCAGGAAGTGACCCATGTCAGAACAGGAGTACGATGTAGAAAAATGAATTACTAAAAAATGAGCATATTATTAGGTCTCAATGTTTTAAAAACAGGATATTGTGAAGTTGCCTCTTACTTTCAGCGAGACTTCTTACCAAAAGCTCATAATAGAATAATATTCAATGGCACTCTTCATCCTTGAGGAACTGTAAAACTTTAGACGTATAAGTAAAAGCAACATGAAAGGGCCGGTCCATAGAAATTCAAACTCACCTTGCTCATATCTTTTCCAAACTCATTTTTGTAGTGATTCAATATAGCATTGACCTGTGCTTTGCTTTGCTCCTAGTAGCCAAAATCCTTATGAGATCCTCGTGACCGAGATCCTTGCGTGGAGTCTTAGCCTCTGCTTTTGCCAAAGTCATGTTCACCTCATCTCCATTGTAACGGCATGAGATCACTAGAGAAGACAGCAACTAGGAGACAAACAAACCGTATCAAAATACAAGTTTCTGCCTTGAAGAGGTCCTCGCCATAATTCTCGGCATAGGTTTGCCTAATCAGCTTCCTCTGCACCGAATTCCTATGAGCCAATGATCAACTTTTCATTTGTTGCCCATCCTTCAACATCGTTCATGAGAATCATCAAACGAGAAAAGATTAGATTAGACAATAAAGTGTGATTTTTTTTTTCCAAGACCACACTACATGCCGGGCTCAAGGTAAGAAAACAATTTCTTTACTTGTACCGGTGAACATGTTGCAGCTACAATGGAATAATCATGTCAAATTCAAAAGGAAATCATAATGATCGAATTTTTTTCATCTCCTGATCACTCCTGGACCCAAAAATAGCTCGACCTTAGCAGCCGATCACCCCCAAAAAGAAAGCACAAGAACTCTAGAACAGATCGCCACGAAAAGATCACTCGGACCGGACCACGCACGACAGGGGAGCACGAAGAAATGAGAAAGGTGGCGAGGAGATAGCGTGCCCCTGCGAATGCTTTTCGGAGTTGATCGCATTCATCGGCCATGGAGAGCACCGGCTCTGCGTTCACGTCGAAGCGAGAACAAGAGAGAGAGAGAGAGAGAGAGGAGGAAGAAGAAGGAGACGAAACAAGAGAGAGGAAGTCGGCCTCCGCTTCCAAGGGGAGAGAGAGAGAGAGGTACGAGCGTCTGCAATTCCTACGTCGGGCTTCTCGAAGTGGAAGCCGGAGGGACGCGGAGTGAGATGAGGGAGATGAGGCACGCGGTAGGCAGGCCCCCTCCGGGCCCGTTGGGCCGGGTTTGGACAAATTTTTCAGGCCAGATTAACGGGCGGGCCGGGTCGCGCATGGGTTTTTAGATCTTGCCGGACCATACACACGTTCATTTCAAAAATATAATTAATAATGCAATCTTTAAAGTAACTCCAAATTTCTAATATAGGAATGAGAAACAGTATGAAAGTCACAAGCAAAACAGTAAATTAGTATAAATCAAGTCTCTAGGCATTTCATCCATCTTATTGGCTCTTGACACCCCCATTTTCACCTTCAATTGATTATATTATTCATTGCGAACCTCACTCTTGATTTAAGATTATTTCTTACATTATTTCTTCATTTTCTTTTCAATCTATTTTATTAAAAGAAAAAACCACCCCCATCTCTCTAGCAACTTTTTTTTTTCACTCTAGCTGCTTCTTCCACACCCATTACAGTTTGACGTTTTATATTTGTCTTCTTCTAAACTTATTTTGCCAATTATTAACTTTATTTTCCCATATAATCATCATGATTTTCAATGTTTAGACTTCGATTTTTGGTACAAAATTATGATAACTTACTCAAAGGTTGAATATTATGGTTGATGAATACATTATATACAATATACTCATCTTTTATGGAGGACAATATTGAAGAGCAACCAAAATTTTTAAATATATCTATCAATGATGAAATGACGAATGGAGAACAACAATCAATTGTGTCAACTAGTTCATTTGGATCTCTGGTACTATAACATTGAAAATTATTCCTACATACATATATATTTTCAAGAGAGTGAACTTTTTTAGGGGAGTCAAGCAATCGAAGGAATAATATCTCTTATTAAGTTGCATATGCAATTTGCTATTATTGCAGTACATCTGTATCTTGAGGATAATTTCACTTTTCATTGATGATTTTATGAAAAATTCCAATGCATTTAGAATTGACAAAAAGATAAGTTTGCAAATGGTTTGATTGGGTTGTCTTGTAGTGTCATTATAGTTGTCATGAGTTCTTGTCAACAATCACGTAATCAAAACAAAGATAATATTATACGTAACAATGTTTTAGGGAGCATTTTCTTTTGCATTTTGTGATAATAATTGATGTTTAAATTTTTTTATGTACTCAACTTTTTCGTATTTTGGACATCATGCCATGATGGCATGAAAAGTAATTAAAAATCGGACTATTAGATTCTCTCAATAAAATGAAAGAAGAGAGGTTAAAATATACGAACTACAATGTAATGATACATATAAAAATTATAATTAAACAAAATGCATACTAAAAATAGTAGATGATTGTTTTTTCTCTTACTTGTGCTAAGGTTATTTTTCAAATAATAGTTGCCTTACAAAAGAGAATATGCAACTCATTAACATAATAACTAGTCGTCTATCTACTAAATAAACTATTTTTCGAAAAAGAGGGACACCAATTTTGTTCCTCAAAATAGAGCACTTACTATCAAAAGTGGGTATGGATATAGGAAGTCCAATCATTATTTTTGAAAATTAGTTGATTTTAACTATAAATTTGTAAAGATGATCGCTGATTTCATCCCTAATCTAAAAATCACTCCTCAAAACCATGATTGTTGGCCGATCATTGACGGGTCGAGAGGGGTCAAATGAAAAATCCCTCTTGCAAAATGTTAGAAAGATATGAGAATGATTTGATAAATACTGGAAGAATATATCTCTAGGTGGCACTTACAAGATATAGAAACTATTCATCACGAAATCTCGTCAAGTTGGTTTTATATCCGGTGAACTAAGATAGTGTGGATATGGAGATGTGATAAGCTAATCACAGAGCTATGTAAATTAGTTGATTTAACGATAAATTTGTAAACATTATAACTAGTTCGCACCGCGAGTCATATTGAGGATGGGGAAAGAGAGATCTTGATAAAAAAATAATAACAAAAAAGAGATAGAGGAGGAGCAAACTATTATTACAATGAAAAGGTCATAAGACATTATAAACATTTCAATTGCTTAAGTTGTGTTTTTAAATTAGGGATGAAATTAGCGAGATATATAGGTATTTCCATATATAATCTGTACATAAATAGTTATTTTAAGAATTAGAGATTTGCTAGGATTATATATTTGCCAAAGTCACGATTAAGAGCATCATTACACAAATATGCAGAACAATTGATTAGAGAATTATTACCTAAAATGCATAAGAACTAGAGATTTGTTAGGATTGGAGGTTTTCTGAAGTCAAAATCAGAAGACAAATTATAGAGTAAAGCTCACATATGAATGTGTCAAGCGGTACCATGCCATGTGATAGATATATGACACAATGTAATTGTAAAATGAGAAATCCTTAGCTTGATAGAGATTTCACCATAAATAATTTGCATTACTGCTTAGTTTTTTGGATGTGGAATTCCTTGGACTTGTCCTTGCTCAGATAGATCACTGGTTTTCTAAGTGAACTTTCTATCTCATCCCTGTTCAAGATGTAGCTTTGAACTTTCTATATGCTCCTCATGTTAAGAATATGTCACCACCATGTACCTTTCCAATTGCATCAAATTGACCTGCAATGGATTGCAAGTCACAAGGGCTTTGATAATATGCTTGGACTAAGTTACTAATACTAAATAAGAAAACCATGCCAACCCAAACTCCATGCGAAGAAAAGTCCCTTAGCGCTGGGAGTGTGACTTGGCGACGGTATTGTTCAAGGGCTTGGTCAAACCATCACGTGAAGGTCATGAGAATTCCAAGTCCAGGGGGCTTGACAGGTTCTAGGGAAGAATTTTTCTTTTCCTCTTGGTCCAACAATTCTCTACAACATGATCCTCTCTACTTTGAGAAGGCGCATGCTCTGCTGACAAGCCTAATTTGGTTTGGAGATTAGAGGACAATCATAATAAGAACACTGTTTGGCCTGGAACGAAAATATTCTGAAGATTCTACCTGTGGTCATGCCTCTTCGTGTCCTTGGATTGCTCTTGCTCTTGCTCTTGACGGGTAGGGAAACTTCTGCTTGTCCATCCATCAAGTTGGTGCTCTTTAGGCCATCAGTTTGCGTCCCTGCTTTTTTTTTTTTTTTTTTTTTGCCTTTTTTGGGCCCACTCCAACTTTTGAACTTGGAAATCAACCCTGGAAACCCACCCCAATTGGCCGCGTGCCTGTTGGCACTTCCCTGTTGGGATTTTAATCTGATCTGAACCCGTAACGGATTAATTGATAAGGCTTCCTTAGGTGTGCTGCAAAATGTTCCGTCGCCATTGCATCATGGTTGTGCGTATTGAGATCAGCCTCGCATCAATTTGCAATTAGCAGCTGAATTTCTTGTGGGAAGTGGGGGTGTGGTGATAAGCAACTTAAGAGATTGCCATGATACTGCTAAAGCATCTCCAAGGCTCCTGTGGGTGGTTTAATGTTAGATGGTTCGGATAGCATTCGTGCCTGATGGAGGTGTCATAAGAGATGAAAAAGGCAATGCAATCTGTAGTTTCCACATGAAGCTGAAGCAATAAGCATTATGGTTGAGATTCTGCCACCCCGATGGACATCCTCTGGCAAAACAACACAAACATTTGATGGATATCCTCAAGCTACTTCAATAATACTTTAACCTCCGATCGTTATAAGATTTGTTCCTCATCAACTAAAAGGCCATAGCATCAGCAGTTTCTGCAGCATTGTCCATTGAATTTGCTAGCAGTGGTATAACATGATTGCAAGGAAACCAAGTTCACAATCACTTACTAGCAGTCTCGATTAAAGATCACAATCAAAGACTTCTCATAAGTACATAAACCAACGCCATGATAAGAAGTGTATTTGCTTCGCATAGCTATAACTGACAACTGGCGAGGCATGTTGGTAACTACATGTTATTGGAAAGCAAGGAAAATAGAAACGCCTCAATCCACACCAAAAAAAGAGATATTGCCTCCACCGGAATAGCTTCACGAGTACTTGTAAATCAAGCCTCGACGTGGCCAATCAATGCCAGAAGCATCTTTTCATAGTCTCCAGTAGTGTCCTTAACGATGGCACGATCGAGAGGGATGCTATTCCTCCTCTGGTACTCCTCACTTATAAACTTCATGTCAACCTCAGCCCTGGTAGCAACTACTCTGGTCAGAGCCCCTTCATCTGTTCCTCGCTTATTGATGGCTAGACGAAGAACCTTCTCAAAATACTTCTCAGGGCGAGTCAGGCACTTTACTGTAGCTCTCAGTATAGTAAGGAACTCGTCTTTTGGATCAGTTTTCAAATCCTGCGAACATGAAGGATCAAGAATTAGACAATCCTTAATCTAGAACAAAGAAAAGTCAATATGTTCTGATGCATAGTACAGACGTTATAGTCTGGAAGTGAATGAACAACTCGGAAATGGGTGATATTATCACATCTCAATGTTTTTGAAACAAGACATCTTGAAGTTGCCTCTTAACAACATGACTATTAACCAAAAAGAATACTACCCTTGCAGTCTTCATCCTTGAGGAGCTATAAGCTTTAGACATATAGGTAAAAGAACTTGAAAGGTCCAGTTCATAGAAATTCCAACTCACCTTGTTGATATCATTTCCAAACTCATTTTTGTAGTGATTCAGCGTAGCATTGACCTGTGCTTTGCTCCTAGTAGCCAAAATCCTTATGAGATCCTCATGGCCATAAGCCTTCTCTGAGATCTTCTCGTGGAGTATCTTAGCCTCTGCTTTTGCCAAAGTCATATTCACCTCATCTCCATCATAACGGTAGGAGCTCACAAGAGGTACCAGCAACTAGGAGACAAAGAAACCATATCAAATTAAAGTTCTTTCCCTACAGGCGAGGAAATTACTTACATCAACACCTCATGAAAATTGAAATGATTTAGGATAGATGAGAATTATTTCACAGGTTGCCATAGGGCTAATCCTTTGATTATGGACTTGGTTCTTCATTTGACACAATAGAAAGAGGTCCAATGAAGTAGCGTATATGGTCTCTAGAGTTTCATGAAACCATCTTCAATAAATTGACAAATCAAAATATGAGGAACTGCTCCTAAGCACACCACCGTTCCACCAAGCATTCTGTGCAAAACTCCAAAACTGTCTTAAAAATTGAACACCCTACAACTTATATTCTCAAATTTTCTGTGATATGCTGAATCAGACACATTTGATTTTAGTTGCCTTCATCAATCCCAAAGAATATTTCCCAGACAGCAATAAGAAATTGTTTTGAGTATCACAAGGCTACATAGACTTGATTGTACAGAGTACTTATTGCAAAATGTACGAACCTAAGTTGCTCAGAAGAACAATCATCAGCATTGGGAAATGTCATGGAACAACTTGAGGCAAGCGTAAAAGCAGTACCTTACGAAAATCTCCAGTTGTGTGGTGAGCGACGTCCTCTTCCAGCGACTTCTTGTATCGAGCATGATATGCTTGTCTTGCCATAAGCAACTGCTGCGGAGACCTCGTGCAGGCTATTTCCATGAGAACCTGGTTGCTTGAAGTCCATCTTTTCGTCGCTTCATTCGCCAAGTACGCATCACGTTCAGCCGGATCAAGCGACCAAAGGACCACCAGCCTCTGACGATACGGAATGAATATGGATTAATCTGAGAGAAAGAGGGACACGTCTCCATGGGATGAATCCAAATAATTAAAGAAAGATCAGACCTCGAAATCATTGGTAAGTTCTCTGTCCAATGCCTTGAGGAGGTCCTCGCCGTAAGTCTCGGCATAGGTTTGCCGAATCAGCTTCCTCTGCGCCGCATTCCTATGACCCAATATGGATATGATCAGCTTCTCATTTGTTCCCCATCCTTCCAGATCGTTCATGGTAACCATCCAACGAAGAGAAAAGATTGAATTAGACAATAAAGTTTGATTATTTTTTCCGAATTCAAGAGAAATAATAAACCCAGAAATAGCTCGATCTTAACAACCGATCCACCGGAAGATCACTCCGATCAGACCACGATCTCCAAGCAGATCGCAGATCCGAACACTAAGAACGGAGCACGACCATCGACGACCGAACAACACGCGATAAGAGAATCGGAGGAGGCAGCGTGAAGAAGATAGAGCGAACCTGCGAAGGCTGTCCGGAGCTGCTCGCAGTCATCGGCTACAGGGGGCAGTGGCTGCGGGACGGTGAGAGTCGACATTGTTGAGGGAATGGAAGATCGTGTGGGTGCGTTCACGACGAAGCGAAAACGAGAGAGAGGAGGGAGGAGACAAAACAGAGAGAGAGAGAGAGAGAGAGAGGGAGAGAGAGCGCGCGCAACGTAACAGCGTGCGGGGAGGCGCTGCACGAGCGCCACGTGTCGTTGCAATCACTACGTCCGCTTTCTCGAAGTGGAAACCAGAGGGACGCGGAGGAAGATGAGAGAGAGACGTCGGCACGCGGCCAGGCTCGTTGGGCCGGATTTGGATAAAATTTTGAGATCCGGTCAATGGGCCGGACGGGTCAGGCCCGGGGTTTTGAAATTGGCCACGTTCAGGGCCACGTTCAGGCAAGGGCAGCAGCCCTTGGCCCCACAATCCAATCCTTTGATTTTGGATAAGGGTGAGCATCGGCTATGTAGCACCGACGCGGATACGCGACACGCGATACGACATGATACGACGTGCCAATGCGTTATTTATCAAAAAATAGAAAATTCCGACACGTTACATATTAAATATATATTTTTATATAAATGCAAAAATGAATAATAAAAAGAGCATATAATTAATTTATACTAAAAATATTAATTCAACATTTGTTAATATTATTCATTTTTTTTTTAATTTGATAGAGATTGAATAATAAATTCAAAACTTACGAACACAAAAGAGTAAATTTGAAGGAACACATCATGTTTTCTTACACTTGTAAGAATTAGTGAGATTTCTTACAGTCTCAGCCAAAGTTCGGAGTTCATGATATAGACTAGCTTGGAGCTCCGCTTTTCACAATAGAATATTTAGTTTAAGTCATAATTATTCTTCATTTCAAGATAACCCGTCACCGTCGCCTCGTACTAGTGGGAGTTGAGTTAATGTTATCTTATGTCATTACACGGTCCAACCTATATTGTAGAGGAACGAAAGACTTTCCGAGTCCGAGGAGCATTTGGGGTTTCGAACCTATTGACCGGGGGCATCAAGCCACTCGAGAATGAGTCCGAAGATTTGAATGTTCTAAGCAAATATTAAAACTTGCAGAACAATGTTTAATAAAAGGTGGGAGGCGCGGAAAGAAGCTCGAAGAACAATTTGTTTACTCCAACCACGTGGAATTGCACATACACTTTGCACTAATAGCTAAGAAATCCAAAGGAAATCATAGAACCTGGAAAAGCAACAAAAGCTTCACCTCCACAGCTTGTAAAGTTCATGGCCGCTGGCCTACAAAAACCCCACTCTGTCGAACTCAGATCACATGCCAATCCCAAACAGAAGAGACAATTCTAGATTTCATCTCGCTGAATCGCTCGTCTGTTCTAATTCTTCAATGGCAATTCCCATGTTGAGATTAGATCGCCAAACGAAGAGAGTTTTTCAAGAGATGCGGGTCTTGCTCTGGGTGACAATGTTGGCGCGACGGAGTGAAGCATTCGAGTTCAGAGTTGGAGATGCCGGCGGTTGGACCGTCCCTACTGATTCCAGTGCAAATGCTTTGAATCGGTGGGCAGAAAGAAACCGTTTCCAAATTGGAGACTCTCTAGGTATGTCGATGCTTCCTATCGTACTAGTCCGATTTTTAAGGCAATGTACTTTACGCGAGAACAGCATATATAGATCGGTAATTCATCTTGACGTGTCGGTTCTCTCTGTTAATCCCGCAGTCTTCGACTACACGCCTGGCCAAGACTCAGTTCTATATGTGAACCAAAACGACTACAACATCTGCAATGACGCGTCGCCTATCGCCAAATATGTCGATGGCCACACCGTGTTCAAGTTCAACCAATCAGGACCATTTTACTTCATCGGCGGGAATAAAGACAACTGCCAAAAGAATGAGAAGATGGTGGTTGTTGTGATGGCTGATAGGAGCAACAAAACTGGTGGCGCAGTTGCACCATCCCCATCGGAAAATAACGGCACTGCCCCATCCCCGGCACCTTCCGGCAAGGAGTCTCCTTCTCCACCGGCTGGTTCGGTAGAGATAAATCCAACTCCGGCTCCCGTCAGTGAAACCCCAAAGAAAGAAGATGATGGTACTTGGGTGTTCACCGGTTACACGCCTGGTTAGGTGTTTGTTATTGTTAAATTTTGTTTCGACGCATTTGTAAAACGCGATCTGCTTGAATAAAAATTTTGTATGATTTGATCGTGAAGATATTTTTCTGATTAAGATAATATTAGTAGCAACTTTTTATTTCTGTTTTTGCCATTTGATATTGTAGTTGTTCAAGGGTTGAGACTAACAATAACCCCACACAAGTCTTTGTTCCCTCTCAAGTTTTCAATTGCAGCATTATAAAAGGCTGGATCAAAGGTCGACACGATTGAACCTTAGCTGATTGCGTGATAGATTGAGTATTTCCAATTGGTGCAATATCCTAAGTTGTCAAGGAATTTCTCCCGTAAACAAATTTTGACTCAGATCAAGAACTTCAAGAGATTGAAGATTGCTGATCTCGATGGGAATACTTCTGCCAAGACTGTTGCTGCTTGAATTCAAAAACTGAAGCTTCAAACACTTCTATGAGCCAAACTGGATGCGATCAACTTCTCATTTGTACTCCATCCTTAAAGATCGCTCATGAGAATGATCAAATCGATAAAAGAAATAGCCCGCACACAAGAACTCTAGGACAGATCGCTATCGAAGGATCACTCCGATTAGATCACGATCCCCAAGTAGATTATAGATGCGAACACCAAAAACTAAACACGATCATCGACGACCAAACGCGCGACGGGCATTTCCATAGTCAAACATCATGTGGACTGGAAACGGAGGAGGGAGCGACCCTGCGAATGCTTTCTGGAATTGCTTGCAGTCTTCAGCCGCTGAGGGAAAAGAAGATTGGGCTGTCTGCTTCGAAGCGAACGACAAAGGAAGGAGGAGACAAAACAAAGAGAGCGCGCGCACGAGCGCCGCGTGGCAGGCGGCACTGGTTCTAAGAAGTGATATCAAAGTGATGTGTAAAATAGTGGAGTAAAATAATTTCACAGGCATTATAGTAAATTTTAGTTTATTTCCATACTTACTGGTTTTTTGTCCTTTACAAGGTATTAGGAGCTAATAGAGGTAGTAATAATGCGAGCCTATCTTTTTTTTCATTTAATTTGGAAATCAAACGACACAATTGTGATGTCCCTAGTGAATTTAGAATCTCGATATTAACAGCCAATCAACCAAAAACAAAAGCACAAAACCTCTAGAACACGCTGAAAGATCACTCCGACCAGACTGTGATCTCCAAGCAGATCATACATCCAAACACTAAAAACGGAACACCATCATTGAGGACCAAATAAGACTTGACGGGAGTCGGAGGAAGCGGCATGAATAAGGAAGGACGGTAGTGAGGAGATAGTGAACCTATGAATGCTTTTGTGATGTCCCTACTGAATTTAGAATCTCGATATTAACAGCCAATCAACCAAAAACAAAAAGCACAAAACCTCTAGAACACGCTGAAAGATCACTCCGACCAAACTGTGATCTCCAAGCAGATCATACATCCAAACACTAAAAACGGAACACCATCATTGAGGACCAAATAAGACTTGACGGGAGTCGGAGGAAGCGGCATGAATAAGGAAGGACGGTAGTGAGGAGATAGTGAACCTGTGAATGCTTTTCGGAATTGTTCGTGGTCATCGGCCAGGAGGGCATTGGCTCTGGGACGGTGAGAGTCTGACGTTGTTGAGGGAATCGAAGATCGTGGCATATTTCCGTTGAAGCGAAAACGAGAGAGGAAGGAGAAGGCAAAACAGAGTGAGAAGGGAAGAGAGAGAGAGAGAGAGAGAGAGCAAGCGCAACGCTGACATGGAAAGCGCTGAGCCGGAGGAGCTGTACGAGCACCACGTGTCGTTGCTGTTACAGCATGCACTTTCTCGAAGTGGGAACCCAAAATTTCAGGCCCAATTTATGGGCAGGCCGGCTCGCGCTCGCGCAAAGGGTTTTGAAATCTGGCCCGCGCATACGTTCATTTGAAAAATATAACTAATGATGCTAATCTTTTAAAGTAAGTCAACATTTCTAATATAGGATTGAGAAGCAGTATGAAAGTAACAGGTAAAATAGTAAATTAGAATAATACAAAGGTCTAATCTTATTTTTTAATTTATTATTCATATTCATTTATTTTTTAAGTTGAAATTTGAAAAGATGAAAATATAAAAAGACCGCTTGATCGGCCCTTGCACATCCATGTTTTTCCCTCGGGCAAGTTTGGACTCTTGCATTGGCAATGGACGTAAAAAATAAAGGTTAAGTGTATCATAAATCCTAAAATTTATTGCGATAGTACACTAAAATTTTAAAACTTTGAAAAAGCACTATCAAATCTTAAAATTTGTCAAATTGATGCAATCAAAATTATTTATTAATTATGTCCATCTAGTTAACAAAAAATATTGGTGCGACCTTTTTATATTTCTCTTTCCTATGTGACCATTATGATAATGAAGAGTGCAATAATGACAAGAGGTCCAAAACAATCCTATTGTTTTTCCTAACATAAATACAAATTAGATTAAAAGAAAAAAAAATCCAAAAATAAAAATAAGCTTAAAAAAGATGAAAATAAAAAATAAAAAAAAAACAAACCCTACCGAAGGGAGCTTTAAGGCCGATTTGCGATTGGTTTAATTTTCTCAAGGGGCTTTAGAGAAATGCAAAACAATTTAGCCTAAAGGGTTTTGAGAAAATGCAAATACTATTTGGTAAACTTTGCTTTGAGAAGCGACTTGAAGTGAAAGACGGTTTGGTTGAACGGGAGAATTACCAAAAAAGTCATAAACCTATTACAATTGTGCCAATTTAGTCATAAACTTTTTTTTTTGCCAACTTAGTCCTAAACCTTTTACTTTACAATTATGTTAATTCAATCCATCCGGCCAAAATTGGCGGGCATTAACGTGGAATCCGGTCAGTGGCCGGCGAACAATTTTTTAATAATTTTTTTTTCGATTTTTTCTTCCTATCTTCTTCTTCCTCACGGTCGGCGCCGGCCGGAGGCGAGGGCCGGCGAGGTCGGCCTCGCCGGTCATTGGCGAGGATCGCCCCTGCCGGCCACCGGCGAGGCTCGCCCCTGTAGGCCACTAGCGAAGGCAAGCCTCACCCGGCGACGGCGAGGCCACCGTCGCCCGGCCAAGGCGAGGCTCGCCTAGCCATGGTGAGGTCGAGCCTCGCTAGATCGGCAATGGCGGCCTCACCGTCGGCCCGGGCGAGGCTCGCCTTCACCGGTGGCTGGCGGGGCGAGCCTTGCCCGGCGACGGCAAGGTCGCCGTTGCCCGGCCAAGGTAAGGCTCGCCCCGCCGACCAGCGGCGAAGGCGAGCCTCGCCCAACGACAACGAGGCCACCTTCGCTAGATCTAGCGAGGCTCAACCTCGCCATGGTGGGCGACGGCGGCCTCGCCGTCCACCGGGGTGAGGCTCGCTTCGCCGTGGCCGGCGGGGCGAGCCTTGCCGCGTGGCCGGCGAGGTCACGCTTTGGCCGGCCGGCCGGCGTTGGCTAGAGGAAGAAGAAGATAAGGAAAAAAATTAAAAATTCGAAAAAAATCGAAAAATTATTAAAAAATCGTTTTGCCGGCCGGCCGGCGTCCACGTCAGCGTCGGCCAGCCAATTTTGGCCAGATGGACTGAATTGGCACAATTGTAAAAGATTTAGGACTAAATTGGCCAAAAAAAAAGTTTAGGATTGAATTGGCACAATTGCAACAGGTTTTGGACTTTTTTGGTAATTCTTCCGGTTGAAACACATTTGAAAAGTCATTTAGGTGATCAAAATAAGCTTTTTAAATTTTAATTTGTTTAAAATTAGAAATGATCACAATTTATGCAATTTAAATGTTAATGTATTAACAATATAAATGTAAGAAAATCACACTTCTTTTTTAGCTAAAAAAGTAACTTTGACAAATACAACAATGTATTAAAAAATTTCACGCATTTTAAGGTACAAAGATGCATATTGGGACAATCAACTATAATTGCTCAATCTTACAGAAAACAAAAGTAACTATTAGCAATCTCATGATCCAATGTTGCATTTTTTTCAATTTGAGTTGCTACCAACACACTAACCATGCTTATTTAAAAGTTCTTTCCGTTCTCAGGCTGCAAAACCGCTCATATCACATCGATCTCAAGGTGCATATATGCATTGTTAAAATCGACAAAAAGTTACATTTCAAACATCCTGCAAATAGTAATTGATTCTCGTACAGGTGGCGGCATGCTACACAAGAGAGACTGAAATATCTCAATAAGTGAAGCATGTAGGATCAATTAATTCTTTCAATTTGATGTCTTCGGAGGCGCTTAACACGATTGAGCTATGTGCTGACATCACCTGAGAAACTTTTTACATGCTTGGACGATGCTCTGGTTTGGGACTTAAGCACAAAAATGCCATATTTATCATGAAAGCCATTTCCTCTAGCACATGACCTTATGGGTATGGAATTCTTTGATCCAAAACTTCTTTCAACTGCCAAGAAGTTGTTGAATGGCTCAAGGACGATGAAGATGAGGATGCAAGACATGATATGAGATCACCCGGATGTCTTCCTAACATTACTTCCAATGTCATAACTCTGAAACTATAAACATCACATTTCTCATTCACTTCCATTGTGTATGCAAGTCCTACATAGAGAAAAGAGCAAATTTTTTCTAGTTTTTATACAATATCCATGCTTTGTAAATTTAAACTGATTTTGAGTAAATCAAATTTAGAGAATTAAGTATAAATCAATACATTCTTTAGATTCTAATGGGATTTAAAAATTTTCATTTCTTTAGGAACAAGTTTGACTTTATTAATTGGTGGCCTAAATCTCAATTAATCTATAATTGAACCTACTTGGTGTAAGGTATTTAGAAGTATAAAGCGAGGTAGTTAAGGATGAGGATCTTGTACAAGCATTTTCCTATCTATGAAAATGAAGTGGGGTGAGACCAAGTTACCTAGACCTGCATATCCAAAAGTGCCTGCAAATGAAGTCCAATTGGATGAATAAGGCTTTAGAACCTTAGATGTGCCAAAATCAGAGACATGAGCTTTGTATTCTTTCTCTAGTAAAATGTTCTTGCTCGAGAGATCTTGATGAATTATAGGAGGAGAGCATTCATGGTGCATGTAGGACAAAGGATAAGCCACCCCTTTAACAACTTTTACTCGTTTATTCCAATCAAATGGCACCATCCTCTGTTCGTTGCTCAATATATCCTTCAAGCTGCCCGATTCCAAGAACTCATACACCAAAAATGAATGTCGAGAACTCGAGCAAAAGCCATAAAGCTGGATGATATTCTGATGCCTAGCTCCAGTCAAAGCATGAATCTCCCTTTCGAATGCTTTTTGACTGGCCATTTCAATAGCCAGTGATTCCTTAAATTTCTTTATAGCAACAATCTCACCCGTTGGCAATTGGGCCTTGTAAACACACCCTTGTCCTCCCACACCAATGTAATATTTGGCATCAAACTCCTCCGTGGCTTTAATAATACTCTATAAACCATTTTTCCATCAAAGCTCCTTACTGTCCACAAGTTTTCATTGCTTCCATCAACCGAACTAGCCTCTATTTTCCTTACTCTTCTTTGGCATAAAATAGTCGAAGCTCCCATAGCAAGAAGCAGTAGGCAACCTAAAGTGGGAATCAATATTAGCATCAGCTTTTTGTTTTTGTTTTTCCTTTCAACATTGTTGTTGTACAAGGGTTGAAACTAGCAATAATTCCACATAAGCCTTTGTTCCCTCTCACAACTTCAATTGTAGCATTACGAAATGCTGGAATATTTGGTAACAAAACCTCTAAGTCATTATAAGATATGTCAATGGATGTCAAGCTTGCCATATCATCAAATGTTGATGCAATTGAACCTGAAAGTTGATTGCATGAGAGATTAAGTATTTCCAATTTGTTTTTTCACCAAAAAAAAAAAAAGTACTTCCAATTTGTGCAATAGCCCAAGTTGTCTAGGTATCTCTCCCGCAAGGAAATTTTGGCTCAAATCAAGATTCTGAAGAGAGTGTGGACTTCCAATCTCAATAGGAATACTCCTATAAAGATTATTTCCACTTAAGTTTAAATATTCAAGGTTCACACAATCCCCAAGTTGTCCAGGAATCAAGCCACTCAGGTTGTTTCTGCGATGTTAATCCTCACTAGATTGGGAAGTGTTCCAATTTCTCTAGGAATGTAGCCTGAAAGATGATTTCCATCCAGTGAAAGCTCTAGCAGAGACGATAGCTTTCCTTGTTCTTTTGGAATTTCCCCAAACAGATTATTTGAGGAAAGGTTTAATATATGCAATCTAGTCATCTTTCCAAGATCAGATGGTAGCTCACCCGATAAGTTGTTATTGGAGATTTTTAGGCTTGTCAAATTGCTCCATTCGCCCAATGTGGATGGAAGCTCTCCATGAAGTTCAATTATTGCTCAACTCAAGTTAATCCAAGTTGGGATACATGCCAAGAGCATCAGTAATACTTCCCTTTAACTGGTTGTTGTGGAGCCTAACTCTATACAACCTTCTTTAATTTTTTAAGCTCGATGGAATTGCCCATGTAAAATGATTGTTAGAAGCAGTAAGCCATACAAGAGCTTGTCCATTGCATAGACCTGGTGGTAATCGACCAACAAGCTTGTTATTTGATACTTCAAGGTGTGTGAGTGATGTGAGATTACTAATCTCGATGGGAACATCGCCTTCTAGGTTATTATCAAATAGAATCAGATCTGTAAGGAGTCCCAATTTTCCTATCTCTTTTAGAATCGAGCCAGACAACTCATTTTCGGATAGGATCAAACTGTTAAGTGTGCTCAAGTTACATACAATGGAAGGAATCGAGCCAGAGAGGCTGTTACGGAAGCGCCTGAGATCAGAGATAGATTTGAGCATCCCTAGTTCTATAGGAATAGGACCAGACCACTTGTTTTGGTAAAGGTTAAGGACATTCAAATTGCTTAAGTTACCTATGGATGACGAGATAGGACATGTTAAGTCAGTGTATAGCAGTTGGAAATGTATGAGAGATCTCATTCCTCCAACTTCCGAAGGTATGTGGCCAGAAAGTTAATTGTTATGGAGGTAAAGATATGCCAAATTACTTAGATTCCCTAGAGTTGTTGGGATGGATCCATTGAGATTATTGCTTGACAAATCAAGTTGACTTAGTGACCCCAACATTCCCAAGTCCTTTGGAATGGGCCCGACGAGTTGATTACGAAAAAGCCATATTTTCCACAAGCTGCTCATGTTTCCAGTGGAAGAAGGAATTGGACTAGTAATGAGGTTGTTCATAAGGTAAAGATAATTGAGAGATTTGAGAATTACTATTGCTTTAGGGATGAAACCTGAAAGCTTATTATCCGAAAGATATAAGCCAGACAAGTTGTTCAAACTTCCTATGTGACTGGGAACTGGACCAGTGAAACTATTATGTGAAATATCTAGAACTTGCAGCAATTCAAGCGATGCAAGTTGAGCAGGGATATGCCCAGAAAGATGATTTTGTGACAAGTCTAGATAAGTGAGCTTGGAAAGATTGCCAATACTCGGAGGGATATTCCCATAGAGTGAGTTGTTGGAAAGCTTAAGGGTGATCAAGCTGGGCAATTGGGAGAAATTGAGATGGTGCGGCGTACCACGTATGGTAGAACTTGAAAGGTTCAAGCTGACGATGCTCCCAAAAAGATCACAGGCGATTCCAAGCCAAGAACAAGGCTACTTTCATTCCATGAAGACAAGATAAAGCGACTCTCCTTGTTGAGATTAGATTTCCATTTCAAGAGGGCCTCCGTTTCCTTGCCTATTGTTTCGCTAGTTACACCAGCAATAGAGCTTTGGGATGAAGCAAGGCTAGGTATATTATGCATGAGTACGAGAAGAAGATACCTGGAATAGAACTGAGATTTGCTTTTGAGATAGCGGCATGACAGGTTAATCTTTTTATGGGGGTGGGCATCTCTTCTTTCTAAAGGCGCAAATGTGTTAGCTATGAACATGTATGTCCTAGGCATTTATAGAACTATAATGGACAAATGAAGTCAACAACAGAGTCATTGGTCATCTTCGTTGCAATAGCAAGATTGAAACTTACACTATCACCAAGCACATCCACAAGTCAATAAAATTAGCCATCCTATGGGCCAAGGAATTGATGTTTAATCTCTTCTGTGAAGGTGTGGGATATATTATCGGGAGACATCAACATTGATAGAGTTGTGGAGTCTGATAGAGAAAAATAATATTCAATTGCATAATAATTTATTTTAGGCAGTTACCAATCCTATAATAACATACATGTAATTTCCATATTAAGTATGTATGCCCTAAACTCCTGCTATATATAGGGCAATATCTTTTATAGCTGTAACGCTAAAGCTTGTCACCCTAGAGCTTGTAACACTAATACTGATAGTGGAAGATTGCTTAGTGCAGCATCATGGTTTTTCCTTTTTCCTAATTTTGGGAAAGGTATTCCATGTAAAATTCTCGCTTGCTTTCTTCTATAATTTTTCTCTTCATATATTCAAGTTCCTAACAATTGGTATCAGAGCTTGGTTTTGGCGAAATAGTGGGAGCAAATATGGATGAAGGGAAGGTGAAGATTGATCAGTTCGATGGCAAGGACTTTGTTTTTTGGAAGATGCAGATTGAGGATATGCTATACCAAAAGAACTTGCATCAACCTCTGTCTGGAGAGAAACAAGAATTATGAATCAAGAAGAGTGGGAATTATTAGATCGACAAGCTCTGGATTTGATTCATCTCACATTGGCGTGGAACATTGCTTTCAAAAGTTTATAGATCAATGAGAGCAGTTTGACCAAAGTGTTGAGGGAAATTCCTTATTAGTTTTAATGATTAACAAAACTTCTTTTAATCGCTCTTTGATTTTAATGGTAAGATTTTCCAAATGGAAATTATGATGAGCACTATCGGACGTTACTCATGAAACTCATAGAATCGGACTCTAAGTCATGAAGAAATTCATAGCCTTGATACTCAATGATGTTGATCGGGAAATTAATCTTTGTGCAATGGCCAGAAATTTTGTGGATTCATTGTTGAAATTAAAAGATCTACCTAAGAAAGAAAGTATATCAAATCAAATCTTTCAAAGTGGATTATAGCAAGACTTGGATAAATCAATCTACAAGAGGCAAAATATTCTTTCCAAGTGAAGCACTCGTCTTTTGGAAACTTCATCTGCTGTAAGGGCCTTAGAATCATTAAGAGACTTCGATATTGGCAACTTTGAAGCAATCGGATCTTTTGACAACATTCAAGTCCAACAGATAGATTGGTTGAGCGATTCTGTAAGGATTTGTCCAATGGTCAACTTGGATTATAAAAGATGGCCAAGATGCTGAAAGGATATAACAAGCTAAAATTCTAAAGTTTATAATTTTTAAGTTTTGAGTGATCTTAAAATCATATACATTTGTTTTTGTGAGCTATATTGTGTAATCTTTTAGAGGTTGAGAGTGTGTAAGGTTTTGTTCACATGAGTTTGAGTATTTTGTTACCAAAATGTTGTAAACTCTGACAGATTTATTTAGTGAAATCCAGCTAATCGGCTGTCAACGGGGAAAAGTGGACGTAGACTTACAAAAGCTAAATCACTATAATTGTTTGTGTGCAATTTTCTGTCACTTACTCCCTCTATTTTACTTTTGATAAGAGTTAATTGTACACTTGTAAGATCTGACAATTACTTGGATTGTCGTCAAATGTTGTTCTATTGCAATAACGTTTTAAATTTATTTTATTGCGCACCATCACCAATTCAGCCCACTCTAGATGATCCATCTAGCCCTAACACAAAGTAACCGTTTATCATGACATGTAGCCATAAGTTCTAACGTGAGAAGACAAAATTATTAGAGAAAATAATGAGAAACATTAAAGAACACTAGATGTGTGGTTCGGTCCACTCCATGGGGAGCTAGTGTTCAAAAAATTAATTATGAATCCGATAAAAAAAATTACAATCGTTTAAGTGTTTTCCAATCTTATATTAAACTCAAGATAAAACTTACACACGTTACCCACAGTATCACATTCTCAATGCTGACTGCACGACAAATTCCTGCACAATTTTTTCCTTTCGTCAACTCTTGACATCTAGTTATTCTACTTCTAAATACGCTTCTTGATTTTAAGTTTTCTGTCGAAGGACTACCCAGATTTTAAGTTCTTCGTCAAAGTCATTTCCATATGTCACAAATGATGGTAATTCTCCTTTTTGAATTTGTACGAGACATTCTATTTTAAAACAACATTGGGAGATTAGATTTGCTTTTAAAGAAAGTCACGCATATTACTTTAATTTGTGTTGAGGAGATTTTGTAACATCTCAATCTGTTCTAAAGACCTGTGAGACTTTTGTTGTGTCCTTTATATCTTTTTTTTAACTTTTACGCAGTGCATGCTTCTCTTAAAGTCCAAAAGCAATGCTTAGCTCCGTCGAAGTCTCTGTATTCTTTTCCAGAAAACAAGCAAAAGACTTACTGATCATTTTGGAGCAAGGACTGGGATGCAATGATGGTCAACAAAGCGGAGAAGGTTTACCTCTGCGAAGTCGAAAATTTTTATTCAGAGAAAATTCTTCCCGGTCGGTGAGACACGGCACATAAAAAAAGTCGGAGAAGTCTAACAAGAATTCTCAAATTTGAGATGAATCTGAGGTCATCGATTTCGAGGATAACAGGGATCAACCCACCTGATCTGGCCACCGTAACCTCATTTCTTTGGTGACTCCGCCACAACTTGATGTCAATCTAAGTTTATCGATGTACGGATAAAATGATCAATAGTAAAGTAGTAGAGACAAAGACATCGACAATATGGCGGGGCTAGCGATGGCTTCGGTGGTTGAGGAAGGTGCAATGGCATGAAGGGATCGAATGAGGGAGCTATTTCTTGGAAGATAAAATTGTAGGGGGGGAGGAAGAGATAAGTGTTTTTTTTTAAAATGTAGACTCGCCTTATTTTCACCTCTCACATAACTTTAGTCTCATCTTAAAATTTAAATAGTCCAAAATAGCTCCCACTTGATCTCATTACAATTGAAGAAAGAGGAAAAAAATATATTTTTTAATGAAGATCAATCAATCTGACTTTTATAAACCATTCCTAAACCGTTGTTCCTCCTTCTTTTGTGTTCAAATTGGACAAGTTCACATGTTTCTTGCTTTTAAGATAATCGTGTAATATTAAAAATCAATTTAGCGATCCGGATTCTTGAAAGAATATTGTAGAGTACATTTATTTACAATGTTTCATTAAAATTCAACCGGAAGCACAGGCATATGACTACTTCAAATTTAAATTCCTCAAATACCTCAACATCCGTCTCCTCAAAATGGCCGCTATTATCTACTAGCATCCTTCGAGCAGCACCACCATGGACCCAAAATCACCGGATTTCCTTTCCTTGGTCGAGAGTTACTTTTGCAATCTCATAAGCTAAATCTTAATTTGATTTGAAATCCCAATTCCTCCATCTTTACGCTCTAAAAGTCACTCCTCAAAATCATGATTGACAGTAAATCGAAACGTTGAGAGGGGTTAAACGAGAAATGCCTCTTTCATAATCTTGTAAAATTATGAGAAAGGTAATATTGGGGTCATATACGTATAAATGGCACTTAAAAGCTGCAAAGACTAGTCATAACGAAATCTCCCTAGCTAGGCTTTAAATCCGGTGAACTAAGATGATTTCTGGCCCTAAAAGAAAAAGGAAAACTAAAACTAACATGATGTAGAGAAGAACTGGAGACTAGATAAGCTAACCACGGAGCAATGGAAATTAGTTGAATGAATGTTAAGTCTGTCAATATTATAATTTATAGCCAATTTGGACCGGAATCTTTTTTGATGGGGGGAAAGAAAGAGATTTTCGCTGAAGCTATACAATATATAGGTATTTCATAATAGAATCTATAAATATATATCATAGTTATTTTTTAAGATTTATTACCAATATATGAATCATTCCGTTATTTCTTGTACATCAACTAGAAATCTATTACGAAAATATGCATAATAACTAGAGATTTGCTAGGATTATAGATTGGCTAAAGTTTTGCTTAAAAGCATTATTACCCAAATATGCATAAGAATCGGTTAGAGAATTATTATATAAAAAAATGCATAAAAATTAGAGATTTGTTAGGATTATAAATTTTATAAAGTTATAATCAAACGGGAATGCCACTTCTGCTTTTCACGCAAAAAAACAAATGTGTTATCAAAGGTCAAGGTGCTATAATTCTTGATGCCCTTATTATAATTTCCATAAGTATAGGTCCCGTGTAGATTTTTTTTCGATGAGATGGCTCTCTAAAACTTTCTATTCAACAAAATACTGACTCATGCGAATCATCTATTCGCATGCACTCTAAAACTTTCAAATCATTTGTATCCTTTCATGATATTCACTCATTTGTAAAATATGTTCTAATAATATCTTCTTCTTTTTTCAGGATTGATAACATTCTTATTGTTATTTTACTACAAATTAAAATATATTTTAAAAAATGATCTCATTAGACTTATCTCTGATTATGCATTTATTAGAGTCGTTTGGTGATACTTGTCTATGACATACGGAAATGTAATTTATAAAAATCAATTTCTCCCACTATAAACATTATGAAATGATGGTCTATAAGCATTATGATTTTTTTTTTCTATTAGATAGAACATTTGTGTTGATTTCCTAGTATTTATTTATTTATAAAATTGACAAGTAATTTCGTAATAATCCTCTAATATTATATATTCATCAAATATGAGCTATCATTGCATTTATTTGTAAAAATTATTTTTATATTGTGTGTATATATTATCAACTCCTCTTTCAGAATATACTAATTGCAAAGTGATCAGAATTATCACCCGTAATGCATTTACTCATAAGGGTCATCAAGTTTCGTCATTTTTATTCATCAAATATGCACAATCAGGTCAAATGACCTTTTAACGTTATATAATAAGTTATTTTGTAAAGACAGGTACTTCTGTTTTATTTGATAGCATTAATTTTATTGATCTCATTATATAAAAATTAATGCATAATCAAGATTTTCTGTTAATAATCTAATATCATGTCTTTATTAAATAGAACGTATTGTGTTATACAACTTTTTATTAAATTAGCCTCTAACATCCTATATTTACGGAACATGCACTATCATGCTATAAAGCCCTTTTAAGGTTACTGTTTTCTTCAATAGATTTTTTGTGTCAATAGATAATTTATTCTTAGTTTTCTAATTTCCATCTGTACATAAAATATGTGTTATGATCTTAATTAGATCATTTCATATAGCTTGTTCGTTTTATATAGGGTTATCATGTCATGTAATTTTTTTTTTGACATTTTAATATAATTTATTTGTGAAATAGGGCAACATGCTTTTTCAAATGGCTATTATATGTTATTGAACTTACTCGTTATCCACTGCCAACGTGATAGGAATAATACCAAACGTAGTATTTTATACTCATCAACTACGAAATAATTGGAATTTTACGATATGTAAGGTTTTGATAAGAGTTGTGAATAATTATGCATTTAATATAATTGCGCAATATAACCCCCTTAATGTATATTATTTTCATTCCATAGACTTTTCCTAACAATGGATATCTTCTTTCCATTATTTGGGGTAGGATTTTCTCTGTTTCTAGGTGCATATGTGTTGAAATGGGCGAAGTACACCAACGTTTTAGATTTTTTTTTTTTTTAAGTACACCAACGTTTTTCGTTTTTTGCTAAAAAAAAAATTGATAACATTCCCTCCTAGTTGCAAAAGGCTCCGGTTCCCTCGGAAAAGCATGTAATATCCGAGTTTCCCACCTTGATGGTGCTTGAAAGAGGCCACTTAAACTGATATAAATGAAACTCATCATTTCCGGTCACTTTAAATATTTTATTTGAGGGCTTGACACCTATAGAATGGACGGGATCAATATAAATACTATAGGAGCAAGATCCTCGAGCCCCACGTACCTGTGCTAGTGATTCTTTCAACATAGATGTTGGGCTTAAATATTGTGTTATCTAGAAAGTATTCATATGGTAAAATAACTGTGAAAGGATTTCCAAATTAAGAAAAATAAAATATATCTCGTTTGAAGAAGACCCGTGAGAAGTCGCATCTTTAGGGCTGGCGATTCTACTTGGAAGAGAGTGATAGATCGCTTCCTCCAAGTGAGTTAGAGAAAGTTCAAATATCTTCGTAGTAGAAAATTACACCTCATAAATTTTGAACTGTTATGCATTTATCTCCTGAATTTTCATTTTGTTACCCCCATTAACCCTTCATTAAATTTTTTGTTAATATATGCAATGCGCATTGTACATCTAATATGCGTGGCCCTTTATTTGCAAAGACTTGCAACAGAAAAGTGATCCATAGCCAACCATCGTGACAACCATGCCCCAATACCATTAACCTCCGAAAACGAAAATAGAAATCAATAAGTAAAAAAGTTGTGGAGTCAATCGTCAAAGTCACTTTTGCCGACGAGGCGATAGACATCGCTCAAGCTCCGCTGGGGCCACCGCCAGTTTTCAATAAAGGAGTCCACGTTCTTGCTAATTTGGTCTACGAGATGTCCTCTTTCTTTCCTCCTTTTGATTTTGCTGTCAAATGGAATAGGAAAACCCAGAGCTTCATTCAATGGATTGTGATTAATTAAAAATATAAAAGAAAATAAAAAATTATATAAAACCGAACATGCCAATTTCCAACTTAAGTAAGAGGTCACGAGTTTTATAATGCATAATATGTGGGGTCTGCTTTGTTTTGAATTTGAACTTTCAAAGTAACAACCAATGATTAGTTCAAATTAAAATAGGTTGAGAAGAAAGGTGTCAAGTCACATGTTTGATTAATCGCACTTTTCTAGTTTGCAATTTTGTCAGTTTTGATATGAAAATAGGTGATCAGGAAAAAAGAAAAAAGAAAAAAGAGAGTGAGTCATGATACTCAAACAATCGAAAAAAAAGTTATAACATATAATTGAGTGTTTTATGAAAATTATTGTACTTATAGTGTCGTTATCTCTTTTTCTATGTGTTTTGGATTGGGCTCGTTGAGTGACCAGGTTTAGCCGTGATTGACTAAGTATTTACAAACCGATCATAGGTGCGGTCCGGAGTGGGACCAGTGCATCGTGGCCTGGTTTTTGTGGAAGGGGACTGTCAACGTGACCGAAGGGCAAGCATGGGTCATGGATGTTCATGTTCGAATGTGCTGTGTGCGGCTTGACTTGCAGCATTGAGTTCGCCATCATGTTTGCTTTTTGCTTAATGGTTTGTAGCCTGGTCAAGGCGAGGTGCTTGCCGATAACGTAGGGATGAGAATTTGGTGGTAAAAATTCTACCCCGTGACACTTGCCAAGGTGGTGATTCAAGTTAACTGAACCTATATTGTTTAGTCTCTCCCTTCCAACATCCTCCGCAGGGGAGTCCTCAACCTCGGCAAAATTAACGCATCTCGACGTCATTTGATCAAATTTATAATTTTATTTGATATTCCATACATTTTGGCATCATGGTAACTGGGGAACTTAATTGAAAAAGTGTAAGTACAGATATTCCATTAGAAAGTAGTGAAAGCACAATGACAAAAAGTAGGGTTATATATATATATATATTATCATGGACTATCATTGATATTCCCATTTGTTTTCTTCAAAAGAAGTCCTTTTGAGTTTAAGACTCGGAATCACGGAACAAGTTGTTGAGTAGCCTTGACTTCATTATGGTTTCCTAATCAAAACTTCTTTTGTCTTTTGCTTTTATAACTTAGATTTATCGACAGACTAGCAAGCTTCGTTGTTTCCGACTGCCGTCCCTCTCGCTCTCACTAGATGACTTTGACTAGTAAACCAACGATCCCCAACAGAGAAAGAACCTTCTTGCGAATTGCGATCCAAACGTCTCCCATCACAACTTGTGGCCCTCTATTTGCAAAGACTCACTAGTCTTCTATAGAGCAAAGACTAGGACGTAAATCAACAACACTAAACGTTAAGCTCTATTTGTTATATGAAAAATATTTTTCTAAGAATAGTCATTTATAACGTTTAAAATAATCAGTTAATAAAAAAAATATTTAAAATGTTAATAAAAATATTTTCATTATTGTCAACAATTTATATGTATTTTCATGAAATAAATAGAGCCTTAAATTTAATTTAAAATGTGTTTTCATATGGGGCTAGCATAGTGAGGAAAGTCCCCCTCAAGGATCATGCGAGATCCAATGTGATGGAAGAGAGAGTGACACGAGAGTTCACACAACATTAGAATCGATCACGATTTTCGATAAGATTTCTTCACTCTGCAAAACACGAAAAGGAATAAATGATATCTATAGCCATAAATAGTTGTTGTTTCGACTGGTTACTTCAGATATTTTCATCTGGGGCTTGACCCATGTGGATCTAGCTGGTTAATACTCCATCTCAAGTCTAAGCAAGGCATCGCATGTGAAACGCGAGACGCAGATGGGACCACGTCGAACGTGTAAAGGAACGAGCAAAATAGAAAGAGTAGGAGACGAAATAAGGAGTGTGCAAGTCTACATTGTGAGATATCGGGTGAGTTAAATTTTTTGGAAAACAGACTAATAATGGATTCACGACACGCGTGGATGAAAATTAAAGGCGCACGGACATGACAATGATAATTAATCTTGTATATGCAAACCGCAATGGGTCGAGTTTGTTTTGATCAGTTTAGTTTTTTCTCCTTCTCTTTTTCTTTCGTTTGGACTTTTGGGTGGTTTGGCATCCTTATTAGTTTTGTCTCTGGATGTTTTCATGGTAATCTAGCTTTATTGAACACACGGATTACATTATTGGAAAATATAAATTCCAGATTGCTCGATAAATTCGTACGAATATAACTACACACAAGATGAAGATCTCTTGGGGGACCTTGGTAATGTTTGTGCACACAAAAAAAGCCCAAACTATTTTATCGGTCTAACTTTCTATTGGAGCATTGCATAATAAGGGTGAGCAGTTTTAGATTTTGTACAGATTTCACCTAGAACCTGAAACCTACTCGCTACAATAGATTCTTCATTTTTTAAAACCTAGAACCTATCATAAATACCCTAGAACTTGGAACTAATCTTGTTATAAGTTTTAAGGTCAATTCTAAGGTCTACTCAGGTTTCATCTATATCATTAATTGAACAATTGCAGTAAAATAATATCTTTAATAATAACCACTTGCTGCTACAATTCACTAACTATAAAGACACATAGAAAAATATAAACATTAATAAAGTAAAATCTCAGTCATAAAATGAAAATTTAAACTAATGCTTCCAAATTATACACTCATTATCGAACGGTATGGAATACCGCAAGATCGAGCGAAGACATGAATCAAGAAAAATATTAAAACTTATTACAAATTATAGGTTATAGGTTCCTTCAATTAAAAACTTAAAACCTACCAATCGAAATAGGTTTCTTATTTTTTAAACCTAAAATCTACAGGTTCCCACTGGTCCAGTTCTCAAGTTTTAGATTATATCCAATAAGCCTATTGCACAATGACTCAACTTGATTCTCTTCTCGATGTCATTGGGCGAAAAAGCATTATATGGTCTACTGAACCTCGTATGGATAGTTGATCAGGTAGGCCCTCCTGTGGGGCCCACACAACTGGCGGTTTTGATTGTCATGGGCTCCTCCTCTGTTGGCCCAAAAAGGATCGAACCCATTAGCCCTTTAAAGGCCGGGCCGCGCAAGGGAGGGTTTGAAGTTTGGCCCGCCCTTATTTTTATTTCGAATAGATAAATTTAACTTTTCATTAATAAGTTCAAACTTATACTTAATTTTATAAACAATAATAAAATAAAATAGACCCAAATTTGTAATACAAGTAAAGGTGGCCTAATGGAGGATACGCCCCGCCCATGTTTTTCTCTTGGGCGGGCTTGTTGCATTGGCAATGGACATAAGAATAAGAAATAAGTGTATTAGAGAATCTAAAATTTATAAAGAAAAATGAAATTGAGTTTTTAATATTTCAAAAATGTAATTAAGACTTAAAACTTGTTCAGTTGATGCAATTAAGTCACTCTTACATCCGTCTTTGGCAAACAAAAAGTGGCGATATAATCTTTTTTACTGCTTTCTCTTTCCTTGTGGTCATTATGTTAATGAAGAGAGCAATAATGACCACAACAATGCTGTTTTCATCCTAGTCTTAAACGAAACGTAGATTACAAAGTAATAAAAGCCGTTAATATCCGATTTTTAATTTACAATTCAAGGGTTCATTTTTTGTAACAGTGCAAATAATAATAAAAATATATATATAAATAATAAAAAATTGCAGTTATAAAAGGTGATAAAAAGAGGGAAGAACTTCCGCAAATTAGTTTCAGTCGAGGCCCGTTCAAAGCTCAGGACATTTTTTACTCCTTTATCCTGCACCCGACAAAAGAGAGAAA
This sequence comes from Eucalyptus cladocalyx, assembly GCA_017140615.1. Classification (NCBI taxonomy): domain Eukaryota; kingdom Viridiplantae; phylum Streptophyta; class Magnoliopsida; order Myrtales; family Myrtaceae; genus Eucalyptus; species Eucalyptus cladocalyx. The sequence goes on from CM029521.1 coordinate 51,366,042, forward strand.
ATTAGAGCCAGTGTTGATGATTCGGTCTGAATTTTCGCTGATTTGATACTGCTGAATCGAAACATTGGTGTAGCGTTGTGTATAGGACCCTCATCTTACACACTCACAATATGTTCGATAAAATGTCTCTGAGAGGTGTACGTGAGATAATACCTGCTTTGGTTTAATCCGGGGACAGACTAGTGCAGTTTGTTTATTAGTTGTTACTGATCGATCCGTTAGTCATCAAATATGATTTTGAGGAATTTCACCGGCCAACCGGGAGTGACACAAATATTTTTGTTCTATTTCCGGGTCTGCTTGTCACGGTGGTAAAGGATGGCAGAATCACTGGTGAGGAATTGGATTTGCTTCGATGGCTTGAGTTGATCCCTCGAGTTTTCTTTTCTTTTCTTTTCTTTTGGGTCGAAGTATTGATCCCTTGAGTTATTCGTGTTGGTTTTTCTCTCTAAACTATGTATCGTCTGTTTCCATAGCTGTTGAGTTGCTGGTGGTAATTCGATGATGGCCAACGGAGTGGCCGACGGTAGAGTTCAACTTGATCTTTGAATGTATTGATTTAGTTGAAGATTTGTTGGTTATTTTAGTGTTTTGTTTCTTAAGCTTGACATGAGATAAGATCTGCGAAGGGAAAAACAAACAAAAAAAGGAGAGAGAGTGAACAGAGAAATAATAATAATAATAATAATAATAATATAAAAATGGAGAAAAACATTATAATAAAATGGGCTTAAGTTGAATTTTAGTAAATTTGGGTTTGATTTGGTCTTAGGGAGTTTGGGCTTGATTTAGTTTAGAAGAGTTTGGGCTGAGTTTGATTTTTAGTGGGTTGGGTTTAACTCGATTGAGAGGGCCGTGTAAAAGAGCCCAACTGTGCGCACGGCCAAGAACAAGCGATGTCCAAGTATGATCCACATTCGGACCGGGTCCAAGGGCCCGGCTCGTGTCCTCTTTTATCATAAGGTATAATAATAAATAAAATAAATTGCAAAATAGTTAGAAAAATAAGTCTTGATTAGGTTGTTAGATCTTTCTTTTTGACTTAGTTTAGTTTCATTGAGTTAGTATACGTATAATTTAGGGATTTTAATGGATATCTTTCATTTAGTATAGGTTTAGGTAGATTAACCTCTTAGAAAAGAAATAAAATTCGATTTGGATTTAACTAATGGGGATTGCTGTCCCAGGGCTCGTTATAAATTTTTTTCTGATTAACTCATATCAGGTTCTTTGACTACATTTTATCTATAACTTGTACTTTTAAATTTGTTATAAATCTTTTATGTTGCTTTTGTATTGTGATGCGCTTGTTCTAGTTCAATGGTTAAGTTACATTTCAGGATCATAATAAGTGTCTATTTGAAGAATGTAAAATTATCTACCGAATTTCATCTAAGCAAATCATACTCTAATCTGCATTTGAGTTTTTCTTTTATCTATGACGTTGGTAGACATTCATAAAGCCTGATGCCAGCTTATACAAATTGTGCTCTAGCAACTTTTGAGTGTATGGCCTTTTCTTTGGGATTATACATGACAAGAAAGAAGTATTGTAACAAGTAAATGTAATAGCTTCAAGAATTATCAGCATCTTGTTATCTTTTAACTCATTCTCTAATGATTGGAAGTCGCAGCTGTAGTTCATCTCTTTCGGGTTGGAATGCAAATGGCAGTGATTCCTAAGTGCTTTGGAGTATTAATGAAACATTGCAACAATTTATAATGAAGTTGACTAAGGTAAATAAAATACAAGAGATAGCTTGCCACAGGGGTTGCAACAGAAAGACCAAAATATCTCAATAAGCGAAGCATGTAGGACCAACTAGTTCTTCCAATTTGATGTCCTCCGGTGTGGTCAACACGATTGAGCTATGTGTCGATATTCCTTGCGAAAGTTGTTGCATGCTCAGACGATACTCTGGTTTGGGACTTAAGCACGAAAATGCCATCTTTGTCACAAATGCCACTTCCCCTAGCACATCACCTTTCGGGTATGGAATTCTTTGATCTAAAACTTCTTTCAGTGGCCAAGAATCTGTTGAATGGCGCGAGGATGATAAAGATGAGGACATAAGAGACGATATGAGATCTCCCGGATGTCTTCCCATGATTACTTCCAATGTCACCACTCCAAAGCTATAAACATCGCATTTTTCGTTCACTTCCATAGTGTATGCAAGTTCTACATAGAGAAAGGACCAGAATTTTTCAAGCTTTTATACAGTATGCATGCTCCATTAATCTAAGCTGATTTTGTAGAAATCCAAACTGCTATAAATCAATGCATACTCTAGATCCCATTGGGTTTTTAAAATTTTCATTTATTTAGGGAAAAGTTTCAGTTTATTAACTGATGGGCCTAAATCTCGTTGACCTTCAAACCGTGTGAATAATTTTGAATTTCCAGTTAGGTAATTAGACTTTTAAAGCAAGGCAGGTAAGTATGATGATCTTGCATAGCATTTTCATATCTATAAAATGAAGTGGGTGAGATCTCGGAAAAACCAACTTACCTGGAGCTACATATCCAAAGGTGCCTGCAAAGGAAGTCCAATTGGATGAATAAGGTATTAGAATCTTAGCCGTGCCAAAATCAGAGATATGAGCTTCGTATTCTTTATCCAGTAAAATGTTCTTGCTTGATATGTCTCGATGAATTATAGGAGGAGAGCATTCATGGTGCATGTAACACAAAGCATTAGCCACACCTTTAACGACATTCACTCTCTTGTTCCAGTCAAATGTTGTTATCCTGTCTTCATTATTCAATACATCCTTCAAGCTACCACATTCCAAGAACTCATATATCAAAAATGAATGTTGAGAACTCAAGCAAAAGCCATAGAGCTTGACGATATTGCGGTGCCGAGTTTCAGTCAAAGCATGAATCTCCCTTTCAAATGCTTTTCGATTGGCAATTTCAATGTCCATTGCTTCCTTAAGTTTCTTTACAGCAACAGTCTCACCTGTTTGCAATTGGGCCTTGTAAACACTCCCATGTCCTCCCACACCGATGCAATATTTGGCATCAAACTCCTCCGTAGCTTCAATAATGTTCTCATAGGCCATCTTTCCATCAAAGCTCAATATTGCCCAAGGGTTTTCATTGCTTCCATTAGTCAAACTAGCCTCTGTTTTCGTTACTCTTCGGCAGACGATACTTGAAGCTCCCGCAATAAGAAGCAAAGAGAGTAAGCAACTGAAAGTGGGAATCAAAATCAGCAGGAACTTTTTGCTTTTGTTTTTGCCTTTCGACCTTGTTGTCGTACAGGGATTGAAACTAGCAATAACTCCACACAAGCCTTTGTTTCCTCTCACAACTTCAGTTGTAGCATTATGAAATGCTAGAATGTTTGGTAAGGCACCCTCTAGCTCATTGTACGATATGTCAACGGATGTCAAGCTTGCCATACCATCAAAGCTCGATGCAATGGAACCTGAAAGATGATTGCGTGAGAGATTGAGTGTTTCCAATTTGTGCAATAGCCCAAGTTGTCTAGGTATTTCTCCCTTGAGCAAATTTTGACTCAGATCGAGAAATTGAAGAGATTGAAGATTGCTAAACTCAGTGGGAATGCTTCTTTCAATACTATTTCTACTTAAATTCAAAACTAGAAGCTTCCAACACTTCCCAAGTTGTCCAGGAATTGAGCCACCTAGCTTATTTCCAGCCACATTAATTCTTGACAGATCAGACAATGTTCCGAGTTCTCGAGGTATGTTGCCTACGAGATGATTGTCATAGAGTGAAAAATCTAGAAGAAACTTCAGCTTTCCTAGGTCTTTTGGAATTTTCCCAATAAGACTATTTGAAGAGAGGTCAAGTACATGCAATTGGGTCATGTTGCCAAGCTCAAAGGGTATCACGCCTGAGATTAGAGTGTTGGAGATTTTTAGGCTTGTCAAATTGCTATATTCACCCAATCTAGGTGGTAGCTCACCATAGAGTTCATTGTTGCTCAACTCAAGAAAATCTAAGTAAGGGTATGTGCCGAGACCCTCAGATATATCTCCATTGAGCTGGTTGTTTTGGAGTCTAACTCTAAGCAAACTTGTGCAGTTTTTTAGGCCTCGCGGAATTGGACCGGTGAAGTGATTGTCATTCGCGGAAAATCTCTGTAGAACTCGACCGTTGCAAATATCTTGGGGCAATTCCCCAACAAACTTGTTGTTGCCCAGTTGTAGGTTTGTGAGCTTGCTTAAATTACCTATAGTAATTGGAATTGAGCCAGAGAGGTTGTTACCTATAAGCGCGAGATCAGAGAGAGATCCGAGCAATCCTAGTTCTTTGGGAATAGGACCGGACAACATATTTAGGTTAAAACCAAGGACATTCAGATTGCTCAAATTCCCTATGGAGGACGGAATGGGACCTGTTAAATCATTATTATCAAGCATGAGAAATGAGAGAGATCCGAGCATTCCTAGTTCTTTGGGAATAGGACCAAACAACTTATTTAGGGAAAGATGAAGGATATTCAGATTGCTCAAATTCCCTATGGAGGATGGGATGGGACCTGTTAAATCATTATATAGCAATTCAAAATGCAAGAGATTTCTCATTCCTCCAATTTCTGAAGGTATGGAGCCAGAAAGCTGGTTTTTATAGAGGTAAAGAAATGTCATATTACTCAAATTTCCTAAAGCTGAAGGGATGGATCCATTGAGATAATTGTCCGACAAATCAAGTTGACTTAGATATCCCAACATTCCTATTTCCTTTGGAATGGACCCAACCAGTTGATTACTGGAAAGCCGTAAATCCTCCAACTTGCTAATGTTTCCAATGGAAGAAGGAATAGGACCGGTGATGCTGGTCCTCTCTATGTGGAGCTCAATGAGAGACTTCAGCCTCCCTATTTCTTTAGGGATGAAACCATAAAGGTTATTAACCGAAAGGAACAAACTAGTCAAGCTGCTCAAGCTAACTATCTCATTGGGAATTGGGCCGGTCAAATTATTAACTGAAAGGTATAGTTTTGTCAAGTTGCTCAAGCCAAAAATCTCAATGGGAATTGGGCCAGTCAAATCATTATAACTAAGATTAAGACGTTGTAAAGATCGCAATAACCCAAGTTCAATTGGAATGTTTTCTGAAATGTTATTTCGAGATAATTCCAAACGAATAAGCTTGGAAAGATGGCCAATGCTCAGAGGGATGCTCCCGAAGAGATGATTGTTGTCAAGGTTAAGAGTGACCAAGTTGGGCAAATGGGAGAAATTGAGAAAGTGAAGCGTACCACGTATGGCAGAATCTGAAAGGTTCAAGCTCACAACGCTCCCTAGAAAATCACAATTGATTCCGCGCCATGAGCAAGGGTTGCTTCCATTCCATGAAGACAAAGTATAGCGACTCCCGCTGTCTAACTTAGACTTCCAAGTTAGGAGTGCCTCCACTTCCTCATTTACCGTATGGTTACTAGCATCAGTAAGGGCCACTAGAGAAGAGCTTCGAGATGAAGCAAGACAAGACATTTGTTGCGTGAATATGAGAAGAAGGTAAGCGAGGAACAACATTGAGAGTTGTTTATGAGACGAGGCCATGAGAGGTTTGAGGTTTTTTGGGGTGGGCTTTTCTTCCTTTCTAGGTGCGTATGTGTTATAATGGACTAATTATAACCCACGTATTTATAAAAGAATCGACACCATCAAGTCAACAAACGAGTCAATGATCGCTGCTTCTCAGTGAATGAGAGAAAATATCAAATTTCTTTGCTGGGAGATATTACACAAAACTCTCTTGAAATTTGAGAGAGAATACACATTTTCCCCTAAATTATCAATATTATGTAATTACTTTGTGAATTCTCATTTGTTACTGTCGCTATTTCCTTTATATTTTTCGGTAATATGCGCAATGCACATCGTATATTTAATATATATGGCAATAGTTAGGGAAAACATTTATAATAACAATAATAAGAAGAAGAACAAATTAACAATAACGAGAATAAGAAATTGGCCAAATTAATCACGAGGACTTTCAATCCATACCCCCACAATTTATGCTATTGTTATGATATTCCCAATTTTTTCCTCAAAAAGGGAAAATTTTGTTTTGAGTTAAATAGCTTACTTCGTTTTGTTTTCCAAATTAAAACTTCTTTTCCCTTTGCTTTTATTACTCAAATTTCTTGCTGGTTCTGCATCAATGAATAGACTAAGTAAGCTTCTAAACTCCCGTCCCTCTAACTCTCATTAGACGACTTGACTAATAATCCCACGATCATCAACAAAGAATTATACTTCTTTAGAGTAAGGACTGGGATGTAATTCACAATGCGAAAACTTATAAAATGAAGGTGGTGCGCTTGAGTCCGTTCACTACGGTGCCATTGAATGGTATGGAAACAGACAAGTGGCTTCAAGGGGAAGTGATCCTTATGTAACCTATGATGCTGGCATAATGATTATTGAACAACTCTCGTCTTAGAGGAAGGACTAGGACCTAAGTCAACAACGCGAAAAAGTGAAGGTGGTGCGACTTCAATATGTCAATAGTGAGGGAAAACATCTATAATAGCAATAATAAGAAGAAGAACAAATTAACAATAATGAGAATAATAAATTGGCCAAATTAATCACGAGGACTTTCAATCCATACCCCCACAATTTATGCTATTGTTATGAAATTCCCAATTTTTTCCTCAAAAAGGGGAAAAATCTTTTTGAGTTAAATAGCTTACTTCGTTTTGCTTTCCAAATTAAAACTTCTTTTCCCTTTGCTTTTATTACTCAAATTTCTTGCTGGTTCTGCATCAATGAATAGACTAAGGCGCTGTTTGGTAACCATCCAAACGTGTCGATTTTGATTTTTTGCTCTCAAGATCGGTTTGGAAACGGGAATCGTATTTGGTAAAATTTTTGTTCTTGGGAACAAATTTCTATTTTTTTTGTTCCCGAAGTAAATTTGGAACAAAACCAAGAATAAAAAAAAAAGTTAATTCTTGTTTCGGGAACAAATTTAAGAATCAAAACCAACTATTCTTCCATTTTCTCTTCTTCTTCATCGATTGCCATCCCGCGTCACCGTCCACCACTGTCCGCTGTTGTTCGCCGCCGCCACCGGTCGCCGGCAATTGGTTCGGCAAGCTCGGCGGAGGCAAGCCCAGCCACTAGTAAGGCTCGGCCTCCCCCCGGCCGGCGAGGCTTGCCTAGCCACTAGTGAGGCTCGGCCGATAAGGGCGGCAACGCTCCGGTGAGGTCACCGGTCCGGCGATCGGCCGAAGAAGAAGAAGAACCGAGAATAGGAGAAAAGGAAAAAAAGAAAAAAAAAGGAAATGAGAAAAGAAAAAAAGAAAAAAAGTAAAAAAAAATGATTTAAAAATTAGAAGAAATTGATTTAAAACAGAATCAATGAGCACGGTACTAAACACAATTATAGTCTAGAATAAAATTTTTTGGATAATTATCAAACGGCTTAAAATACTTAGAAATTGTTCCTATGAACAGAATAAAAAAAGAATCATTTCTAATCAGAATCTGTTTCCGGGAATAAAATCGTTACCAAATGCGCCATAAGTAAGCGGACTCCGTCCCTCTAACTCTCATTGGCCAAATTAATCACGAGGACTTTCAATCCATACCCCCACAATTTATGCTATTGTTATGATATTCCCAATTTTTTCCTCAAAAAGGGAAAAAAAATTTCGAGTTAAATAGCTTACTTCGTTTTGTTTTCCAAATTAAAACTCCTTTTCCCTTTGCTTTTGTTACTCAACTTTCTTGCTGGTTCTGCATCAATGAATAGACTAAGTAAGCTTCTAGACTCCAGTCCCTCTAACTCTCATTAGACGACTTGACTAATAAACCCACGATCGTCAACAAAGAACTATACTTCTTCAGAGTAAGGACTGGGATGTAAGTCAATAATGCGAAAACTTACAAATTGAAGGTGGTGCGCTTGAGTCCGTTCACTACGGTGCCATTGAATGGTATGGAAACAGACAAGTGACTTCAAGGGGAAGTGATCTGCACGTAACCTATGATGCTGGTGACACGGCCCACGGACGAAGCATGACCCAAGATCGTTCGTGCCGGGCCGTGTCACGTACAAGGGGCTACCCGAGAACAGCCCACGGTCGACCCTTGAGCGGAACAGCGAGAAGGACCAGGCGCGCGACCCACGGGCGGCCCATGAACGATGTTCGCACAGCCCGTGACGGTTCGGGCTGATCACGTGTCGAACAGGACACAAACCCGATCTTGCTTCGACACACGCCCATGGTGACGCCCCAAGGCTGACGCGCACAACCCCACAGGCTTCCCTGCGACCCATGGAGTTCCCAAGGACCTACCGTGTGCAGACCATCGAGTAACCTCCGAGTAGCCTGTTGTATAGCTTGTAATGATGATACGGATTCAAAGTGAACCGTTGGATCGGAGGGACGATCCACGGTCGAGATATGACCCGCTCATGTATAAATAGGGATCCCTCACCCTCCTTGTAAACAGTTCGTTCACAAGTAATATACACTCTCTTTGCCCATTCGGTTCTTGTGTTCGCGAGCGAGTGTGTGTGTAAGGCTGACTTGGGATCACCGATCCTAAGGCGCGCGGTGTTTGATCGATTGAAATTGATCGACCCGTGACAAGTGGTATCGAGCCAACATTCCAAACGCAATGGGCGATCCTCGCGATGCTTCCGGTGATGAACGTGAAGACCGTGGACGTCAACCCGAGAGAAATACCCGGTCAAAGAAGGCCCATGCTGCCTCGTGTGCGAGGGATTCGAAGGGAGATCTGGACAACTGTTTGACGGCTCTAGAGGAGACCGTGACGGATATCCAGGCGTTGATGGACGGCCTGCACCAGGCCGTCGAAGGAGCGGAAGCTGGTAAGGAGGAGTTCTTGGCCGAAGTGCAAGAACTCCAAGCTGGCATGGGAGAGCTTCGTGCCGAGGTGCAAGGATCCTTCACGCACGAGTTGCAGCAGCGGGATGAGACTTGGGAGGCCGTAACGGCGGCCATGCGAGCGGAAATGGCGGAGATGAAAGGCAAGCTCGTGGAGCTTGAAGCAGCATGTGTGAACGGGGTGATCACCGTGCGGTCCGTGCCGATGCACCTAAACCAAAGGAGTTCAAAGGCTCCCGGGTGGCAAAGGACGTGGACAACTTCCTGTGGTACATGGAACGGTATTTCCAGACCATGGGAACAACCGACGACGTGATCCGGGTAAACACCGTAGCCATGTATTTATCTGATGATGCGTTGTTGTGGTGGAGACGTCAGTCGGATGGTAGGAATGGCGATCCTATCATGACATGGGCTCGGTTCGTCGAAGAATTTCGGCGGACCTACTATCCCGCTTATGCGGAGGAGGAAGCCCGAGGTGAACTTAAGCACCTAGAGCAAAAGGGCGGAGTTCGTGACTATGTGAAGCGGTTCTCGGAGCTGTTGCTCCAAATCCCGTCCATGACCGAGACGGAGGCGTTCCACTAGTTCATGGGTGAACTCAAGCCTTGGGTTAAACAGGAGCTCAAATGGTGTAATGCAACGGACCTCACCATAGCCACTACCGTGGTCGAGTCCCTTGTCGAGTATAGATCGGCAACGACCGCAAAGCCCGTTCCTCGACCGAGAGAGAAGGCCACTGGTGGGGGAGATCGAGGCCGATTCCCTCGACCATATGCTGGCAGACCGCCTCCGACCCCTCATAGGAATCAACCCGAATCAAGCCATGGAGGATACCAACGCAAGGTACGCACATACAAGTGCTTCTTTTGTGACGGTCCCATATGGCTCGGGATTGCCTGAAGAGAGGAAAGCTGGCGGCCCTGTGCAAGGAAGACAAATCGCGGGAGGAGGCGCGGTTGGGATCATTGCGGATCCTTGGAACGATCAAGGCCAAGAAGACCAAATAATCGAAAGGTATGATGTTCGTAGACGTGAAGATTGGAGGTACCACGATGAGCGCACTCGTGGATACCGGGGCGTCCGATCTGTTCATATCCAAAGAGGCCGTGAAGAAGCTACGCTTTCGGGTCGAGGCAAATGAGTCCGGTTGGCTCAAGACGGTGAATTCCAGAGAAGTCCCGACCAGTGGCATGGCCAGGGGCGTGGAGTTCCACTTAGGCCCTTGGGCCAGTAAGGAAGATATCGAGGTAATCCCCCTTGACGACTATGATTTCGTACTCGGCTTGGGATTCCTCGACCGGATCAATGCGGGTGTCATGCCCTTTGCGGACTGTATATGCATTTTCGACAAGCGGTGCCAATGCATGGTCCCGATCTACCGCGAGTCGGGGCGCGATCGAAAGATGCTGTCGGCTATGCAACTATCCAAGGGCTAAAGAAAGGCGAGGTGACCTTCTTGGCGACATTGAAGGAAGAGGGCGCGGAGGAAGGCTCGGTACCGAAAGAAGCATCTCGAGTCCTCGATGCCTTCCAAGATGTGATGCCGCCGAGTTACCCAAAAGCGCCTCCACGGAGAGAGGTCGACCATCGAATCGAGTTGGTGCCCGATGCTTGACCACCGGCCATGGCTCCTATCGCATGGCCCCGCCCGAGTTGGAGGAGTTGAGGAAACAGCTCAAGGAGCTGCTGGATCTTGGGTATGTTCGGCCATCCAAGGCCCGTTCGGAGCCTCGGTCTTGTTCCAAAAGAAGCACGACGGATCCCTCCGTATGTGTATCGATTGCGGGCGTTGAACAAGCTCACCATCAAGAATAAGTACCCGATTCCCCTCATTCTTGACTTGTTCGATCAGCTAGAGAAGCCGATGGTTCTCCAAACTCGACCTTCGATCGGGATACTATCAAGTGTGGATTGCCGAGGGGGATGAATCAAAGATGGCACGTGTGACCCGCTATGGATCATACGAGTTCCTCGTCATGCCCTTTGGCCTGACCAATGCACCGGCTACATTTTGCACACTCATGAACAAGGTACTACATCTGTTCCTTGATCGGTTCGTTGTAGTTTATCTTGATGATATAGTGATATATAGCCGGACGCTAGAGGAGCATGTTGAACATCTGAGTCGAGTTTTTTGGACCCTCCGAGAAAACGACTTGTATGTGAAACGAGAGAAATGTGCCTTCGCACAAAAAGAAATCCCGTTCCTCAGGCACATCATCGGGGGTGGACGTGTGCGGATGGACGCAGCCAAGATCCGTGCCATTGTTGATTGGGAGCCACCAACCAAGGTGACGGAGCTGAGATCCTTTCTCGGTCTCACAAACTACTATTGGCAGTTCATCAGAGAATATTCGCGCCTCACCGTGCCCCTCACGGACATGCTGAAGAAAGAAAGGCCGTGGGAGTGGGCGGATCGATGTCAAGAGTCGTTCGAGCGGTTGAAGCGGGCCATGACCGAGGAGCCGGTTCTTGTGCTACCCGACTACACCAAGCCTTATGAGGTAGAGACCGATGCTTCTGATTTTGCCATCGGTGGGGTCCTAATGCAGGAAGGTCATCCGGTGGCCTTCGAGTCTCGAAAGTTGAACGATGCGGAATGGCGATACACGATCCAAGAGAAAGAAATGACCGCGGTGGTGCACTACCTCCGCACATGGAGGCATTACCTCTTGGGATCCCGGTTCGTCGTAAGGACCGACAATGTGGCTACGAGTTACTTCCAAACTCAGAAGAAGCTCAGCCCGAAACAAGCTTGGTGGCAAGACTTCCTGGCCGAGTTTGATTATGCGTTGGAATACAAGCCCGGAAAGTCCAATTCCGTGGCCGACGCCTTCGCGGGGAAGTTCGGGTGGTCAATGCGGTGAGCCGACCAACTGCCCATGGATTGAGCGTATCAAGGAGGGCTGAAGCATGATCGAACAGCCCAAGCCCTCCTTCGATACGCCCAAGAGCTTGACGAGAAGGTTCGGCTCGAGGATGACCTCCTCTACACCAAAGGACGGCGACTACATGTGCCGCTCCACGAGAGACCGGAAGGAAATCCTAAAAAGAGTGCCACGACTCCAAATGGGCGGGACATCCGGGAATCCACCGCACCATGGCGCTTGTGGAAGATCAATATTACTGGCCGTACATGCGGGATGATGTGGAAGCCTACGTGCGGACATGTCTTGTTTGCCAACAAGACAAGATAGAGTAACGGTCCCCCACGGGGCTCCTTGAACCGTTGCCTATCCCGGAACGACCATGGGAGAGCGTCTCCCTGGATTTCATTGTCAATTTGCCCAAGTCTCGAAGGATGTCGGACCCTCATGGTCGTGGGTGGATCGCCTCTCCAAATATGCAACGTTCGTGCCAACAACTAAATAATGCCCAGCCGAGGAAGCCGCCAAGCTGTTCCTCAAGCACGTCGTCAAATATTGGGGCGTTCCGCGCACGATCGTGAGCGATCGTGACCCTCGATTCACTGGTCGATTTTGGACCGAACTCTTCAAGCTACTGGGAACAAGTCTCAACCTGTCCACCAGCATGCATCCACAAACCGACGGACAAACCGAGCGGGTGAATGGGTTGCTGGAGATCTATCTTCGGCACTATGTGAGCAACACGCAAGTAAATTGGGCACGACTAATCGACGTGGCCCAATTTTCTTACAACTTACAGCGGAGCGAGTCCACGAACCAGAGCCCATTCGAGATCGTGACCGAGCAGCAGCTGCTCACACCGAGCGTAGTTGCCTCGGGCTACCGAGGGAGCAGCCCGTTCGCGTACAAGCTCGCTAAGGAATGGGGTGAACAGGCCGACTTGGCCCGGGCGTGTCTAAGTAGGGCCGCAAGACGCACAAAGAAATGGGCCGACAAAAAGCGACGGCAAGTGGAGTTTCAGGTCGGGGACTTGGTGTTGGCCAAATTGCACCTCGTCCTTCGGTACAGGAACGTGAACAAAGGGCTAATCCGTCGCTATGAGGGCCTTTCCGAGTGATACAGCGGATCGGGAAGGTGGCGTACAAATTGGACTTACCGCCCAAGTTCAGGCTACACCCCGTGTTTCACGTGAGCATGCTAAAGCCGTTTCATGTGGACGAGGATGATTCGGATCGGGGCACATCACAACGAGCGCCCCTTGGGGCGAAAACCTCCTATGATCGGGATGTTGAGTGCATCATGGCCGATCGGATCATTCGGAAGAAATATCGGGCATCAAGGAAGGAATACCTCGTCCGGTGGAGAGGCCTTCCCGAGAGTGAAGCAAGCTGGGAACCCTCCGAGGCTCTGTGGCAATTCAAGAAGCACATCGAAGACTTCCATGCCACGGACGCGACGAGGGCGTCGCTTGATTAGGTGGGGGAGGATGATACGGCCCACGGACGAAGCATGACCCAAGATCGTTCGTGCCGGGCCGTGTCACGTACAAGGGGCTACCCGAGAACAGCCCGAGCGAGAAGGACCAAGCGCAGCCCACGGGCGGCCCATGAACGATGTTCGCACAGCCCGTGACGGTTCGGCGATCACGTGTCGAACGGACACCGCAAACCCGATCTTGCTTCCGACACACGCCCATGGTCTGCGCCCAAGGCACGACGCGCACAACCCCGGGCTTCCGTGCGACCCATGGAGTTCCCAGGACTGCCGTGTGCAGACCATCGAGTAGCCTCCGAGTAGCCTATTGTATAACTTGTAATGATGATACGGATTCAAAGTGAACCGTTGGATCGGAGGGACGATCCACGGTCGAGATATGACCCGCTCATGTATAAATAGGGATCCCTCACTCTCCTTGTAAACAGTTCGTTCACAAGCAATATACACTCTCTTTGCCCATTCAGTTCTTGTGTTCGAGCGAGTGTGTGTGTAAGGCTGACTTAGGATCACCGATCCTAAGGCCGCGCGGTGTTTGATCGACCGAAATTGATCAACCCGTGACACTGGCATAATGATTATTGAACAACTCTCTTCTTAGAGGAAGGACTAGGATCTAAGTCAACAACGCGAAAAAGTGAAGGTGGTGCGATTGAATCCCTTGACCACGGCGCTATTGAATAGTATGGAATGAGACAAATGTGTGACACCCCAAACCACCTAGGGTCGCCACAGGCACCTGACGTTACACCTAATGGAACACTAGCCACATCTCTTATAAGAAGCGTCGTCATTCATAGAAACATTTTTTTTTTTTTTGAAGACGGTCTCAGCGCGATTCATTAGCGGAAGTAAATTATAATATCGCCATCTCTCCCTCCTAACAACCATGATACAATTGCACACCACTAAATACCATAGGAAAAGATAAACCATGCCACTTTTATTTACATATTTTCATGATGGATTTTTTGCGGGTCGATACAACAAAAGAAAGCCAAGATTTTCAGCTACAGCCACATCCCAAAAAGATACTACGACCCCTAAAGTAATCACATGACGTCCTCCATCTAACAGCAGCGGCTACTCCGAAAAAGAAACTCTAGCTCTCTACCTCTCACTCAACCATCACACCCATCCTGGCGCGTCAGGTGGTGGCGGCGGCAACATCTCCCTAAACACTCCATCTCGGCGAACATGAATGGACAGGAACTCTTGGATGATTGGGCCACTTTTTTTATTATTATTGTATTCTTTTCTAATTATTCATATTGACAACAATGCATTGAACAAATATAATTCAATCATGTAGAAATGGATTTATTTATATTCCTTATATTTTTCTTTCTTAGATTTCGTTTTTTTCCTTTACTTCATTCAACAAAAAATATCTATCTATATATGGGTTCGTTCGATTGGTTGTGGTACAAACAAGAAGTCTTTTTTGGTTAAAAAAAATGGATAACATAAGCGAGAAGAGGCAATCTATCCAAATTGCCTTGGGCCCACATCGTACATAACCAGCACTCGCACTTGCACGAAAGTCAATCCAGGGACGGTGACGCAGTCGATCTCCGTACATTCTACTTCTACATCCGATGGGAGGCCATAGAAGGTACCTCGCGTGACGGTAGGAAGCGGCATCTTTTTAATATGAAATGTTGGTTCTCGAAGGGGTGAGTACAACCACTCAGCAGGTAAAGGAATCCAATAACCACTCATTGCAACATGCAATACAATCATAACATCATACACGTCGCTCATGCATCCAAGCATACTTACCTCGAGGCCATGCATATACCATCATACATCTTCATCACAATCATAACACATACATATCATCAGGCCATGGGTGATCATCATCATATCATGTCATATATGCATATCATCATGCCATAGGTGATCATTATCTATCATGTCATATATGCATTGTGACATCCAGATTTTCACGTTCTAATTTCGACTGGATAAATAGGGCCGTTTTAATCAGAATTTTGTAGAGGACCGTTTTTATTGTGAAATCGGGATGCAAGATGGGTTATTGGATGAGGAGAATATTTAATTGAAGCGTTGAGGCATCACTTGATTTATTGAGGGCTTACATGGGTTAAATTGAGAAGAAATGAGTGATCAATTGGAGGAGGTATCAGATTACAAATTCGTGTCCCATCCCACTAGCCATTTGGACCAATTCACGTCCGAAGGAGCTTGGGTGGTTCAATTAATGCGTTTAATAAATATCTTGGCCTAGAGTGAGTATGGGAGATTTTTGTGGAAAGATCAAGCTAAGGGGACCCTCCATCCTCTCTCCCTCTCTCAAAACCGTGCGTGACCAGTGAAAGGGAGCAGAACCAGCGAAACTTCAGGTCCATTGAGTGCCCATCTTCTTTGCAATTCCACCAAAAACTCATCCCCACGACCCTTCTCTTTCCCTTCGTCATTTGCCCCCTCTCGCACGGCCAGCTCACCCTTGCTCCACCATCTTCTGCTTTCTTGGTCAACTTCAATGAAATTCTTCAAGCGAAGTCCCCAGGTGTTGACTGAAGCTACTGCGGTTCGTCCAGCTCCACTCGGTGAAGACAGCTCACGGCAGAAGCTGCTCCAACATCAACGCTTGCCTCCACGCGTCTTCAATCCAGCGAGCTTGGGTCAATAAACGGTGAATTCTCCCCAAGTGTTGACTCCACCCACACGGTTCGAAGCAACCAGCGTCCACTTTCCTTCTGCCTCGTGTTGCCTCGTCCAGCACCGAATGAAGCCTCCTGCCGAGCCTTCTTCTTTTGCCACGAGAGCCACCCACCACCGAATTTGATTTTCACCGAAGCCAGCAAACCCAGCAGCTGCTTCACTTCGGCTTCAGTGGAATTTTGGCCGTCCACGCGTCTTGGTAGTCAACCGAGACGCGAACGCTCCAGCAAATTTCGAAGACTCCACCGCCAGCTGCTCCTCCACGTCCGTGTTTCCTCGGTGAGTTCCAGCAGGTTTGTTGACACGCAAGCTGCCATTATCCTCGTGAGATTCCGTTCCAGGAAGACCGAAGCTGCTGCCCGCGTGGTCTCTCTCCCCTTCGCTCATGGACCAGCTACCAACGAAGATGGAGCCCAGCAGTCTTCAGTTCCGTGGGCTCATCTTCTCTACAGCTGCTCTGGTTCGGCCCAGCAATTGGACCATTTGAGGCCCACGACCTCAGTCCAGCAACTCTTCAGTTGGCAGCCCTTGCTGCTTCTCGCAAGGCCCAAATTACAGCCCATCAAGCCTGCAGGATTAATCCATTTGAAACCCAAGAGCCCAGCAGTTTTTAGCCCTTTCTCAGTCCCTTGAAGTTGCATTTCGGCCCAAGCTCAGTCAGCCCATCTCAATTTGAAGCCCAGCTCAGTTTAGTTTCAAGCCCAGCATCATTTGTATTTCAGCGGGGCCCAGCAAGTTTAGCCCATCTTGGGCCCGTGAAGCAAGTCGGCCCAAGTTCGGCCGCCGTCGTGTCGCCGTTGCGATTTCCGATCTTTGCTTTGCCAAGTGAGTTTTACTCACTAATGCTTTATTAGTTTTCTAATTATGCTTAAGGTTGATTAGATTTAATTATTTGTAATTAGGTGGATAGATTAGATTAAAGTAATTAAATTAAAGACTCATTGATGCATGTTAATTAAATTGATTGTGCATTTAGCTAGTAAACATGTCCTATTATTTATTGGATGCTTCTTGGGATTTTTCCCGTCCCTTATCGGGTGTTAATTAGGCAATTCGGGCCTAGGTGGAATTTTTAGGAATTAAATATTAATTTTCGAAATTAATTATTTAATTATTTATTTCTAAAAATTCAACTGGGATGGCCTAAAATATGACCGGATTTTATGCTGATGATCGTGGTACAGTCCGTTTATTTAATTGAGCTTCATATTATGCTAAATTGGAATTATTATGTTTATTTATTTAATTTTCGAAATTAATTATTTAATTATCTATTTTTCGGAAATTCAACCGGGATGGTCGGTGACAGAATTTTGTACTGATTGTCGTGGAGTGGTTCGTTTATTTAATTGAGCTTTACTTCGTGTTGAATTGATTTAATTGTGCATTTTTAAGTTATGTTCTTAAAGAATGCAATGTTTAGTTGTGTGATTGAGGATTGGTTGAGTATCAGTTGTCATTATCGAAAGTGCGTTGGTAAATCACCTGGAGAATGCCCGTGACCCGGTGAATTGGAGTGTCACTTGGGAAGGACACGTGGCTCGGTGATTAGATATGTCATCTTGGCAAAAGGTAGCTTAGAGAATGACGCTCGGAGACTCGGTATGTCTTTGTGGAGAATGCACGTGGCTCGGTGACATAGTCTAGCATCTTGAAAAGGGTCGGGTGGGACCGTAAAGCCACTAAATCTTGGAAAGGTCGGGTGGGACCGTAAAGCCAATAGATCTTGAGAGGGTTGGGTGGGACCATAAAGCCACTAAACCTCGAAAGGGTCGGGTGGGACCATAAAGCCACTAAATCTTGAGAGGGTCGGGTGGGACCGTAAAGCCACTAGTTCTGAGAGGGTCGGTGGGACCGTAAAGCCACTAGTTCTTGAGAGGGTCGGGTGGGACCGTCAAAAGTTCACCAAATCTAAGGAATTGCTTGGTGTGGGATGAATGACCTAGAAATGATTCGATTGGACTTGTAATCGACTAGGTCGATTGATCGATGATTCGATCTGAGAATGTCTCAATGTGATTCGTTGCCTTGGTTTGATGTTCTGAATTGAATGATTGAAGGGAGATGATCGTGAGTGGTCTTCCTGATGTGAAATCGACTAAGTCGATTAGATCGATGCTTCGATTTGTGATGTGCTTGCTTGTGTGCCTATTCGATCTGTACTAATATGCAGGTGGAATCTGAGGCTAAGGTAAGTCCTCTGACTCATGTTGTGCGTAGGCAGCCCTAAGGTGTATTAGTTTACTAATCGGGTCTTAAGAGGTAGAACTTGTTGAGACGTTGTCTCAGTGGTTATTGAATAACCATTTCAGGACCTAGATGAGGAGCCTAAGGAGCATGAATCTGATGAGGAGATCCCTGTTGAGGAACCTGAAGAGGAGTACGTGAAGGAAAACCCCGAGGATGATCCAGAGTAGGATCCTGACGACGATTGTTATAAAATCAATTTGAGTAGAAACCAATCGATTTAGTATGGCTTGTATATGAGCATAAGGGTGTTGGTTTTCAGGTTCAATTTCCTAGTCCTACTTGTATATCCCATTGCTTTATTGTCTGGGGATTTTATGACTGCTTCCGCATGTGCATATATAAATGAAAGGGTCAGCGATACATAGTCCTGGGATATCGCAAATTTTAAATTGACCAAAGGTAAGGGATGTGCGCGTGCCTGAGGATCGAGGCGTGACATGCATATCATCATGCCATAGGTGATCATCATCATATCATGTCATATATGCATGATTCAATTTCCACTTTGACTTTCAATTCGATCACCACATCACTCTTTCTTGGGATCATCAATTTCATCACATACTTTACACTCGCACCCCATCCTGGCATCGCGAGAAAAACCTCCGGCATTCAGCCACTTAAGGCCACTGGGCATCCGGCACTCCCACATTCCGGGCATCTCGCATCCCAACTGGCATCACGAGGCATCCCCTTGGGCAAAGACCTCCGAGGCTTTCGGCACCCAACCATTCCGGGCATCCTGATACTCCCAGGGCCATCCGGCCATGTATCTCTATACATTCCGGCATCCAGCACCCCCCATCCCGGGCATCCTGATACTCCCAGGGTATTATCATCCGCCACAACAGTTTTCTCATTTATCATTGTTCATGTTTACCAATTTAGGTCTCAACTTAACATGGCACATGATGTAATGGCAAACAAAATCACTTTCATCCTTTGATCTATACATGCATCATTAGTCATCATCATACATGCAGTAAGATGCAATCATTCATAAAAAATCAGGTTTATGGAATTTGTACCATTCAAATAGTCCATTTATCATGCCTTTTTGGAATTTATTTAAATTCCAGCTTACACCATTTTGAAAATATTTAAATTAAATATCCATATGATTCCCAAAAATCATGAGATTAAGGCATATGATAAACAAGACAGTAAGATAGTGATTTCATGGAAAAAACATGGCCAATAAAGTTCCACACAAAAGATATCATCCACACAATCACAGCATGCAATTTCCGATAAAAACAGAATGTGCAATTTTTGAAATAATTCGATTAAAATACCCAAACGGCCTCCGAAAATTATGAAATTTTACCAGGTTATAGTTAAGACACTAAATTATATTTTTTTATGAAGACTTCTAGGCCAGATTTGTTTTAGATAATTTTCTATAGTCGTTCGAATCTTCTGGTCCTTATACCGAAACGTCCAGTGTAGTCATCTCTGAATTATAGAGTTTTTACCCACTTATACTTCTTCTTTTCCTCTGACATTTGGATATGTTTTACTTCAAGAGGTACCTACAACTTTCATGAAGGGATCTAAGTCAAATTTCCAAAGAACAGTCTCCATATGGGTCCATGAAGTCTCGGGTGTCCAGTACCGCGTCTCCAGATTTACCGTCTTCAAGAGTAGGTCGATTCACTAGGCTATACTTGTTAATTTTACTTCAAATTTGAGTATGTTAGTTTTTAAGATGTTCTCTACAAGTTTCATGAAGAAGTCGAAGAGATATTCTTGATAAAAATCAACATGCAACCACAAAGCTACCACAAGGTCAGCAAAACAGTTCCAGATCTAGTGTCTCCGTAGGATGAGAGTTTGACCCCTTAAATCTCCATCATTTTGCACCAAATTTTAGTATGTTGTATTTTAAGATGTTTAATACAACTTCCATGAAGAAATAAAAGTTAAAATCGAACTCAAAACATACATGCAAGCTCTCACAAGATTCTGGCTCAGGCGGTTCATGCGAAAACAGCAACACCACTCAAGAACAAGTCATCCTAGCTTCGGTTTCCCCCTCCTAATCACCCAAAATTCGACATTTCTACACTCATACATACAACACACACATGCAAGAGTAGCAAGAGGACCCCAACTTGCCTCTAGACCAAGGAGAACGACGGCACACGGCGGATGAACAGGCAGCGTGCGGTGGCGACGGGCGACTCCTCCCCTTTCTCGGCTTCTCTTCTCTCGGCCTCGCTCTCTCTCTCTCTCGCACGATTCCCTCTCTCTCTCTCTCTCTCACTTGGATGGTAACCCAACCGGCCACTCTCTCTCTCTCCTTCCCTTTTATTTCCCCCAAACCTTCATCATTAGCAATCATCACCATGCCACTCAAATTGGCCAATGCATGAAGGCCTCTTTGCCACTTGGCAAGACCCATGCAATGGGCCGGCCATCCTCTTCTTCTTGGGCCTTCCTTGGGCCGGCGACAGACCCATCCGTGGGCCTCTATTGGGCTGGCCAGCTTGGCCCATCTTAGGCCCATCCCTCTTGGGCCTAAGTCCCAAGCTTAATTAGCCCAAATTCAATCCTTTTTAAAATTACTTAAATCCCCATTAAATTAAAGTACTAGATTACAAATTAAGATGACTATACACTTAAAATTTTAATTCCATAAGTTCCAATTTATCACACACACATGGCCAAGGATATGACTTCCTTTCCCAAAATTCATTCATTTAAAGACTTGGCCATACATCTCATTGCAACTCATGGACTAGGAGGCTACAAAATACAAGTAGCGGTGCTTCTATTGCCTATCCATAGCTCATGGCATATTTAGGGATTTTTATGAAATTCCGGATGCCACAAAACGACTTCTAGAAGAAGTACCTAATTTGTGCTCTCATAACGATTATAGGACAATTCTGGTCCAAGCATATCATGATAGCGATTTGAGAAGATTCTTCCACTCGGTGAAACATGGCGTAAAAAATGATTGGACAAAATGGGCAAAGACACTTGACGTCTATGGAGAACTAAATCATCTATTCCACTGTCTATTCCAAATTATTCAAGAGGACTTTTAACTCCGTAGGTTAAACCAACGTGAGATAAATCATTTTTTTCCAACAATTTAAAGCTATTGGAAAATGACCGAACGGTACATATAGCACATATGCTCTACTTCACTAGTAAATAGGGTGTTACATGTATGAGATGTAGATGTAATCACGTCAGATGCATAACGACTGGTAGGAGAACTAGCAAAAACGGAAAGAGAGAGAGACGAAATAAGAAGGGTTGAAGTCTACAATCGTGATCTTTAGTTTGTTGTGAGATATTGAATTAGATAAAAGCTTTATTTCCAACGGGTAAATTGTTTGGAAACAGATCGATAATAAACATATTACATAATATTAATGAAAACTAAATGCACATGGATGACAGTAATCATTGATCTTATGTACGCAAACTGCAGTGGGTCCTGTCACATTTATGGTCTCTAATAAGCATTGACAGCCTGTTTTGATCGGTTTTCTTTTATCTTTTCTTTGCCTTTTGGATTGTTTGGCATCATTATTTGTTGCGTCTATGAATTCCTTGTTTTCATGGTAATCTTGCTCTAGTGCACACAAGGATAGCATTATTAGAAAATATAAATCCCAAATTGCTCGATAAATTCATAGAAATATAAGTACACACTCGATACAGAAATCATAATCAACGTACGTACGTTCCCTTTCCCGCGTTCTCTCTCTCAAAAACAAAAGGAAGAAACAGTAAGCATAAGGCATCGTTCTTCTTCCCTTCAAGGCGCCATCGGATCGAACAGGATCAAGTTTCTCTTCCTCTAACGGCGTCGGTGCTTAATCTGTGGCTAACAAGGTACGCTCGAATCCGTGGTGTGCTTTACGATCGGTGATACATGTTTTCCCGGGCTTCGTCTTCCGCATTGATTTAGGGGTTCGATTCGGTGTCGAATCCGGTTTTCGGGGATCCGTTATTCCCAACATTGGTATCAGAGCCCTAGTTCACGTTTTTCCCGATCAATTTGATGTTTTTGATTGATTTTTTCGCGAAAAAACTTCGGCCGTACGGATTGGGGCAAAAATCCCGACACCCGAGCGCTTTTCGGCCATTTTTCCGAGTTTTTGTAAGTCGAAATCAAATTGTGATGGCATAGGAAGAAAGGCGACGTCGAGATGAGTCTGGCGAGATGTCGAGTGCCGCCGGGCGACGCCGCACGCGCCTGGAAGCGCTGGATCGCCCAACGCGTGTGGCACACGCGCCGGTCGGCGAACCGGCGCGTGCACGAAGCCGGCGGGCGAACCGGCACGCGCCGGTCCACGGACCGACGCGTGCTGACGTCACGTGATGACGTCACCGTGACGTCATCCAACGGTCGGTAACCACTCGGATGACGTCACCGATGACGTCATCGCCGACGACGTTTCGCCGGGCGGTCACCGGCCGGCAACCCGACCCGACCGGCGACCCGACCCGACTCGCGGACGCAGGCACGCTCCCGGCACATGCCGGATGACGTCTGCGTAACGTCATCCCCGCATGCGCGCGGCACGTGCGATCGGTCCGCGAGAGCGGTCCGACCGGTCTGACGTTCGACGACCGACGACCGTTGACCGTTGACCACCGTTGACTGACGACCGTTGACCGTTGACCAAAAAAAAAAAAAAAGAGGGAGGAAAAGAATGTGTTTCTTTTTCAATTAAGTTTATGTGGATTATAATGTGATCCCTTATTTGTTCTGCATTTGTTGCAGAAATTATGCCTCCCTAAGGTTGCGCACACCTATTCGCGCGATTACCGATGAACAAAAGGATGGGTCAGTCTAAGTTGATAATGAAATGATCGATCATCGATGGGAGAGAGGTGACTTAATTGATCATTTCCTTGAAGTCAACGGGAAAATTCAACAGGTCATATGGAATGGTCGTCCTATGTCACAGTCAGAGATGGTGCGATTTTTCATAAACACTCTTCCTAAATGGCAAGATGTGTTGAATCACATATGAGATGTCAACGGAGCTGCTTCCTATAAGAAAATTGTGATGGATTTTGTAAATGAATATTACTGTATTGTTTCAAGGGAAAATATCAAGAAATTGAACAAAAGTGGATCTTTCCCAGTTCATGTGCTGACTCGGTATTAGTTGTATTGGCTGATATATATTAAGTGTGCTTTGTGGACAACTTAATATAATGTTTACTACCTGATTGTTGTTGATGTAGCAACTTATATATTATTGGTAATAGTTGAAAGCATTATTGTTTTATTGTATGTCAATTATCTGTTACTTTCTGTTAATACTGGTTGCTGTGGGTAATTAGTTGTGGGTAGTTTTAGAAGTTTTTTGTAGCTTCATAGAATTGATTTTGCATATGACATTCATATTAATGATAGTTTTAAGTTAGGATTTTGGAGGATGATTGGAAACATAGTGACCTTTTGATTAGAAGCCTTACTTGAAATTATTCATTGATATGATGGGTCTACGTAAATAGGGATGCATAAATGATAGGCATTAATAATTCGTGCATATTTGTCTCGATTTGTTCAGATCAATGGCTTGACCACAAAGAGCATAGTTGCCGAGCTGAACAAAGGTGAAAAGCTCAATGGAGACAACTATGAAATTTGGCAAATGAAAATCCTAAAGATATGTCTTTGGAAGAGCAAGAAGCACTTGAGGCTCTTGTCATGACCATGGTAGAACCCGAAGAGGGAACCACGCACAAAGCACAAAAGAGACAAAGAAGCTTTTTCTGCGTGGAAAAGAATGAACTCTCTAGCGCGCATCACGTTGCTGAGCAGCATGGAAAATGACGTCATGCGAGAGTTTCGGCGTTTTGACAATGCCAAGGAAATGTGGGAGACATTGGCAGCTAGATTTAGTCATACTTCGGTGACTAGACTGAGGCAGCTCACTATCAGGTTTGACTCTTATAAGAAGCCTCATGGTCAAACCATGAAGTAACCTCTTAAAAAGATGTCAAACATGATAACTGAGCTGAAAGATTCTAGCCATGTCCTTACAGATGAGCAGCAAGTGCAAGCAGTGATTCGTTCCTTGCCTCAGAGTTGGGAGCATATGAAGGTGCACCTGACTCATAATGAAAATATCAAAACCTTTGAGGATGCAATGCGTCATCTTGAGTTGGAAGAGGACCGCTTTGTTGGCGGCTAAGCCGGATGCTTGAACTCTATCATGCTAGTTCTAGCTCACATGGAGCTTCGAGCTCCAAACGCAAGCACCCTAACTGGTTTGATAAGGGGAAAGGCAAGGAAGAAGCAGGTCCTTCAGGGAAGAAATCCAAATTTAACCAACATGGAAGAGGGAAGCGTCCTCACATGAAAAAGCTTGCAAGGGTGAAATGCTACAACTGTGACAAGAAGGGTCACTATGCTCGCGACTATCGTGAGCCAAAGAAGGTATGCACCCCTTGTATTTTTAGAACTTTGCTTTTGTGTCGAGTTCTGTGTTCTTAACTGAGTCTAATCCTTTGTGGACTGTGGATTCAGGAGCGACAGACCATGTAGCGAAGGATAAAGGATCCTTCGTGCAATTCCAACGAGTACCAACTGGAACTAACTAGATCTATGTGGGAAACAACTCCAGAGCTGAAGTGAAAGGAATTGGCACATGCCAACTGAATATGCGTGGTGGATGCACTTTGTTTCTTCATGATGTTTTGTATGCTCCGGAGATTCGTCAGAATTTAGTGTCTGTCTTAGTGTTGGTTAAATTAGGTTTTAATATAAACTTCTATAGTAGAGGTGTGAATTTGTTTTTGGATATAAATTACTATGGTTGTGGTTATTTTCTGGATGGTTTTATTGTATTAAATATTGATTATGTTAATGCTAATGTTTGTTATTCCCTTATCACGTCTCCTAATAAATATGATAATGATGTGAATGTGTGGCATGCTAGACTTGGTCACATTGGCCAACATCGTATGAATAGACTAGCCAAAGAGGGCTTGTTGGGCAATATTGAAAAAGTCGATTTGTCCATATGTAAGCATTGCCTAGAAGGGAAAACGACAAGGAAACCATTTGGAAAAGGAAAAAGAGCTTAATTTCCTCTGCATTTAATCCATTCTGATGTCTGTGGTCCAATGAATGTGAAAGGAAGGCATGAGGCTGTTTATTTCATCACTTTTATTGATGATTATACTCGATTCAGATATGTCTATTTGATTTATCATAAATCTGAAGCAATAAGTTGTTTCAAAAGGTTTATGAACCTAGTAGAGAATCAATTAGACAAGAAAATAAAAGCATTGAGATCCGATCGAGGTCGAGAATATTTATCTGATGAGTTCAAAAAATTATGTGATGAAAAAGGAATAGAAAGACAGTTGTCTATTCCGTATACTCCTCAACAAAATGGTGTTGCGGAAAGAAGAAACAGAACCCTACTGGAAATGGTTAGGTCAATGATGGCGCATGCTAACTTACCGATCACCTTTTGGAGTGATGCATTGTTAACTGCTGCCTATATACTTAACCGGGTGCCTTCCAAATCAGTTACTTCCACTCCATATGAGTTATGGACATGTAGAAAACCGGACTTGAGTTTTCTTAAGCCATGGGGTTGTGCTGCCTATACACATGAGTCTTCTCACAAGTTTGAGAAATTAGGTCCTAGAGGAAAGAAGAGTATTTTCATAAGATACTCGGAACACTCGAAAGGGTATGTGTTTATTGGTGAGCAGGAAAGTGGAAGTATAACTGAATTTGAATCACGAGATGTCACATTCTTAGAGGATGAATTTCCTAAGAAGGGCGAAATAGGGGAAGATTGTTCCCTATTTGAGACCTTGGATCAAGATAATGTTATTAATAAAGTTCGTCCAAGTGGGAGTAATATGAGAAGTGATCAATTGCAACCACATGATGAGATGGCGTCATCATTATCTAATCCAAGTGGGAGCATGATGGAGAATGATGTGCAAAGTGTACAATCTCCCATACGGCAAACAAGTCACCAAAGTATTCCCCGTCGACGTTTTAACATTGAAGGGGAAACTTTTATGGTTGCTCCACAAGATGAGGATGAGCTAAGAAATATTAATGAGGCTCTGAATTGCCCTAGTAAGGAAAAATGGATTCATGCAATGGAAGAGGAAATGAAGTCAATGAAATCAAACAAAGTCTGGGAGTTGGTTGATCTTCCAAAAGGACGCAGAGCTATTGGGAACAAGTGGGTTCTCAAAATAAAGCGAAAGGCTGATGGCTCGATATAAAGGCATAAGGCTCGCCTTGTGGCGAAGGGGTATAATCAACAGGAAGGAATTGATTATGAAGATACGCATTCTCCTGTAGTGAGATTTACCTCGATTCGCATTATTCTGGCAATAGTGGCTAATCTGGATCTTGAGTTACATCAGATGGATGTAAAGACTGCTTTCCTAAATGGAGAGTTAGATGAAGAAATATATATGGAACAACCTGCTGGTTTCATAGTGAAAGGCCAAGAAGAAAATGTATGTCGACTTTTGAGGTCGATATATGGCCTTAAGCAGTCATCAAGACAATGGTATATACATTTTCATAATGCAATAATGGCATACGATTTTAAAATGATTGATGAGGATTATTGTGTATATATCAAAAGATCCAAGGATCAATTTGTGATCATATCATTATATGTTGATGATATACTAATTGCCGGAAGCAATATAGAGCTTGTCAATACTGTCAAGAGTTGGTTGTCTTCTAACTTTGAGATGAATGATATGGGTGAGGCTGCATACATTCTTGGAGTTAAGATTTCGAGAGATCGTTGTCTCTTTCGCAAGAAACCTATATAAATAAGGTTCTTGAACGATTTCGTATGCAAGGCGTAAACCCATAGACACTCCTATTGCAAAAGGTGAAGGATTGAGCCATAAACTGTGTCCAGGGACTCCACAAGAGAAAGAACAAATGAAACATGTTCCTTATGCTAGTGCTGTTGGGAGCTTAATGTATGCTATGATGTGTACAAGACCCGACATATGTTTTGCAGTTGGAATGGTGAGTAGATACCAATCCAATCCAGGTCCAGCACATTAGAAAGCCGTCAAGAGAATACCGAGGTATCTCGAAGGAACTGCTGATTACAAGTTGAATTACCAAGGAAAGGATCTGCGACTTGAAGGCTATTCAGATGCTGATTGGGGAGGAGATTTAGATGAAAGAAAATCTACCCCTGGATTTGCTTTCTTACTGAACAATGGCGCCATATCATGGAGCAGTAAGAAGCAAACGTGTGTAGCCTTGTCCACGATGGAAGCTGACTTCGTGGCATTATCAGCAGTGGTACAAGAATGAGTTTGGCTTAAGAGATTTTTGGATCATTTATGTGTTATTGAGAAAGCTGCAAATCCATTGTTGGTTAACTGTGATAGCCAAGCAGCTATAGCGTACACCAAAGATCCAAAGTATCATGGCAAGACCAAACATATAGATACCAAGTATAACTTTGTAAAAGATATGGTTGCACGAAAGGATGTGAACTTACAGTACATATCTACGCATAGAATGGTAGCAAATCCTATGACAAAGCCAATACCTAGAGATGTGTTTTGTGGTCATGTAAAATCTCTAGGATTGCGTAGAGTCTGATGTACTGGAATGTAATTTCCATGAGTTGTTCACATTTATGAAATTTTGTTTTTCATTGATTAATGCCTATGAATCTTTGTATGATCTTTATGCATCTTAATGCTCAGTGCATTATTTTAAGTTGAGAAGTATGTCGGACAGATAAAAGATTAGCCCACTCACACGGGTAATCGCCTCTGTTTACTGTGTGATAAATAGAGATGAGACTGATTTTAAGCTTATTATCTAGGTGATAATCGAGAGCTCAAGCTTAAAATACGTATGTCACCTTAACTAAGTGTTAAGATGATGACATAATACTTACGATGTCCGAAAGTAAAATACCCCACATATTTTACTTTATCTGTCTAAAATGCCAGATGTGAGTTCTGATGAATTT
The DNA here is from genome assembly GCA_017140615.1 of Eucalyptus cladocalyx. NCBI lineage: Eukaryota > Viridiplantae > Streptophyta > Magnoliopsida > Myrtales > Myrtaceae > Eucalyptus > Eucalyptus cladocalyx. The sequence continues at coordinate 51,394,176 of CM029521.1, forward strand.
TGTGATTGAGTAGATACGTGAACTCAAGTTAGACATTGGGTATGTCTGAACTATCATCTGTACGGTATTGAAAGGTGTAGACATATGCTCCATGGGAAATGAGTTAATACCGTAATACGTATTTCATACTACGTATGCATGAGACGACCAATAAGAGTGGCAAAAAGTTTGATCTCAACTTTTATGACGTGTGAGACTCTTGAGGAAAAGAGTTCCTCAATTTTTAGTCCCCTCAGGACTCTTACTTATTCTCAAGATTTCTATTTAGTGTTTGCTATCTTAGGGTGTTGCCAATGGTCATGAGATGATTCGATCTAATGGGGCATTTCTAGAAAAGCAAGCTGGACTGAAATTGAAAGTTTGAAGGAAAGAGGAAGATCGATTTTGGAGAATCACATTGTGGTTTTGTATTCACTGGTCGACCAATTATGACTGTCTTTGTGATAATTATAATTGTGAATACAATATATATATATATATATATATATATATATATATCATTGTTTAAAAGAGATCAAGAGAGATATAGATGTGATCGATCGATCTAGGGTACTGCATACTAAATCTACTCGGAGTGTGACGCCCATTATGAGCTGCTATATATTCCTAACAGATATATAGCAATGAGCTCTCAAAGTATGCTGGTCGCATGAATTATTCACCGGTATGAATGTTGAAGAGAGGTAAAGAGAATACTGTTCGGCCCACCATGTGCGAGTGGGAGATGATGGTTTTATTAATTAAAGGGCTTAAGGCCCGTCCGCCCAAATTGAGCCCAAAAAGCTCGGCCCACGGGAATACGGCCCGTGGATGGGGGGACATATAAAAGGGAGGAGAGAGAGAGAAGACAATGGTTGGAAATCATAATCAACGTACGTACGTTCCCTTTCCCGCGCTCTCTCTCTCAAAAACAAAAGGAAGAAACAATAAGCATAAGGCATCGTTCTTCTTCCCTTCAAGGCGCCATCGGATTGAACAGGATCAAGTTTCTCTTCCTCTAACGGTGTCGGTGCTTAATCTGTGGCTAACAAGGTACGCTCGAATCCGTGGTGTGCTTTACGATCGGTGATACGTGTTTTCCCAGGCTTCGTCTTCCGCATTGATTTAGGGGTTCGATTCGGTGTCGAATCCGGTTTTCGGGGATCCGTTATTCCCTACACACACGAAAGAGAACGAGATTTGTGGATTCTCTAAAGTCTTAAATTCACTTGTTAATATATTGAGAGCGAAATAACCAATGGCAATATACTTATATGTCAATTTTCCCATTTTTTTTCCTATGTCGGCCGATCAAAGCTTTGTTGGATTAGTTACTTTCCTTTTTTGTCAGTACAAGCTGTTGTGGAGACACTTCTAAATAATTTTGAAGATTGAGAAAACTTTTATAATTAAATTATGTTTCCGATAATAGCTTTCCTAGGTGAAAAATCTACGATTTGTATTCAGATGTTACTTATTAGATTAATGTGAAGAGCATATCCTTAATATTCATAATCTATTATATAAGGATATTTTTCAATTACAGAATCCTTCTAATGGATTGACACGGATTCTTTGCCTTATATATTGATTGATCTAGAAGGAAAGTTTGTCAATCATAATCTCTTCAAGATGGATTATCGCAATCCCATTCTTGGACAAATCAATTAGGAGACAGAATATTCTTTCTATATAAGGGACTCAACTTACAGTTTGACCAAAGTAACCACTTGGCATAAGACAAAATTACTAGAGAAATAAATGAAAAATGATAATAAACACTAAAAAAATTTATGATTTGGTTGGAGTATTGATCCCTACTCCATGGGGAGAGCCAGTCTTCAAGAAATTCATTATAGATTAGGTGAATAAAAAGTTTACAATCATTTAAGTCTTTCCAAACCTTAAATTATACCCAAGGTTAAACTCAAAAGTGTTACCTCACAATATTGCATTCTCAACTGCACTAGGAAATTCTTATACAAATTTTCCCTCTTCTCAAACCCTCGACATCTAATTATTCTACTTCTCTTCCTCTTTTTTTCCTTTTGTCCTTTGTGACTTTTACGTGGTACAAGCCAGTGCATTTGGACAATTGGACTTAAATGTGGGAATTGGAAAGTAAAGTGTGAAACTATGGAAGAGGAAACTGCACTTTTGTCATGGTCACCGGAATTTTATAGTTTTGTTAATTACTCAAAAGTTCAGTATGTTATTGCATCAAAATAATCTACTCTACGTTAAATAATTCAGTCTTCCTCTACACTCATTCTGATTATACTAATTGGGCTTATCAATTAACAATCATCAACTATGAAATTATACTTATCGGCTTGCACAACTCATGCAGTGAAATATCGTCAAAATTCACGAATCCTACCATTCAAATCTAACATGAGAAGAAAGAGATTTTTGTGATGTCATCCGAGTGTCGATACTACTTAATGGAAAAGTCTGCCTTTGAGAAACCTAATATGACTTTGGAAAATATAGAACTTACAATCACTAGAATATTTCTCAGTCCTAAATTATAATCTCATGATATTTAGTTCCATTGCATTTGGGATGGTAGATTCCCGCATATCTTTTCCCTTTTAGCGTGGACGGAGAAAACTTCTTTTTCCCTTTATTCTTTTTGTTGAGCACCCCCGGGAAAGATTCATAATTGATCACTTTTTGTCAAAGTCCAAAAGCAACGCTTAGCTTCGTCGAAGTTATTACTTCCCGGAAAACAGACAAAGGCTTATTTGTCATTTTGGAGCGGCGACTAGGATGTAATGATGGTCAAAAAGTGGGGAAAATTAAACTTATTTATCTACGCCTAAAAAGCAAAAAGCACTATTGCTTGACGAAATTCCAGAAATGCAACAAAAAAGTCCTACTCAAGAAGGGTTTTTTCTAGTGAACTTTCCTACATTAACGGTATTATGAAAAATTATTATGAGATTGATCTTTTGATATTTTATCTTTCCCAACACGATTATTATTTATTTGTCAAGTATGTGACATCCCAATTTTCCAATTCTATTTTCAATAAATTAAGACGAGCATTTCGTTGGCACACATATAGTTCTTTTCCTTGAATCGGCCACTCATGTGAAAAATAGTCTATTAGGTGAAGCCGTTAAGAGATTCTAATGCATCAAACTCGAGAATTTGATCAGGAAGCGACCTTTTGACCGAGCTAATCTGCAAGGGTCATTACAACATAATTAAAAATCGATTAGAGACCAGAGATAGGTCGACTCGACAGAGGCATGTGATCAAGGGTGGGTGATTCGACCAGGTCGCACAATCTTTGTCGATCGGCATTGGGCCGGCTTTTCTGTCGATTGGGTACCCTGTGTCCGTATTTGAAATCTTGAGATTACCCCGACAACCAAGAGTCGCTAATGTGTCAAATATGTACATTGTGGCTTGAATTGATCAACCACAGGTTAAATGCATGAAAATTTCTAAAAGTTACCCGGTAGATTAGGCCACGATAATATCGTGCCAGAGTGAAATTAACCGTGAAATTGAAAGCGAATTCAGAAATTGGAAGTCCTGGTGTGTCACAAACCATTTTAGGATCATTGACTCATCTTCGGAAGATTTTTCATGCAATCGGAGTTTTTCAGCAAATTAATCAAAGAATGGCTAATTTAGCTCGAGAAATTAGTAGGCCCGCCTTTGGTCGTACTTTTGGGACTTAAGTTGGTTCTATGGACAAGTGAAGATGTGAATTGAAGTGTGGTGACATTGGATTACTTTTATGTGGATTAATTTTACGAACTTCAATTTGGTTCAACTATAAGAGAATTGAATGAAATTGATACAAGATTTCATGCTATAATAGAAAATGAAATTGCAACCATTGAAATAAGGTTGTGGGAGATTGGAGATAGTGGAGTGTGACATCATCAAGTGAGGTCATGGTGGGCCATGTTTGTGGGGCCAAGAGAGAGAGAGAGAGAGAGAGAGAGAAACCGGTTTCTTCTTCCTCCCCTTCTCTCCCGTCAACGCTCTCTCCTTCATCTCCTTCTTCTTCTTCTTCGAAAACCACCACCAGCAGCAAGCAGCAGAGATCGACCAGCACCGCCGTCTCCATCCTTCGTTGCATGCCTCGCCGTCGCGCCGGACCGCCGTTAGTCGACCCCCTCCTTTCCCCTTCTCTGTCCGTCGAGCAGCTTCTCTCCTCCATCCCCTTGCTGTTCGACGCCCTTGCAAGCTGAAGACCAGCGAAGCCAGCTCGCCATTGAGGCCTCGCCACCGCACACCGCAACCGGAGTCACCATTGCTGCAAGCTGTCGCCTCACCATTGCTCTGCCCGTTTCTGTCTCCATCTCGCTGGCTCCTCTGTTCCAGCGGCCATTTCAGATATGGTGGAGCTTCGCTGGAGCCGTCCAGCCCACCTCCGGCCACCGTGAAGCCCCGCCTAAGTCCGGTTCAGCTCCTCCACCTATTTTCGACCCAAATCGACACTAGATTGGCCCTTTCCTGGCCTCAACTAGCAGCGAATAGAGAGGAGAAAAAGTGGGTATCGTAGTGGCTATTTGGCCCGTTTTGGCCAGCTTCCCAACCTCGGAAGCTAGGCTCGCCTTGGAGACTATTGACCCTCACGTCGTCCCCGTCGTTTTGAGTTGTTCGGCTTGTTAATCGGGTGAGTTTATCCTCTAATCCTTGCTTAGTAAGTTAATTATGCTTAAGAGTTGTTTAGATTAGTCTAATTACGTTTATGTGGTTAAATTAGATTATTTTAATGTAAATTAGATTAGTTGTATGATTAGTTTAATGGATTAATTAGGGCTAGTTGTATGTTTAAATTAGTGCAATCTAGTTTAAGCCCTAATTAATTAATTCGAATTTTTTAAATATTATTTTATTAAATTATATTGTTATAATATAATATTTAATTATTTAATTTTCGGAATTAAATCTAATTATTTAATAATTTTGAAAATTTTGCCGAGATGGGTCGGTCGTTAGAATTCCATGCTGATCGCAGTAGTGCAATTGGTTTGTGCTAATTGTATGTTTAATTGAGAAATTGAGAGGAAATGTTGATTGTGGTTAATTATTCCAAAAGTGTGGAATTGTGTGAAATTGGAGAAGTTTTTGTATTTAACTTGAAAATACCCGGTGTCGGCTTTTGGCACCGTGATTGGTTGGTAGGACCAATTTGTATCGATTGATTGAATGAATGTTTATGAGGGGATTTATTCCAAGGATGTTTAATGCTGGTATTTGATTAGTTGTTGATCATGAAATGTTGTGAGTGATCTAGAAAACCGCTAAAGTTCGGTTGTGCTCTGTTGGGTCGTGATATACCAATGAATTTAAATTCAGTTATGCCCACTGGGGCCTTGATATGCCACCTATTAAAGGTCGCACCCGTTGAGCCGTAAATTGCCACATGATAAGGGTCGCGCCTGATAAGGCCGTAATCCGCCACCTGATAAAGGTCGCGCCCATTGGGTCGTAAATTGCCACCCGATAGGGGTCGCACTTGATAAGGCCGTAATCCACCACCTGACAAAAGTCGCGCCCATTGGGCTATAAATTGCCACCCGATGGGGGTCGCGCCTGATAAGGCCGTAACCTGCCACTTATTAAAGGTCGCGCCAATTGGGCTGTGTTTTCCACCTAAAGATCGGTCGTGTCCTTTGGACCGTGGTTTATAGTGAATGGATTGATTGATTATTGAAATGTACTAATGTGTAGGAAGGGACTGAGGCGAGGTAAGTCCTCCATCCTATTTGTGTGGTTAGAGCGCCCTAAGCCGTATTTTCTTCCTAATCGGGTCTTAGAGGGTAGGACTTGCTGAGACGTTGTCTCACCTTGTTGTGGGATAATATTTTCAGGTCCTTAGATGATGGTTGTGGAGGACTCGAAGCCATGGACATTTGTGGAGGTGGAGACTGAAGAATCGTCAAACGTGTCTGACTAGTTGGTCATAAGACAGTTCCCTTTTTGTTGGGCCGATCTATATTGTAGACAATCCAGTGTTGTATATAAACCTATGTGTTTATAAGAAAGCTTGTTTGGTTGTGATTGATTACCTGCTTTTCTATCTCAAGTTAAATATTGTCAGGGGATTTGTTTCGCTTCCATATGCGTAATTAAATGAATGGGTTGGCGACACGTCCTGGGAAATTGCATTTCTTTCGACCGCAGTGGGATGTGCACGTGCTTGAAGTTCGAGGCGTGACAAAGTATGAGCCCAATATGAGATTGATCTTCATATTCTTAAAGGACACTACTATTTTCACACTAATAATAGCTAGAAAAACATGCATACCAGCACTTTATATTTAAACTCCTCAGGTACCCCCAACATCACTTTCCTCAAAACAACCACTATCATTTACCTACATCTGAAGCAGCTCAATACTGACCAAAAAAAAAGCAGCCCAATGGACCCAAAAAGTAGCCCATATCACCAATGGATTTCCTTTCCTTGATTGAGAGTTACAAATAAGCTAAATCTTGATTGTTTTCGAAACCCCAATTTCCTCCATCTATAAGCTCTAAAAATCACTCCTCAAAACCGTGATCGGTACATTATCAATGCGTCGAGAGGGGTCAAATGAAAAATCCCTCTTGCAAAATGTTATGAAGATATGAGAACGGTTCTATAAATACTAGAAGAATATATCTCTAGGTGGCGCTTACAAGCTGTAGAAACTAGTTATTACGAAATCTCCCCAGGTGGGTTTTAAATTTGGTGAACTAAGATAGTGAAGATTTGGAGATGACATGATCTAATCATGGAGCAGTCCAAATTAGTTGAATCAACATTAAATCTATAAACATTATAATTAGTTGGCACCGAAAGTCATTTTTAGGATGGGGGAAAGAAAGAGATTTTGATAAGAAAAATAATAATAACGCAAAAGAGACAGTGAATAAGCAAACAATCATAGCCATGAAAAGGTCATAGGACATTATAAACATTTCAATTGCTAAAGCTATGTTTTTCAAATTAGGTATGAAATTAGCGAGAGCCTTTAATATATATATATCGCGTCCTACCCTCGGGGGGAGGGAACGGGTTTAGGGGTATTGTCTAAAGGATGGACCTAAGACCCATGATTAGGCACGAGCTCTCTCAAGCCCATACCCCGCGTGACATTTGGATATTTTTAGAAATTTTGCAAAAATGAGTCACCACTAGCCTATTGGGGTTCGCTAGAAACCAAGCGAGGCATTGGAGTATACCTTGCTTCCTACGCAATCAAAGAATCTAGGGTTGGGGACTTGATTACACTAATTGACCAATTAGTGCTCTTTCAGTACCTAATCTTGTTCATTTTAAAAGAAAAGATTTTTGTCAAGCAGTTTGGATTGATTTTAAACATATCAACTAACATGTGAGGTGATCATGTGGGTGTGGAATCATTAAAATACTAATTATAACTACCAAGATCCTAATTGTCATAAAATTAAACATGTGCAATTAAACATAACAAAATATGCAGACTAAACATACAATATAATCAATAAACAAGAAAATAAAGGCCTAATTATACTAAAAAGGCAATACTTAACAATTCCTAACCAAACCATACATTTTTAGGATTTTTGAAATTTTTTTATTTTTATTTTTATTTTTAAAAAATATTTTTATTTTTATATTATATATATTTTATGTGGCACCCCTCGACGGCCCCCAATCCGTTAGGGTTGCCATAGATTACTTGCCACTCTTCCCATTACATGCTAGTCTAATGACTTTTATGATTAAAATGAAACCACAATTCATAAGGGTTGATCAATGGAATTCCTTACCATTTTTTTTTTGTAAAGGTCCTAGCGCAGTTCATCAACGGAAGCATAAACAAGTCTCACCATCTCTCCTTCCAATAACAATAATGCAATGCACATCAACTACGCACCAGAAGAAAAGATAAAGCCGATTCATTTTTATTTATATTTTCATGATGGACATTCAGGTCAATACAACAAAAAGCCAAGATTTTAAACTATACTTGGCTATACCCAAAAGAGAACTCAACCCTATATGAAACATGTACATCCCTCCATCAACAAGTGCCAACTATCCCCAAAAAGAAAGCAACAGCTCCCACTAGTCCTACGTGCCATCACACCCAACCCGGTGCGTCGGGTGGTGGCGGCGGTAACATCCCTAGCATCACCCCATTTCACCGAACGTGAACGGACAAAAACTCTTGGATGATAGGGCCATCGGTTGAACCCACGTCATACATCACCAATACTCGAACTCGGACATACTCCAAACCAGGTATACTAATACAGGAATGCTCGGTGCACTCCACCTCGACGTCAGTAGGTATGCCATAGAAGGTACCACGCACAACTGGTGAAAGAGGCATCTTTCTAATATGAAATGTTAATCCCCAAAAGAGGTGAGTATAACCACTCAGCAGTAAAGATTCACCACACTACACAATGCATCAAACAGTACAATTAAGGTATCATGAATAAACACATATCATTCATGCATTCAAGCATACCTTACTTTGCAGCCATGCATATATTACCATGCCATATGTGCATATACCACAATGCACTTATCATCAAACAGTCATGCATATATCACCATGCCATATCTACACATACCACCATGCACTTATCATCAAATAGTCATGCATATATCACCATGCCATATATACACATCCATGCACATGATATAGTCTCAATTTTTTTATCTTTCCAGGGACCATGTTTGCATCCCTCAATTTATCGCTCGCATCCAACTTGGCATCACAAGGAACCTTCGGCACACACCTCTGGGCATTCGGCACACACACTCCGGGCATCTCGTACCCCAACTAACATCACGAGATATCCCCCCGGCACACACCTTCGGGCATCCCAAAACTCCCGAGGACATCCGGCACACACACTTCGGGCATCTCGAAACTCCCGAGGCATCGTTGGCTCACACTTCTGACGGTTTTGTTATTATCTCAATTTCAACATGACATTCGATGCAATATAACATGCCATATGTCACCACATATGCAGCATACTCAACCACTTAAAACATTATATCACATGGAAAATTTCATTTATTTTTGAAAATGCATCAATTTTCGGATAAAAACAGAATACACTCCTTTAGTTAAAACTCTAGGAAAATTAGTGAATGGTATAAATAAATTCTGAAAAATTGACACATTATATATGAGACCAAAAGGCAGATATCTCATGAAAAACACCATACCAAAAGAATTTCACACAAAACAGTACAGTCCATGCATCATAGTCTTCAAAATTTTAACACTTCAGTTTGCACAGTTTCGGAAGTAATTTAGATTAAATATCCAATTGAACTCCGAAAATTCTGAAATTTTGATATGTTATAGAAAATTCATAAGGGTAAATATCTTGTGAAGAAATCGAAATCCAAATCGTTCTAAATTAACAGATATAGATGATTAATTCCCCCTGTTCTCGGTGTTGTTTTTCCAGATTATCTTCTTTCAAAGGAAAATCGTTTCACCGATCTACATATGTCCATTTCTTCTATTTCAGTATGTTATAGTTCAGAATATTAACAACTTTCATTAAGGACACACGATCAAATTTTAACTGTATGATTTTATAAAAATCACAGAATCATACTAAGTCGAGGTAGTATTTTCCCAGATCAAATTTCTTCAAAGGACAATGATTTCACCAACCTATTTTTGTTCATTTCCTCTAAATTTTTGATATGTCAAGAAGCACACTACAACTTTCATTAAGAACTCAAAGTGAGATTTTCGCAAGAAAGCTACTTTACAATCCACGAAATCACTAAAGGTCAGCACAACAAATTCCAGATCTAATCTTTCCAAAGGAAAATCGTTTGACCAGGAAATCCTTGTCTGTTTTATCTCAAATTTTAGTATGTTATCCCTAAAGATGTTCTCTACAACTTTCATGAAGAGATCAAAGTGATATTTCAACTAAAAAGTCGCATGCAGCTCACAAACTTGTGAAGGGTCGGACTGATTTTTCTAGAAAACAGCATGCTAGGCCAACGAATTTCTCCCCATAACTTCAACCTTTCATCACATCTACCACAACCAAAGTTCACCATCTTCTACACACACACACAGCAAGCAAAGGGTAGGTTTTAAGGCTCTACTTGCCTCTAATCCAAGCACAAACAGCAAGCAACGAACACAGCGACAAACGGCGGGCAAGGCGGCGAACGAATGGCAGCGAGCTAGGCGGACGATCAACGGACAGCCCTCCTCCTTCCTCTCGCATGCACGGCCTCCTCTCTCTCTCAGACGACTCTCTCTCTTTCTCTCCCTTTCCTCGCCTAATTTGCCCCCCTCACTCCCTAATTTCTTCCCTCCTCATGATCAACAATCATGATCTTGCATGCCGGCGCCACTTGGCAATTGCCATGCAAGATGGGCTTGAATCCGGCTGGGCTTGGGCCAGCTTGGCCGACGGCAGCTCTTCCTCTCCCTTAGGCTTCGCGGGCCAGGCCCATATGGTCAAATGGTGGGTGATCGTGGGCTGGTCTTGGCCTAAGAGTCTTGGTCCACTCTTCTCTAATTTAATCTACTAATATCTTCCACTTAAATAAATTCCTAACTTACAAAAATAATATGGCCATAAAACTTGTAGTCATAAATTCATAAATTCCAATTTATAACACACATGGCCAATTATAGAATTTTCTTTCCTATCAAATAATTATCCATTAAAAACTTGGTCATAAATCTCATTGCAAATTATGGATCAAGTGGCTACAATATAACTTGATGGTACTTCCATAACTTATTCATAGACTTTAATGCTTCTAGTTTGGGATGCCACTTTTTAAAAATAATATTATAATAATATAATATATTAAAAAATTTCAGGGTTAGATACTTGGGTTGGGTCCGACTTGGTTTGTTGGAAAGGGCCCGAGCCTAGACCGGATCGGGCCAGATGGCCTAAACCCGGACGGCAGGCCGCACAACCCAGCTTGGTAGGAACCTAGCCGGGCTAGGCCTAATGTGCGAGGCCCAATCCGTTCAATTTTTTTATTAAAAAAAGAAAGCCCACAAGCCCACAAGCCTAAACCCGGCCCCAATTCACCCAAAAAAACCCTTCCCGTTTTGCGACTTGTGCCCGACCCACTTCGAAGACCAAACCCTACTCGGTTCTGCCTCTTCTCTCCCTTGCTCCTTCGTGGCGCTGGTGAGGGACGATCGAGGATGGCGGTGTCTTGATGGCGGTGATGTGGTGAGCATCGGTAGTGTGGATGGCAGCGGCGACACGACGCGATGGGTAGCTGCGGAGACGAGTAGAGGTGCAGCGTTGCGGGCCGCAGGCGTCAAGTAGAGGTTGAGGGTTGCAACAGCGACGGCGTTGCAACGGTTGGGGTCGAAGGGCGGCGGCTTGGATGGCGTCGAGTGAGCACAAGTGGGTTGTGGACGGGCGAGCGACGACACGAGCTGCAATAGCTTCGCGGCTTGGGTGAAGAGGCGGGTGAGGGTGGAGGCGGTGGCTGCGGCAACATTGCGGCTCTTGGGCAGCAGCGGCGACACGGACACAATCGCGAGTAGCAGTGACTTGGGGTCAACGTTCTGGCACGGCAAAGCGAGCAGTGACGGCGATGATCTTGTTGGGACGGAGGCGGCGAGTGCAGGGGCTCAGCCACCAGCGGCAGAGCTTTTTCTTTCTCCCCTCTCCTCTCTGCTCTACTCTAGATCTTGGATGTAGCTCGGGGAAAACAGGGACAGTGAGCCTGAGGGTGTGTGCGGGGAGTCGTTGAGCGAGCCGGGTGTGGCCGGATGGCCGTAGGACTTGTTTCTCTCTCGGCTCTCCCTCTCTCCGGTTCCTTTTTTCCCTCCCGTTTCCGTCTAGTTCCTCTCGGCTCCTCCTAAGCTCTCTCGGCTTTTCACAGTTCCAAAAGAAGGGCATCGCGTAGCGGATTCCGTGCACGGTTGAGCCTCTCTTTGGCTCTCCACCCTCTCTCGAGCACTTCTCTTGCTCAAGCTCTCTTGTCGTCTCCTCGGTCTCTCTATGTCTTTTGTGTTCGTTGTTCTTTGTGGTTTTCTTCTCCTCAGCTGTACTTGCGATCTCCCTGCGATGCCAGCCTGCGATCTTCGGCTTCCCCGATTGCCGGCTCCAGCCGAGCATTGCCCTTGCCTCTAGTTGTTCCCCCTGCTCCCCTCCGTTGTTGTTGCTTTTCTTCTTTTTTGCAAGCACGTAAGGAAGGACTACAGGAGGAGGACGACCAGCCGGTGGGCCGCGCGAGGAAGGCTAGGCTAGGCCTGTGACATCCCAGATTTTCGATCCTGTTTTCTACTGGATAAATTAGGCATTTTATTGACGCGCTTATAGGGCTATTCTCAAAGCTGATCACTCTCGAAATAACTAGACTATCTAGGGAAACCACTAAGGATTTTAAGGCAAATAAACTTGAGAATTCGACTAGGAATCGGCTTCTTGACTTGCTCATCTTTAGAAGCCAATACGGCACAATATAAAATCGATTCGAAATCAGAGATACATTGGTTCAACAGAGATGTGTGGTAATGTCGTGGGGTGCGACACCACTAAATTGAAAATATTTTTGTTGGTAGACATTAGGATGATTTTCCTATTGTTTTGGGATCTTGTGTCCATATTTGAATCTTGGGATTTTTTACGACAATAGGAGAGTTGCTTAATGAGTCGAGTGGGTTCATAGTGGCTCGAAGAAAATCAACCACGAGCCATTTGTACTTAAAAATTTCTGAAAGCTGCCTGGTATTCTAAGTCACGCTAAAAATGCGCCAAGTGGAAATTAACCGCAAATTCAAGTCCGATTTTAGAAATTGAAATTTTTGTCATCGCGATAAATTCTAGGAGTGTCGACTTAGTCTTAGAAGATTTTTCTGACACTCGACACTTTTTGGGAAAAAGTCGTCACCAAGTCGTCTTTGTGCGGAAAATGCCGAAGATGGTTTTTAATGGCAAAATTGAGATGCATGATGAGTGCATGGGTGAGGAAAAATGTCAATTGAAGTATAGAGGTGTCAATTTAAATTATGAAGATCAAATGAGGATAAACGAGTAAGATTGAGTAACCAATTGGTGCTTTCTACTTGCAATTTGGTGTGCCCCTCCCCTCCCTAACCAAATGGACCAAAAAGAGAAGTCATGGGGTGTGTTTCGGTGGACCATTGGTCGCCAAGGGATTATACATGGCAAGACTAAGTCTTGGAGATATTTTGTGGAAAAATATCAAGCCAAAGGCCCCACCTCTCTCTTATCTCTATCTCCTTGCTCTCTCTCACCCACCATCCACCTCCATCCTCTCTCTCCTTTTTGCTTCGTGAATGCCAGCACCAACAGAAGAGAAGAAACCTAGCTCCTTCGGTTAGCCTTCAACAAACGAAACCCCACGCCCACCAGTTTGTCTCTTTGCTCAGTCCACGTCCCACGAAGCTGCTCCATCTCCATGCGTCCGTAGCCTGCACTCCTTCGGTCAACAGCAGCAAGTCCACCAAGGCTGTCTTCAACGTCCCTGCCCAAAATACCACCGACAAGCCCACACGAATCCCAGCGTTTCGGCCAGCATCTTCCACTGACTCTCTCTCTCTCTCTTCGTCTGCATCTTCTCTCCGCCAGCTCACTGCCACCAATTCAACAGAGAAAACCTGCGTCCGTCCGTGAGAATTTCCCCCGACCACCGAGTCAGTCGAGTGAAGCCAGTGAAGCAACATCCATCGAGCTGCCACGAAGACCGAAGAAGCCAGCGTCCATCTCCCTTGCATCTCGCAATTGGAGCCCAACGGAATTCGGTCTTCGAAGCCTAGTAATTCCAGCCCACGGATCCAGCAAATTTTCGGCCCAGCAGCCCAACTCAGTTCAATTCAGCCCATTTTTAGTAGCCCATCTTTAATTTCCAGCAACCCACCTTGAAGCCTAAGTGAAATTCAGCTACAAGCCCAGTTGTGAAACCCAACTTCGGTGAGCCCAATTCAACAAGCCCAAGCCCAAGAGCTAGCCCAGTCCAATGCAAAAACAAATCTTAGATTGGCTGAGATTTGTTGGGCCAAGTTTGGGCTCGATCCAAGCCCATGAGTGTCGTCATGAGCCCAAGTTCGGCCACCATCGCGGTGATCCGATCTCCGCTTTTAATCAAGTGAGTTTTACTCACTAATGCTTTCTTAGTTTGCTAATTATCTTAAGGGTTGATTAGATTTAATTAAGTGCAATTATGTGGTTAGATTATAATATATTAGTGATTATTAGATGATTGTGATGCATGTTAGGCAATTGAATTATGCAATTAGTGAATACATGTGTTAGTATTTATTGAATGCATATTAAGAATTTTTCCCGACCCTTATCGGGCTTCAATTAGGCATTACGGGCATAAATTAGATTTTTAGTATTTATTTATTAATTTTTGAAATTATTTTATTAATTTTTTATTTTCCGAAAATTAGGCGGGGATAGTGATAAGGAATTTTATCTTTACGATTGTCGTGGTGCATTCCGTTTATTTAATTGAGCCTTATTTTGTGTTGAATTGAATTATTTGTGAAATTGAGAATTATTCTTTAATTGAATAATCTTTGGTTATTAATTGAAAAATAACCGGCCATTGGTTGATAATGCCAAAAGGATTTGAATGGACTACATAAATTGTGGGAGTTATGGAAATGAAAAATATTATATTTTGGCATTTAAGCGCTAAACCGTGTGCCAACGCACGTATACTTTTGTCGAAATGAATAAAAGGACAACCGATTGTACGTTCGAAGTATTATATTACACAATACCGGCTCGGTGACACTATAGCTCATTTTGTAGAATGGACGGTATGTAATCCTGGCTCGGTGACACTATAGGTCATTTTGTAGAATGGACGGTATGCAATACCGGCTTGGGAGGTGAGGACACATGGAGTGCCATAATTTGCGCGGAGGGACACTTAAGTCATAACTTTAAAATGGTACATTTAAGTGCCATCATTGGAGTAAAATGGAACACTTAAGTGCCACTACGGCAAAAATCCGGCCAAATGGTTGACGTGGCAATTTTCCGGCGAGTTTGGTCCAAAATGACGTTGTTTTGCATGCGACGTGGCGGAGAAAACGCAAAACGACGCCGTTTCGTGTCTACATGTGTAAATAATAATATATAAATTAATTAAATTAGATTTAAAATATTTAAAAAATTTGAAAAAAATAAGAAAATTTTAAAAATTTTAAAAAATTAAGAAAAATTAAAAAAATTAAGAATATTTTAAAATTTTAAAAAATTTAAAAAATTAAGAAAATTTAAAAATTCTAAAAATTTTAAAAAATTAAGAAAATTTAAAAAATTTGAAAAACTAAGAAAATTTTAAAAATTTTAAAAATTTTAAAAAACTAAGAAAATTAAGAAAATTTTAAAAATTTTAAAAAATTAAGAAAATTTTAAAATTTTTAAAAATTAAGAAAATTTTAAAAATTTTAAAAAATTAAGAAAATTTTAAAAATTTTAAAAAATTAAGAAGAAAAAAAAAAAGGGGTGGAGGTCAAACGGGGTGGCTCCCTTCCCGCTTTTGCCTCCCTCCCGTCGGCCCTTCCGGCGATGGCGGGGAGGCGGCGGCAGCCGAGGGAGCCGCCCGTTCGACCTCCACCCCTCCTCCCATTGTTTTTCTTCTTAATTTTTTAAATTTTTTTAAATTTTTTAAATTATTAAATTATTAAAATTTTTAAAATTTTCTTAATTTTTTTAAATTTTTTAAATTTAAAAAATTTTCTTAAATTTTTAAAATTTTTAAAATTTTCTTAAATTTTTACATTTTTTTAAATTTTCTTAATATTTTAAAAATTTTAAAAATTTCTTAATTTTTAAATTTTTATAAAATTTTCTTAATTTTTAAAATTTTCTAAAATTTTCTTAATTTTTTTAAAATTTTCTTAACTTTTAAAATTTTAAAATTTTCTTAATTTTTTAAAATTTTTAAAATTTTTAATTTTTCAAATTTTTCTTAATTTTTTAAATTTTTTTTAAATTTTTTAAATTTTGTTAATTTTGTTAATTTTTTTAAATTTTTTTTGAATATTTTAAATATAATATAATTAATTTATATATTATTATTTATACGTAGACATAAAACGAGCGTCATTTTTGCGTTTTCTGGCGTCGCCGTGCAAACGACGCTGTTTTGGACCAAGCTCCCCGGAAAGTCGCCACGTGAGGCCGGATCCTGGGAGTGGCACTTAAGTGTCCATTTAATTTTAAAACTAGCACTCAAGTGTACCATTTTAAAGTTATGGCACTTAAGTGTCATTCCTTAAGTTATGGCAACTTTACTGTACTTTTACCACCGGCTTGGTGACCCTATAGGTCATTTTGTAGAATGGACGACATGCCATGATGGCTTGGTGACTCAATATGTCATTTTGCAGAATGGACGTTATGATGAATATACTTGGTGATTTATAATGTCATTTCAGAGATTGAATCGTTTAAAAATGCTGGCTTGGTAACCCAATGGGTTATTTTAGAGAATTGATAGTATTGATTGAAATGACCAAGAATGGTCTGTTTGACATGTAATCGACTAGGTCAATTGATCTGATTGTCGTGAATTGATTGATTGAATGGAAATGACCGGTGAATGGTCCGACTGACATGTAATCGACTAACTTGATTTGATCGATGTTTCGATCCGTGATATTATGATTGGGTGCCTATCTGAACTGTGCTAACATGCAGGTGGAATCTGAGGCCAATGTAAGTCTTTTGACTTGTGCGTGCATAGGAAGCCCGGTTAGCATATTAGTTTACTAATTGAATCTTAAGGAGTAAAACTTGCTGAGACGTGGTCTCAATGGTTATTGTATAACCATTTTAGGCCCGTAGATAAGCCTGAGGAGGAGGAACTAGAAGAGGACGATGAGCCAGAAAAAGATGAAGACCTTGAAGGAAATGAGCTTAGTGAAGAAGAATCTGAGGATGATCAAGATGATGATCCCGAGTACGACCCGGATGAGGACTGAAATCCCATCTTATTTTGTCAAACATTGTCTGTATGTGAATAGATGTTAGATTAGACTTATATATATAGTATTGTAGAATACTATGAGGTGCTTGTATAAAAGTATGGTTGTAAATTTTCAATATGAAAAATATGACTATGCTTTTCTATCCCATTTTTATTATGCGGGGATTTATAATTACTTTTGCATATGCTTATTTAAAATGAAAGGGTCGGCGATACATAGTCTATTTAAAATGAAAGGGTCGGCGATACATAGTCCTGGGATATTACACTTAAAATCGACCAAGGTAAGGGATGTGCGCGTGCCTGAGAATCGGGGCGTGATAAGGTCTCCGTGGGGGGAAAGAAAAGGAAGAGATGGGCTGCGTGTGGGGAAAAAGAGAAGGAAAGAAATCGGCCGCACCTAGGCCCACGCAGGAAGAAGAAAGAGAGGTAGGCTAAGCTAAGGTCGGATCCGACCCAGTCGACCTCTCTCGTTTTTTTTTTTAATAATAATTTTTTAATTAATTAATAATTTTTTTAGCGACTAATTCCTAACTTTTAATGCTATTAAGTCTTAAGTAAAATGGCGAAATTTAGGTGTCAATAATATACATATATATATATATATATATATATATATATCTATATCCATACATACATACATAAGATATATTACCAATATATGAATAATTCTATTATTTATTGTACATCGATTAGAGATCTATTGCCAAAATATGCACAAGAATTGATTAGAGAATTATTACTAAAAATGCATAAGAATTAGAGATTTGTTAGGATTGGAGGTTTTCTAAAGTAAAAATCAAAAGGCAAATTATAGGGCAAAGTTATAAATGAATGTGTCAAGTGGCACAATGCCATGCAATAGATATATGACACGATGTAATTATAATATAAGAATTTCTTAGCTTGACAGAGATTTCACTGTAAATAACATGGATTATTGCTTAATTTTTTGGATGTGGAAGTTAAAATCATTTCCTCGGACTTGTCCTTGCTCAAATAGATCAATGGTTTTCGAAGAAAACTTTCCATCTCATCCATGTTCAAGATGTAGCTTTGAACTCTGTATATTCTCCTCATATAAAGGATATGTCATCACTGTGTCCTTTCCAATTTTCTCAAGCTGGCCTGTAATGGATTGCAAGTCACAAGGGCTTTGGCAATATGCTTTGAATGTGCTACTCATGCCAACCTCCATGCGAAGAAAAGTCCCCTAGTACTGGGAATGTGTCTTTGTTGATGGTATTGCTCAAGGGCTTGGTGATACCGTCATGCGAAGGTCATGAGAATTCTAGGGAAGAATCTTTCATTTCCTTGGTCCGACAATTCGCTACGACATGATCCTCTCCACTTTGAGAAGGCGCATGCTCTGCCGACAAGCGCGATATGATTTGGAGATTAGAGGACAATCGGAATTCGAACTGTGTCCGGCCTGGAACGAAAGTATTCCGACAGTTCTACCTAGGGTACTGGGATTGCTCTCGTTCTTGACAGGTAGAGGAACTTTTGCTTGTCCATCCGTCAAGTCGGTGCTCTTTCGGCAATCCGTTTGGCTCCCTGCTTTTTTCCTTTTTTTGGGCTTACTCCAAATTTTGAACTCGGACGTTACCCCTGGAAACCCACCCCCAACAGGCTGCATGCATGTTGGCACTTCCTGTTAGGATTCAGTGCATAATTACAAGAAATAGAGAGTAAAGCAAGCAAGAGAGAGAATTTGAGATACATGGTTTTATCTTAGTTACCCTTAAACTAAGACTACATCCAGAAAAGGATTTCACTATAATTATCATATCACACATGTCAATTACATCCCTCAATTACAAAAGAAAAATATATATTTACTTAATTGCTATTCTTGGGCCTAAGTCCAAATTACCAATAAAATATCCCGTGCCATCCTACCATTGGGGTTTTAATCTGATCTGAACTTGCAAGAGGTTAATTGATAAGGCTTCCTTCGGTGTGCTGCCAAATGTTCCATCGCCATTGCATCATGGTTGTACTTACTGAGATTTGCCTTGCATCAGTTTGGAATTAGTAGCTGAATTTCTCGTGGGAAGTGGGGATACAGTGGTGAGAAACTGAGTAGATTGCTATGATACTGCGAAAGCACCTCCAAGGCTCCTAGTGGGTGGTTTAATATTAATATAGATGGTTTGGATAGCATTTGTGCCGAAAGGTGTTATAAGAGATGAGAAAGGCAATGCGATCTATAATTTCCACATGAAGCTGAAATGACCAAAAGCATTAGGCATTATGGTTGAGATTCTGCCAGCCCGATGGATATCGTCTGGCAAAACAACACAAACAGGTAGTTTTTCAAGCTACCTAATGAAATAAAGACCGTAACCTCCAATCCTCGTAATATTTGCTCCTCATCAACTAAAAGGCCATAGCTTCAGCAGTTTCTGCAGCATTGTTCATTGAATTGCTAGCATTGCTATAAAGGAAACCAAGTTCAGAATCACTTAATAGCAGTCTGATTAAAGATCAAAATCAAAGACTTCCCAGAAGTACATGAACCAACACCATGATAAGAAATGTATTTGCTTCGCATAGCTATAACTGACGACTTTCTGGGGAGGCATGTTGGTAAATATACGTTACTGGAAAGCAAGGAAAACAGAAACACCTCAAACCATGCCAAAATAGACATACTACCTCCACCGGACATAGCTTCACGAGTACTTGTAAATCAAGCCTCAATGTGGCCAATCAATGCCAGAAGCATTTTTTCATAGTC
The DNA here is from genome assembly GCA_017140615.1 of Eucalyptus cladocalyx. NCBI lineage: Eukaryota > Viridiplantae > Streptophyta > Magnoliopsida > Myrtales > Myrtaceae > Eucalyptus > Eucalyptus cladocalyx. The sequence goes on from CM029521.1 coordinate 51,413,852, forward strand.
TCCCCTGTAGTGTCCTTGACAATGGCACAATTGACGGGGACGCTATTCCTCCTCTGGTACTCCTCACTTATAAACTTCAGGTTGACCTCCGCCCTGGTAGCAATCACTCTGGTCAGATCCCCTTAAAACCTTCTCAAAATACTACACCTTCTCAAAATACCTCTCAAGTTGAATCAGGCACTTAACTTTAGCTCTCAGTTTAGCAAGGAACTCGTCTTTCGGATCAGTTTTCAAATCCTGCAAACATGAAGGATCAAGAATTAGACAGTTCTTAGTCTAGAACAGAGAAAAGTTTATTATTTTCCGATGCATGCTACAAAAGTTATAGTCTGCAAGTGACTTATACTAGAACAGAGCACAATGCAGAATAATGAATAACTCGAAAAACGGGCAATATTATTAGATCTCAATGTTTTAGAAATAGGATATTGTGAAGTTGCCTCTTACTTTCAGCAACAACTGCTAACCGAAAACTCATAAAGAACAATACCCACCAGCACTCTTCATCATTTAGGAACTGTAAACATTAGACATATAGGTAAAAGCAACATGAAAGGGCCAGTTCATTTAAATTCCAACTCACCTGTTGATATCATTTCCAAACTCATTTTTGTACTGATTCAGCGTAGCATTGACCTGTGCTCTGCTCCTAGTAGCCAAAATCCTTATGAGATCCTCATGGCTGTAAGCCTTCTTTGAGATCTTCTCGTGGAGTGTCTTAGCATCAGCTTTTGCCAAATTCATGTTCACCTCATCTCCATCATAATGGTTTGAGCTCACGAGAGGTACCAACAACTAGTTGACAAAGAAATAGTATCAAAAAACAGTTTTTTTTCCCAACAAGCAAGGAGATTTGACTTTCTTTCAACATGTAATGAATAATGAAATGATTCAGGATAGATAATAATCATTTCGCAGGTTGTCGTAGGGCTAATCTTTTGATGATGGACCTGGTTCTTCATATGAGATAGGAGAAAGGGTTCCAATGAACTAACATATATGGAGAGTTTCATGAAACCATCCTCAATGAAATGACAAACCAAAATATCAGGATCCGTTCTCAACTACACCCCCATCCCAACAAGCAGTCTCTGCAAAACTTCAAAACTGTCTTAAAGATTGAACACCTTGCAACTAATATTCTCAGATTCTCTGTAATATGTTGAATCAGACACATTTGATTTTACTTACCTTCATCAATTACCAAGAATATTTCCCAGGACAGCCATAAGACATTATTCTGAGTAACACTGTCCTGTGCTTTGATCCTAGTAGCCAATATCCTTAAGAGATCCTCATGCTGTAAGCCTTCCCTGAGATCTTATTGGAGTATCTTTGCCTTTTGCCAAAGTCATGTTCACCTCTTCTCCATCATAACGGTGTGAGCACATGAGAGGTACCAGCAACTAGAAGACAAAGAAACCATATCAAAATACAGTTTTTTCCCAATAGGCAACGAAATTATACATCAACACCTACTGATAAATGAAAAGGTTCAGGATAGATAAGAATTATTTCACTCGATGTCATAGGGCTATCTTTTGATGACGGACCTGGTTTTCATTTGAGATAGGAGAAAGGGGTTCAATGAGCTAGCATATATGGTCTCGGAGTTCATAAAATCTTCTTCAATGAAATAACAGGAACTGCTCTCAATCACATGGCTGCCATCCCAATGATCATTCTCTACAGAACTCCAAAAACTATCTTAAAGATTGAATGCCTCAACTCCTTGTAATATGCTGAATCAGACACATTTAATCTTACTTGCCTTCATCAATCACAAGGAATATTTCCCAGGATAGAATAAGATATTGTACAGAGTACTTATTGCAAAATGTATGGACAGAAGTTACGCACAAGAACAATCATCAGGATTGGGAAACTTCATGGTACAACTTCAGGCAAGCGTAAAGTAAAAGCAGTACCTTAAAAAAATCTCCAGTTGTGTGGTGAGTGATGTCCTCTTCCAGCGACTTCTTGTATCGAGCATGAGATGCTTGTCTTGCCATAAGCAATTGCTGCGGAGACCTTGTGCAGGCTATTTCCATGAGAACCTGATTGCTTGACGTCCATCTTTTAGTCACTTCAATTCACCAAGTACACATCACGTTCAGCCGGATCAAGCGTCCAGAGGACCACCAGCCTCTGACGACATGGAAATTACAGGGATGCAAAGAATTTAGAAAATCATGTCATATCATACCCACGGCTTTATCAACAGAACGTACAATCACGTTTGATAATCAATGAAAATACAGGAAAAAATAATTAAAGAAGATGCAGACCTCAAAATCATTCGTAAGTTCCCTGTCTGATGCATTGAAGAGGTCCTCGCCACAAGTCTCGGCATAGGTTTGCCTAATCAGCTTCCTCTACACCGCATTCCTATGACCCAATATGGATACGATCAACTTCTCCTTTGTTCCCCATCCTTCAAGATCGTTCATGATAATCATCAAACAGAAAAAAATATTATATTAGACAATAAGTTTGACACTTTTTCGAGACCACACCACACCCGGGCTCAAGGTAGAGAACAATTTCTTTACCTGTGATGGTTTTTATGTGATGGGCCTAAGTTGGCCCGTCTGCCCATGTTGGGCCTAAAAGCTCGGCCCACAAGATTAGGGCCCATTGATGAAGGGATACGTTTCTTTGTTTTTGGATGGATGTATATAAGGGAGGAAAGAGAGGGAGAATGCACCTTTTTGACATTACGTACGTTCCTCTCCCTCTCTCCCCCCAAAAGAAAAAACAAGAAGAAAAGGCGACGCCCTCTCCCTTCAAGGCCAAATCAACGTCATCGAATCGAACGGAATCATTTTCTCTTCCTCTTATCGGCGTCGGTGTTTAATCTGTGGCTAATAAGGTACACTCGATTTTGTGGTGTGCTTTTGGATCGGTGATACATGTTTTTCCCGAACTTGTCTTCCGCATTCGTTTTAGGGGTTCGATTTAGTGTCGAATCCGGTTTTTGGGAATCCGACAAATCCCTACATTGGTATCAGAGCCCTAGTTCATGTTTTCCCGACCCCTTTCATGTTTATGAATGATTTTTGATTGATTTTTCGCGGAATTATTCAGCCGAAACCGATTGGGGCGAAAAATCTCGACACCCGAGCATTGTTCATCCATTTTTTTGAGTTTCCATAAGTCGAAATCAATTTTTGATGGCACAGGGTGAAAGAACTCGTCGAGACGACTTTGTCGACGGGTCGACCGCCGCCGGGCAGTGCCGCACGCGCCCACACGCGCAGCCAGAAGCCGCTGTGTGTGGGCGCCATGCGCCTGAAGTGCTGACTCGGCTAGTGCGTGCGCCACTCGCGCCGGTTGGCGAACCGACACATGCATGACGCGCTGGCCGGTGAATTGGCATGCGCCGGTCGGTGAACCGACGCGTGATGACGTCCTCGCCGGCGAAAGTTGGCCGGCCGGCGACCCGACCCTACCGGCGAACCGACTCGACTTGAGGTGCGACCCAACCCGAGGTCCGACCAGTTCGACCGGTCCGACGACGGCAACCTGACCGTTGACCAACGACCGATGACCGTTGACCGTTGACCGTTGACTTTGACCGTTGACCGTTGACCCCAAAAAAATGGGAAAAGAATGTGTTTCTTTTTCAATTAAGTCTATGTGGATTATATGTGATCCCTTATTTGTTCTGTATTTGTTTTAGGAACAATGCCTCCCCTAAAATTGCGCACACCTATTCGCGTAATTATCGATGAACAAAAGGAAAGGTTTTTTAAGTTGATAGCTGAGCTGACGGATCATCTATGGGAGAGTGGCGACTTAATTGATCACATCCTTGAAGTCAACGGGAAAATTCAAAAGGTCATATGGAATGGTTGTCCTATGCTACAGTCTGAGATGGTACGATTTTTCATGAACACCCTTCCACCAGAATGGTATGAAGTGTTGAATCGCATATGGGATGTCAACAAAGCTGCCTCATATAGGAAAATTGTGATGGATTTTATAGATGATTATTATTGGATTGTTATAAGGGAAAAGATCAAGAAATTGAACAAAAGAGGATTTTTCCCAGTTCGTGTACTGACTTTGTGTTAGATGTATTGGCTGGTCTTTGTTAAGTGTGCTTCCTGAACATCTTATGTAATGTTTACTACCTGATTGTTGTTGATGTAGAAACTAATATGTTAGTTGTATTATGTGAAAGCATTATTATTCTATTTGATGTCAAATATTATTTGCTTTCTGTTATTGTTGGTTGCTGTGGGTAGTTCATAGAAGTTTTTTGTAGCTTCATAGAATTTATTTTGCATAAGACAATTATATTAATGATAGTTTTAAGTTATGATTTTTGGAGGATGATTGGAAACATAGTGACCTTTTAATTCTGAAACTTTACTTGAAATTGTTCATTAATATGATGGGTCTGTGCAAAATGGATGCATAAATGATAGGCATTAATAATTCGTGCATATATGTCCGATGTGTTCAGATCAATGGCTTCAGCCACAAAGAGCATAGTTGCTGAGCTGAACAAAGGTGAAAAGCTCAATGGCGATAACTATGAAATATGGCACATGAAAATTCAATATGTGTTGGAAGAGCAAGAGGCACTAGAAGCTCTTAACTTGACCATGGTAGAACCTAAAGAAGGAAACACTGCACAGCACAAGAGAGATAAGGAAACATTTGTTGCATGGAAAAGAAAGAACTCTCTTGCTCGCATTACATTGTTGAGTAGCATGGAAAATGACGTCATTCGAGAGTTTAGGCATTTTGAGAACGCCAAGGAAATGTGGGAAACATTGGCAGCAAGATTTGGTCATACTTCGGTGACTAGACTGAGGCAGTTCACTATTAGGTTTTACTCTTATAAGAAGCCTCATGATCAGACCGTGAAGCAACATCTTAGAAATATGTTAAACATGATAAATGAGCTGAAAGATGTTGGCCATGTCCTGATAGATGAGCAGCAAGTGTAAGCAGTGATTTGTTCATTGCCTCAAAGTTGAGAGCATATGAAGGTGCACTTGACCTATAATGAAAATATGAAAACATTTGAGGATGCAATGCATCATCTTGAGCTAGAAGATGACCGCCTCTTGGCAGCTAAGCCAGAAGCTGAAATTTATCATGTTGGTTCTAGCTCAAATGGAGTTTCGAGCTCCAAGCGCAAACGTCCTAACTGGTTTGATAAAGGGAAAGGCAAGGAAGTAGGTCCTTCAGGGAAGAAGTCTAGGCTTAACCAACATGAGAGAGGAAATCGTCCTCGAATGAAGAAGCTTGCAAAGGTGAAGTGTTACAATTGTGACAAGAAGGGTCACTATGCTCGCGACTGTCGTGAGCCAAAGAAGGTATACACGTTTTGTACTTTTCAGAACTTTGTTTTTGTGTCGAGTTCTGTATTCTTGACTGAGTATAATCCTTTGTGGACTGTAGATTCAGGAGCGACAGACCATGTAGCGAAGGATAGAGAATCCTTCGTGGAATTTCGATGAGTACCAACTGGAACTAAGTGGATCTATGTGGGAAACAACTCCAGAGCTAAAGTGAACCGGATTTAAGTTTTCTTAAGCCATGGGGTTGTGCTACCTATACTCATGACTCCTCTAACAAGTTTGGGAAATTGGGTCCCAGAGAAAAGAAGAATATTTTCATAAGATACTCGGAACACTCGAAAGGGTATGTGTTCATAGGTGAGCAGGAAAGTGGGAGTATAACTAAATTTGAATCACGGGATGTCACATTCTTAGAGGATGAATTTCCTAAGAAGGGCGAAATAGGGGAAGATTACTTCCTATTTGAAATCTTGGATCAAGATAATGATATTAATGGAGTTCGTCCAAGTGGGAGTAATATGAGAAGTGATGAATTGAATTCAACTCATTCTCAATTACAACCACATAATAAGACGACATTATCATTATCTAATCCAAGTGGGAGTATAATGGGGAATGATGTGCAAAGTGTACAATCTCTCATACGGTGAACAAGTCGCCAAAGTATTCCCCGTCGATGTTTTGACATTGAAGGGGAAACTTTTATGATTGCTCCGCATGATGAGGATGAGCCAAGAAATATTAATGAAGCTTTGAATTGCCTTAGTAAGGAGAAATGGATTCATGCAATGGAAGAGAAAATGAAGTCAATGATCAATGAAATTAAACCAAGTTTGGGAACTAGTTGATCTTCCAAAAGGACGCAAAGCTATTGTGAACAAGTGGGTTATCAAGATAGAGCAAAAGGCTGATGGCTCGATAGAAAGGCATAAGGCTCGCCTTGTGGCGAAGGGGTATAATCAATAGGATGTAATTGATTATGAAGATACATTTTCTCCTGTAGTGAGATTTACCTCGATTCGCATTATTCTGGCAATAGTGGCTAGTATGGATCTTGAGTTATATCAAATGGATGTAAAGATTGCTTTCCTCAATGGAGAATTAGAGGAAGAAATATATATGGAACAACTTGCTGGTTTCATAGTGAAAGGCCAAGAAGAAAATGTATGTTGACTTTTGAGATCAATATACGGCCTTAAGCAGTCATCGAGATAATGGTATATACGTTTTCATAATGCCATAAAGGAATATGACTTTAAAATGATATATGGGGATTATTGTGTATATATCAAAAGATCCAATGATCAATTTGTGATCATATCATTATATGTTGATGATATACTAATTGCCGGAAGCAATATAGAGCTTGTCAATACTGTCAAGAGTTGGTTGTCTTCCAACTTTGAGATGAAGGATATGGGTGAGGCTGCATACATTTTTGGAGTTAAGATTTCAAGAGATCGTTCGAAGAGATCGTTATCTCTTTCACAAGAAACATATATAAACAAGGTTTTTGAACGATTTCGTATGTAATATTGTAAACCCATAGACACTCCTATTGCAAAAGGTGAAAGATTGAGCCATATACTATGTCCAAGGACTCCATAAGAGAAGGAACAAATGAAACATGTTCCTTATGCTAGTGCTGTTGGGAGCTTGATGTACGCTATGATGTGTACAAGACCTGACATATGTTTTGCAGTTGGAATGGTGAGTAGATACCAATTCAATTCAGGTCCAGCACATTGGAAAGCTGTTAAAAGAATATTGAGGTATCTGAATGGAACTGCTGATTACAAGTTGAATTACCAAGGAAATGATCTGCGACTTGAAGGCTATTCAGATGCTGATTGGGGAGGAGATTTAGATGAAAGGAAATCTACCTCTGGATTTTCTTTCTTACTGAATAATGGCGCCATATCATGGAGCAGTAAGAAGCAAACGTGTATAGCCTTGTCCACGATGGAAACTGAGTTTGTGGCATTATTAGCAGCGGTACAAGAAGGAGTTTGGCTTAAGAGATTTTTGGATAATTTAAGTGTTATTGAGAAAGCTGCAAATCCATTATTGGTTAATTGTGATAGCCAAGCAGCTATAACATACATCAAAGATCCAAAATATCATGGTAAGACCAAACATATATATACCAAGTATAACTTTGTCAAAGATATGGTTGCATGAAAGGATGTGAACTTACAGTACATATCTATGCATAGAATGGTAGCAGATCCTATGACAAAGCCAATACCTAGATATGTGTTTTGTGGTCATGTAAAATCTCTAGGATTGTGTAGAGTCTGATGTACTGGATTACAATTTCTCTGAGTTGTTCACATATATGAACTTGTGTTTTTCATTATTAATGCCTATGAATCTTTATTTGATCTTTATGCATCTTAATGCTTAGTGCATTACTTTAAGTTGAGAAAGTATGTCGGACAGATAAAAGATTAGTCTACTCACACGGGTAATCGCCTCTATTTACTATATGATAAATAGAGATGAGACTATTTTAAGCTTGTTATCTAGGTGATAATTGAGAGCTCAAGCTTAAAATATATATGTCGCCTTAACTAAGTGTTAAGATGATGACATAATATTTATTATGTCCGAAAGTAAAATAACCCACATATTTTACTTTATCTGTCTATGATGCCAAATGTGAGTTTTGATGAATTTTTTGTGAATGAGTAGATACGTGAACTCAAGTTAGACATTGGTTATGTCTGAACTATCATCTATACAGTATTGAAGGAAAAAACATACCCTCCATGGGAAAGGAGTTAATACCGTAATACGTATTTCATACTACGTATGCATGAGATGACCAATAAGAGTGACAAAAGTTTGATCTCAACTTTTATGCTGTGTGAGACTCTTGAGGAAAAGAGTTCCTCAATTTTAGTGCCCTTATGACTTTTACTTATTCTCAAGGTTTCTATTTAGTGTTTGATATCTTAGGATGTTGCCAATGGTCATGAGTTAATTCGATCTAATGGGACATTTATAGAAAAGCAAGCTAAACTGAAATTGAGAGTTTGAAGGAAAGAGAAAGATCGAATATGGAGAATCACATTATAAGTTTTGTGTTCATTGGTCGACCAATTATGACTGTTTTTGGGATAATCATAATTGTGAATACAATATATATATCATTGTTTAGAAGAGATTAAAAGAGATATAAATGTGATCGATCGATCTAGGGTACGGCATACTAAATCTACTCATAGTGTGATACCCATTGTGAGCTGCTATATATTCCTAACAGATGCATAGCAACGAGTTCTCAAAATATACTGGTCGCACGAATTATTCACCGTTATGAATGTTGAGGAAAGGTAAAGAGAATCCTGTTCTGCCCACCATGTGCGAGTGGGAGATGATGGTTTTTATGTGATGGGCCTAAGTTGGCCCGTTCGCCCATGTTGGGCCTAAAAGCCTGGCCCACAAGATTAGGGCCCATGGATGAAGGGGTACGTTTCTTTATTTTTGGAGGGACGTATATAAGGGAGGAAAGAGAGGGAGAACGCACCTTTTTGACATTACGTACGTTCCTCTCCCTCTCTCCCTCCAAAAGAAAAAACAAGAAGAAAAGGCGACGCCCTCTCCCTTCAAGGCCAAATCAACATCATTGAATTGAACCGGATCGTTTTCTCTTCCTCTTATCGGTATCGGTTAATCTGTGGCTAACAAGGTACGCTCGATTCCGTGGTGTGCTTTTGGATCGGTGATACATGTTTTTCCCGGGCTTGTCTTCCGCATTCTTTTTAAGGGTTCGATTTAGTGTCGAATCATGTTTTTGGGAATCCGACAAATCCCTACAACCTGTACTAGCAAACGACATACTGCAGCTAAAATGGAAGAACCAGGTCGAATTCAAAAGGAAGTAACAAACCCAGAAGTAGCTCGATCTTACCAACTGATCACACAAAAAAGAAAAAGAAAAGAAAGAGCATGAGAACTCTAGAACAGATTGCCACCGAAAGATCACTCCGACCAGACCACGATCTCTAAGTAGATTATAGATCCAAACACTAAAATTGGACCACGATCGTCGATGACCAAACAACGCGCGATAAGAACCGGAGGAGGCAGCGCGAAGAAGAAAGAAAAGGTTATATGACAAGGAGATAGAGCGAACCCGCGAAGGCTTTCTGCAATTGCTCGCAGTCATCGGCCACGGGGGCACCGGCTCTGGGACGGCAAGAGTTGACACTGTTGAGGGAATGGAAGATCGTGGGGGACAGAGGTTGCTCGCGTCAAAGCGAAATCGAGAGAGAGAGAGAGAGAGAGAGAGGAGACAAAACAGGGGAGAGAGAGTCGGCCCGCGCTTTCAAGAAGCGTGCAACGTAATACATCATGGAAAGCAATAAGCCGGTAGGTGCTGTACAAGCGCCACGTGTCATTGCAATTACTCGAAATAGAAGCCCGGGGGATGCGAATTTGGACAAAACTTCCAGGTCCGGTTAATGGGCCGCGCCGGCCAGGTCGGGACAAGGGTTTTGAAATCTGGCCCGCCCATACATACCTTCATTTGGAGGACATAACTAAGAATGCCCCCAACTTTGAGAAGGGTTCTCTCCCCCAGGCGCATGGGCCACCGACCGGTGTGATTTGATTTGGAGATTGGAGGACAATTAAAGATTAAAAACTTTGAAAGGCCTGGAACAAAAATATTCCGAGGATTCTATCTATGGCCACGCGTCAGTTTTTTTTTTTTTTGGTCGGAAAAACTGATATATTATACGAATATATGCATACAACCAGCTAGTAGTGCATCTGTAAGGATAATATTCTGGAAAGCAAAAGGAGTAAAAACAAGCCAGGTAGAAGCAGATCCGTTGGCTCGATGGGCTTTGGCGGCCCAGTCAGCAGCTAGGTTGGCATCGCGAGAGACATGATGAATCGAGGCATTAGGGGATTGAGAGATCAGCTCGTGAAGAATGGCAAGAAGATGTCACTCCTGCCATGGCTGCGGCTGGTGCTGCCGAAGGATCTCCACCAAGAAAAGGCAGTCCGATTCAACCAGAACTCGATGGTGCTGATGCCTCTGCTTGATAAGATGCTGAAAGGCCCGAATCATTGCGAAGATCTCTGCTTGAAATGCCGATGTGGCCGGGACAGTACTGGTAAACATATCGGTGAGCTCGCCTTTGAAATTTCTGAAAATACATGCGATAGCGCCCTGTTTACTACTTGGAATGAAAGCCCCATCTATGTTGCATTTGATTGTGCCCTGATCAGGGGGTTTCCAGCGATGATCAGTACTGACAGATATGTGTGAAACCCTAGGTTGCGGGGGTTGAAGACTCTTGAAGATCCTGTACTGGGCGAGAGCATTGTCCACTGCTTGGATCGGGTTTGGAGTTTGCTGTCGGAAAGTAGCATTGTTTCGTTGTCACCAGATCTCCCATAATAGATTGGCAATCGCTTCAAAGCTTGGGGAAGAAAGATGATGGGTGGCACGGGCCGCCAACCAGGCATCCAATCTCTTGATTGAGGTAAGTGAGATGTTAATTCTGATCTTGTCATTTGCCCAAATCGCCCTTGTCCATTCACAGTAAAAAAAATAAGTGTTCAATGGTCTCAGGGGTATGCTGATTACATAGGGTGCAGTAAGGGTTTGGAGTGATGTGTCTGGAATAGAGATTGGCTTTGGTTGTGAGGGCATTTTTACAGGCTAGCCATAAGAATACTCGAGTTTTTGGAGCTACTTCCATATGCCATATTTTGTTCCAGAGTTGATGAGGAGGCTCAGCTTTAAGTTGGCGCTCTTTCGTCGATTTTAATGTGCTCCGTACCCCAACTGCGTTAAATGATAACTTTTCCTTAAGGTTCCATTGCCATTGCATTGCAGTTCTACTTATCTGAGATCTGAGATTTGCCTTGCGTCTTTTGGAATTAGCAGCTGAATTTTGGGAAGTTGGATGTAGTGCTGAGTAACTGAGGGAGATTGACATGATACTACAAAAGCACCTCCGGGTGGTTTAATGTTTATACAGACGGTTCGGATAGTGTTCGAGCCTAGAGGGGATGTTATGAGAGATGAGAAAGGCAATGCATTCTCTAATTTCCACATGAAATTGAAAACAACTAGCATTATGATTGGGATTCTGGGCCTCCGAGGGACATCGTTCTCGAGCCACTGAGTGAAATCAAGACTTTTAACCTCCGATCCAGATAATATTGTTCCTCATCAACCAAAAAGCCATATATCTGCAACTTGTGGGCTGGAATATACAGAGCAAGCATGGAAAACAGCCCCAGTGCTAAGCACACCGTAATAGATAAATTGCCGGACATAGATTCAAGAGTACTTATGAATTATGCGTCTGCATGGCCAACCAGCACCTGAAGCATTTCAAATCCAGGATTGGAAGGGGGGGTTGTTCTTTCTCTGGTACTCCTCAGTTATAAGCTTCATGTCGACCTCGGCCCGGTAGAAAGCACTCTGAGCAGAGCCCCTTTATCCGGTTTTTGTGCATTGAGGGCCACACGAGGAGTGTGTCGATTAAATTTAGAAAATATTTTTTAAGTGTTAACACATCTTAGTTGTGTTTCCAAAAAATATATCCGTCTAGATCACCTTTTCAATTCATAGCTTCTGCTATGGACAAAAAAATAATAAATCAAATACTATGAATCCAAGCAGATCTTTTTTAATTATACCCTTCATCGCTCCCGCTGTACTTCAACCATTAGATGAATGTGACGGTTGATGTACTATTACTGAACACTTTTTTTTTTTTTTTCAAAATTTAATGGTTGAAAAGCAGTATTAGGCTCGCCTAGGATTCTTAATTTGATTTAAGCAAATCATACTCCAACCCAATCTGCACTTATTTTTTCTTAACTTTATGATGTTGGTATGCATTCAACTAAAGTAATTGGACCAAACTTCACAAAACTCGATGCCAACATATAGCAATTGTGCTCGTTTGAGTTTATTACATTTTCTACTGTTAGTGTTTACGATTCTACTTGACAAGCCAACTTGTAACTAGCGAATGTAATACCCATAAGAAATATCATGATCTCGTTATTTTTAAAGCTTTTCTTTAGGATTGGACATCGCAACTCGAATCTATCTCTTCCGGGAATGGAATTGCAGATGACAATAATGGATAATGGTCCAATTCCAAAAAGTTCCTTGGGCTGCCTATGTAGGAAACCGTCATTTGTACTTTATTTGTCTTAGCTAATTCCATTATCCATTTCTGTAATGGTTCATTAGTAACTTGAGAGCACTTGGAACTTTTTGCATGGATGGAATTGCAGATGACAATAACGGTTTCCTACATAGGCAGCCCAAGGAACTTTTTGCATGGTTGGACGATGCTTAGGATTGGGATTTAAACATGAAAATGCCATCTGTCACCAAAGCCACTTCCCCTAGCACATTACCTTTTGGTTATGGAATTCTTTGATCTAGAACTTTCTTTAGTGGCCAAGAAACTAATGGATTGCTTGATGATGATGAAGATGAGGATGCGAGAGAAGAAAGGAGATCATCCGGATGGCTTCCCATGACTACTTCCAATGTCACCACTCTAAAGTTTTACACATTGCATTTCCTGTCACTTCCATTGTGTATGCAAGTTCTACATAGAGAAAATAACAATTTTTTTTTCTAGCTTTTATACAATATCTATGCTTTGTAAATTTGAACTGATTTTGAGTAAATCAAATGTAAATCAATACATTCTTTAGCTTCCAATGGGATTTAAAATTTTCCGTTTCTTTAGGAAAAAGTTTCACTTTTTAAATCGGTGGCCTACATCTCAATTAATATTATTGAACCTTCAAAATGTGTGGACAGCATTGAAGTTGGTTTTAGGAATTTAGAAGTTTAATGGAAGGTAGTTAAGGATGAGGATCCTGTCTATGATCATTTTCCTATCTAAAAATGAAGTGGGGTGAATTTTGAAGAAACCAACTTACCTGGAGCTGCAAATCCAAAGGTGCCCACAAAGGAAGTCTAATTAGATGAAAAAGCTTAACTGTGCCAAAATCGGAAACATGAGCTTTGTATTCTTCGTCCAATAAAATGTCCTTGCTTGATATGTCTCGATGAGCTATAGGAGGAGAGCATTCATGGTGCATGTAGGACAAAGCATAAGCCACACTTTTAACAACATTCACTCTCTTATTTTAATTAATTGTTGTTATCCCCTCTTCATTATTCAGTACACCCTTCAAGCTGCCACATTCCAATAATTTGTACACCAAAAATGAATGTCGAGAACTTGAGCAAAAGCCATAGAGCTTAATGATATTTCAATGCCGAGCTTCAGTCAAAGCATGAATCTCCCTTTCAAATGCTTTTCAACTAGCCATTTCCACGTCCATTGCTTCCTTAAGTTTCTTTAAAGTAATAGTCTCACATGTTTGCAATTGGGCCTTCTAAACACTCCCATGCCCTCCCACACCGATGCAATATTTGGCATCAAACTCCTCAATGGCTTCAACAATACTCTCATAGACCATTCTTATCAAAGCTCCATATTGGCCATAGGTTTTTATTACTTCCATCAATTGAACTAGCCCCTGTTTTCCCTACTCTTTTGCGTCCAGTACTTGAAGCTCCCACAACAATAAGCAAAGATTGTAGGCAACCCAATGTAGGAACCAAACTAGCAATAGCTTTTTTTTTTTTTTTTTAACCTTTTGACGTTGTTGCTATACAAGGGTTGAAAACAACAATAACTCTGCACAAGCCTTTGCTCCCTCTTACAACTCCAATCCTAGCATTATGAAAGGCTGGAATGTTTGGTAAAGGACCCTCTAACTCATTATAGGATATGTTGATAGATGTCAAGCTTGTCACATCATGAAAGGTTGACTCAATTGAGCATGATAGCTAATTGTTTGAGAGATTGAGTATCTCTAATCTGTGCAATAGCCCAAGTTGCCCAAGTGTTTCTCCTGTGAGCAAATTTTGACTTAGATTGATAACTTGAAGAGATTGAGGATTCCAATCTCAATGGGAGTACTCTTTTTTAGATTATTCTTGCTTAAATTCAAGAACAGAAGGTTGGAGCCCTCCCCAGGTTGTATAGGAATTGAGCCACTCAAGCTGTTTCGTGCAATGTTGAGGTATTGCAAACTGGACAATGCTACAAGTTTTTGAGGGATGTGGTTTGCAAGAAAGTTGTAGTCCAACGAAAGCTCTGGTAGTAACTTCAATTTTCCTAGGTCTCTAGGAAATTCCCCAACAATATAATTCAAAGAGAGGTCAAGTTAGTGTAATTGAGTCATGTTTCCAAGCTGAGGTGGTATGGCATGGGAGATTTTATTGTTGGAGATCATCAAGCTTGTCAAATTTCTACATTGACCCAATGTCGATGGTAGCTTACCATAAAGTTCATTGTTGCTCAACTCAAGATAATCTAAGTTAGGGTATGTGTCAAGATCCTCGGATAAATTTCCCTTGAGTTGGCTATTTTGGGGCCTAGCCTATACAGACTTGTGCAGTTTTTAAGACCTTGTGGAATTGGACAGATGAAGTGATTATCATCTACCAAAGATATCGAAGAATCTGACCACTGCAAATATCTTTTGGCAATTGGCAAATCAAATCGTTTTCAGATAGTTTTAGAGTCTGAGGAATGTGAGGTTATTTATCTCAAGGGGAAGAAAGCCCTCTAGATTGTTCATAAGTAGACTTAGACTACTTAGGAGTCCTAGTTTTCCCATCTCTGTCAAAAAAGCCTAGCAACTCATTTTTAGAAAGGTCAAGAACACACAGATTGCCCAAGTCACTTATGGAGGACCGTATAGGACTTGACAACTTATTGTTGGAAAGGTAAAGGTTATATAGATTGGTCATGTTACCTATAGATGATGAGATAGGACCAATTAAATCATTGGATAGTAGTTGCAACATTGTCAGGGATCTCATTCCTCCAACTTTCAAAGGAATTGGGCCAAAAAGTTGGTTGCCATAGAGGAAAAGAAATGTCAAAGTACTCAGATTACATAGAGTTGTGGGAATGGATCCATAGAGATTATTGTTTGCTAAATCAAGGTGGTATAGAGACCCCAACATTCCTATTTCCTTTGGAGTAGGAAATTTTCGCTAATTATCACTTGTGACAAGCTGCTCATGTTTACATTGGAAAAAGGAATTGGACGAGCTAAATTATTCTTCCAAAGGTTGAGCACTTCTAAAGATTGCAATAACCTGAGTTGAGTTGGAATGTTCCTTAAAATGTTATTTTGAGAACAATTAATGTAATATCCCAAAATTTGGTCATTTTCAAAATATATGAAATAGTTATTTCATAAATGCACTAATAGTCAATTCACTTTGAACCGATCACTCATAGGTTAACTAATTTATTGAGGGATGCCATAAAGGGTTAAAACGCGAAAGACTAGAGAATTTAATCAAGAATCAACCGCTCAACAATAAGAATCGACAAGGTTCAACTCTACACTATTATGATTTAATTAGCGAACATATATAAATCAATTTGGTAGAAGTATGTAGTCAGTTCATAGGTGATTTCACACGATTACAATATTTGCTGCAAACAATGATATATAAATTCTCTATTGATCTTGTACTCAGGGTATGTAATTGAACCCTTACGATTACATGAAAATCGAGGGTCATCCATCATTTGAAAGCCATAAATATGGATCGAAAATTATTGACTACAGGTATGCGAAAACCCATAAAAGCCACCCGATAGTTTAGAAGTACTAAAGTCGCATTTAATCAATTTTAACTATGAAAATTAGTTCGATTTTAGGTATTGAATCTTCGAGGATTTCAACACTAACTTATTGGACGTTGCCTCGTTTATTTGCGATTTATCGGCAAATTTAAATTTTTGGATAAGGACCTTTTGATCGAAAATTGGAAGTTAGAAAGGGAGTCAAGTCAAGTGAAGGCCCACTGGGCTTCACTTGTGAAGGATTTTGCCAAGAGGTGTCACGTCCCAATTTTCAAGCGCACGCCCATCCCTCACTGGTCGATTAAATAGCGACATCCCATGATACATCGTCGACCCTATTCATTTTAATATGCATGCGGAAGCATATATAAAATCCACATACAATAAAACAATGGGATATAAAAGTATGACCAAATTTCGAACTTTTAAAAACAACCACACTTATATACAAACAACCAAAGTTGTATATAACACAATACAAACACAAACTTCAGGTCCTACAAAAACCAATTCAGAAAACATAGTTTGCAGACACGGGTGGGGTTTCAATCCTCCTCCCGATCCTCCTCGTCCTCAACGATCTCTTCTTCTTCTATACTCCAGCTGGAGCCCACTGCTAAGCACTCCAGAAAGTCAGGATCATCACCAAGCTTGGGATCCTTCGCATCCACCACCAATCCACGCTTAGGATTTGCTATACCCTTCCCGAACGCAGCCTCCAAAACATACAGAGGTACATCAGATTCTAGTACAGGGCCTACCCTCTGTCCATCATTGTAATGGTGATACCACAACCGGTATTTATGGGGCACCTTTTGGGGTTCACCCATATCAACCCAGAAGGTGGATTTCACCAGTACATATTCCAATCATTTGGGGTGGTGATGAATCGGAATATGATAACCTATTTCTGTGATTTCTTCTACCAAAATGCTCGGGAGGAGCTAGAGGTACTACCATCAAGGAACTTGAAATGTTATCCCACAACGGGGTGAGACAACGTCTTAGTAAGTTCTACCTCATTCGATTAGGAAGAAAATACACCCTAAGGGCTACCTAAGCACAATCAGGAGTAAGAGGATTTACCTTAGCCTTAGTTCCTTCCTATCATACAATATAATTCAAACAATTATTCAACCAGATCAAATCATCGATCAATCAACTCAGTCAATTACATGTCACCACGACTTTCCACTAGTCAGTACATTCAATACTATCTATAAGGTCCTATTAATTCAATAATGCTCACCCAAAACTGAAAATAGATAGTATAGCTTGCCCAAAGCTGATAATATAGTATATTGTATATATGCTCGCCCAAAACTGATAGATTATGGCCCGTAAGCCATCATAGTATACTATATATGCTTGCCCAAAGTTGATAATATGGTATACTATATATGCTCGCCCAAAGTTGATAAATTTAGGGCTCCTTGCCAAAATAGTATACCACTCCAATCATATAGCCAATTTCTCATTTTTATCATACCCTATAAAAATAGTCGTATGTGGGTACACGGTTGGCCTTAGCCAATATATCATAATTTCAAAATTGAACTACCCATTGGCTTCAGCAGTCTAGAAATATATTTTTGGCGCTATAGACCCACACCTAGTAAAAATCCAATTACTTATTAAAATTAGTTAATTTAAAGATAAATTCATAATTTCACAATTAAATCACAATAAACATAATTTAAAACTTAATTAAATAAACAGATCACACCGCTACAATCAATGTAATTTTCCGGTCACCAGCCATCCCGGTCTAATTTCCAGAAAATAAATAATTAAATAAATAATTACGGAAAATAATTAATAAATGCAATAAATGCATACTTAGGCCCATAATGCGTAATTATATGTGGGAATGGGCCTGGAAAATTTTCGAATTTTGTTAAATAAAATACTAGAGTCTATTACTCGTTAATTGCACTAGCTATCCACTTAACATGCATCGGTAATTAATTAAATTTCTCTAATATAATCTAACAAACTTAAACTAATAACTATTTAAGCATGATTAACCTTCTAAGCGAGGATTAGTGAGTTAAACTCACTTGTTTGGCGATTCGATCGATACAATTCAACAGGGATGCAACGGGGCTCAATTTCCTCCAAAGTGGGCCTAGCTTTTGGAGCCAGAAACAACCTCAAAACGGGCCAAACCTTTTGTTGGAGACCCATTCGATTGCTCTCTATTCTTGGTTGCAAAAGAAGAAAACATAGGCTGGTTTGGCAAGGTAAGGGTAGCGATGGATTGGTAGAGACTTCAGTGGATCAAACGGGCGATTTCGGGCTTCAACGGCGGTCAGAGGTAGCTCATGGCGGCCTGAGCTGATCGGGATAGCTCCTAGAACGTCGAAACAAACGAGAGGGAGGTGAAGTAACACCGCTAGACGTGACTGAGGCGTGACAAGCAGTGGTGGCATCATAGGTGATGAAAGACGACGATGAACGGTCCGGCGGCAGAGGTTGGCTTTGGCGGCTCTTCTTCAGCTACTGTGGTGTTCAAAAATGGCAAGGATGAGGGGAAATGGATGTGGCCGGCTAGCTTGAGGGAGAGAGGAAGGGATAAGGGGACAAAAGGGAGCCACCAAGCCTTATTTTCTCTCGAATGGTCCCCTTGACCAATCCTTAGCTATAGCTGGCTTCCACGAACCACCATCAGCCACCAAGGCTTACTTCAAAACCTTTGAAATGGTCCAAAAGTCCTAGGCAAGGAGGAGCTATGAATTTCATGGATTTCTCCTTCAATTGGACACTTATTCTTGCTTAATTTATCACAAACCAGCCTCTATAAAATCAACCGACACCTCATAGATCCAATTGATATTTTTCCTCACAAATTGATCCTACTTGCTTCCCAATTTCGCGATAAAAAAGATCCCCGACTTTTTATTGACAAAAACGGCCATACGAAAACTTTTTCCCAAAAAGTCTCGATTTGTAAAAAAAATTTCTAAGATTAAGTTGACGTTTCTAAAATGATTTTTGATATGAAAAAATTTTAAATTTCTAAAATCGGATTCAAATTTGCGGTTAATTCCACTCTAGCGTGTTTTTAGCGTGACCTAGACTATCGGATAACTTTTAGAAATTTTTAGTGCAAATGACCTGTGGTCGATTTTCTTCTAGCCATAATGAACCCACTCGACACATTGGCGACTCCCGGTTGTCGTGAAAATCTCGAAAATTTAAATATAGACACAGGGTACCAAAACGATAAAAAAATCAATCTAGTACCGGCTGACGAGAATTTTCCAAATTAGTGGAGTCACCCATATTTAGTTTCACATTTCAGTCGAACAGATCTATTTCGATCCCCGATTGATTTTTAACTATGCCGTAATGGCCTCTAAAGATGAGTATGGTCGAATAGCCAATTTCTGGTCAAATTCTCAAGTTTATTGCATGGAAATTCCTTAATGGTTTCCCCAGATAGTCTAGTTATCTCGAGAGTGATCAGTTATGAGAACACCCATATTAACGCGTTAATGAAATGCCCAATTAATTTAATTAAAAGCAGAAGTGAAAATTTGGGATGTCACAAGAGGGCCCAAGGAGGCCTGCTAACCTCGATTCAAGCCCATTTAAAGCAAACAAACCAAGAGCAAAATTGGAATTTTTGCCAAAAGTGTGAAAAGACCAAAACACCATTTTTAGAAGGTTTTGGCATTAAATAAAATATAAAAAACAAAAGGAAAAATATGTGTGGAAGAGAGGGTTCTAAGGGAAAATCTCTCTCTCTCTTCTTCCTTCTCCTCCCTTGGTGGCCGAATCCCCCTCCATTTCTTCTTCATCTTATTGATTTTCTTCTTCTTCTTCTTCTTCTTCTTCTTCTTTTTCCTTTTCTTCTTTTCACCTTGCCGCCCCCTTGTCGCTGGATCATCCACCACCAATGTTCATCACCACCTTCATTGTTGTCCACTGCTTGTTCACCGTCTTCACTATCAAGCTGCCCGTCACCTTCATTGACTTGTTGCCGTTCGTGTCGCCATTCGTGCTACCATTTGAGCCGCAACCATCATGCCCATCACGCCATCATGCCGCTGTTGCTGTCAACTCGTCGTCTTTGTAAAATCCGTGAATTAATTCTTAATCTTTGATTAAGAATTTAATTACGTTTGGGGGTAGGATTAGTTTAGGTCTAATGGTGGTTGGTGGTAGATAATGATGATTTAGTATTAACCATGGTTAAGGATAGATTAGATTAAGGTTGAGTGCAATTAGTCTAAGTAATTGCAATTAGCTTAATTAATTACTATTAATTTAATTAATTACAGTTAATTTTATATAACCGTAGTTAGCATTAATTAATTACAATTAGATTAATTAACAACGATTAGTATTATTTAATTGCGATTAGATTAACTAATGACCATTAGTCTTAATTAATCGTAATTATTTTAATTAATTGCGGTTAGATTAAATAATGAAATTTAGCGCTAATTAATGACTAATTAGTCAATAAACAAAATTTTATGCTTGAATTATTAGATGAATTTATGCCTAATTCATGTTGTTTGATTTTGTTACACCATGAAAATGTTTGTCCCAATTATGAACCTTAAGTACTATTTTTAAAGAAAGGTTTAATTGGTATGTAAATGGAAAATCTTGAAGCGTCGTGTTTTGATGCCGTATTTTACGTGTTAAATGAGGAAAGGAGGTTTTAAAATGAAAGTGTGCAAAGTTTGACAGATTAGTTATGTGCACATGATCATGTAAGATTATTTAATTGTATTTTTACAAGAGAAATTTGTGGTAGTTTGTTGCATGAGCACGAAATCAAGTCTGTATTAGTTAGGTGAAAAAATAAGAATCGACTTGACTGGTTGAGTATTCATGTGATGACGTAATGGCCCTGATGTGCATGAATACACAGGGTAATGATTATGTTTTAATGCGTATGAATATACGGGATGATACCTGATTAAGTTCAAATGCTCGGTGGGGGTTCGAATGTTGAATTGCGATTGAGGCGGATCAATACTCCTAATGGAATGCCGTCCTGATGCATATGAGTATGTGGGATGATACCGTGCTCAATGGGGCTGGACAATGCCTGGTTATGCCAAAAAACCACCAACTCTTGTGTTGGTTGTGGCCCAATGGATTGTAATAATTGGAACGCATGTAGATGCATTATGCATGGAAAGTTGAGATGTGTTCTGATGGTATGTATGCTTGATGTATTACTTTGGGAACAGTTTAATTAATAATGTGCATGGGTGTGCTAAGGCGAGATAATGATATACAATGCTACATGTTTAAGTTGCCTTCAAAATGAATTAACATCTTAATTAAGGTTTATGATGTTGACTTGTTGAGATTTTATCTTATGTCGTCGTTGTTTATTATTTTCAGGCCCATAGTATGGAGAGTTGCCATGTGTGCGCCTAGCATCACATTTTGGTTGGCCTCACAGTAAAGAAGTTTACTTTAACCTTGACCCCCTAGATGGTTTTGTTGGTTGGTTGGAAGTTGCCATTGTAAGGGCTTATAATTATTAAATTTCCTGGAGTTAACAAGTTTATAAATAAAAGAAATGCTTTTGGAGAATATTTATTATGATGTTTTTATTATCCCTCTTTGTTGATTGATCGGGTGTTTTTAATACGTTCTGCTTGCATTTAATCGATAGATAAAAAAGAATGAGTTTGCGATATGAGTTTACGATGCATCTTAGGACATCACAATTTATTGACCGTTGTGGGATGTTCACGTGCTCGGGCATTTAGGATGTGACATCCCTATTTGAAGTGGTATCAGAGCTTGTTCAAGACTTGGAGTGATAATATGCGATGGTTTTTGGGATAATTAGTTAGAAAAAAGTTTCCTTATAACGATGCATGGCTTGGAACTCGCATCAATCATTTTCATGTTGAAGATTTGGAGACATTACTCATGTGGATAAAGATTCCAGATCTTCACAGACCATTAAAGTCTCGAGTATCTATTCTCTCAAAATGAGTTGAATATGAGACAGTGTTGTGAATTAGAAATTCTGAAGGACTAGGGTTGTGATATTTTGTATCACCTTGGGAAGGCGAATTAAGTCACAAATGTGCTGAGTTAGGAATCTTTAGTTGCATATATGCTGGTTAAAGAATGGACCTTACTTGATAAAGTTCGAGATTCAGTTTTCAAATTTGAGATGAGCTACCTTCCAAATCTTATAGCCGCTCTCAGAATTGAGTTGAATGCTCAAATTAGAATCAAGGCACAATTTTCTAAGCTGAGAGAACTCTTGTAACCTCTCGAGACCCTAGAGTGGAAATGAGTGCACATCACGATAGACTTTGTGACGAACTCACTAAGAAGTCAAAGGGGTAATGATTTCATTTGAGTAGTGGTCGATAGACTAATGAAGTCGGCTCGCTTTATCGCCGTATGAAAGGACTTTGATTTGAATAGGCATGCATAAGTGTTTGTGCGACAGATAGTTTGTCTACATGGAGTGCCAGTGATGATTATATCAGATCTAGACTCGAGGATTCCCAGTTTTAGGAGAACAATTAGATGATTCCTTTTGAAACAGGACAGGGCAAAGTCTACAGAACTTCAGTTTGTTGAGATGAGGTCAGAGAATGAAAGATCGTAGCCCAGAGTTTGCTTAGCAGTTAGTGATTGCAGTTGCCATGATCAGAGATAGATTCAAGACTGCTAAAAGCTACAAGAATTTTTGTATCATTGAGCATCAAAGACCCTTAGAGTTCCAAATTGGTGATTACATCTTTTTGAAGGTATTACCAATGAGGGATACCTTGTGCCTTAACAAGAAGGGAAAAAACTAAAATCGAGGTACGTAGGTCCATTTAAGATTCTAGAGAAAGAATCAAGATCCTAATATATTGTCTTGGATAGTCGCTGAGGTAGACACAAATGCATGATGTCTTTCACATGTTAACGTTGAGAACGTACGAACCTGACCTGACCCACGTGCTAAATTTTGAAGAATTAGACGTGTACAACAGAGTGTCGTACGTGGAAAGCCCGATTCAGATTGTGGTTCAGAATAGATTCTGTGTACCAAGATGGTCCCTTTGGTCAAAGTGGTTTGACAACACCACGGGACCGAAAAAGCAACCAAGGAAAGTGAGACTAGATGAGATGACGATATCCCCACCTTTTTGTTAAAGGATTAGTAAAGGTTTAAATTTCAAGGACCACATTTTTATAAGAGGGGAATAGTTGTGACAGCCGGCATTTTCAGAATTTATTTTCGATTAAATAAATTGGGTCTTTCGTCAATGTGCTGATAGTACTATTCTCTAAGCTGATCACTCACGAGATAACTGGACTATTTGGGGAAGCAATTAAGGAATCTAAATGGAATGGACTTGA
Organism: Eucalyptus cladocalyx; assembly: GCA_017140615.1. Lineage (NCBI taxonomy): Eukaryota > Viridiplantae > Streptophyta > Magnoliopsida > Myrtales > Myrtaceae > Eucalyptus > Eucalyptus cladocalyx. The sequence continues at coordinate 51,437,202 of CM029521.1, forward strand.
GAGTTTGACCAGGAATCAACTACTCGACCGTGTTGATATGCAAGAGTCATTACGGCACTGCTAAAAATCGATTAGAGATCGGAAATAGGTTGACTTGATCGAGAGATGTGATCGGTGTGTGAGTGATTCCACCGATTGCAAAATACTCGTCAATTGGCACTAGACCGATTTTTCTATTGTTTTGATACTCGATTCCCGAAACTGAAACTTTGAGATTTTCACGATAATCGAGGGTCGCCAATGTGTCAAAGATATACATTGTGACTTGGGATAAATCGATCACGGGTCAATTGCATCAAAAATTCTTAAAAGTTACTTGGCAGACTAAATCACGCTAAAAGTGCATCGGAGTGAAATTAATCGTGAATTTGAATCCGATTTCAAAAATCAAAAGTTCTATGGTGTCACGAGCTATTTTAAGAACGTCGACTCATCCTCCAAAATTTTTTCAGAGATTTTGGGATTTTTACGGAAAACCGTTTTGGACATTGCAAAAAAATTAGCGAAAATTCAAATGGGCTAAATCGATGAAAATTGGGACTTCCAAGTAGAGTCTTTGCGTGTTGGGGGATTGCAGAAAATTGTATGAGATTTTTTTCTATCGAAGTCGGACCTCAATTTGGGAATTTAAGTAAGGAAATTGAATTTAATATAGTGAAATTTGAAGTTGGATGTAAGGCTGAAAAATTTAGAACTTTAATTGGGATTATTTGGGGGAATTTTGGTGGAAAGCATTAGGAGACATGGTATTCAATTTAAGGGATAATGTTGTGGACTTTTGCCTTTCTCTCTCTACAAATCTTCTTGTACAAGTCTTGGCTGATCTCCTTCTTTGGGCGTGCATCCATCTTGTCACCGAAAGCTTCGGCTTCTCTTCATTTGTTTTGCTTTCTCTTTTCTCATTTTTCCCATGTCGAAGCACCCTCCTTCCATTGAAACCCCTTCTCCACTCACGCGCATCCCATATTCCACCAAGTAGTTTTTGCTTAGCCTTGCCACATGTCCGCAGGCCACCACCTGTGGGTCAACCGAAGGAGTTCTTTCCCTTTTCGTTGACTTCTCCTACTGTCCAAGCCTCCACCGAGTTCTCTCCACTCCACTGCTCGTGTCTTCAACTCAGCTGCATCGAAGACCAAAACCAACACATCCTCCACTAAACTTTGTCGGCATCCAGTCAACTCCAGCCCATTGAAGACCGAAGCTGCTATCTTCATCCACGCGGCCAGCTCCACCTTCTCGCGTCTTCAAACCCCACCGAAGCTACCGAAGCAGCTTCTTCATCCACATGATCTTCAGCAGCAATGACGTATGCGTGTCTTCGGCCAGCTGCTTTCCTCTTTGTTGACCCTGCATCTGTGGATTTCCTCGCCGAAGCAAGCTACCCGCGTTACCTCTCTCCTCTTGCTTGTGTCTGTGGCCTAGGCGGTCCTTTTCTACAACCGCATTAGCCCAACAATTCCAGCTCACGAGCCTAAGAATCCAGTAGCAGCCCATTTGAAGTCTTTAGCCCAGTCCAAAAAAGTTAATCAAGTGAGCTTAGTCGCGAGCCCAATTTAGCAAATCCTAAGCCCGTGCCACTTGAAGCCCACGAAGTCAGCCCGTTGTAGGCCCGGCCCAATTCAGCAACTAATCTAAGCTTGTGCTAAGATTTGTTCGGACGGTTTAAGGCCTGGTCCAAGCCCGTTGGTGTCGTCGCGAGCCCAAGTTCGGCCGCCGTCGCGTCGTTGTCGCGGTGTCCCAGTCTTCACTTTTAACAAATGAGTTTTGCTCATTAATCCCTTATTAGACAGCTAATGATGCTTAGGGGTTTATTATATTTAATTAAGTGCAATTAGGTGGATAGATTAGATTAGAGTAATTAAATTAGAGATTTATTGATGCATGTTAGGTAAATGGTTAGTGTAGTTAGCAAGGGAATAGGTCCTAGTATTTATTGAACGAGTCTCGGTAATTTTCTGGGGTCGTCTCGGCTTCCAATTAGACATTACGGGCCTAAATTGGATTTATTGCATTTATTTAATATTTTCCGTAATTAATTAATTAATTTTTGGAAATTAGGCTAGGATAGTCGACAACTGGATTTTCGTGTTGATTTCAGTGGTAGTCTTTGTTTATTTAATTGAGTGCCTGATTGTGCAAATTGAGTGAATTTAGTAGTTGTGGATATTTATTCAAAAATTTAATTAAATTTGGTTATTACGTGGAAAATTACTGGGTGTCGGTCTACAGTACCAAAAGTCTATTTTGGGACTGCGGGAAATAGTAGGAGGTTCAAAAGTGAAATTATGATATTTTGGTTAAAACCGACCGTGTACCCACACACGATATATTTTTATTAGGTATCGTTAATATGAGAGAAATAGGCCAATTATTATTTTGATTGAGGATTCTAAGTGTGAAGCACACAGTCCTTGGCCGAGAGTAATTAATCGCGTGAGGGTTATTAGTAGCATTGAGAAGACTATTGAAAGATGAAATAATGTATGATGGGTGTGGGATAGTGTGGAATAAGGCATGGAAACCACCAAATTTGGAATAGGTTGTGCTCACTGAGCTGTAATTTAGCATTACCATCAAAGTATGGTTATGTCCATTGGACCGTAGGTTACCACCTAATCTAGGTTGTGCTCGCTAAGCCGTAATTCAGCATTACCACCAAAGTTTTAGTAGGCCGTGCTTGCTGAGCCGTAATTCAGCATTGGGGTTGAGTATTTAAGATGACCGTGTAGGACATGCTTACTGAGCCGTAATTCAGCATTGAATTTGAGTTAATAAGATGAGCCGATCAAGAAATGGTTGAGATGACATGTAATCGACTAGATCGATTGATCAATAATTTGATCTGATATTATGAATTGATTGAGTGATATGATATAAGGCATTTGTAAATAACGTTGATTTGCAGGATGGAAATGAGGTCAAGATAAGTCCTTTGACTCGTGTTGTGCTTAAGCAGCCTCTAGGGCATATTGGCTTCCTAATTGGGTCTTAGGGGGTAGAACTTGCTAAGATGTTGTCTCACTGGTTATTGTATAACCACTTTTAGGCCTTTAGTAGAAAGCGGTGGGGAACTCGAGGCTCGAAGTTCAGAAGATGAAGCCTGGAGAATCGGCGAGTATGTCTGACTAGTTAGTCCTAGGACATTTCTCTTTTGTTGAAAGCCGATTCCTTTTTTGTAGGCTTCTGTATATAAATTTGTGTGTTTATAAAAAGGTCTTTTGTGAAAAATTGGTCATACTTTTCTATCCCATTATTTTATTGTATGGGGATTTCATATGCTTCTGCATGCATATATTAAAATGAATGGGTCGGCGATGCATCATGGAACGTCCCGCTATTATATCGACCGGGTGAGGGATGGGTGCGTGCCTAAGGATTGGGGCGTGACAAGGGTTGAATTGAAATGTGAGATGATGACATATTTTGGAACGCAAGCCATAAACCTGACCTTTGCCCTTCCTCTCCTCATGATGGATGATTGATGGCGAGATTGGGTCACAACACCTTTCCAGCTTCTAATTCTCATCCGATTATTCCTTTTTTGAAAATTTGAAACTTGCCAATGATTTGGAGATAAATGAGGTGACGTCCAATAGATTAGTCTTGAGATCCTTGAAAGTTCAATACTTGAAATTGAATTAAAATCTGTGGTTAAAATCAATCGAATGCAACTTTAATACGATCTAAACTATCGAGTGACTTTTGTGGGTTTTCGCACAGTTGATCCATGGTGAATAATTTTCGATCCACGTTTGTGCATTTTTGGATCATGGATAGCCTTTGGTTGTCATGTAATTGAGAGAATTCAATTACATACTCTAAGTATAAAATCAATAGAAAATCGATTTACCATCATTCGTAGCAAATATCGCAATAGTGCAGAACCACCCACTAGCCGACTACATACTTTCGTTGAATCAATTTATATCCGTTTGCTAATTGACTTATAACAGCGTAGTATTGATTATTGTTGATCCTTATAGTCGAGCGGTTGATCTCTAATTGAATTCTCTAGTCTTTCACTTTTTTAACTCTTTTTAGCCTTACTCAATAGATTAGTTAATTCATGAGCGATTAGTTTAGAGTAAATTAACCATCAGTGCATTGATGAAATAATCATTTCATATATTTTAAAATAGGCGAAATTTCGGGATATTATGGTCCCACAATAAGAAGCAAAGATAATATGCAACCTAATGTAGGAATCAAAACTAGCAATAATTTTTTGTTATTGTTTCCACCTTTCAACGTTGTTGCTGTACAAAGGTTAAGACCAACAATAACTTCACACAAATCTTTGTTCCCTCTCACAACTTCAATCATAACGTTATGAAAGACTGGAATGTTTGGTAAAGGACTCTCTAACTCATTACATAATATGTCGATGGATGTCAAGCTTGTCATATCATGAAAGGTCAACGCAATTGAGCCCAACAACTAATTGTGTGAGAGATTGAGTATTTCTAATATGTGCTATAGCCCAAGTTTTCCAGGTATTTCTCATGTATGTAAATTTTAAATTATATCAAGATGTTCAAGAGATTGAAGATTGCTTATCACAATGGGAATACTCTTTTCAAGATTAATCCTACTTAAATTAAGAACAGAAGGGTGGGGCACTCCGTAGGTTACGTAGGAATTGAGCCATTCAAGTTGTTTCCTGCAATGTTGAGTTTCTATAAAGTAGACAATGCTCCAAGTTCTTGAGGGATGTGGCCTATAAGGTAATTGTATTCCAATGTAAGCTCTAGCAGCAACTTCAATTTTCCTAGGTCTTTAGGAATTTCCCTAACAATTTCATTTGAAGAGAGGTCGAGTATGTGCAATTGATTCATGTTTCCAAGCTCAGGTGGTATGGTCCTAGAGATTTTATTGTAGGAGATTTTCAAGCTTCTCAAATTTTTAAATTCACCCAATGTTGGTGATAGCTCATCGAAGAGTTTATTGTTGCTCAACTCAAGATAATCCAAGTGGGGGTGCGCATTGAGAACATCGGTTATATTTCTCTCGAGTGAGTTATTATGAAGCCTACCTATATACTATTGGAGAAATCTTCTTGAAGTGTTTTGAAACTGACAAAACGTTTCCATCAGTTTAGTCTGAATGTTTGCAGACTCTGCTATTTAAAGTCTGAAGACCTCCGGACAGCCAGACTCAAGACTCAAAGTCTCTAATTCGTTGAAGAAAGGTTATCCAGAACTGGATGTTTCGTTAAGGGCTTGACCTTATCAAGCGGAGAAGATCTCGTGGCTGGAAAAGACACAACGGAATTCTTTGATTGATCGAGATTGATTCGAAGATTAAGGAATCGATGATTGCCTAAATATTCTTGGAAGGTTCTACTTATGGAAACCGAGATCCTGATTGTATGGGCGAACATAATTGATGGGCTATCGACACGTTCCTTTAATAGCCCGAATGATCTTCCTAATTGATTCTGTCCAATGGGTAGATTGGAGGAATTCATTTGGTAAGTGCCAACGGATATGATGGCATAAATGAGTATATAAGGAAGACGTTCTAAGTTTTTGAGGTGTGCGCGATAAAAGAATTCCAAAGTCTAAAGCTCCTTGTTGTTTAGACAATTCCTTTAAGCAAATACTTGTATACAAAATAGAGTCTATATTTGTGAGAAACCTTGAGGAGGTGTGATAGAACATCTACATTGTGGAATCAAGGAAAAGCAGTGCTGTAACTTCTCTTTTGTTCATAGTGAAATCCAGCCGGTGGGCTGTCAGTGCGGAAGAGTGGACGTAGGCTTGGATTAAGCCGAACCACTATAAACCCTGTGTTCAATTTTCTCTCCCTTACCTTCTTTACTTTGATCGTATTTCATTTTGTCAATCAATAGTGAAATACCTTTCTATCATTTGCCAAGAATTACTTCCGTATTTCAATAAATTGATTGTGCACCTATTCACCCCTCTCTAGGTGCTTATACTAGCTATCTCAATTGGTATCAGAGCTCGTTTACTCACTTTGTTTGAAGTGTTTTACTTCAGAGTAAAAGATCCATGACTAGTATGTTGGCTCCAAGGGCTGGTAGAAGGGCAAAGCAACACCAGACCGCCTTACTTTGATGGAAATTATTACAACATATGGAAGAACAAGATGAAGGCGTTCTTAAGATCAAAGGATCCTTTAGAATGGGACGTTGTAGAAAAAGAAATCATTCCTAAAGCTGAATCTGTCTCAGAAAGAGGAAAGGACACTGTTGAGTCCAGCGAAATGAGTCAGGAAGAGATAATCAAGAGACAAGCTCTTGATGCAAAAACAATTTACTCTTTATATTGTGCTTTATCACCTACTGAATATAACAGATTATCTTCTTGTGATACATCCAAAGAAGTCTGGGATAGATTACACATTACTTATGAAGGAACCGATCGAGTGAAAGAGACTAAAATCAACATTCTTCTCGGTCAATACGAAGCCTTCAGAATGAAACCAGGAGAATCTATAACTGACATGTTTAGTGTTTTACAAAAATCGTGAATGGTCTTGAAAATCAAGGTCAACAAATTTATGATCCCATGAAAGTGAACAAGCTATTGCGTGGACTCTCCAAGGATTGGAATCATATAAAGACCTCAATCCGAGTGACCCAAAGAATCATGCCACTGTCTGTCGATGAGTTGGTTGGGACTTTTCAGTCTTATGAAGTGGAACGAATCAATGAAGACGAAGATTCTAAAGGTAAGAAATCTATTACATTAAAATCTAATGATGACTCTGATGTAACAGATTCTGAAGACGACATGGATGATGAAGAACTTGCTCTCATGATAAGAAGATTCAGAAAGCTGAATAGAAAAGGAAGAAGATTCAATTCAAGGAAACAAAGTTTTCAAAAGCAACAGACCAAGTCTGCTGAAGATGATGAATCAAACAAAGATGTAGTATGTTTTGAATGCAAGAAAAAGGGACACATCGACCAACTGTCCTCTTCTGAGGAAGAAGAAAGGAAAAACTGAAAGGTATCGAAAAGCTCTTAAAACTGAAACTTGGAGTGATACGGAGTGTGAAGATAGTGATGATGATTATGCCAACATATGTCTAATGACACAATCAGACTTAGAATCAAACTCCGAGACTGATTCAGATTCAGAAAGTGAATTCGAGGTAAGTAATTTCAAAATCCCTATTAAAGTTTCAAAATACATTGATGAATTATGTTTAGTCTTAAGACTTCTCTTAAAAGAATTTCCGAACTCAAAAAGAAAATTCTGCTTTAAAACAACAAGAGAATGTTTTAGAAGAAAAAGTGAAATGCTTAGACCGAGAATGTTTCCTCTCTCAGAGAAAGTAAAGATAATCTTTTAAAAGAAAATGCATTTTTGAAAAATGATATTTCAAATATTTCCAAAAGATTTTCTCTAGGATCTGAAAAACTGGAGAAAATACTTTCTATTCAAAGACCTTATTTCAATAAATCCGGTTTGGGAATGACTGCTGAAACTATTCCTTTAATCGATTTTCTAAAGTAAAAGAAAGAATTAAGCAAAGACCCACAAGAAATGCTTACAAAAATCATTTTGAAAGAAACTTTGTAAAACCAGTAGGTCGCAATGCTCTTAGATGTTCAAAATGCAATAGTGCAGATCATTTTGAGAAAGAATGTCCTATGGTTTGAAGACCTGTCAATAAATTTTGGGCAAAAATCGTATATCAGACTAACTCAAAAGGACCCAAGAAAATATGGGTACCAAAGAAAGCTTGAGTTTCTTTTTAAATGCAGGTCACTATCAAGAAAAAGGTGAAATGGTATCTGGATAATGGATGCTCGAGACACATGACAGGAGACTCAAATTGCTTCATAAAGATTGTTCAAGTGAATGGTGGAAAAGTATCATTTCGAGGAAACAGCAAAGGAAAAATAATGGGATTTGGAACTGTAAAGATTGAGAACCTCACAATAAGCAATATTTCTTTAGTTGAATGACTCAATTACAATCTGCTCAGTATCAGTCAACTGTGTGATGCTGGTTTTAAAATCAACTTTCAAGAGGGTATTTGTTCAGGAACCAGTAAAGACTCTACTCAGTCATTTATGGGTTGAAGACATAGAAATATCTACCTCTTAGACGTGAAACCAGATAAATCGCAATGTCTAATCTCAATCCAAGATGAAGCAAACTTATGGCACAAAAAGCTTGGGCATGTCAACATGAAGCAGATAGCTAAGATCTCAGCAAAGAAGCTTGTTCGTGGTCTACCCAATTTATCATACCAAAAGTCTGATCTATGTACACCATGTATATTGGGAAAGCAGGTAAGAAATTCTTTTAAGCCAATAAATCAAGTTTCCACTAACCGTGTACTGCAGCTCTTGCATATGGATCTCTTTAGACCAACAAGAACGCAGAGCATTGGAGGTAAGAAATATTGCCTAGTAATTGTGGATGACTACTCACGATTTACTTGGGTATATTTCTTGGCAAGTAAGTCTGAAACTTTCTCTTACTTTGAAAAATTTGCTAAGAAGGTTAAAAATGAAAAGGGGTATGTTATTTCAAACATAAAAATAGACCATGGAGGTGAATTTGAAAATCAGGATTTTGCCAAATTTTGTGAAGAATCTAGTTTTCAGCATTTGTTCTCTTCTCCATATACTCCAGAGCAAAACGGAGTTGTGGAAAGGAAAAATAGATCTCTTCAAGAAATAGCTAGAACTCTCTTAATTGAAAGTAATATTTCTTCACGGTTTTGGGCTGAAGCAGTTTCAACATCATGTTATATTATCAATAGAGTTTTTCTAAGACCTATTCTAGAAAAAAAAAAAAAAAAAAACCCCTATGAACTATTTAAAGAAAAGAAGCCTATTGTTTTATATTTTCATGTATTTGGATGCAAATGTTTCATACTGAAAAATACAAATGATCGAGTTGGTAAGTTTGAAGAAAAGTCAGATGAAGGCATCTTCCTTAGATATTCAACCACAAGCAAGGCATATAGAGTCTACAATAAGAAAACTTAAATAGTGGAAGAATCAATGAATGTCAAATTCCAAGATTCTACACAAAATGAATCCATTCAGACTCATCTCGAAGAGACTGAACCCGCTCCAGACTCTACAAAGTCTAAATCTCAAGAAGCAAGCTCGAGACTTTGAAGGACCAGCAACAACAAGTGACCGTTGAAGATTCTAGTGAAGGAAGTGACCATCAATCGATAAATTAACCAGCAACTAGAAACATAAGTCCAGTCATCCCAAAGATCTTATTATTGGCGACATCAATGAAGGAATCCGCACAAGATCCAAAAGGCGAGAAGAGTCTAGTGTTGTGGCTCTTATTTCTGAAATAGAACCCAGAAGCATAGAAGAAGCTTTATCCGATGAGAGCTGGATTGAAGTTATGCAAGAAGAACTCAGACAATTCAGAGTTAATGATGTCTGGGAGCTGACTCTTAAACCAAAAGGTAAATCAATTGTTGGAGCTAAATAGGTTTTCAGGAACAAAATGAATGAGAAAGGAAAAGTCATAAGAAACAAGGCTAGACTCGTGGCCAAGGGATACACACAAGAAGAAAGGATCGACTATGACGAGACTTATGCATCGGTAGCAAGGTTAGAAACAATTCGTTTATTACTTGCATTTGCTTGTCATAAAAATTTCAGGTTATTTCAAATGGACGTCAAAAGTGCTTTCCTAAATGGTTTCATCCGTGAGGAAGTCTATGTGGAACAACCACCAGGGTTTGAAGACCCAAAGAAACCAGACTCAGTATTCAGACTCAAAAAGGCCTTGCGTGGCTTAAAGCAAGCACCTCGAGCTTGGTACGACAGATTAAGTAAGTTTTTAATTCGAAATGGATTTGTTAAAGGTAAAGTAGACACTACTCTTTTTATTAAAAGAGAAAGCAAAAGTTTTCTACTTGTTCAAATATATGTCGATGATATTATTTTTGGATCTTCTAATGAAAGTCCGTGCAAGAAATTCTCTAAGACTATGCAGGATGAATTTGAAATGAGCATGATGGGTGAGTTAACCTTCTTTCTTGGACTTCAAATAAAACAATTGGAGGAAGGAACTTTCATTCATCAAGAAAAGTATGCAAATGATCTTGTCAAAAAGTTTGGATTGGACAATTGCAAAAAGACTGACATACCAATGTCAAGTTCCTTGAAGATAGACAAAGATGAAGAAGGAAAGAAAGTCGATCAAAAGCTGTACAGGAGTATCATCGGATCACTTCTTTATCTTACTGCTTCTAGACCTGACATTTTGTTTAGTGTTTGCATTTGTGCCAGATTTCAATCAGACCCAAAAGAATCTCATTTGAATGCTGCAAAGCGTATTATTAAATATGTTTCATCAACTTCAAGCTTTGGTCTCTGGTATCTAAAAAGGGGAGACTTTACTCTTCTTGGATATTCGACGCAGACCTTCTTGGATGCGAGTCGATAGAAAGAGCACCTCGGGTACTTGTCAACTACTTGGAGGCAGGACAGTGTCTTGGTTTTTCAGAAAGCAAAGTACAGTAGCTCTCTCTATAGCAGAAGTAGAGTATATAGCTCTCGGAAGTTGTTGTTCACAAATTATGTGGATAAAACAGCAGCTAAGAGACTTTAAAATTGAAGACTCATGCACGGAGATTAATTGCGACAACACCAGCGCTATCAACCTCACCAAAAATCCAATTCTCCACTCAAGAGCAAAGCATATGGAGATTTGACATCACTTTATTAGAGACCTGTTCAAAATGGAGATTTTTCAATCCAATATGTTGATTCAAAGAACCAACTGGCGGATATATTCACAAAGCCTTTGGAGAAAAATCAATTTGAAACCATCCGTTCCAGACTCAACATTTTAAAGTATGAAGAGATCAAAATCTAAAGACTTTCAAACTCAGACTTACAAAACTTTAACTGTAAGACTGTAAGACTGTAAGTTTTTCTCTCTCTCTCTCTCTCTCTCTCTCTCTCTCTCTCTCTCTCTCTCTCTCTCTCTCTAATCTTATCCTGAAGAGGTACGATTGTTAGACTATGTTTAAATTGTTGCTATATTTAATCGATTTAATTATTGCATCGTTTCATTTTCAAAAAGAAAGTTATTTTTGAAATGACTATTTTCACGGAAAAAGACATTTTAAAAAGGCATCTCTTTATTTCCTTTTTGATGGTTCGTTTATCTCTCTTTTTAACCGATCATGCACTGTCGATTCCTCTTCACTTTACTCTCAGAAACCCTAGAAAGCATTGATCCTCCATTCTCGTTTTCTTCCCTTGTTTAATCTTCAAAAAGTTGTCATCTTTCTTGGAAAAGTCAAGCAATGAATCTTCTAAAAACTGAGAAAGATGTCATCTTCAAGAAAGTCTTCGAGAATCGCAAGCAGGGGACCACGGCGAATGAGTGAGGGGCCTACGCACTTCGATCTCACCGAAGAATAAGTGTCTCCAGAATAGCAACCGAGCCCACAACATTCTCAGCAGCGTCATTCTCCTCCATCTAGTCCTTAAGGCGTTGATCATCAACAAGAGGAACAAATCATTGAGGATGCAGATCCAGTAAGAGTTCAAAAGCCCACTCTTATTTATAAGCTGTATCGTGCCTTAAAAGCAACTCGTACTCCCTTAAACTATGTCAATGATTTTCTTAAAGACAAAGGATATAGGAACGAATATATCTTTCTACGAAAAATGGAAAGTTTGGGAATTGCTCGTAAAGGGTTGGCTGAAGAAACTCTTGCGAATATTCCGAGTGATCCTCGTGATTGGGGACCGAATCCTGTAGATGGGAATGATGATGAAAAATTGTACAGTCAATTTCAACCGAGAATGGGTGTTGCGGTTGAAAGTCGAGGAAAAATGGGAGATTTGTTTAGATCGAAGGAACAAAAGGATTTGTACTCGAAATTGCTGAAGCATGGGGTAATAAACCCTAGAAGTGTGGATTTTGACTTTCTAGATGCTGTGAATATGAACTTGAGGGAAAAGTTCAGTTATCTTCAACTTGAAAGGTTCTGCTCCGACACTACAGAGGCCTATGCTGAACTAATTGCATATTTCTATTCAAATCTTAACTTTTTGGATACGAATAGATTTTCTTTCAGTGTTAAAGATCAAGACTATGTTTTCGATATGGATATGCTGGCAGGTGTATTAGGAGTTGAAAGAGGAAAATATCAACCGATCAAAGCTTCCATTGCTCGGGTCACATTGGAACTGGTGAAGGACAGGAGAACAGAGGAGAAGATCACCTACTTGAGGATGAGAGCATTCAATATCTTGCTTCACAAGATTGTGATCAATTGCCTCCAACCGAAATCAACCTCCAAGCGATGTTTCAAGCTCGGAGGCAAAGCGATGTATGCCATCCTCCTTTGGGAAAAGGTTTTCTCTCCCTCACACTATCATGTTTCACATGTATAGAGCGATGATGAAGTACAGAGGTCAACTTCCTTACCCAAGCCTTGTGACGAAGTTATTCAGACATCTGAATATTCAGCCTCCGCAAATCTTTTGTGTTCGATCGTGCGATCATATGGTGGTGACCCAGAGGATGTTTATGCCTAAAGGAATTGAACAAGGAGTTGGAGAAATTCAAGGAGAAGACTCCAGTCAAATCCCATCAAATCTCTTCTTCGAAACGGAAAGGAAATGAGCCCTTGGTTGCTTCAAAACCAAAAAGGAGAGCTCTTATTGTGGAAGATGAAGAAGATGATGACCTTACCATTTCGGCCATAGCTTTGAAGAAGCTAAGTCGCACTGTTCTAAAGTCAATGGAACAACGTGAGAAAGAAGGCCAAGAGGAAAGAGAAGGCCGAGAAGACGAAGAGAAAGAAGAAGAAAGAGCAGTTGGTGAAAAAGAAGCAGAGGAGGAAAGACCTGAGGAAGAAAGATGAGAAGAAGGAGAACCTGAGGAACACTCCTCTCCACCTGTAGGCATGGCAATAGGGGGAGATCAAGAGAAAGGAGGGAAGTCCTTATATCCTGATGCAAGTGAAGGAGTCAGTCGCTCACCTGCAGACCTAGAGGATGTTTATGCCTCTCAATTTCCATAAGAAGGTCATGAAGTTTCATCGCCAAACCTGCGAGATTATTCTGATATGCCATCATCTGTAGAACATGCTGAAGCTAGTATGCAGACCGACAACCCAGCCGATTTTCGCAGAATCATGGATATTCTAATGGAAATGCGAGGTCAAATTTATGCCTTGGGATGCGAGGTTCAAAACTTGCAAACTGCGGGTCAAGTTTCTTCATGTTCATTGAATGATCAAATCCAAGCCCTCTCTGTTCGATTCAAGCCAATGCCAAGGGTGAGGAGATTGCACAATTGAAGGAAGACTTGAAAAAAGGCTGGAAGGCATCGTTCGATCTATGGGAGACTTCCAGCTTGTCCGCGTTCCCAAGCAATCTTGACTTCATTCCATTTTCATCTCAACCTTTTTTTAATGCTGACAAAAAGGGGGAGAGATGCAAGATTTGAACAATTTGATTTTTAGTCATGTGGACTGTTTGTTGGATTGTTTTGATGTTTGAATCATCAAACTCTGTTTGTTTGACTTTGTTTTTTTGTCTGGATGAGAACTGAACTAGACTTGGACTTGACTGCTTTTATTAACTATCATTGGTATCTTATGGATGGCTTTATCACTTATTAGACTAACCTATTTTCTGTGGTTGCAGATTCTAGTGTTATTCATTTAGCCATTTATCTCTATAAGATATGCATATGTGTTTGAGAAATGTTTTGTAGGTCAAAGTTGTCCAAATCTACAGGAAAGTTTTGTCACCATCAAAAAGTGGGAGATTGTTGGAGAAATCTTCTTGAAGTGTTTTGAAGCTGACAAAATGTTTCCATCAGTCTAGTCTGAAGGTTTGCAGAGTCTGCTATTTAAAGTCTGAAGACCTCCGGATAGCCAGACTCAAGACTCAAAGTCTATCCTCATTGACAGTTTCTAATCCGTTGAAGAAAGGTTATCCAGAACTGGATGTTTCGTTAAGGGCTTGACCTTATCAACTGGAGAAGATCTCGTGGCTGGAAAAGACACAACAGAATTCTTTGATTGATCGAGACTGATTCGAAGATTAAGGAATCGATGATTGCCTAAATATTCTTGGAATGTTCTACTTATGGAAACCGAGATCTTGATTGTATGGGCGAACATGATTGATGGGCTATCGACACGTTTTTTTAATAGCCCGAATGATTTTCCTAATTGATTCCATCCAATGGGTAGATTGGAGGAATTCCTTTGGTAAGTGTCAACGGGTATGATGGCATAAAGGAGTATATAAGGAAGACGTTCTAAGTTGTTGAGGTGTGCACGATAGAAGAATTCCAAAGTTTGAAGCTTCTTGTTGTTTAGACAATTCCTTTGAGCGAATACTTGTATATAAAAGAGAGTCTATATTTGTGAGAAACCTTGAGGAGGTGTGATAGAACATCTACACTGTGGAATCAAGGAAAAGTAGTGCTGTAACTTCTCTTTTGTTCATAGTGAAATCCAGCCGGTGGGCTGTCAGTGCGGAAGAGTAGACGTAGGCTTGGATTAAGCCGAACCACTATAAACCCTGTGTTCAATTTTCTCTCCCTTACCTTCTTTACTTTGATTGTATTTCATTTTGTCAATCAATAGTGAAATACCTTTCTATCATTTGCCAAGAATTGCTTCCATATTTCGATAAATTGATTGTGCACCTATTCACCCCCCTCTAGGTGCTTATACTAGCTATCTCATATACAAACTGGAACAATTTTTCAAGCTTCCTAGGATGGGTCCAATGAAGTGATTATTAAATGCACTAAAATTCACAAGAGCTTGGCTACTTTATACCTCTTCTGGCAATTGGCCAACAAAGTTGTTTTCAGATAGCTATAGGGATGTGAGGGATGTGAGATTATTTATCTTAGCGGGAAGAAAGCTCCCTCAGATTATTCGCGTGTAGACTTAGTCACGTGAGGAGTCCCAATTTTCCAATCCCTCTTGGAATGGAGCCTGACAACTTATGATGGAAAATGCCAATAGCACTCAGATTGGCCAAGTTCCCTATGGAGGACAGGATAGGACCTGACAACTTATTCATATATAGAAATGGTATACTGAGGAGTTGTAGCTTTTTAATCTCTTTTGGAATAGACTCTGACAGCTCATTTTGGCTAAGGGAAAGAACTTTCAAATTGGCCAAAGTACCCATGGAGGATGGGATATGATCTAACAATTTATTCATGAAATGGTCAAGGTTAGATAGATTGGTCAAGTTCCCTATGGATAAAACACCAAATTACTCAGATTTCCTAAAATTGTAGGGATGAATTTGTTAGGATATTGTTTGATATACCAATGAAACGAAGAGATCCCAACATTCTTATTTCTCTTGGAATTGGCTCAATGAGGAGACTATCGCAAAGATATATCTGCCACAAGCTGCTCATGTTTCCAATGGAAGAAGGAATTGGACTGATGAAATTATTACCCGAAAGAATGAGAACTTGTAATTCAGAAAGTTGGTTGTCAGAGAAGTAAAGAAATGCCAAATTACTCAGAATTCCTAGAGTTGTAGGGATGGATCTGTTGAGATAATTGTTTGATATATCAAGGTAATTAAGAGACCCCAACATTCCTAATTCCTTTGGAATGGGCCTCATGAGTTGATTACTGCTAAGGTTTATCTTCCACAAGCTACTCATATTTCCAATGGAAGAAGGAATTGAGCTAATGAAATTATTACCCCAAAGAATGAGAACTTGTAGAGATCGCAACGATCCAAGTTGTGTTGGAATGTTTCCCGAAAGGTAATTTTGAGAGCAATTAATATGAGTAAGCTTGGAAAGATCGCCAATGCTCATAGGGATGTTCCCGAAGAGCAAGTCGTTGGCAAGGTTAAGGGTGACCAAGTTGGGCAATTGAGAGAAATTGAGATGAAGCACACCGTGTATGGCAGAACTTGATGGGTTCAAGCCGGTGACGCTGCCGAAAGGATCACAACAGATTCCATGCCACGAACAAGGGTTGCTTCCTTTCCACGAAGACAAAGCATAGCGACTCCCACTGTCTAGTTTAGATTTCCATGTTAGGAGTGCCTCCAATTCCTCATTTCTGGTTTGGTTACTAGCACCAGTTGCGGCCACTGGAGAATGGCTTCGAAATGAAGCAAGACAAGTCATTTTTTGCATGAGGATGGGAAAGACATAAGCCAGGAACGACATTAAGAGTTGTTTTTTTCTCGTAGACCATGATAGGTTTAGGTTATTTCGGGTGGGCTTTTCTTCGTTTGTAGGTGCATATGTGTTGAAATAGACCGAGTACAACCAACGTATTTATAGACAAGGTTGGACCATCAAGTCAACAACCAAGTCAATAATCACTTCCTAGTGAGGGCGAAAAGATTTCAAATTTCATTTTAGGAGAAAGTACACAAGACTTCCAAATCTGAGGGAGTAATTGTTTGCCCCTAAACTTATAATGTTACCCAATTATCTTTTGAACTTTCAGTTACCGCCATTAATATTTCGTTATATTTTCTGAGGCAATCCTTTGGGACAAACAGTGTATGTAAGATACAAAAATTACCGAGGTACTTCTTGTAAAATATGGCTTCGAAATTGGGTAGTACAATGAAATCAGATTGAGTAAAATAACTCGGACTTTGAGGCATGATATCACTTTCTTTAAAGATTTATTTGCCCCACAACGTTGCTAATGGTCACCGGCAAAAATCCTCCACGATACAACAAAGTCTCATATGAGAATACTAAATAGTAATTCAAGTATTTCTCCAGGGTCTCTCTAAGAAACAATCGAAAAAATTGGCTACTGTTTTTCAGAAAAAAGACTCGAAAATGACCACACATATTCTTTCCAAAAAATGACAAGTATATATATGAAATAGTCTTGCAACTCTTCGTGAAAATTGCAAACAAACACGTCTTTTAGAAAATTGTTCGGATAAACAAATGCGACTCTTTGGAAGAAGTTGAAAAACGAACAATTGCAACCCTTCGGGAAAGTTAAAACTGAATAAGTAATTTTCCAAATGTTGTCTTGAAAAGACACAAACAAAATTCAGAATAATTAATTAATTAATTTTTAAAATTTCGAATTTTTATTTTATATATTTTATTTTCGAAATTCTCAAAATAAAAGACAACCTTTGAGTTTACTAAAAAATTAATAACAAAGAAATAAAAAATTAGAATAAATAACAAAGGGATTAGTGTTAATTAAACCGCGGGCGCGCAAAGTGCTAAGTGTGCCAAATAATCGCGTACCCGCACGCGAGTATGATGGGGTCTAACCCCACCCAATCATTATTTAAGTATATAAAGAAAAATCCGCACTTTTAAATTAGCCCACTCCCTCCCACTTTTCCTACGTGGGACAAAGAAAACACTCTGTTTGTTTTAACAAATAAACCCCCAACACTTGTGTTTCAAAAAGTTGCAGACAAACATCCCTTGGCAATGACAAGGTGACTTCTCCAATTATTATTTGGTATATTCTCAATTAACACTGTCAGAAAAATAGTTTGGTAATATTATCAATTATAAAATCATTATATCCCCCCTCATGTGAATAATATGATCTTTAGTCTCCTTCCGTTTAAGAATTCAAGAAATAGAGAAATCACAGAAGCAAAGGTCATAGTCAACAAGCCAATTCAATTATCGCGGATCCTATCTCACATGGAAGGCACAGGCCATATCCAATCTACCTTTTTGGACCCATGTTCTCTTTCTTTTGTAGTCTTCTGTGACAGTGACCCTATACGCGTCTTCACGTGATATAACATATAACATGCTAGATCTAACTCTCGTTTATGATTTTTGGCCCTTCATTTTTTTATTTAAATTTTCGTACTTTTTTGGGTGCAACTAGTTGCCCATTTCAACTAAGTATCAATCTAAGCCGGTGTTCCATTGCCTTATCCATTGGATATTTAAATGTTTTTCATGATCTGTGATCATCAATTTTGGTGATAGATGCCTAACAATTACTCTTTTTAAACATTTTCCTAACTGAGGTTTTGTGCTTGCAAATGAATCAAACGAATAAAGGCAAAAAGCATAATCAATTTATTGCTCACATAAAATGAGACTTGAAAGAGACGAAATTGTACGTGTAGAGAACTAAATTTCGTAGCCTGCTCGAGATCTTATACATTGCTCATCCACTTTCATTTTATTATAATTATTAACCTTCCATTATATTTTTCGTTAATACATGCCATGCACATTGCAATGCGTGGACCTTTATCTTCAGAGACTTGTTAGTCTTTTTCAGAGGAAGGACTGGGATGGAAATCACCTACACAAAAGTAAAATATTGCCAATATACAAATTCAACCTGAATTAAAAATTATGGATTCGTTGCCAAAAAGGCATGAAATTCAAGAAATGCACAGAGAAAACCTGTTTTCAGTTTTTCTTTTTTTTTGGGAAATGCTAATGTTGTTTTGAGCCATATTGCGTCTTTGTTTTTATGTAGAAATCGTTATCATAAATGTATAAGCAACCATCAAGAAATACCTCTAAAGAATCATCTAACCTCCGTCAATGACGGAAGATGTGATGGACGATAATTTGACGCAAAGGGGGACATCCCACTTGAAATGATAGTGAATTTGGGAACCATTCCTCCACCGGGTAAAACACGGCACGGAAGAAGACTGGACAAAATCCCCATATACATATAGCATGAAAAATGAGTCCATAGCTATTAGAAAATGGTCGAACTTTACATATAGAGCATATCTTTTTATAATTATGGCGTCATCTTTTTTTTTTCCTTTTTTTTTTTTTTCAATTTCTGGGTCTTTTGGCGTCGACGTTTGTTTTGCGTTTCTGGGCCCTTATTTCATTGATCCATTCATGGTATTATAGCTTTAACACATACATGGACAGCATTTTTCCTAAAGGAACAAGGCCACAAGAAATTTCAAACTATGTTCATTATGATATATCTACCATGACATTTTCTTTTGTGATATTAAAAACCCCAAATTATGCCACTTGTGATATATTTATTATAAACGTTTTCTTATAACATAAAAAACCCAAAACTTGTACCTATCCGAGACCCTTATTGTCTGTCAAAATTTCTTTAGATCATTTTTCAATCAAAATAGCGTTATTTTTATTTCATTTAAGCCATGCGGACACTAGGTCAATTTTTATTTTATTTTATATCAATGTAAACTGATTTTTAATGATTCTCATGACAAAAATTTGATGGAAGATAAATCTATCACATAAGTATAAGTTTAGAATTTTTAGTGTCACAATTTTTAGGATAAATGAGTCACAATAGGTATAGTTTAGAGTTTTTTTTGTGTTTTTAGCCGTTTTCTAAAATATAAATTCCACATCTCCCAATAAATTTTATAGATATAAGCACATTTTTAATAAAGAATTCCTCGCTAGGGACTCGGCTATTTTGCTGATTTGGTTAACGGGATGTAGAAGTCGAGCATTCCCAAAGTACTTTTTTTATGCTTGCGTGCACAAGAACAGCCTGAACTGCTTCAATGGATCCCATTTTCTGATGAAGTATTCCACAATGATTTGACTCTTCTCAATGTCTTACATAGTATTCCAAGCTCATGGCCACTGTTGATTATGTGTGCGTCTCGATAGAAATGGCTAAAGAAAGACGATGCATATGTGATATGTGATGAGTCGGGTAAATTTGATGAGTAATACATTGAAAAGATCTCCGCTTAAGTCATCCCATTGGAAAAGGCAACAATGGAACCCCTAACAAAAAAGTTTTTTGACCAATTAGAGCAATTTGACTACCATATGTCGTGACTTAGCCATTTTCATGACATGTAGTCATAAATTCCAACGTGGGAACAAAAAGTAACCAAAGGGAAGATTAAAAAAAATAAAAAATTATATAATTCAGTCCAAGTATTAGTATTTACTCCACAGAGAGAATAAGTCATTAAGAAATCTATCCGGAAAAAAAGCTAAAAGACTCATTGGTCATTGTGGAGCAAGGACCGGGACGTAATAATGGTCAACAAAGCGGAGAAGGTTTATCCCTATGAAGTCGAATATTGTACTTTAAAGGAGATTCTCTTCGGTCCGCGAAACACGGCACCTACAAGCGGCGGACGGATTCTCACAAATTTGCAAGTTGACGATCAACAGAGGAAATCAATTCAACCAACTTATTTTACAGAAAATTTAAATCTAGTGCTCTCTTTCTCAATCTCCAATGAAGAGGAAATTCTCTTCGACCAATCTCCTGTTGGTGTAGCATATAGGTATGTAATATCTAATTACACTCAAATTAACATACAAGAAAGTCCAACCGAAACAAAAGCTAGCCTCTTGGCCTCCACACCTCTCCCCATCATCTCTTTCTCCCTCGACTTTGCTTGTCTCCACCACGTTGCCTCCTCATTGTAATAGTACAATCGTCATCATCGTCTGCATCGTTGTTGCAGAGCCCACGACCACATTGACGAGCGCCTCTCTCTCTCTCTCTCTCTCTCTCTCTCTCCTCCCTCGAGCCAACTATACACTATACCCTAAGATCTAGGTCGATTAATTGTGGTGCACCACTGTGTTAAGGCTAATAGTACAATCTAAAAGGAGTTGAATCGATTGTATAAGAATAATGAAAACCTTTCATGTAATATAATAGAGTAATCAGTTAGACAATGTAAGATAATGATCAACGTATGTGATGATAGTGAATAGGTATTGCGAATATGAGCAAGAGAGGTAAATCACTTAGTTATTTATAATGATTCGGCTTCGTCCCTAAGCATATGTCCACTTTGCAGATAACAGCCTTAACACTAGCTGGATTTTACTAGTAATCTACAATGCAAGTTACAATTGGCAAGTGTTGTTATTTTCCAAAGAATAAATCACACTATCAGGCTTATTTTACGCTTGTATACTTCACTATTTACAATTAAATGCAATGTAAGAACCTTTACACAAAGATATCTATGAATAGCAACTACAATTTCTTAAGCAATGTGCAATTACAAAATTCTCACTATTTTTTTGTCCAACTTCTTCCAGGCTTTCATGATCTTATTGTATTAAAGTCATCAATCCATCCGTTAAAGACCTTGAAGGAGATCAAGCTAGTCGTTTGAGAGTATGTGAAGAACATTGTCAGAATTGGAATTGCCCATACAGTCATTCTTTTGACATTAGCAGATTTCCTAAAACAGAGTTCATTGCAACTGTCAACTTAACTGATATTAAAAACTGTTGGTTGCTTTTCTGATTTCTTTCCCAATTGTTTTGCTACGAAATCCAGTCTTGTAATAGCTAATTTTTTTAATCATATTTGAATATATACCTCACCATCATCACCAGCATCTCATCAGTAGCACAATCCGAAACTCATCATCAACATCTGCAGATTGTTTGGCGAGTCAGTTGACAATATTTAATGATGGTATTTACGAAATAACACAGGATAGCAGGAGTAATGATCATTTCACCTTTATCCACAAAAAAGGATCTTCAAGAACACTAGCTATGACATCCTGAATTTTCAGTACTGTTTTCAATTGAATAAATTGGGCTTTTTATCGACACATCTATAATGCTATTCTCATAGCCGATCACTCATGAGATAACTTGACTATCTGGTGAAGTCATTAAGATATTTTATGCAATGGACTTGAGAATTCGACAAGAAGTCGACTGCTCGACCATGCTAGTCTGCAAAGGTTATTACGGCATTGTCAAAATCGTTCAGAGATTAGGGATATGTCGATTCGACTGAGATATGTGATCAAAGTGTGGGTGATTCCACCTGATTGCAAAATTATCGTCGATCGGCACTAGACTGATTTTCTGTCGTTTTTGGGTACCCAATGCCCATAATTGAAACATTGAGATTTTCACGACCACCGAGAGTTACTAATGTGTCGAAGTGGTACATTGTGGCTAGAAGAAAATTGACCTCGGGTCATTGCACTAAAAATTTCTGAAAGCTACTCGATAGCCTAGGTCACGCTAAAAACACGCCTGAGTGAAATTAACCGCGGATTTGAATCCGATTTCAGAAAATGAAAATTCTGTCATGTCACAATTAATTTTAGGAACGTTGACTCAATCTTAGAAGATTTTTCTGAAACCCAATACTTTTTGGGAAAAAGTTGGCATAGGACCGTTTTTGTTCAGAAATCGAAGGTCGTTTATGATCATGAATTTTGGATGCAAGATGGATCTATTGACGAGAAAAATTATCAATTTGATAATTGAGGTGCCAAGTGAATTTGCAAGGACCAAATGGGATTGGATTGTAAAGGAATTAAGTCCAATTGAAGTCAAAATGTTGCAAATTCGTAACTCCCCCATCTACCACCATTTTGGACCATTTCAAGGTTGCAAAGAGAGGCCTTGGTGGCCTAAGGAGAGCCAAGGAAGGTTGCATGGCCATAAATGGTCAAGGGGACAAAGCCTTGGAAGATTTGGCCAAGGAGACCCCACCAAGCCAAACTTGCCCCTCACTCCTTCCCCTCTCTCCTCCTTGCCATCCACCCCATTCCTCTCTCTCCTCCTTGCCTTGCTCGACACACAAGCAGCCAAGGAAGACCAACAAGGAAGCCACCGAATTGCCTGGAGTGATCGCCACCACACGTCATCGCCGTTTCCGCGAGCCGCCATCCACGTGAGCAACCCGCACGCCTAATCACCCTTCTCGCCTCCTCACGCGAATCCAGCAACTGTTTCAAATCTATTGGAGCTCGTCCAGAGCTGTCCTAGTCCCGTTCGACCCCTCCCCCCCCCTTCTAGATCAGAACAGAATGGATATTTTGAGGTGTTTCCGGACCTCGAAACTTAGGCTCGCTTTGGAGAAAATCGACCCCCACAACGTTCCCATTAGTTTGATCCGACCCATTCATTAATCAAGTGATTTTTGTTCACTAATCCCTTATTAGTAGGCTAATAATGCTTAGGGTTTTGATTAGATTTAATTAAGTGCAATTAGGTGAATGTATTAGTTTAGAGTAATTAAATTAGAGACTTATCAATGCATGTTAGGCAAATGGTTGGTGTAGTTAGCAAGGTAATAGGCTCTATTATTTATTGAACAAGTCTCGGAAATTTTCCAAGTCCGTTTTGGTTTCCAATTAGGCATTAAGGGCCTAAATTGGATTTATTGCATTTATTTAATATGTTCCGTAATTATTTAATTATTTTTTTATTTTTTGAAGATTACGCTAGGATAGTCGATGACCAGAATTTTATGCTGAGTATGATGGTGTGATCCATTTATTTATTTGAGTGTTGAATTGTGCTGAATGGAATTAATTATGATTTTAAGATTTTATTCCTAAATTAATTAATTTTGGTAATTAATGGGAAAATTATCAAGCATCGGTTTACAGCGCCAAAAATATGTTATGGGTTGTTGAAATTGATGGGATGTTCAAACAGTGAAATCGTTATATTTTGGCTAAGGCCAATCATGTACCCACACATGATTATTTTTAACGGGTACTCTTAACCCAAGGAAAATAGGCCAAGATACTGTGTTAATTGAGAAATTTATTTGAGGAGTGTAATGTTGTTGGCCATGGGTGAATAATCGTATGACATTGTGGGTGAGATCGAGAAAACTGCCGAAGTACGGTTATGTCCATTGGACCGTAGGTTACCACCTAATCTAGGTTGTGCTCGTTGAGCCATAATTCAGCACAATCATCGAATTTGGAATCGGTTGTGTCCACTGAGTCATAATTCAACATTAACCGCCGAAGAATTTGTAAGCCATGCATGATAAGCTGTAATTCAACATTACCACCGAAAAATCAGTAAGTCATGCCCGCTGAGCCGTAATTCAACATTACCAACAAAGTTTTAGTCAGTTGTGTTTGCTGAGCCATAATTCAGCGTTGAGGTTGAGTATTTGAGATGAGCATATAGGCCATGCTCGTTGAGCCGTAATTCATCATTGAATTCGAGTAAATAAGATGAATCAACCAAGAAATGGTCAAGATGACATGTAATCGACTAGGTTGATTGATAAATGATTTGATCTGATGCTATGAATTGATTGAGTGATGTGATATAAGGTATCTGTAAATAACATTGATTTGCAGGATGAAATTGAGGTCAAGGTAAGTCCTCTGACTCATGTTATGCTTAGGCAGCCTTTATGGTATATTGGCTTCTTAATCGGGTCTTAAGGGGTAGAACTTGACGAAATGTTGTCTCAATAGTTATTGTATAACCATTTTCAAGCCCCTAATTGAAAGCGGTGGGGAACTTGTGTGACATCCTAGATTTTTAGTCTTGTTCCCTATTAGATAAATCGGATATTTCATCGACACGCTTATAGGGCTATTCTCATAACTGATTACTCTAGAGATAACTAGACTATACAGGGAAGTTATTAAGGAATTTTAATGCAATAGACTTGAGAATTCGACTAGGAATCGGCTTCTCAACCGTGCTCATTTTTAGAGGTCATTAAGGCACCATATAAAATCGATTTGAGATCAGAGATAGGTCTATTCGACTGAGATGTGTGGCTAATTATGGGTGATATCACTAAATGGAAAAATTCTCGTCGATTGACACTAGACTGATTTTTCTATCGTTTTGGGACCTTGTGTCCATATTTGAATCCTCGAGATTTTCACGACAACCAAGAGTAGTCAATGTGTCAAGTGGGTTCATTATTCATTATGGCTTGAAGAAAATCGACACAGGTCATTTGCACTAAAAATCTCCTAAAACAATTAGTAGCCTAGATCATGCTAAAAACGCACCCCAGTGAAATTAACCGTGAATTCATGTTCGAATTCAAAAATTGAAGATTCTGTCATGTCACAATAAATCTTAGGAACGTCTACTCAATCTTAGAAGATTTTTCTACAATTCAAGACTTCTTGAGAAAAAGTCGGCATAGGACCGTTTTTGTTCAGAAAAAGGTCGGGATTGTTTTTTATCACAAATTTGGGAAGCATGATGGATATATGGGTGAGGAAAAAAATATCGATTTGATCGATGGAGGGTCAATTGAATTTATTGAGGCCGGTTTATGATGAAACAAGTATGACCAAGTGTCCAATTGAGAGAAATTTGTATCAAATTCATATACCCCCTTCCCTTAGCCTTTTAGACCATCTCAAGTGTCCTTGGACAAGCTTTGGTGGCTCATTGTGAACCAAGGAATGATGCTTGGCTAGGAAGAGATCAAAGGGACAAAGCAATGGGAAATTGAGGCAAGTGGAGCCCTTGTCTCCTTATCCTTCTCTCTCCCTCATCTCTTCTCTCTTTCCTCACCAATCGGCCAAGCACTCCTCTACCTTGCCATTTTCGAACCAGTAGAGGAGGAGAAACCGAGCAGCTTGCCAACAAGCTGCTCATCACCGCCTCACGCCGCCGTTCGCACCATCGGACTACTCGCCATCCACGAACGCCACCACCTATACCACGGCCTCTTTCTCATCCTCACGCCATCCTAGCCACCATCCAGCAGCTTGTGGAGCCACGCCGGAGCTCCTACAGCCATGGTGGGTCGTCGCCACCACACTCCAAGTCGCCAAAGTCCCCCACCAGTCCACCGTTGTCCTCACTGCACCGAACCAACTTCATTTCCCCTGTTTTGCAGCTCAAAACAGCAAGCAGAAAAAGTGGGTATTCTAGTGGCTTTGTGGCCCGTTTTGAGGTTGATCCCGACTTCGAAACCTAGGCCCGCTTTGGAGAAAAGCGACCCCCGCGACATTCCCGTTAGTTTGATCCGACCTGCATGTTAATCAAGTAAGTTTTGCTCACTAATCCCTTAGTAGTATGCTAATGATGCTTATGGGTTGATTATATTTAATTAAGTGTAATTATGTAGATAGATTAGATTAGAATAATTAAATTAGAGACTTATTGATGTATGTTAGGCAAATGGTTAGCGTAGTTAGCAAGTAAACATGTTCTATTATTTATTGAACAAGTCTCGGTAATTTTCCGGGCTCGTCTCGGCTTCCAATTACGCATCATTGGCCTAAATTGGATTTATTGTAATTATTTAATAATTTTCAGAATTATTTAATTATTTATTTATTTTTGAAAATTAGGCTGGGATAGTCGATGACCAGAATTTTATGCTGATTATTGTGGTACAGTCTGTTTATTTATTTGAGTGCTAAATTGTGTTGAATCGATTTAATTCTGATTTTTAGGATTTTATTCCTAAATTAATCAATTTTAGTAATTGATTGGACATTAACCAAGCGTCTGTTTATAGTGCCAAAAGTATGTTATAGGCTATTGAAAATGGTGGGACTTATGAAAAATGAAATTGTTATATTTTGGCTAAGGCCAACCGTGTACCCACATACGGCTATTTTAACGGGTATGATAGAATGTGAGAAAGAATGCCATACTACGTCGGCTCGATGACAAAGGATGTCACCTCGGAGAAGGACGTTATATTTTGTTGGCTCATCAATTAGAATGTGAGAAAGAATGACATACTACGTCGGCTTGATGACTAAGTATGTCATCTCGGAGAAGGATGTTATATTTTGTTGGCTCAGCGATTCGATATATCACATTTGAGAAAGTACATGGGCTCGTTGACCAAGTATGTCAACTTGAAGAATGCACGTGGGCTGGGTGATTAGGCAAGTCATCTTGGAGAATGCACGTGGGCTCGATGACTAGATATATCATCTTAGAGAATGAATAGTATATTATAACGGCTTAGTGACTTAGTGTGTCATCTCGGAGAATGAATCGTATAATATACTGGCTTTGTAACTCAATAGGTTATCTTGGAGAGTGGATGATATTGAATATACCAACCAGGGAAATGTCGTGATGACATGTAATCAACTAGGTCGATTGATCGATGATTCGATCTGTTTGGGTGATGTGATGTGATCGTGGATATTTGATATATATACTGACTTGTAGGAAGGAATTGAGGCCAAGGTAAGTCATCTGACTCATGTTGTACTTAGGCAACCTTTAGAGTGTATTGGCTTCCTAATCGGGTCTTAGGGGGTAGAACTGACTGAGACGTAGTCTCATCTTGGTTGTGGGATAACATTTCAGGTCCTTAAGTGCAGTAGACCTGGATTTTGAAGATCTCGGAAGTCTGGTGCAGTCTATTGAAGGCTGCAGTTGGAGTGTGGAGGATGATGAAGAGGAGGACAAGGACCCATAGTTTGTGGAATCCCCATCCCTACTTGCAGACCTTGATTCTGAACTTGTTTAAGTTGAATCTGATTTAGTAGTCTATTTTATATATATGTGCACTGGTTTGCAATGTATATAAATGTTGTTGTTTTTGAAAGTTCAGAATACAGTCCTACTTTCCTATCCCATTGCTTTATTATTTGGGAATTATTATTATATGCTTCTGCATGCATATTAAAATGAAAGGGTCGGCAATGCGTCCTAGGACGTTGTTATTAATCAACCAAGATGAGGGATGGGTGCGTGCCCGAGGATTGGGCCATGACAACCCGAAGCTCGAAGTTCAGAAGGTGAAGCCCGGAGAATTGGCGAGCATGTCTGACTAGCTAGTCCTAGGACATTTCCCTTTTGTTGAAAGCCAATTCATTTTTATAGGCTTTTGTGTATAAACCTATGTGTTTATAAAAATGTATTTTGTGAAAAATTGGCCCCACTTTCTTATTCCATTGTTTTATTATCTAGAGATTATTTATATACTTCCGCATGCGTATATTAAATAAATTGGTCAGCGATGTGTACTGGGACGTCACTATTAATCAACCAAGAAGGGATGTGCACGAGCTCGAAGGATCGGAGTGTGACATTAGCTAATTTTGGTACCTCCAACTCACTTTGAACTCTCACTCATATTGGCGCTCGTTCTCCTAATTGTTGTGATCTAATTTCTCTTCCCTGCTAAAATCAAGGATTCACTGATATCTGCATGACTATCACACTATCTATAGTTATCATAGTAGATATTAATACCAGATATTTCGCACTTTTAAATACTTAAAAACTCATACTAGGAAAGCTTCGTCTTCCTCATTTGATACTTCGTGGTACCCACTCTCCTCTCCACTTAGGCATCGGACGGCCAATCCGGATCAACATCCGATAGCGTCCCTCGTGTTCTTAGATGCATGTCCTTCTAGAGTTGGAGGCCTTGACGAATTCAACAAGACTCAGAGACCCACAGATTTGATAATTTCAATGATAATGGGCTTCTCTTCTATTGGCCCAAATTGGACGATAAACTACCATTAGTTGCGCCTATGAGTGCTAAAATGCAATGGTCATCAGTCGTTAGGCAAAATACTGAGCAACGGCATAGTCTTACGAAAACTTTTGTAGCACTCAATAGACTTTAACATCTTTAATACTTTGTAGTCTTCTTCTTGACAATCCATCAATGTGGTTGGGCAATTAGTGAATTGGGTCATTTTTCTTTCACGAGGTCACAAGTTTTATTCATGCGTAATCAAATGCTTAATAGCTTGGGCTAAGTTATCTAATTGCGTCTCACTAACTGTGGACATATGGATTGCAAGTGATACAGAGTGGTTATAACCTAAATGGAACATTTCACCTAAATGGAATATTTGATAGTGAGTGTGGCATCTTATGTTGAAGCATAGAAATAATTGCTAGCGTCAATTGCTTCATCTCGCTTTTTTCTTACCAAATAAAAAAGTTATTCTTGACAAACAATCGGTACTCTATTGGCGCTCTCTCCACGTATTATAGCTTGATAGAAAGTCACGAGGAAAAGAAATTTCAGACGAAGGAATGAATAATTCCCTTGTCACGCCCAGAAACCCCCAGGCGTATTTCCCTTTGATTTCCACCAATATAGCTTGTTATGTTTGTTGTCACGTGAGCAGGTGGCTTGAGGCTTTCGGGATCTCTATTTTTTTTTTTTTTTCCTAATACGACATATAGGTCTCAACTTAAATTGGCAAAATATGTAAGAATTATTGTAGCTCACATGATATGATTTATTATATGGTTTAATAATTATTGAAATGCTATAAAATTAAATATTGATTATGAGAAGTTGTGACTCTAATAAAACGAAATGGTATAATCTCAAGAGAAGTTACTGCTTTTCCTAAGAGGTGAAACTTTTATGGAAGTTAAAAGGTGTTTTGATAGAATGCACTTATTGATAGAACAAATAAATAGAATCAGGTCCTTTCTCCACCCATATATATAACAATAACTAAAAAGAATTTGGTATTCTCTCATCCATCGATAGAATACATTAAAGAATAGTGGGTTAAGGGAGAGAAATCGGATTTCTTCATTTGATTCAAGTTCTTTGGTTTTTACAACGATTATCATCAAGGATAACGTTATGGATAAATGTATGACTTCATCTATTTGTGAAAATCATGAGGATAAAAAATCATTGTTTTCTTTTGAATTTCCGCATAAAGAATTATATGTATCTTCTAACAAAATATAATTATGTACGTTAATAAATTGCAATTTCATTTGAAGATTTGGAAATTGAGAGTGAAATGACCAATAAAAAAATGTATTTTTTTATGCTAGTTTTCCCCCATCAAATAATATTTTTCTAAATTGGCGGATCGAAGGTTGGTCCTGGCGATTAGTTTCCGTTTTCTCGATACAAGTAAGCAGGAAACCCAAGCAACCCTAAGCATGGGATTAGAATATAACAGTCAATAAACGTCTTCTTGAATTGATTTCTTCTTCTTTTCGCCTAGTCTAGAGTTGTTCAAAGGAATAGTATGCGACTTCAGCGTATCAATAGCTAGGGAAAACAATAATAAATAACAATATCGATAAGAGTAATAAATTAACAATAAGAAAAGTAAGAAAATGGCCAAATTACTCACGTGGATTTTAACCTCCATCCCCCAACAATTTATGCTATTTAAAATGGCATTCTCAGTTTCTTTTTTCTCAAGAAAAGAAGTCGTTTCGAGTTGAAATTATCTAATTCAATTTAATTTCCAACTTTTTCTATGCTTTTGTTATTCGAATTTGATGTTAGTTCTGTATCAATCAATAAACTAGCAAGCTTTTACTTTTTTAGACTACCGTCCCTCTCGTTCTCATTAGATGACTTCGTTTAATCGAACCGATGATCATCAGCAAAGAGAGATAAAGTCATCATCTCGTGACCACGTCTCCCATCACAACTCGTGCAAAGACTTTTAAGTCTTCTTCAGAGCAAGGACTTAATATTGCTGAATTACAATCCCGACTTGCACTAAACTAAGTATGAGTTTTTTTTTTTTTTTTTTTTTGGTAAAATAAACTTAGTATGAGTTCGTTGCCAAAAAAGTGTAAAATTCAACAAATGCACAACAAAGTCCTTCTTTTGATTTTTTTTTTTCGAGCTATATTTTCTCTCCATTTCTATATCATATATATAAAAGCTGTCGTCAAGAAAAAGAATTTTAGCACGGGGATAGGCGCCGTTAAGTAAATCCTACCTGATCATAAAGTGACTACCATTTTATTTTTATTTTTTTATTAGAAAGTTCAGCTCAAAAGTTTAAATTAATAATTGGAGAGGTTCACGAAATAAATTTGGGTAGAATGTGACTCCATATCATTTTAGAAAGTCCAATTTAAAAACTTAAATCGATTGCCTTATTGGGAGTCTTTGCGCTCCTCATGTGCTGTAAGAGCAAAGAAGGTAGAGAGCATACATAGACAAATTATTTCTTACCTAAGATCTCACAGTCTGATCAAGTTTGATCTGAAGCCTTACTTGTTCGATTTTTTGATTCGATGGAATAATTGGGTAGCATCTATCAAGAGCATCCCGACCATACCCACATTGGCGAAATCCGACGATTGGATCTGATATACATAAATATCTATAATTTGATTGGAATTTCGTAAGCTTTCAATCAGGTGGCACCGTTTGAAAGTTGAGTTTGCGAGCTTTCCGGATAATCATGAATTACTTCAATTAGATCTAAGACGAGACATCGCAAGCCAAAGTTTGGTAAATACTCGGTAATAAGGACGAAACAAGAATAGGAACAATATAAGGCCAGAGGGCTGACAAAGAACTGCATGCGAACTTCCCCAGTCTGATTGAACTGGAACCAAACTGAGGGTGAGTCTGCTTTTAGTTTACTGATGAACAACCGAAGTTCACCTGGTATAGTCGTCAAAAACACAGGTCGCGCTCGTGTGTTGTATTCCAGTTATGAGATTGGGATCCACGTACTTCCTAGAAACTGGAAATCATAAACTTTTCGTCGCCATGAGAATCGCACAAATACTAATGTCGGACAGAGGAGATTCATGCGTTCGAAGTTGTGCAGCAGAATTAGCTAATGGCTCATAGTTTCCAGTATCAGCAAGACTAGAGGTGGCGATTCCAATGGCGGACATGACAGCAACGCTTAAATATGACTGCAATTTAGTGACAGAAAGACGAGATCGAAGCAATATGATGTGAATTAACTTTGAAACTAACAAGATTTGATGTGTTTTCACTAACTTTTAATGACAAGCACTTTGTAATCACATCAAGAATAATATTAGGACGATATAAAATGACATGGATAACCAATGCAAATATACTGACATGACAACAATTGCTCAACAAGTGAAGCCTCTAATATTAACTCAGTCTTCCAAGTTTATGTTCTCTAACGGATTAAACATGAATGAACGATGTGCCGATAGCCTTTGAGAAACTTGGTGCATGCTCGGACGATGCTCCGGTTTGGGACTCAAGCATGAAAAGGCGATCTTCATCACGAGAGCAACTTCCCCTAGCAAATCGGCAGCCTCAGGGTATGGAATCCTCTGATCCAAAACTTCTTTCAATGAGCAATGAGGAATCATCGAATCACTTGATGATGGTAAAGATGCGGACAAGAGAGATGATATGACATTGCCTGGATGTCTTCCCATTATCACTTCCATTGCTACCACTCCAAAACTATAGATATCACATTTCTCATTCACTTCCATTGTGTAGGCGAGTTCTGCAAATAGAAAGAAACGGCTTTTTTTCTCACTTGATCTTATCAATGTGTCCCATTCTGTTCTTTTAGTCTTGAGGTGCACATTTAAGTAAGTGAAACCAGTCTAAAGAAACCTCGTATTTGGACCGACCCTTAAATGTCAAACAGAAACAATATGAATTTATCCATATCCAATTAATAATGTACTTGTGACCAAAAAAAATTAATCATGTACTCATGTTGTATCCTTATCCTAAGAAGAGGACTTTTTTTTTGGGGACTCTTAACCATATGAATCTCTTCTTTGTTCCGACTATTATTGTTTTTTGAACAAATAATATGTGAGGATAAATTTGTTTACAAAAATTCTCCTTAACTCTTCTCTACTGCAAATGACCTTGTATTTTTCATTAGATTTCGAAGTGATTTTAATAATTCTCATTCACTAAAAACAATATTTCGTTTTATCTGTTAGCGTGACTTATATTTCAGTAACTCTGCTCAAAGGAAAACACGTGAAGAACGTTGAGTTTCTATGTTAGGTATATGTTAACAAAAGGAGACAGATAATTCACATATCATTAAGTAGGATTCGCCGAATGTGAGAAACATCACATAGTTATGAATGAAAAAGAGTATAATCTCATGAAAGGAATTAACCTGGAGCTGCATATCCACATGTGCCTGCAAATGAAGTCCAGTTGGATGAATCAGGTTTTATAACCTTAGCCATGCCAAAATCAGAGACATGAGCTTCATATTCTTCATCGAGTAAAATATTCTTGGTTGAAATGTCTCGATGAATTATTGGAGGACAGCATTCATGGTGCATGTAGGACAAAGCATTAGCTATGCCTTTAACAACATTCACTCTCTTATTCCAGTCAAACATTCTTATCCTTTGTTCACTCTTCAGAATATCTTCCAAGCTGCCCAATTCAAGATACTCATAAACCAAAAATGAATGGCGAGAGCTTGAACAAAAGCCATACAGCTTGACAATATTCCGGTGTCGGGTTTCCATCAAAGCATGAATCTCCCTTTCGAATGCTTTTTGACTAGCCATTTCAACATCTGGTTCTTGATTCAGTTTTTTAACAGCAACAATCTCACCCGTTTGCAACTTGGCCTTATAAACAATCCCTTGTCCTCCCATGCCAATGCAATATTTGGCATTGAATTCGTCGGTGGCTTCAATAATGTTCTTATACACCGTTCTTCCATCATAGCTCCATATTTCCAACATACGTTCACTGCTCACTTCTATCAAGTCAGTCTCTCCGTGCCTTGTTCTTCGGTATACAATACATGAAATTCCCACAGCAAGAAACAAAGCAAGTAGGCAACCAGAAGTAGGGAGTAAAATGAGCAGCAAATTTTTGTCTCTGTCTTTCCCTTTTGTTGCTGTCCCTGGACAATGCATGAGACCTGTAATTTCTCCGCACAAGCCTTTGTTCTCTGTTACAGTAGCAATTGTAGCATTATGAAAGGCTGGGATATTTGGTAAAGGACCCTCTAACTCATTATAGGATACATCCACAGATGTCAGGCTTGTCATAGCATCCAAAGTCGGTGAAATTGAACCCCATAGTTGATTGTGTGAGAGATTGAGTGTTTCCAAACTGTGCAATGTTCCAAGTTGTAGAGGTATATCTCCAGTAAGGAAATTTCGACTTAGATCTAGACTTTGAAGAAAGTGCAGGTTGCTGATCTCAATTGGAATGCTCTGCTCAAGATTATTTCTGCTTAAATTTACATACCAAAGGTTCAAACACTGGCCAAGTTCTCTGGCGATTGAGCCACTTAGCTTGTTTCCCGCAACATTGATTTCATTTAGATCAGTCAATGCTCCCATTTCGCGAGGAATATGGCCTGTGAGATGGTTGCAGTCCAGCCAAAGCTCTAGAAGAAGCTGCAATTTTGCAAGTTCTTTTGGAATTTCCCCAACAAGATTATTCGAAGATACATGTAATACATGCAATCGAGTCATCTTTCCAAGATCACGTGGTATCATGCCTGATAATTTATTGTTGGAGATTTTCAGGCTCGTCAAATTGCTCCATGTGCCCAATCTTGCTGGAAGCTTTCCGTAAAGTTCATTATTGCTCAACTCAAGGTAATCCAAGTAGGGGTATGTGCCAAGAACATCAGTAATGTTGTCCTTTAGCTGGTTATTTTGGAGCCTTACTCTATGCAAACTTGTACAATTTTTCAGGCTTCTTGGTAGCAGTCCTGTGAAGTGATTGTTTTGAGCAGTGAAATTTTTAAGAACTTGACCGTTGCATATATCCGGTGGCAATTGGCCGACAAACTGGTTATTGCCTAGATGTATGCCTGTGAGGGATGTGAGATTGTTGATCTCAATTGGAAGAGAGCCTCGAAGGCTATTCTGAAATAGAGCCAGAACGACAAGGAGTCCTAGTCTTCCCATCTCTTTTGGAATCGAGCCAGACAACTTATTTTGGTACAAGTACAATTCTTGGAGATTGCTTAAGTTTCCAATACTAGAAGGTATAGGGCCAGAGATGTTGTTTCCAGTAAGGAACAAGACGGTCAAGTTGCCCAACTTCCCTATTGTTTCCGGGATAGATCCGGTGAGATTATTTTCTGGCAGCTCAAAATGTACGAGGGATCTCATTCCTCCAACTTCTTCAGGTATGTGGCCAGAGAGTTGGTTTCCATAGAAGTGAAGAAACGCTAAAGTACTCAAGTTTCCAAGAGTTGTGGGGATAGATCCACTGAGGTAATTGTCTGATAAATCAAGCTCACTCAGAGA
Source organism: Eucalyptus cladocalyx (assembly GCA_017140615.1). Classification (NCBI taxonomy): domain Eukaryota; kingdom Viridiplantae; phylum Streptophyta; class Magnoliopsida; order Myrtales; family Myrtaceae; genus Eucalyptus; species Eucalyptus cladocalyx. The sequence continues at coordinate 51,471,839 of CM029521.1, forward strand.
CCCCAACATCCCTATTTCTACTGGAATGGACCCGATAAGACTATTATTGGAAAGCTGTAACTTCATCAAGCTGCTCATGTTTCCGATGGAAGAAGGAATGCGGCCAGTGATGCGGTTGTTTTGTAGAAACAGATATTTGAGAGATTTGAGCATTCCTACTTCTCGAGGGATGAACCCAGAGATCTTATTGTTTAGAAGGTATAGGCCAGTCAAGTTACTCAAACTTCCTATAAAACCAGGGACTGGACCTGTGATGTTGTTCGATGACAATTCCAAAACTTCTAGAGACCGCAATGATCCTAGTTGGGTCGATATCTCTCCAGAAAGGTAGTTTTGAGACAAGTCCAGGTAAGTGAGCTTGGAAAGATTGCCGATGCTCGAGGGGATGTTTCCGAAGAGCAAGTTGTTGGCAAGTTTAAGGGTGACCAAGTTTGGCAATGAGGAAAAATCGAGATTATGAAGCATACCGCGGATGGCAGAGCTCGATAGGTTCAAACAGATGATGCTCCCCAGAGGATCGCAACTGAGTCCTTGCCAAGAACAAGGGTTGCCACCATTCCACGAGGACAAGATAGAGCGACTCTCGTTGCAGAGCTTAGATTTCCATTTCAGGAGTGCCTCCACTTCCTGATCTCTTGTTTGGCTGGTTGAAAGAACGACGGCCATTAGAGGAAAGCTTTCGGGAGAAGCAAGGTGAGGCACTTCTTGCATAAAAAGCATGAGAAGGACATAAACTAGGAGAAGCATCGGGAGTTGTTTCCGAGATGAAGACGCCATTCAACAAGATACTTTAGGCTATGAGGAGGGGGCTTTTCTTGTTTCGATGGCCGTGGGAGTGTAGATGGACCAAGTTAGGCCGAGGTACTTGTAGTAGAACGAAGGGGGTATCTTTATGCCATCTAAGACCTGGTCAATATTGGTTCACGCTCTAAGCTTACCCAGTCCTCTCAATGACAACTCTTATCTTGATAATTTTGGCTTTTCTTGCTTGAGGAAATTAAAATCCTGTGCCATTTCAAGAATGACTTTCATATAGCATAAATCGTCCATGGAAAAGAAAGCGTTTCCTTCTTGAATCCGATGCCATTTGACCACTCAGGATTAGTCCGCCATCCCACTTTCTTAATTTGTGCATATTGACGCCTTTCTAAAACCATCTTCTTAACTCGCAAAGCGAATTTAGCAACTTCAGTAGTGGGCGACGAATAATAAATGGTTTAACAACGACAAGTAACAAGTATGTTTCAATTATTCAAATAATATTTTCAATATACCTGAAGGTTTTATATAATAAATAATGCCTCGACCATGTTCAAACACAAAATAGAATGTGAGGAACAAATAAAAGACGTCTCCCACTCATACCACGTTAAAGCAAGTCCATAATACCCGTTCTCTGAAAAAGGAATGCCACTTTTGCTTTTCACGAAGAAACGTATGTGTTTATCAAAATTTAAAGTGTTAAAATTACTTTCGACAAGAAAAATGCTATAATTCTTGACGCCCTTATTATAATTTCACAATTATAGGCCCTTTGTAGAATTGATTTTTTTTTTTTTTTTTTAATGGATGGACACTCTAAAACTTTCTATCAACAAATTTAATAAGACTCATGGAAACCATCTCTTCGTATGCTCTCTAAAACTTTCAATATCATTTTTATCCTTTCATGATATTCACTCATTTGTAAGACATGTTCTATTAATATTTTTTTTAGGGTCGATAATGTTCTCATCATTAATTTACTATAAATTTAAAAATATTTAAAACATCATCTTAGTTATCTCTGATTATGCATTTTATAATAAGAGTCACTTGGTGATATTTGTGTATGACATATGGAAATGTAATATGCTACAAATATTTTTTCGTCCGCCATAAACATAATGAAATGGTGGTCTATAAGCATTATGAAATTATGGTTTTCTATTTACAAGAAATTTTTTGTTTATATCCTAGTATTCATTTATTTGTAAAATTGAAAAGTAATTTCTTAATAATCCTCTAATGTTATTTATTAATCAAATATGAGCTATCATTTTATATATAGTTCTTTTTATAATCGTTTGACATCATTTATTTGATAATATATATATATATATATATTTTTTTCTTTTTGTATTGTATATCTACATAGTATGCAACTCTCTTTCACAATTATACTAATTGCAAAGTGATAAGATCGATTATGCATTTACTCATAAGGGTCATCAACTTTTCATTCATGTTTATTCATCAAATACGCACAATCATACATGACCCTATAACGTTATACAATAAGATAGTTTTTAAAGACAGGTTCTTTTGTTTAACTTGATAGCATTTATTTTATTGATCTCATAATATAAAAAAAATCATGCATAATCAAAATTTTCTATTAATCCTCTAATATCATGTCTTTATTAAGTAGAATGTATCATGTTATATAACTTAAGAAAAAAAACTTATCCTCTAATATCCTTTATTTAGGGAACATGCACTATCATGTTGCAAAGCCCTTCTAAGTTAACTGTTTTCTTCAATTGATTGTTTGTGTTAATAGATAATTTGTTATTAATTTTCTAATTTCCATCTGTACATAAAATATGTGTTATGATCTAATTTTGATCATTCCATATATCTTTTTTTTTTATATGGGCCTATCATGTCATGTAATATTTTTAAAAATTTTTAGTATAATTTATTTGTGAAATAGGGCAAAAAATGCTTTTTCAAATGGATATCATAAGTTACTCGTGATGGGAATGATACCAATATAGGACTTTACACTAATCAACTACAAAATAATTGGAATTATATTATATGTAAGGTTTAGATAATACGAGTCGTGAATACTTATGCATTTTAACATAATCATATATCTCTCTCAACATATATTATTTTCATTCCAGTGACTTTCCCAAAAAGTGGATATTTTTTTTCTATTGTTTGGGGTGGTATTTGCTCTGTTTCTAGGTGTCTATGTGTTGGAATGGACCAAGTACAACCAATTTATGGAAGAGAAATTGACACAAAAGTTCACGTCCCACTTGAAGAGATGGTGATTTTGGAGAAGATTACTTTATTTGGTGAAACACGGCATTGAAGAAGACGGGGCAAATTCCCAATGGGGACAGACCCTTGACGTCAACAGAGGACTGGACCATCAATTCTGTTCTCCTTGGCCAACTACCGTTATATTTTACATTAATATGTGCAATGCACATGATATATTTAATATGTGCGGTCCTTTATTTGCAAAGACTTGGTAGTCTCTTTTAGAGTAAGGACCAGGATGGAAGTCAATTACACAAAAACATAATATTGCCAAAATATGATCGAAACCTGCATTAGAAAACTATGAATTCATTGCCAAAAAAGCATGAAACTCAAGAAACGCAAAGGGAAGATCTATTTTCGATTCTGTTCTTCTTTTTCGAAAATACTGATGTTGTTTTGAGCTATACTTCCTTTTTGCTTTTATGTAGAAGTCGTTATCATAAATCAGTAAGCCATCATCAAGAAAATTCCTCTGAAGGATCGTACGAGATCCGTCAAGGACGGAAGATGCGATGGAAGAGAAAGTGACCCTAAAGCTCCCATCCCTACTCTGTTTTTTTGGTCGAAAGCCATCCCTACTTGAAACGATAGTGAAGTGATTTGGAGAAGACTCCCCACTCAGGTGAAACACAGCAACAGAAGAAGACTTCCCCGCGTACATGTAGCATGAAACACGATTCCAAAGCTACAAGAAAAGTGGTCGACTTGACTTGATTTTTCATCAGTAGGCGTTATCTTTTTTTTTTCTTTCTTTTTTTCTTTTTTGTTTGATTTCTGGATCTTCTGGCATCAACGTTTGTTTTACGTCTTTGGGTCCCTTGTTTTCGTTGATTGATTCATGGTAATGTAACTTTATTGCACACATGGATGACATTATCCTAAAATATGAATTCTAAATTGCTTGATAAAGAATTCACCACTACTGACCTGGTTATTCTGTTGATTGAATAGTTAGATGTAGAAGTCTAGCATTTTCTAACGATTTTTCTTGTTATGCTTGCGTACACATGGAAAGTTTGCTCTACTTTAATTGATCTCACTTTTTGATTGATCATTCCATGATGACTTAACTTGATTCTCTTCTCAATGTCTTACATAGCACGCCAAGCTCGTCTGGACAATTGATCATGTGTGCATCTCAATAGTAGTGGCTAAGAAATGCATTGAAAAGACCTCTAAGGGGAGAGCCAGTCTTCAAAAAATTTATTGTAAATTGGGGAATACAGAGTTTACAATCATTTAAGTGTTTTCCAATTTTAAATTATACCAAAGATAAAACTTACTAGTGTTATCTCGCAATATCACATTCTCAATGCACATTGCACTAGATAATTCCTGCACAATTTTTATCTCTCGTCAAACTCTTGACATCTAATTATTCTACTTCTCTTCCTATTTTTTTTTTCCTTTTCATCCATTTTTACTTTTACGTGGTACATGCTTCTCTTAGAGTCCAAGAGCAATGCTTAGCTTTGTCGAAGTTTTGTATGCTTAGCAAAATCCATTGCAATTGGATATTGGACTTTAATGATGGAATTGAAAGGTAAAGTGTGAAATCATGGAAGAAGAAAGTGAACTCTTGTCATGGTCGCCAGAATTCTAGTAGATTTCTTTAATTACTCAAAGTTCTATATGGTTTTTGCATCAAAATAATCTAGTCTACGTGAGATAATTCAGTTTTCCTCCCCTCTTCTTCTTGTAATACAAATGGATTTATCAATTAACAATCATCAACTATGGAAATGTATACTTATTGGTCCACACAACTCATGTAGTGAAACAACATGGAAATTGACGAATCTTGCCTTTCAAATCTAACATGAGAAGGAACTATTAGAGATATCGATGAGAAATGATAAAGAAAATGAGAGATTTAGGTGATTTCATCCGAGTATTGATATTATTCAATAAAAAGAGTCAATTAAAAAAATCAGAAAGTAAATCTGAAAAATACAGAACTTATAATCCCTGGAGTATTTCTCAATCCTAAATTATATAGAGTAAAACCACAAATGTTATCTCATCCTATTTGTTCCAACACGCCTGCAATAGGAAATTCCCACAGGATTTTTCCCTTTTGGTGTAGACGCAGAAAACTTTCCGACATCTAGTTATTCTACTTCTGCTTTTTTGGCCTTTTATCCTCATGTTTAGCACCCCGGCGGAGGATTCATAATTTATCCCTTAGACACGTTTCAATCTGCAGTTGATGGTGGAAAAGGGGGAAAGAGATACAGAAGCTATTGATGACTTTCTCTTAAAGGTCCAGAAGCAATACTTAGCTTTTGCGAAATATCCGTGACCTAATCCGGAAAGACCTGATTTTGACCCATCATGGTCTTTTCACCTCCATCGTCCTCTTCTTGAAATGACTGCCAATTTCTTACTGTAGTTGAAACAGACTAAGAGATGGTTTATCTTGCATAAAAAAAAAAAGTTAGTGCACAGTAAATAAAAGTTAACGCTAATTAATGATCATTATCTTTTCTTTATTGGAAAATTTAAATCTATATTTATAAAAATTAACCATAGCATCATGTTTAGCATCGCGTTGAAACAATACAACCATTCATAGATGAGTTATGATTATTATTTATTTTTACTAATTTAATTTCAAATTTTTTTATGTCTTTTAAACATACTCTTTGAAAATGTATCTATTCAATTTGCAACTTTTCAAAAGGGTTGCCTTTATTCAAAAGAGTGAAATTGGTATGTTGGTTTTTGGGGTTAATAATGATAAAGTCTTTTTGAAATTTCTTTTCAAATAAAAATAGCAATTATTTCCAATTGTTTTACTTGAGATATTCGAAGAAATACTTGAATTATTATCTAGTATTCTTAATTACGAATTTATTATATTTTGGAGAAAATTTGTTAGAGACCATTAGCAATATTGTAGGGTAAATAACTCCTTAAAAAAAGTAATATCACACATTAAAATCTGATTTCATTGTTCATCCTAATTGTTTGTCATATTTCTCCAATATTTATTGCTTTCTCTCTCTTGACGTAACAAACATCTCTGCTTTAGTGCCATGCCCACGAAATTCTTTCTCTGTTCATGCTACAGAACTATTATATACCTATTTTACGTTTTACTTTTGGGCAACGTTCCTCGGTTCAATAAATGAGGACGGGTGAAAAAGAAAATTGCTCATGACAGGGTTTCTTAGTTCGGCTAAAGGGGCAAATATTAATTCCTCCTGCTACATACATCATGCCATGTTCTTACAGGGGAAAAAGGATAAGAATTCTAGTCACAAGTCTAGCAGAATCTACGAAAATTGACCTCCTTGAAGAAAGTATAAAATTTTCATACAGAAATCTTGAATGAATCAATATGGTGAGAGCCCTCTCTTGTACCGAATATACTTACAAGTATACATGAGCTATCATGTGACACCAAGGACAATGCAGTACCAAAATTTACTTTGCTATCCTTGTCATCTTTGGGGATACGAATCTTGAGAGGGCTCTCGCCAATTCACCATTCCACTCCAATTCTACCCAGATCCATATTCATAGCGACACCCATATCTATACCCAAGTTTGAAAATTTGGGCACGGTTCTAAGAAGCCACGATTCTGTGCAAGTCAACAATTCGGTAGTTCGAGTAGTTCTCTCTTTAATTACTCAAAGCTCCTGTTGGTTTTTGCACCAACAATAATATGGTCTACCTTAAAGTAATTCAATCTTCCTTCCCTCTCCTTCTAATTGAGTGAATGGACTTATAAATCCACAATCATCGGCTAAGAAAAATATTACTTACTGGTGCATATAACTCACATTACAACTTATTTTGTTAATTTGCAAAGACTTTGGGTCATTTTGGAGCAAGGACTGATCAAAAAGCGGGGGAAACTAAACTAGTATCTACGCCCAAAAAACAAAAAGCACTATTGCTTGATGAAATTCTGGAAATGCAACAACAAAGTCCTGCACAAGTCAAAAGGGTTACCCCAGTGAAGTTCAATATTGTATTTTAGAGAAGATTCTCTCCGCAAGACACGACACGTAAAGGACTTCGACGGATTCCCATACATTTGCGATTTGACGTCAACGGAAAAAAGTCATGGTAATCTTATTTTATTATACATTAGCAGGATGCCTTTACATTGCACGGGTCTAACACTATATGCTTTATATTTTGCTAAAAGTTGATGGCCAATCGAGCATTAATTGTTATCTCAAGTTAATTATTGGATACAATTAATATGATTGATATTTTTCCTCATTGCTTTACAAAATGTGATTTATTTTTCCTTCAATAAGTCTGAACAAATGCCAATTTATCTGATATTTCTTGGCAAAGCAACATTTGTGAGGAAAATTGACATTATAGTTATTTATCGATCTTTCTTGAAGAAGAAATACCTCGGCACTGGTAACTTTTTTCGTTGATTTGGTAATATACATTTATTATCATTTAATGATATTAATTTATTCGTAAATTATGTTCTAGCATTTTTGTGATGATGGGTTACATTCTTATCGATACTTTAGCAGAGACTTAGCACATATTTATATCATTATTTGTTATATATGGGCTGTCATGTTATACAATTTTTTCTATCAATTTTTTCTTTGTCAAATATAAACTACCATGTTATAATAGATACTCCTACATCGATTAGCTATTCGCAAGCATCTTGTATTTTAGACACATTTATATCACTTATTTGTTAAATATAGTCTTTCGTGTTATGTAAGCTCTTTATCGATTTGTTAATATCAATTTTCTATGCAAACCGACAAAGTATTTTGTGATAATGGGTATTCATAGAACCTTTTAATCATAACAATTAAATAATCGCTCATTATACGCTATCCTTATTGTTGAAATATACGCGGTCATGTAATAAAACCTTATAAACATATAGTTTTCTCCCTTCAATGATTTTATTATGTCAATTCATTTGTAAAGCACGTCATCTAAATTGTTTGTGATGATGGAAATTTATTTTGTTGATTTTTATAATGTTATTTATTTGTCAAATTGAATCTAATATGAGATTGAACTTTTAATATTTTATATTTCCTAATACAAGCATTATTTATTTGTCAAGTATGAGCCCAGTATGAGATTGATCTTCATATATTAATATTAATCAAATATGAGATAATTATCTTGATATTGTTAAACTCTTTTAAACCTAATCATAAGCAAGTACTCTTAAAGGACACTACCATTTTCACACCATGAATAGCTGGAAATGTATGCATACCAGCACTTTAAATTTAAACTCCTTAAATACCCTCAACATCACTTTCCTCAAAACAGCCACTATCATTTACTTGCATCTGAAGCAGCTCCATGGACCCAAAAGGCAGCCCATATCACCATTTGATTTCCTTTCCTTAGTTGAGAGTTACAATTGTGATCCAATGAGCTAAATCTTGATTGGGTTCGAAACCCCAATTTCCTCCATCTATAAGCTCTAAAAGTCACTCCTCGGAACCATGATTGTTGGCAGATTATCCATGCGTCATGAGGGGTGAAACAAAAAATTCCTCTTGCAAAATGTTATAGAGATATGATGATGGTTCCATAAATACTAGAAGAATATATCTGTAGGCTGTACTTACAAGCCGTAGAAACCAGTAATCAAGAAATCTCTCCAAGTGGGTTTTGAATATGGTGAACTAAGATAGTGAAGATCTAGAGACGATATAAGCTAATCACGGAGCAATGCAACTTAGTTGAATCAACGTCAAATCTGTAAAAATTATAAACATTTCGCACCGGAAGTCATTTTTAGGATGAGGGAAAGAGAGAGATTTTGATAGAAATATATATATAACACAAAAAAGAGACAGTGGAGAAGCATATTGTCACATAAGACATTATAAACATTTCAACCGCTAAAGTTAGGGATGAAATTAGCTAGACCTTTTCAAATATATAATATATAGGTATTTCCAAATATAATCTATACATAAATAGTTATTTTTGAAGATTTATTACCAATATTTGAATAATTCTATTATTTCTTGTACATTAATTGGAGATCTATTGCCAAAATATTCATAAGAATTAGAGATTTGTTAGGATTGGAAGTTTTCTAAAGTCAAAATCAAAAGGCAAATCATTGGGTAAAGCTCACACATGAATGTGTCACGTGGCATAATGCGGTGTGATAAATATATGACACAATGTAATTGTAAAATAAAAATTCCTTAGCTTGATAGAGATTTCACCGTAAATAACATGGATTACTACTTAATCTTTTGGATGTGGAATTTAAAATCATTTCCTTGGATTTGTCCTTGATCAAAATTTTCTAAGAAAACTTTCTATCCCATCCATATTCAAGATGTAGCTTTGAATTCTATATATGCTTCTTATATAAAGGATATGTCACCACTGTGTACCTTTCCAATTGCATCAAACTAACCTATAATGAATTGCATGTCACAAGGGTTTTGGCAATATGCTTTGAAAGAAAGCAAGAAAGAACAAGGAAGATAATGAAGATTGTGACTAGAAGAAGAAGTTTAGGGAAATTTTTTTACATTCTTTTTTTTTCTCCCGATTGTACAATGCTCTGTAAATATAGTACAAGATGTACACAACAAATGGCAATGATATATTCTACAAATCAGATCTAATCTCAACAATTTAATCTTAATCTCAATCTAATCCCTAATTGATTTTGTGCACAATCATAATCAGAAACAAGATTCTCGAGCATTTCTTCCAACACTCCCTCTCAAGCTGGTGGCTTGTAGATATCTAGGATGCCTAGCTTGCCTAACAAATATGCGTGTTGTCTTTGACGTAGAGGTTTGGTGAAGATGTCAATAGGTTGTTCTGTGGTTCAAATTCCTCTTATCTTAATTATTTCTTCCTGAATTTTTTTCTTGAGTGAAATGACAATCCACTTCTATATGGTTAGTTCTTTCGTGCAATATGGGATTTGCTGCAAACTTGAGGGTTGCATCATTATTGTAAAATAACTCTATCGAACCTTTTAGCTGTATTCCAAGATCCCGAAGCAAGCCTCGTAACCAAACAATCTCACAGGTAGCTTTCACCATAGCTCGGTATTCCGTCTCAATTGAAGATAATGATGTGGTTGCCTGCTTTTTGGTCTTGCATGAAAGAAGAGATTCTCCCAATTTAATGCAGAAGCTAGTGATGGATCTTTGGCTCATGGGACAAGTCAAATAGTCCACATCACAATATGCCGTCATCGCCATATTGCATTTCCTAGATAGGAGTATCCTGAGTCCTTGGCACTTTTTCAAATATTTCACTACTTTTAGGGCAACATTCATATGAGATTGCTTTGGATTGTGCATAAATTGGCTAAATGTCTACAAGAGACATGAAATATCAAGCCTAGTCATAGTCAAATAAATGAGTTTTCTAATAAGCTTTTGATAACTCGATGGATCTTCAAGTATGGGATCATTGTCCTAAGATATTCCTGCATCGTAATCTGTCGTAGTCAGTTTGGTGTTCTGCTCAATTGGAATAATTGCTGGTTTGCATCCCGACAATCCTACCTCTGATATAATCTCTAGCACAAATTTCCGCTGACTAAGAAAATTCCTTGGTCAAATTGGGCAATCTTAATCCCTAGGAAGTATTTAGGTGCTCCCAGGTCTTTAATGTGGAATGAGGAATGTAGTTATTCCTTAAGGTTCTTTATAGCACCTTTAGCATTGCCCATAATGAGTATATCATCAACATATATCATCAAGTAGATAGATGACATACCTTTATTCCATGTGAATAGGGAATAATTATATTTAGATCGTTTGAAGCCTATAGTTGTGAGAGCATTGGTGAACTTGGCGTACCACTGCTTCGAAGCTTGTTTCAAGCCATAAAGAGATTTACGAAGACAACATACTCTGTTCTCCCTTTGTCTCTATAGACCTTGAGGAATATCTATGTAAATCTCTTTATCCAAATCACCATGAAGAAAAGCATTTTGCATGTCCATTTGGTGTAATGGCCAATCATGGATAGCTGTAACTAATAAGAAGGAACGAACTGTGACATCTTTAACTAAAAGGGAGAAGGTTGCATGATAATCAAAACCTTCTCGCTAAGTGAATCATTTAGCCGCCAACCAAGTCTTATAACGCTCAATAGATCCATCATCACAATACTTTATTTTATATAGCCACTTACATCTGATTGCCTTTTTATTTGGGGATAGAGTGACCAAATCCCAGGTTTGATTATCGATTAGTGCTTGTAGTTCTACCAACATAGCCTTCTGCCACTATGGATCACTAGATGCCTCATTATAAGTACACGGTTCCCTTTCTTTTGATATACAACTAATGCAGTATCTATGCTTCGATGAAAGTTTATGGAAGGAAACATAAGAAGAGATCAGATAGTGAATACCTAGTGAATTGAGTGAAGCACATACATAGTCCTTTGTCCATGTTGGAGAAGTGTGGCATGACCGGAACATGAGGAGGATCCACTCGTGGTGGAGGAGCAGATGCTAGTGTTGACGTTTCCTTAGTGGTAAGTTCCAATGAGATAGGAGGAGTATCCTCCACGTTGGGCATATCCCCAAGCACGGGTTCCATAACGTTCTCCAAGGGTGAACTCTCATATGAAGTTGAGACTATTGCCAAAGGTGTTGTCAGGACATATTCAGGAGAAGGAGCTTCCTTAAATAAGAAGTGGTGATGACCTTTTGTGACGCCTAAGTGTTCATTTGATGGTTCTTTTTCACAAAATGGGAAGACATCTTCATGGAAAATGACGCCTCTACTAACAAAGAATTCACCTATTGATGGATCAAGAACACAATATCCCTTTTTTTAAAGTTGGGGTAACCCATGAATACACATCATTGAGCACAGGGACCCATCTTGTCCCAAGGACCTATGATAGTAGCGTAGCAAAAACAGTCGAAAACCCTGAAATGATCCAGTTCTAGTTTCTTCCCGAAAAGTAGTTCGAAGGGGTTCTTCCCTCTAGTATCTGAGTAGGCATACGGTTGATAAGATATGTTATAGTCACAATATATTCTCCCCAAAAGTTCTCTAGAATGGATGCCTAGAATTTCAATGCTTGTGCAACTTTCAGAAGATGGCGATGCTTGCACTCCACCACCCCATTTTGTTGTGGGGGTGTAAATGCATGAACTTTCATGTAGAATGCTGTGAATGGAGAAAAGCGAAGTGCAATCATGATTGAATAACTCCTTCCCATTATTAGTGCGGATTTGCTAGATAGATCTTCTAAATTGATTTCTTGACAAAGTGATGAACATGTTTAAATGGGAGAAAACTTGTCCTTTTGATTGCATCAGAAAGACCCATGTGGCATGAGAGTAATCGTCCACAATGGTGAGAGAATAACATGATCCATCATGGTGAGATGTGTGATAATATCCCCAAACATCAACATGAATTAATGAAAAAATATCATTAGCACGAGTTTTGCTAGAAGGAAAGGGGGTATGCGACTGTTTTGCAAGAGGGCAAACATGACATTGAGAATAAGGAAAAACAGCACTATGATGCATTCTTGAATGTATAAGGAAATGTTTATCATTGGCAGTTGCATTAGACAATGATGATTTATTCAAGGAAATGGATGACAAATCTAAATCATTGGAAAAACTGTTCCAAAAAAAAAAAAAAAACTTTTTGGAAAGACTATCCAAACCCATCAATCTGCCAGTCGAAAGAGCCTAAAAGAAGCAAGTGTCAAAATCGAAGAGTACTTGACAAGAATTTTCTTTGCAAACTTTAGACACGGAGATGAGATTAAATTGAAATTCCGAGACATAAAGGACATTTAAAAGGGTGATTTGAGGGCTAAGTTTAGTTGTGCCTGTCATTGTAACATGAGTAATTTTTCCATTTGGTAATTGCACAGAAATAGGGGAATCCACTTTTCTATGCATACTCAAAAAAAATCTCTTCTCACAAATAATATGGCCACTTGCTCCTAAGTCAATTATTCGTGCTTTTTTTGAAATGGAATTCATCAAACAGTGAGATATACCTAAAAAGCTTGCTCCTTTGTTGGAGGTATCGAATTTTTTTAGTGCCTGCATCAGTTGTTGAAATTGCCCATATATGATGGGTCGATCAACATTCGGACCAGTGAGCCTAGTGACTTGGTAAGCTATAAAAAATTCCTTTCTTTTTCCTTTTTCTCCAGGCTTGCAATGCAATTTCCAGCAATTGTCAATTGTATGGTGCGGATGTTTGCAATATTCGTAATATAACTTACCTTTTCCATTGGATGTTGCCCAAAATTTTGTCCAAATTTTTTTGATGATGTGGAAAAGGCTTGCCCGTCGGATGTCTTGGACATGGAGTCACGCCCACCATCCGATTTAACTAATGGATGTGCCCCCTATAAGCCATCCAATTGACGTGGAGGATCTGAGCCATTCGGTGCTTCCCTTTTAAGGGAGTAGACGTCGCCACCTCCACCTCTATGGAACCCTATCCCCTCTCGAAATTCTCTATTATGGCTTAGGGTTTTCATGCTCAAATCTCGTCGTTTACGACGGGCTATGAGGGCAATACTCTCGCCTCCTCTTGCATACTCCAGTGTTGTGAGTCGTTGGCTTTCCTCTTGAACTGCTAGTTGAAAGATTCGCCCAAGAGGTGGCACCAGTTCCATGCCAAGACTTGTGAACGGAAGGTGAGTTTAGATTCATTCAAAATTTGGAGAAATCAAGTGGCATTTTTCTTCTCCTTTATGGATCTGTACTGAGCAAGGGTTTCTTTGCGGCCCTCAAATTTCTCTCCTCTACAACTTTGAGATTGTTCCAAAGGGATGATAATTTGTTGAAAACAATTGTGACTACCATATTGCCTTGCTTGACTTTGCTGAGTTTCTATATGAAAGAGAAAATTTTCGCTCGATCGAATTTTCCATACATCTGTTTGATGTTTTCCCACATGCTCTTTGAGTCATTCGTCGGTGGGAGATCAGATGCAACTTCTGGAGATATGTAGTTACTAATCCATGTTTGAATGAGTTGATTGCATTTTCTCCATTGTCAGGCTGAGCGCTCATTGGTGGGGATTGGGATGGTTCTTGTGGCATCCCAAAATTCAAGACAACCTCTAGATGTATTAAAGCCCATGATTAGATAATGAAATTTACCTATGGTTTATGCTTTAGCCATTGGTTTTCTTTTAAGACCAAGTGTTATATATTTGTATTAATGAGTTATTAAAATTAGTATTATAGGCTAAATTAATAAGAAGAATTTATTCTTGGCTATGCAGCTCATAGATTTAATTCTTATAGATAAAATCTTACAAGATTATGGCCATATGAAATTGAAAATTTGAAATCTATAAAATAAAGAATTAAAAGTGAATTATTAAAAGTAAAATTGGGGTTTATTAGGGTTAAACTTTAGGCCCAAGAGTATGGACCTAAAGTGGGCCAAATTGGCTTGGCCCATGAAGCCCAAGGAGAGAGCTGCCGTCGGCCACAAGGGGGAGAGGCCAGCCCAATTCTTCCAAGCCCATTATGCATGGGTCTTGCCAAGTGGCAAAAAGGAAAGTCACACCATTGGCCATTGTGGGTGGCTTCTCATGATTGCAAATGATGGCTTTGTGGGGGAGATAAAAAGAGAGAGAGTGGCCGGTTGAGGGGGTTGTCGTCCAAGCCAAGTGAGAGAGAGAGAGGGTGCCGAGAGAGTGAGAAACCGAGAGAGAAAGGGGGAAGCCGCGCGAGGGAGGAGGTCCGCTCGTCCGTCCGCTCGTCCGTCACCATCTGTGTGCTGTTGTTTGCTCGATTTTGGAGGCAAATTGGGATCTATATTCTGCTCTTGCATGTTGTATCTTGTGTGTGTGTTTGAATAGTGGTGAATCTCGGTCGTTTAGGGTGTGAAATCCGAAGCTTGAGTGTGTTGTTCTTGAAATAGCATCCTGTTTTCGACTATATCGCCTGACCCCGAACGTTGTAGAGGCTTGCATGTGGGTTTTGAGTTGGATTTTGGCTTCTAATTATTCATAAAAGCTGTATACAACATCTCAAAGTATAACATACTAAAATTTGAGATAAAATGGTTGAGTTTTGAGGGGTGAAACCCTCCCTCTACGAAAAGGCTAGATCTGAAACTGTTTCATCGACCTCTTGGTGGTTTTGTGTGTCACATGTCACTTTTTACTAAGAATTTCACTTCGACTTCTCATTAAAGTTTTTTATAACATTCTGAAGATTAACATACTCAAATTTTAGGTAAAACGAGCAAGTGTAGCCTAGTGAAACGATTTTCTTTTGAAGACGGCAGATCTGGAAGTATGGTACTGGACTCCCGAGACTTCGTGTACTAAATGGTGACTATCCTTTGAGAATCTCACCTATATCCCTTAATAAAAGTTGTATTGGACCTCTTGAGGCAAAACATATCAAAATTTCAGAGGAAATTATGGAAAATAAGTAGGTGAAACCTTGATTTTTCGGAGACAGCTAAACTGGACTGTTCGGTACTAGGAACAGTAGCTTCGTCCTTCTATAGTTAATTATATAGAGCGAATATGGCCTATATGTCTTCATGAAAAATATACCTTAGGGTCTTGAATATACCCTGGTAAAATTTCATAATTTTTAGAGGTCATTCGGGTATTTTAATCGAAATATTTCAAGAACTGCGCAATCTGATTTCATCCGAATTTTGCATGCTGTATTGTGTGAACTATATCTTCTTGTGTGAAGCTCTTTTGGTCATGTGTTCTTCATGGAATTGCTACCTTTATGTCTTGCCTATCACATGTTCTGATTTTATAATTTTTGAAAATCATATGAATATTTAATTTACACGTTTTCCGAAATTGTGCGAGCTGGAATTTGGTAAAGACATGATGTATGGATTATTCTAAGTTGTATGGACCCCATGGATTGTATTGTCATAAGTGGTTGTATCTTGCTGCATGTCTGATGATGATTGGAAATGCATATAAGAATCAAATGATGAAAATGATCTTGTTTGCCATCGCATCATATGCCATGTTGAAATTGAGCTATAATTGAAAATGTGAACCATGATAAATGAGAAGGCCGTTGGAGGTGTGAGCCGACGATGCCCCGGGAGTGTCAGGATGCCTGGCCAGGGAGTGTAAATGCCGGATGCCCGGTGGCCTTAAATGGTTGAATGCCGGAGGGTCCTCGGGAGTTTCGAGATGCCCGGAGCATGGGGAGCCGGAAGCTCGAGGTTTGTGCCGGGGGATATCTCGTGATGCCAGTTGGGGTACGAGATGCCTGGCAGGTATTGTGCCGGATGCCCGGAGGTTTGTGCCGGAGGTTCCTCGCGATGCCAGGATTGGGTGCGAGCGATAAATGTGGGATGCAAATATTGGTCCTGGGAAAAAGAGAAATGTGGTGGTTCAAAATGAAAGAATAAAATTTGGAAATTGAAATTGAATCATGCATGGTGTGGCCATATGTATACATGGATGCATGATGATGGTAAGTGCATGGATGTATGTGCACCTATAGCATGATGGTACATGTGACATGAAGATGGTAAGTGCATGGATGTATGTGCACCTATGACATGATGGTACATGTATGACATGATGATGATGAGTGCATGGATGTATGTGCACCTGTGGCATGATGGTATATGTGACATGATGACGATGAGTGCATGGATGTCTGTGCACCAATGGCATGATGGTACATGTGACATGATGATGGTGATGATTACATGAGGATGTATGTATATATGGTATGATGACATATGCATGGCTTCAAGGTAAGTTATGCATGGATGCATGAATGACATGTGTTATGTTATGATTATTATGATTGTATTGTGTGATGCATTGAGTGGTTTATTGGGTCCTTTATCTGCTGAGTGGCTGTACTCACCCCTTCGGGGACCAACGTTTCAGATTAGAAAGATGCTGCTCCCTGCTATTACGCGGGGCGTCTTTTATGGCCTTCCTTTGGATGTGGAGGTCGAGTGTGTGGAGATCGACTGCCCCATCATCCCTGGTCTGACGTTCATTCGGGTTCGTGCAATAGTGATGTATGATGTGGGCTTGGCTAAGGGCCCTGTCATTCATGAGTTCATATCTGTTCACGTTCGTTGAGATGGAGTGATGCGGGGGATGTTGTCGCCGCCACCGCCTGACGCACCAGGATGGGTGTGACGGCCCATGCGTGAGGAGTAGGAGTTGCAACTTTTTGGACAATAGCCAGCACTAGTGGATGGAGGATTTTGCATGATCGACATAGTGGGTCGAGTTGTCTCTTTTTGGGGTTATGGCCGAGCGTAGAGTCTTGTCATTTCTTTTGTTGTACTGACCCAAGAAAATCCATCACGAAAATATGTAAATAAAAGTGTCATGGCTTTATCTTTTCTTATGGTGTTTTAGTGGTGTGCAATTGTATCATGATTGTTGGGAGGGAGGATTAGTAGGACTTGATTATGCTTCTGCAAATAAGATGCGCTGGGACCGTTATAAAAAAAATGCCTAGGAACTAAGGTACTTCTTTCGTAAGATGTGGTGACCTTGGGTGCTTCAGGGTGCCACAGTTCTATCAAGAAATTTGTCTTTATCCTTCATCACAAGAGCCTGCTAGAAGTCCTGTGACCACCTTGAGTATTTTTTGGCCCAGTCAGTTGCTGACTAATGAGTTGCAACTCTAGTTCGTCGGCAATCGACACGTACAAGGGGTCGCCGGGCTCCAAATAGTCGGCGACGACTACGATTAGAAAAGGCAGAAAACCGAGTAGGGATTCATCCCTATACCCAAATTGTTGGACCCGGTCCCATGATGCCCATAAAAAAATCCCGCGTAGGATTTGGTCCCAGCTCAATGGTTGGGCTCTCCTTGCTTATGCTAGTGGGCTCTCATCATGCCAGGCGTAGCTCCGGTAACCCAAATTTCCTAGCAATGATGGATTTAGGCTTGGCCCAAGGTACCATGGATAAGGTACCCACTAGTAAGGATGGACTGGAATGGGCTGCCCCATATTAGACTGAGCCGAGAAGGGGTACCACTACACGCCTTAGGCCCGAACCTCCTGTCGTTGGGTCACGGGAATTATCATAGAAGGATCTTGATTTTTTTTAGGATTGTGGCATGACATCTCCTATAGGTTGGCCATCAGAGGCAGAAAGCAGATTCTCTGGGTGGGTGATGGTAAAGGTTTCTTCTTCCTTTAAAGAAAAAATTTGATTCCTATGCCAAAAAATTAACTCTGTTTTGCATATCAATCCCCTGGCAAGCAATCAAAGCAGAAGCTGAATCAGGAGCTTGGTTGGTCTGATACCATAAAAGAAAACAAGAAAGAACAAGGAAGATAATGAAGATCGTGACTAGAAGAAAAAGTTTAGGGAAAATTTTGTGTATATTTGAATTCTCTTGGATGTACAATGCTCTGTAAATATAGTACAAGAGGTACACAATAAATGGCAATGATATATTCTACAAATTAAATCTAATCTCAACAAATCAATCTTAATCTCAGTCCAATCCCTAATTGATTTAGTGCACAATCATAATCAGAAACGGAATCTCGATCATATCTTCCAACATGCTTTGAATATGTTATTAAAATTAAATAAGAAAACTATGCCAACCCAAACTCCATGCGAAGAAAAGTCCTTAGCGCTGAGAGTGTCTTGCCATCACCATTGCATTACGGTTCTACTTGTCGAGATTTGCTGTGCACCAATTTGGAATTAGCAGCTGAATTTCTTACGGGAAGTGGGGATGCAGTGGTGAGCAACTGAGGAAAGTACCATGATATTGCAAAAGCACCTCCAAGGCTCCTAGTGGGTGGTTTAATATAGATGGTTCGGACAGCAATAATGCATCTGTAGTTTCCACATGAAGTTGAGATGACCACGAGCATAAAGCGCTAAGGTCGAGATTCCGCCCCCCGATGGACATCATCTGACAACACGACACATAGTTTCTAAAACTACTCAACGAAATCAAGACTTTAACCTCCGATCCTTATAATATTTGTTCCTCTTGGATCCGTCTTCAAATCCTGCGAACACGAAGGATGAAAAATTAGACAATTATTAATCTAGAACAGAGAAAAGTTCAGTATGTTTTGATGTATACTACCAAAGGTTGTAGTCTGGAAGGACGCATGCCTGAACAAAGCACGACGCAGAATAATGAATAACTTGGAAACGGACAACATTATTTAGTCTGAATGTTTTAGAAATGAGATACCGAGAAGTTGCTCTTACTTTCAGTGACCACATGACTACTACCCAAAATCTCATAAAAGAACAATATCCACTGACATTCGTCATGGATCTAGAAATAGCTCAGATCTTAACAGCCGATCACCCCAAAAAATAAACACAAGGACTCTAGAACAGATCGCCACCTGAAAGATCATTCTGACCAGACTGCGATCTCCAAGCGGATCGTAGATCCAAACACTAAAAACGGAACATGATCATCGACGACCAAAACAACACGCAGTAAGAATCGGAGGAGGCAGCGCGAAGAGAGAAAGGCTATGAGGAGGAGATGGAGCGGAGCTGCGAAGGCTTTCCGGAGCTGCTCGCAGTCATCGGCCATGGGGGGGCAACGGCACCAGGACGATGAGAGTCGACATTGTTGTGGGAATAGAAGATCGTGGGGAAAGGGGAGGGTGGAGCGAGAGAGAGGGGAAGAAGAAGGAAAGAAGAACAGGGAGAGAGAAAGTCG
Source organism: Eucalyptus cladocalyx (assembly GCA_017140615.1). Classification (NCBI taxonomy): domain Eukaryota; kingdom Viridiplantae; phylum Streptophyta; class Magnoliopsida; order Myrtales; family Myrtaceae; genus Eucalyptus; species Eucalyptus cladocalyx. The sequence continues at coordinate 51,491,524 of CM029521.1, forward strand.
GCCCGCGCTTTCAAGAAGAGAGAGACAGGGAAGGCAACAAGCCTTGTAGGTGCTGCACGAGCGCCATGCGTCGTTGCGATCGCTGTGTCCACTTTCTCGAAGTGGAAACCCGAGGGACGCGGAGGGAGACGCGAGAGAGACGTCGGCACGTGGCAGTGTCCAGGCCCGTTGGGCCGGATTCTGACAAAATTTTAGTGCCCGGTTAATGGGTCAGCCGGGTCGGGACAAGGGCTTTGAAATCTGGCCCGCCCATACATACGTTCATCTGAAAAACAAAATTATTAATGCCCCCGACTTCTTCGGCAAAGTTCAGGCATGGGCGGCAAGCCTTGGCCCCACAACCCAATCCCTTGGTTTTGCACCTGCTTTTTCTGTTTTAATAGAAAAAAAAACTTTGGCTTTTTTATTAATATGTTTTCTTTTACTTATCTATTCTTTTTCCTTAATTCTTTTAATTTTGCAAGTTTTTTTTTTTTTTTTTTTTTTTTTTCTGACATGGCTCCTAGCTGGTGCCACATTAGTACCATGCACATTAAAAAAATTACGAGAATCAAACGTTAGCATTTCCCATTAGGTAAATAAACGGAACTTATGAAGGAAGTTGATTGCACCAATTTGTAAGTCGATTCAATTTTTTTGAACATTCTAAGGTTCAATTCCATTTTTGTGATGAGTTTTAGGAGTTCGAGACACTAAACCTCTTAAAATAATCCTTACTAAAATTGATTCTCTCTTTTTCAAAGGATGTAAAATTTCTCATATAATTTGATCTAAGCAAATCATACTCCAACCTGCACTTCATTTTTTCTTAACTTATGATGTTGGTATCCATTCAACTAAAATAATGGACAAAACTTCACTGAACTAGATGCCAACAAACACCAATTATGGCCATTTGATTATCACATTTTCTAGTGACAAGCCGAATTGTAACAAGCAAATGTAGTATTTATAAAAAGTATCATGATCTTGTTATCTTTAAAGTTATTTTAAGGATTAGACGTCGCAACCGCAGGCCATCTTTTTTCAGGATGGAATTGCAAATGACAGCAATTCCCAAGTGCTTTCAAGTAACTAATGAACTGTAACAAAAATGGATAATGGAATTAGCTAAGATAAATAGAAAAGAGAGGATGGTTTGTCACACAAGCTGCAGTAGAAAGACCAAGATATCTCAAAAAGCGAAGCATATTGGATCAACTAGTTCTTCCAATTTGATGTCCTCCAATGCACTTAACATGATCAAGTTATGCGTTGATATCGCCCAAGAAACTTGTCGCATGGTTGGACGATGCTCTGTTTTGGGATTTAACCACGAAAATGCCATCTTTGTCCCCAAAGCCACTTCCCCTAGCACATTACCTTTTGGGTATGGAATTCTTTAATCTAAAACTTCCTTCAGTAGCTAAGAAGCTGATGAATTGCTTGATGGTGATGAAGATGAGGACGTGAGAGAAGAAATGAGAACACCCGGATGACTTCCCATAATTACTTCCAATGTCACTGCTCCAAAACTATAAACATTGCATGTCTCATTCAGTTCCATTGTGAATGCAAGTTCTACATAGAGAAAGGAGAAAGGAGGGTTGGAATGGAGAAGAAGGAGCTGCTGAAGGTTGGAGGTGCGGCACCCCTCGAAACGGCCCCCGATTCGCTAGGGTCGCCACAATCCACTTACCTTTCACCTGTCTTAATAACATGTTATTTTGATACCATTTGAATTGTAGTGGGTCCATAAATCCTGAGGATTTGTATCATCTCCATCGGTCCCAGTGTAGTTCATATAATGGAAGCATACTCAACATTTTCCTAACCCATACTCAAACTAAATATTATAATGCAATGCACACCAACTACACTTTTCATATATATAAAAGCTAATGCCGAACCACTTTTATTTACATACTTTGATGGACATCACGAGTCGGTACAACAAAAGGCCAAGGCTTTAACTAAGCTTGGCTATAACCCAAAAGAACCCGACTCTACATCAAACATGTACATCAATCCATCATCCAATGTTGGCCATCCAAAAAGTGTCAACCTCTACCAGTCACACGCTCTAATCGCACTCAGCCCGGTGCATCAGCCGATGGTGGCGGCAGCATCCCCATCATCCTCCCGTCTCGACGAACATGGACAGACAGGAACTCCTGGACTACAAGGCCATCAGGTAGACCCACATCATACATGACCAAAAGACGAACACGGATAAACACCAAACCATGAACACCAATGATGGGGTGCTCTGACCTCAACATCAGGCATAAGCCATAAAACGTACCACGCGTGACAAGTGACAGAGGTATCTCTCAATCTGAAATGTTAGTCCCCAAAAGGGGTGAGTACAACCACTCACCAGTAAAGATCCATCAAATTACATAATTCAACAGGCAAGACAACCACAATTTCGTGTGAAATGCACATATCATTCATGTAACCATGCTTGTATTTTCATGAGGTTCATTCATTAAGGCAATTTATGTTCCACGCCATATACACATACATGCGCATGATTCATATCATCCATATAATCATGTATATATATCCCATGAGATCTATTCAATACCTTCATGATAGCATTCTCAATGCCATATAGTATCAACTCAATTTCATAGGCAATTATATCCCATGCCATATGAACACGCACATGTGCATGATTCAATTCCCATTTTAATTTTCAAAAGGATCTCATTTTCTTCTAGGGACTAGTGTTTGCATCCCTTATATATCGCTTGCACCCAATCTTGGCATCGCAAGGAACCTCCGGCACACACTTCAGGGCATCCGGCACACACCTCCAGGCATCTTGCACCCCAATTGGCATCATGAGGTCATCCGGCACACACCTCCAGGTATCCGGCACACATTTCCGGGCATCCCGACACTCCTGGGGCATCGTCGGCTAACACCTTCGACGGTATCATCATCAACATAACATATATATGTATATCTCATTTTGGAAGATACCATTTGATGCAATTATGCCAAAAGTTTCATGAAATTTATGAAATCTCATCAATTTTGATGTTATATGAAATGCACAAACAATCACCACATATGCAATACAAATAACAACCCAAGATATCATATCTCATAGAACAATTCATTTGTTCTTAAAATAAAACAGTTTCCCGGATAAAACATAATGCACTTCTTTAATAAAAATTCTGGAAAAATTAGTAAATGATCTCAATAAATTCTGAAAATTTAACATGTTATAAACAAGATCTAGAGAAATAGATTTCATGAAAAACACCATGTCAAAAGAGTTTCGTGCGAGTCGCTACGATCCATGCATCACAGCTTCAAAATTTCAAACATCACAATTGCACAGTTTTATTCATAAATTCGGTATAAACCCTAAATCAACTCAGAAAATTCTGAAATTTTTGTGAAGGACTCAAGTAAGATTCGTCATAGATCATGAGCTACATTCACCAAAACTCCCCTAACCCTCGGTAACAATTTCCAGATCTAACCATTTCCGAAAAAAATCGTTTCACTGACAAATACTTATTTGTTTCTCCTCAAATTTTAGTATGTTACTTTTCAAGATGTAATCTACAACTTTCATCAAGAACATAGGATCAAATTATAATTGGATAATTTTATAAAATTTACGGAATCGCAAGGGGTCAGACTGTTCTTACATGCAACAGCTTACTTGTTCTAGGAAAACTACCACCCTTCACTCAATTTTTAACATCTAACATCACAACTCAAACATCTCCAACTCCCTTTACATTTCACACACAACCACAACAAGTAAAATGTAGGTTAACGGACTCTACTTGCCTTAGATCCAACGAAAATGAGTAAGCAAACGGCGACTTGGGGCTTTGGCGGGCTCGATCAACAGCGGTACTAGGCGGCGTTGATGGTGGCTACTGGTGCATGCACAGCGGGGCTAGTCCTCTTCTCCCTTCTCTCTCCCTCGGCTTTCTCTCTTTCTCTCTTTCTCTCCCTCGCGCGACAACCCCCTCGCTCACTCCGCCCCTCCTCTTTTCTTCCCCTTCATGATTAGTAATCATTAGCTTGCATGCAAGAGCCACTTGGAGCACCCTTCATGCCACTTGTCATTTTTTTTCATGCAAGTTGATGGGCCTCCTTTGGGCCAGTCTTGGGCCAGCCTTTTGGTTGACCAAACAATGGAAGAAAACGGTGGGGGCTGTGGGCTGGTTCGGCCTTAAGAAAATCAGCCCACACCTTATCCTATTTTTCTATTTACTCCCCACTTATATAAATACCTAATTACAATTTATATGGCCATAAAACTTTGTAACATAAATCAATAAAAATCCAACTTATAAAGTGCATGACCAAGAATAAAAATTTTCCTATCAATTTGTCCCTTAGTATAATTCTTGATCACTCATGGACATAGGATATATTTCCAACCAAGTAATTGTCCATTAAATGCTCGGCCTTAATCCATTGTAATTCATTGGTCTAATGGCTATAATATAATCCGATGGCACTTCCATCAACTATTCATGATTTAGGGTATATCTAAGGGTTGTCATGAAATTTTTAGGATGCCACAATTTTCCCCTCCTTAGAGAATTTCTTCCTCAAAATTAGACATTACTTATGTCTCTTTAAACAAGTGAGGGTACCTTTCCCTCATTTCATTTTCACTCTCCCATATGGCTTCCTTCACATCATGATGTCGCCATAACATCCTAACCAATAGAATTTTCTCGGTCCTAAGGATTTGTTCCTTTCGATCAAGTACTTGCACAGGCTCTTCAATATACCTCACTTTCTCATCCACTTTGATGGTTTCATGATCGAGTATGTGACCAGGATCCGACTAATACTTTCTCAGCATCGATACATGGAATACGTCATGCAAATTTCCCAATTTAGGAGGCGGCGCCAAACAATAAGCTACATCTCCTATTCTTTCAAGTATCTCAAAAGGTCCAACAAATCTATGGCTCATCTTACCCTTCACTCCGAATCGAGATATTCCTTTCATAGGGGATACTTTAAGGAACACATGATCTCCCGCATTAAACTCTAAAGGTCTTCTATGCTTATCTGTATAGTCTTTCTGCCTACTTTGGGCCGTTTTAAGTCTTTTCCTAATAATTTCAACAGCCTCAGTAGTAATTTATACCAATTCAGGTCCTGTCAATTTCCTTTCACCTACTTCATTCCAACAAATAGGGGTTCTACACCTTCTTCCATATAATGCTACATACGGAGCCATGCCTATACTTTTCTGAAAACTATTGTTATAGGTGAACTCTATCAAGTGCAATTTTTCATCCCAGCTTCCCTTAAAATCAATAACACAGGCTCTCAGCATATCTTCCAAAATTTGGATCACTCTTTTCGTTAGTCCATCTGTTTAAGGATGAAAGACAGTACTAAATTGAAGCTTTGTCCCTAAAGCATTTTAGAGATTTCGCAAAAAATTTGAAGTAAACCTAGAGTCTCAATCAAATGTGATTGTTACAGGAATACCATGTAAGCGTATCACTTGGCTTACATATATCTTAGCAAGTTTATTCATCGAGTAGTCTACATGGACTGCTAGGAAATGAGTAGACTTAGTCAAACGATCTACTGTTACCCAAATAGTCGTGACCACTTGATGTCCTTGGTAGTCCTTTCACAAAGTCCATCGTCACATGCTCCTATTTCCATTCTAGTACATCCAATGGTATTAATAGTCTTGCAGGTTTGCGGTGTTTCGCTTTCACTTGCTGGTATGTTAAACATTGAGAAATGTGCTTAGCTATATCATTCTTCATGCAATTCCACCAAAATTGTTGGCGTAAATTTCTATACATTTTTGTACTCCCCGAATGAATAATATAATTACTCTTATATGCTTCCGCTAGGATTTCCCTTCTCACTTCCTCATTATCAGGAATACAGAGCCGTCCTTGGCATCTTACGAGTCCATCCTTAGAAACTTGAAACTCTGGTCTTTTCCCTAAAGACATAGCGGTTCGTATTTCCTCAATCTCTAGGTCAGATTTTTGTAGAATCTTAACTTTCTAAATAATTTCGGGCTCAATTCTGAATGCAGTGAGCATACCAGTAAGGTGGTCTATTTCCAACTTGAAGTTTGAATCCAAAATAGACTTTAACATATTCCACTATGTTATTCTTAGACTAGCCATGTTCATAGCCAACTTTCGACTAAGGGCATCTGCCACCTTATTTGCCTTTCCTGGATGGTACATATTTCACAATCATAATCTTTTAATAATTCCATCCACCTTCTCTATCTCATGCTCAACTCTTTTTGCGAAAAAAAATACTTCAAACTCTTATGATCTGTATAGATTTTAAACTTATCTCCATACAGATAATGTCTCCATATTTTCAAAGCAAATACTATAGCTGCCAATTCTAAATCATGGGTTGGGTAATTTAACTCATGAGGTTTTAGCTCCCTCGATGCATAGGCTATGACCTTGCCATGCTGCATCAAAACACATCCCGGTCCTTTATGAGAAGCATCATTATAAATCGTGAATCCATCAGATCCAGATGGTATAGTTAGAATTGGAGCTGTAGTCAACTTCCCTTTAACTTCCTGAAAACTCCTTTCATATTCTCCACTCCATTCAAACCTCATATTCTTTCAAGTCAATTTCGTTAAAGGGCCTACCAATTGTGAGAATCCTTCAATAAACCTCCTATAATAGTCAGCCAACCCTAAGAAACTTCGTATCTCAGTCGGCGTTGTCGGTCTCGGCCAATTCACTACCATCTCAACATTTGCAAGGTCTACTGCAATTCCATTACCCGACACCATATACCCTAAAAATATTATTTGGTCTAGCTAGAATTCACACTTACTGAATTTGGCCAGAATTCACACTTACTGAATTTGGCGAATAACTTATGATCTCTTAGCGTTTGCAATGCTATCCTTAGGTGTCATTCATGCTCTTCTAGTCCTTTAGAATATATTAGGATATCATTAATGAAGACAATTATAAACTAGTCCAAATAAGGCTTAAATATCCTATTCATTAAATCTATGAATGTGGCTGGTGCATTCGTTAATCCAAAAGGCATAACTAGGAACTCATAATGTCAATAACGAGTCTCAAATGCAATCTTAGGAATGTATTCTTTCTTTATCCTTAACTAATGGTATCCTAACCTTAAGTCAATTTTAGAAAAGACTGAACTTCCTTGCAACTGATCAAATAAATCATCAATTCTAGGTAAGGGATACTTATTCTTTATAGTCACTTGGTTTAGCTGTCTATAGTCAATACATAGACGCATCGACTCATCTTTCTTTTTCACAAATAGAACTGGTGCACCCCAAGGTGAAGCACTTGGCCTAAGAAATCCCTTATCAAGCAACTCCTGTAGTTGCACCTTCAACTCCTTCAACTCCTTCAGCTCCACCAAGGCCATTCTATACGGGGCTTTCAATATCGGTCCTGTTCCAGGCATTAGTTCAATTTCAAATTCAATCTCTTGTTCCGGTGGTAATCCAGGCAACTCCTCAGGAAACACATCATGAAATTCCTTGACTATTCGTATCTCATCGATTTTAGCCTCTTTCTTGGTAAGATCCCTTACTACTACTAGGTATCCTTGACATCCTTCGTCAAGTAGTTCACGAACTTCTACCATTGAGATGATGGCTATAGAGGGGTTTGTCTGACCTCCAAAAGATTCAAAACTAGACTGATCAGGTTGTAACACCTCGAACCCTTCATAGGTCGTTACCAGTGCCGATGTTACATCTTATTACCGATTTTATCTCGTACTTAAAACAAGCGTCGCCAAAATCACAGGCATTTTTTTTTTATATTATAAACGATCGGTCCTAACGCGACTCATAGCGGAAGCAAATCAAACATCGCCATCTATCCCCCTACCAATCCATGATACAAATACACACCAGCTAAACATCAGGATTTTATAAACAACTTCAACGCTTTGCTTACACACTTATATATATAACAAGATGGGGTTTCCTTCGGGTCGGTACAAAAACAAGAAAGGTTAGGACTCTGCCATGTCCTACCTAAATCTCAAAAAGAAACCTCGACCCTTAACATCATACGTGCACAAAACCCTCCCATCGAAAGTGTCGGCTATCTACATCAAAAAGAGATCCAGCTCCTACTCATTGCGCGCAGGTCTCACACCCAACCCAATGCATCAGGCGGTGGCGGCGGCAGCATCCCTCGCATAGCTCCATCCGTCGAACGTGCACGAAATGAACTCTTGTATGACGGGGCCCCCCAAATGGACCGATATCATACATCACTAGACATCGCACTCGGATAAAAGTCAGTTCGGGAACAGTGGGACAATCTATCTCCGCACACTCAACCTCTACATCAGAAGGTAGACCATAAAACATACCACGCGAGACGACAGGTAGCGGCATACTTGCTAATCTGAAATGTTATCCCCAAAAGGGGTGAGTACAACCACTCAGCAGATAGGGAAATCCAATAACAACCCAATGCATCATGCATATCATCATACATGGCAGACATTGCTTACCTTTTTGATGTCATATGTATTCATGCATCATCATATCATACATATCATCATCATCACCATGCATATCATTTTGCATATCATCATGTGTATCATATCATCATCATCACCATGCATATCATCATGCATACCATGTCATAGGTGATCATCATACCACATCACATCTCATCATCATCATGCATCATCATGCATATAATATCATAGGTGATCATCATATCACATCACATCTCATCATCATCATGCATCATCATGCATACAATATCATAGGTGATCATCATATCACATCACATCTCATCATCATCATGCATATATCATCATGCATATCATATCATGGGTGATCATCATATCACATTACTTCTCATCATCATCATGCATCATCGTGCATATAATATCATAGGTGATCATCATATCACATTACTTCTCATCATCATCATGCATCATCGTGCATATAATATCATAGGTGATCATCATATCACATCACATCTCATCATCATCATGCATCATCATGCATACAATATCATAGGTGATAATCATATCACATCACATCTCATCATCATCATGCATATATCATCATGCATATCATATCATAGGTGATCATCATATCACATCATTTAATTCTCATCATTATCTTTTAAATTCGATCACCACATCACCCATTCTCAATTATCAATTTCATCATCCCTTCGGGCAAAGACCTCCGACAGGGTTCCCAGCATTCCAGCCATCCCATGGCCACCGGGCTTCCAGCCCCCCACATTCCGGGCATCTTGCATCTCATCTAGCATCACGAGGCATTCCCTTCGGGCAGAAACCTCCGACAGGGCTTCCGGCCCCCCACATTCCGGGCATCCTGAATCTCCCAGGGAATCTCTGGAATTACGCCACCAGGCCACCAGACATCATCCTCCACCACATCCTCTTACTCACATATCGTTTTCCACATTCATTATCCATTTAATCTCATTATTACATGGCATATGATTCACACATGCATCACAATTCATGATCATACATACACCAATGTCATATAACAATGCATAATAAATTCAATGAAATTCATGGCCAATAAAATAATCCCTTATTATTTTATTATTATTTTATTATTTTATTATTATATTTATTTATTTCCATAAATAAATATTAAATTTAATATCTATGATTTTCCCAAAATCATAATATTCAAACAATCATTAAACAAACCAATAAGATCACAATTTCATACAAAATTCATGGCCAAATTGAATTTCTCATAATTTCACAATTTCCACAAAATAGCACATGATATTCGGATAACGACCAGAATTGCACAGTTTCCAAATAAATTCGATTAAAATACTCATATGGCCTTCAAAAATTACGAAATTTTACAGGGTGATAGCCAACATATTTTCGTACATTTCTCATGAAGAACTCCAAGCTAAATTCTTTTTATATTATTTTACACGACCTCACGAAACTTCTGGAACCACTACCGCATCGTCCAGAACACACTTCTCCGAAATTTTTAGATTTCACCCATCTATTCTCTTTTTTTTCCTCTCAAATTTTAGTATGTTATGTACCAAGGTGTCCTTTACAAGTTTTATGAAGGGATCTAGGTCAAATAACGAAATTATAGTCGTCTTTTAAGTCCTTGAAGTCTCGGGTGTCTCGGAACACACCACCAGAATCAATCATTTCCAAGATCTAGCCGATTCACTAGGCTATACTCGTTAATTTCTCTTAAAATTTGAGTATGTCGTAGTTTAAGATGTTACCTACAACTTTCATGAAGACAACGAAGTCAGATTTTCATCACAAACCAACATTCAACCAAGAATCCAACAAGAAGTCAGTGAAAACATCACAGATCTGGGGTCTCCGTATAACAAGGATTTAACCCCTCAAATCTCCATCATTTTTCACGAAATTTCAGTATGTTATAGTACAAGACGTTAGCTACAACTTTTATGAAGACATAGAAGCTAAAATCGGACTCCAAACACACATGCAAGCTCGAACAAGTTACTGACTTCAACAAACCGAACATGAACAGTCACACGGTTTGTAAATAACCAACTCTTACCTCGGTTTTTCGCACAAATCACACCTAAAACCGAACATGCAAACACCACAACAAACATGCAAGAGAAATTAAAGGACTCCACTTGCCTCTAAGATGGACACACGACGACGAACGGCGACGATCGGTCGGCGGACGAACGGCGCACCCCACGGCTCCGCCTTCTTCCCTCTCGGTCTCTCTCCCTTTCTCTCAAACTCTCTCTCTTTCTCACCCTCTCTTTGGACGAATTGGAGCAAGTAATCCGGCCACTCTCTCTCCTCATCCTTTTTATATCCCCTTAATCCCATGATTAGCAATCATGAGATTGCCTACAATCCCACCAATGCATGCTCTTGCCATTTGCCACTTGTCTTATTGGGTTTTAATTTGAATTTGAATGGGCTTGGGCTTTGGAGTTGGGCCATCCGGCCACTCCTCCTTGGGCTGGTCGAATTCCCTCTTGTGGCTTCCATTTGGGCCGGCCATTCGGCCCACTAGGCTTAGGCCAAATGGGTCTAAGGCCCATTCCAATTTTAACCCTCTTTTTCCCTTTTTTTTTTTTTTTTTGAATTCCGTCTATAAATATTTTTAAATTCCAATTTTCACTTTGGCCAAAGTCTTGGGATATTTTTGCTCATTGAAATTTAAATCATATGGCCAAGCATAGATTATTAATCTATTAAATTTAAATTCTCATAATCATAAGCACAAGTCATCAAATTAAAAGAATAATGGCTAAAATATAAGCCATGAAAATTCTACCACCTAATTAAAGACTTTAACACACCTTATGGCTTGGCTTTGAATTTCTGGGATGCCACACAGGTAACATGAATTGGATCCTTTCCTATAGCAATCCACCTTAGCCTGATACTTATGGAGCCAGTCCATTCCTATGATAACATCAAAGTCATATATAGCCATTATAACTAGATCTATTTCCATATCTCGTCCTTCTATAGTTATCTTACATTTTGCACACATCATTGTGGATAATACCATATTCTTTAAAGGCGTGGAAACACAGAAGCGTCTCAAGAGGCATAGTTTCTATTTTACTCAATTGCTTATATCTTTCAGATATAAATGAATACGTAGCACTCGTGTCAAACAATGCATATGCCTTCTTGCCATTTATAAAAATTGTACCTTATATAACATTTTTTGAAACTTTCGCTTCCTCTTAGGTGACTGCATACACCCTTCCTTATGCTGGTGGCCTCTGTTGATTCCTTGGTAGATTTGGTCTAACAGCACTTTGTTGTACCTGTCGCACCAAGCCGACACTCAGCTGCAACCTCTCTTATGGACAGTCTCTCTTGAGGTGACCTATTTGTTCACAACCATAGCATTTCAGCCGTCCATTGCAAGGTCCTGGGCCATGTTGCCCATCACATCTTCGATAAGCATCATGCTGATAGGGTGCTTTCCCTATATTCAGGCCATCCCTGGCTTTTCCAAAATTTCTAAAATTACTCTTTTTCTTAGAATCCCAAGTTTGACCTTGACCAGGATAGGGTCTCTTACCCCATTTGATATAATTAAAGGTCAACTGTCTCTCAGACTCTTATCGCTCTCTCACTAGCTCTTGCTCCACTAACTATGCCCTCTCATAAATCTCATTATAATCCCTTATATTCAGAGGCACCAGTTGTTTCCTGATATCAGTCCTTAACCCTTTCAGAAATCTCTTAGCTTTTTTCCTCTCGATCCTCAACCAATCTAGGAGCATACCTAGACAATTCAGAAAATTTTGCCTCATACTGATCTATTGTCAGCTCCCTTTGTTCCAATTGAACAAATTCAGTGATCTTCTTATCCCCGGCACAATCAAAAAAATGCTTTCTATTGAAAACTCTAACAAACTCATCCCAATTTATATCAGTACCTGGTGGAAAGATCGTGTCTCTTGAAGCTCTCCACCAAAATTTTGCATTTCCCTCCAGCTGGTACTTTGCCAAAGTTATTTTCTCAGCATCATTGCAGTCCAACAACCAGAAAATTCGGTCTATTCCATCAATCCATTGTTACGCCTCCTCAGGACTTCCTGTTCCACTAAACTTAGGTGGCTTCAGCTTCAGAAATTGTTCCACCAGTCTTTGAGGGCGATGTTCCACTCCAGGTTGTTGCTGCGCTTGTCTTTCCATCGAATTTCCAATATTGGCCAATGCCTGCAGGATATCTTCCATTAGGGTTCAACTCTTGCAGTAAAGGCTTCAGCCCTCGATGGATGAGAACTTTCAGCTCGTACCATGATTTTCCTGTAGTTTCTAAGCATTTGCCTCAGGAATAATCTGTGACTCAATGTCTCCATATAAAAGCAACTACAACTATATATAAGTAACATAAACATGTTACTAGCACCTAAAAGCAACTCATAAAAATTACTAGGGATCTACGAGTGAGTATCCATCACTCATCATTCAAAGTTAGTCAACTATCCCAGTTAGTATCCTATGGTGTTTATTGTCATCATATTCCTCAATTTCCAAATGAGGCTTCTTATCAATCCACCTATAACCATTGCTCTAATACCAAAAACAGGGATGTGGCACCCCTCGACACGGCCCCCATCCCTTAGGGTTGCCACAGTCCACTTACCTTTCACCTATCATAATAACATATCACTCTGATACCGTTTGAATTGTAGCGGGTCCATAAATCCTGGGGGTTTGTATCATCTCCATTAGTCCAAGCGCAGTTCATATAACGAAAACATACTCAACATCTCCCTAACCCATACTCAAACTAAATAATACAATGCAATGCACACCAACTACACTTTTCATATATATAGAAGCTAATGCCGAACCACTTTTATCTACATACTTTGATGGACATCACGAGTCGGTACAACAAATGGCCAAGGCTTTAACTAAGCTCGGCTATACCTCAAAAGAACCCGACTCTACATCAGACATGTACATCAATTCATTATCCAATGTCGGCCATCCAAAAAGTGTCAACCTCTACCAGTCACACGCTCTAATCGCACCCAGCTCGGTGCATCGGCCGGTGGCGACAACAGCATCCCCATCATCCTCTCGTCGTGACGAACATGGATGGACAGGAACTCCTGGACTACAGGGCCATCAGGTAGACCCACATCATACATGACCAAAAGACAAACACGAATAAACACCAGACCATGAACACCAACGCAGGGGTGCTCTGAGCACTCGACCTCAACATCAGATGGTAAGCCATAAAATGTATCACGCGTGACAGGTGACATATACATCTCTCAATCTGAAATGTTAGTCCCCAAAAAGGGTGAGTACAACCACTCAATAGTAAAGATCCATCAAACTACATAAAGCAACAGGCAAGACAACCACAATTTCGTGTGAAATGCACATATCATTCATGTAACCATGCTTACATTTCCATGAAGTTCATTCATTAAGGCAATTTATGTTCCATGCCATATGCACATACATGCCCATGATTTATATTATCCATACAATCATGTATATATCCCATGAGATCTATTTAATACCTTCATGATTGCATTCTCAATGCCATATAGTATCAACTCAATTTCATAGGCAATTATATCCCATGCCATATGCACACACACATGCACATGATTCAATTCCCATTTTAATTTTCAAAAGGATCTCATTTTCTTCCGGGGACCAGTGTTTGCATCCCTCATATATCGCTTGCACCCAATCCCGGCATCGCGAGGAACCTCCGGCACACACATTCGGGCATTCGACACACACCTCCGGGCATCTCACACCCCAACTGGCATCACGAGGCCATCCGACACACACCTCCAGGCATCTCGACACTCCCAGGGCATCATCGGCTCACACCTCCGACAGTATCATAATCATCATAACATATATATGTATATCTCATTTTGGAAGATACCATTTGATGCAATTATGCCAAAAGTTTCATGAAATTTATAAAATCTCATCAATTTTGATGTCATATGAAATGCACAAACAATCACCACACATGCAGTATGAATAACAACTCAAGATATCATATCTCATAGAGCAATTCACTTGTTCTTAAAATAAAATAGTTTCTCCGATAAAACAGAATGTACTTTAACATGTTAAATTTTTAGAATTTATTGAGATCATTAACATGCACTTTAACATGTTTAATAAAAATTCTGGAAAAATTAGTAAATGATCTCAATAAATTCTGAAAATTTAACATGTTATAAACAAGATCTAAAGAAAAAAGGTATTAGGAGGAACACCATGTCAAAAGAGTTTCGTGTGAGTTGCTACGGTCCATGCATCACAGCTTCAAAATTTCAACATCACCATTGCACAGTTTTATTAATAAATTCGGTATAAACCCTAAATCAACTCAGAAAATTCTGAAAGTTTGATATATTATATTCAAGACCCTAGAGGTAAAATTTTTGTGAAGGACTCGAAGTAAGATTCGTTATAGATCATGAGCTACATTCACTAAAACTCCCCCTAACCCTTAGTAACGATTTCCAGATCAATACCATTTTCAAGAAAACTCGTTTCACCGACCAATACTTGTCCGTTTCTCCTCAAATTTTATTCTGTTACTCCTCAAGATGTCATCTACAAATTTCATCAAGAACACGGGATCAAATTGTAACTGGATAATTTTATAAAATTCATGGAATCGCAAGGGGTCGGACTGTTCTTACATGCAACAGCTTACTTGCTCTAGGAAAACTACCACCCTTCACTCGATTTTCAGCATCTAACATCACAACTCAAACATCTCCCACTCCCTTTACATTTCACACACAACCACAACAAGCAAAATGTAGGCTAATGGATTCTAGTTGCGTTAGATCCAATGAAAATTAGTAAGCAAATGGCAACTTGGGGCTTTGGCGGGCTCGATCGATGGCGGTACTAAGCGGCGTTGACGGTGGTTGCTGTTGCACGCACGGTGGGGCCGGTCCTCTTCTCCCTTTTCCGAAGCACCCACACAAACCCTCTCTCTCTCTCTCTCTCTCTCTCTCTCTCTCTCTCTCTCTCTCTCTTTCTCTCCCTCGCTCACTCCGCCCCTCCTCTTTTCTTCCCCTTCATGATTAGTAATCATTAGCTTGCATGCAAGAGCCACTTGGAGCACCCTTCACGTCACTTGTCATTTTTTTTCATGCAAGTTGATGGGCTTCCTTTGGGCTGGGCTTGGGCTAGCCTTTTGGTCAACCAAACGATGGGGGAAAACAGTGGGGGCTGTGGGCTGGTTTTTGGGCTGGTTCGGCCTTAAGAAAATCAGCCCCACCTTCTCCTATTTTTCTATTTACTCCCCACTTATATAAATACCTAATTACAATTTATATGGTCATAAAATTTTGTAACATAAATCAATAAAAATCCAACTTATAAAGCGCATGACCAAGAATAAAAATTTTCCTATCAATTTGTCCCTTAGTACAATCCTCGATCACTCATGGACATAGGATATATTTCCAACCAAGTAATTGTCCATTAAATGCTCGGCCTTAATCCATTGTAATTCATTGGTCTAATGGCTATAATATAATTCGATGGCGCTTCCATCACCTATTCATGGTTCATGGTACATCTAGGGGTTGTCATGAAATTTTTAGGATACCACAGGAGGGGCCCAATTGGCCTAAAAATCTTCTACTCATCCCCATTCACTCATTGCACTTGGCCCACCACTTTGGCTGGCATCCTTAGCCAAAATGCAGCCTCTTGGCTTCCCCAAAAAGCCTCCCAAAGGGTCCAACTATTGCATACCATGGGAGGCTACGAATTTGTGACATTTGTTCGTCAATTTCATTCAATTCTCCTTAAGTTCCTCTCCAAATGGACTCAATTTGATGTCCATAATCTAACCACGGTGCTATCATCCCAACCAACATTTTTCCTCACCAATTAGTCCAACATGAATTCCAAAAATGTGATAAAAAAACGGCCCTTGGATTTTTTCAGTCCAAAACGACCTAACTTTGGATTTTTCACTGAAAGTCTCAGTTTGCAGAAATTTTTTTGGAGGATGAGTCAATGGTCCTAAAATGACTCGTGACATAACAGAACTTTCAATTTTTGAAATCGGGTTCAAATTCGCGATTAATTTCAATCGGACGCGATTTTAGCATGACCTACCTACTGGGTAACTCTTAGGAACTTTTAACACCTGTGGTCAATTATTTTCGAGCCACAAAGTGTATCTTCAACACATTAGTGATTCTCGATTGTCGTGAAAATCTCGTGGTTTCAAAAACGGACACAGGGTACTGATAGAAAAATCGGTCTAGAGCCGATTGACGAGAATTTTACAATTAGGTGGAATCACCCACATCCCACACTCAAATCACATATCTTAGTCAAATTGACCTATCTCCGATCTCTAATCGATTTTGATAGTGTTGTAATGATCATTGCAGACTAGCACGGTCAAACAGTCGATTCCTACTCAAATTCTCATGGGTAGATTCCTTAATGGCTTCATCCAATAGGTCAGTTATCTCATGAGTGGCCCACTTAGAGAAAAAAACTATAGGCGTGTCGATGAAAAGCCCGATTCATTCAATTAAAAATAGAATTGGAAAAATTAAGATGTTACAACAGTACTGTAAGGCTTCTAAGGGTGGCTCCCATGTGACTCAAGTACTAGAGGTGGCTCACACAAGGTTACATTACCATGTAGCAGTTAGTTCTTACCGGCTCACAACCCATTTAGTTTCATCAACCAAACATATGTCACCTCATCTTTCAATTGTCATCTTGTCATGACTATAAACCATAACATGATCATTCAATCACAATCAAAGGGCATTGTGCTTTGCACTTAAATGCCTCAATTAAGATAATGAACTTGACATATTTTCTTCGTATTAAAAACACACGATAAAATAATCATATATGGATACACGGTCAATTTGAACCAGAAAAATTAATATATTTCCTTTTAAATATCCTACAATTTTATATAGTACTTAAAAACATTTTTGGTGTGAAAACCCGGCACCAGTATTTTCTAATTAAATACACAAATTTTATAATTTTGAATTAAATACTCAAAATCACAATCACTACTCAATTTGCACAAATTAATATTCAATTGTATAAACTAAGCATACCACTACAATCAAAGCACGGAATTCCAGTCATCGGCTATCCCGATATAATTTTCGGAAAATATTAAATAATTAAATAAATAGAAAAAATAATTAAATAAATGCAATTTAATCCGTAAATGCAAACCTAGGTAGGAAACGCTAATCTAACCACCTAAACGGGCCTAGAAAGTTAATGCACCCATCTAGATAAATTGTACAATCTATTCAACTCATAATCAATCCATTCTAACTACGTAACATGCATAATTAAGTAATTAAATCACTAATCTAAACTAACTAACAACATAATCTCAACTTAAGCTAAGCTAATCAACCCTTAAGTATAATTAATCTCTTAAGCAAGGTTTAGTGAGTAAACTCACTAGTTTAGCGGGCCGGTGAGTCCATGGCGATGGCGACACAGAGGCGAGCTACAAACAAGCTTGTGGTGACACCAAGCGAGGTTCGGACGGGTCTTAAAACAGGCCTAGAAGCTCTCAGCCCTTGTTGAACTTTAGCCTCTGTACAAAGGATGAAGGAGGTTGGTCGAAGCTCGGCTTTGCGCAGAAACAGCAAGGTGGGATAGCAGTGGCTTCAATGGCTCCTGGTGGTGGCAAATGATGGTTGGAACGACCATGAATGGTGGCTAGGTGAGTTGCGATGGCAAGCTCGATGGCTCGGGCTGACAGCCTGGGCTCGCGAACAGCGAGCACGTGAGGCGATGGTGCGACGTGCGGCTGGGCGCGTGATGAGTGGCGAGCGAGCACCGGACGGCGGTAGGGGCGGTCGACGACAAGGGGGGCTAGCTGGCTGGTCTCTCTTTGGTTTCTTGAGCTCAAAAATCACACAATAATGGATAAAGGAGGAGCAAAGAGGAAGAAGAAGGTTGCTGAAGCAAAAGGGGACCCAATTAGCCTTAATGTCAACCAAAATATCCCAATTCACTCATCAACCTTGCCCCACCACCCATGGCTATCATCCTTAGTCATTTTCCTTCATCCAAGCTTCCTTAGCAAGCCATGAGAGGGCTGAAATGTTGCACATCCCAAGGACCTACGAATTTGGACATTTCCCTCTTCAATTTCACTTCAATTTCTCTCCAAATTAATCCAATAAATGTCCCAAAAATTCAGTCAATGTGCTCACATCACATTCCACATTTTTCCTTGTCAGTTAGTCCAACTTGATTGCCAAAAATGCAACAAAAAATGACCTTTTAATTTTCCCGGTCCAAAAATGCCTAAATTTGATTTTTCGCCAAAAAACTCGGGTTTGCAGAAAAATCTTCGGAGGATGAGTCAACCTCCATAAAATGAATGGTGACATGAAAAACTTTTAATTTCTGAAATTTGGTTCAATTTCGCGGTTAATTTCAACCGGACGCGATTTTAGCGTGACCTAACCTATCGGGTAGCTTTTATGAATTTTTAGCATGATTGACCCGTGGTTAATTATTTTCGAACCACATTGTACATCTTCGACACATTGGCGACTCTCAATTGTTGTGAAAACCTCGAGATTTCAAATACAGACATAGGGTACCAAAACGATAGAAAAATCTAGCTAGTGCCGATCGACAAGAATTTTCTAATTAGGTGGAATCACCCGCATTTGATCACATGGTTTTGTCGAATCGACCTATCTCCAGTCTCCAATCAATTTTTAACTGTATCGTAATGACCCTTGCAAATTGGCATGGTCAAGTAGTCGATTTCTAGTCAAATTCTCAAGTCGATCGCATTTATATTCCTTAACGGCTTCACCTGATAGGCTAGTTATCTCGTGAGTGGCCAACTTAGAGAAAAGAACTATAGGCACGTTGATGAAAAACCCATTTCATTTTACCGAAAGTAGGGTTTGAAAATTAGAATGTCATTAATGTAATGGAGGTGAAATACGGATATTCAGATCTTCTTAAGGCAATTAGTTCCTGCGAAATGGTCCTCCGCAAATCCACGAACTATGCCTCTCAAGACACAACACCTCAAACCTATTTGGATTATCACTATGCAAACAAGACTCAGTCGAACTGTTCAATTGAACCAACACACCTAGAAAAATAAAAGAGTAGAGTAGTATTTCAAATCTCTTTTAGAATCGAGTCCGAAAAACCTTCTCATGAAGCTCTATGATCCTATCTATAGTTCATGTACAAAAGAGATACATGAATTAAATAGACGTATGTATCCTAGACATTCATGAATCAAGAGATTCATGAATCTAGAGATACGTCAATTCAAGATATTCGTGAACTCAATAAATACATGAATTAAAAAGTACATGAATCTAGGAAATTCATGAATTCAATAAATACGTGAACATAAAAGTTTAGGAAATTCATGAATTCAATAGATATATGAACAGAAAAAACGTATCTTAATTTGTTGGCTTTTGTTGATTCATTGACCATAATTATAACATATGTAACCGTGTCAAATAGATATTGACAGAAAGAAAACAAGCGAAACAGAAATAGAAAGAGCTAAACTAAGGAATTTCAAATCTATAATGGTGACCTTTGTTGGGATATCGGGTTAGACAAATTATGTTTTTTCAAAGACACAAAACTGCTTGGAATCGGACTGATATGAATATGTAGCATGGAGAAACATTAAAGCCGGATGGACACGATAATGATCGAACATTTATGCGAACTGCAATGGCTTCTATCACATATATGGTCTCAAGCAAGTAAGCATCGAGAGCTTTGTTTTAATTAGTTTAGCTTTTTTTCTTTTTATTCTTTTTATGACTTTTGGGCCTTTTAGGATCCACACACGTCTTGCGTCTCTTATCCCTTGTTTTCATTAATCAATTCACGGTAACATAGCTTTATTACATACAAGGATGACATTATTGTAAATCTATCGCTTTGAAATTGCTCGATAGATTAGTATGAATATAAGTTCACACTCAATGGAGAGTTCAGCATTGGGACCCGCATATTCGACAAATCGAGCTGTTGGATGTGAAAGTCAAGAGCATCCATTGCTAAAGGACTTTTCTTATGCCTGCGCACACAAGAAAGGTCCTAGTTGCTTTAATTGATCCCATCTTCTTGTGGACCATTCCATAATGACTTGCTCGATGCAAGGATGTCATTATTGTAAATCCATGAATTCAAAATTGCTCAATAGATTTGTATGAATTAAGTTCACACTAGATAGAAAGTTCAGTATTTGGACTTGGTATTCTGCAAATTGAGTCGTTGGACGTGGAAATCGAGTGTTCATTACTGAAGGACTTTCCTTGCACCTACAGGCACAAGAAAAGTCCTTATTGCTTTAATTGATTCCTCCATCTCATGGAGAATTCCATAATGACTTGACTTCGTTCTCTTCTAGATGCATTGCATGGTATACCAAGCTCGTCTGCACTATTGATCATGCGTGCTTCCTGACAAATATGGCTAAGGCGAGACGATATGGAGATGATAAGTAGAGTCGGGTAAACCCGACAAAAGGATGCATGCCATGTAAAAGCTATTCCATTGAAAGAGACGATACTGGAACCACTAAGGTCAAGAGCTTATTGGCCAGTAAGGGCGGTTTGACATGACATGTCCTGAACTAGCTACTTGTCATGACATGCAGCCACCGGTAATAATTAGACTACCACATGTAGATCAACATTTAATAACAAAAATATTTCACACTTTAAAATACTATGAAAGCAACTTAGGTAAGCTTCTCCTTCCTCACATAGTACTTCCTACCATACACTCTCCTCTCCCGTTACTTAGGCATCGGACGGCCAATCGGATCAAAATCTGAACGCTAGAATTTTTGTATGTGGACACATTCCAAGCGACAGCGATTTTGGAGAAGATTTTTCCACACGGTGAAACACGGCAAAGGAGAAGACTTGACGAATTGCCAATGTGGATAGCCTTTGACCTCAATGGAGGACTTAACCATCTACTCCATTTTCATTGGTGCGCATGGAAGTAGCATGTTACGTGTAAAACATGACATGCGGTATCAGGTTAGACAAGTTATCTTCTCTTAAAAACTTGACCTGTTTGGAAACGGACCAATGTGAAAATATAGTTGAGAATCTATCTTAATATGCCATTAGCAGTTCGGAAGATGGGATGAAAGAGAAAGTGACGCGGGAAGCAACGATGAGGAATGATTCAGCGGGAGGTCGAGTGGTTGAAGAGCATGGAGATTGCGTCGAGCTTCATTTGCGGTGAGATGGCTTGAGGCCAAGCTCGAAACTCGAGCGCTACCCAAAGCTTCGGGTTTGAGGTCAAGCTTCATGGCCAAAGCGGCCATGGATGAGTGTCGTCCATGGCTGGCTGCAGGCGTCGTCCATGGTGGATGGGAAAAAATGATACCCATGGATCACTAGTATACCCGAACGAATGAATGAGTGAATAGACAAGTGAGCGCAATAGAGCAAGAACGGACGAGGACGACCCAAGTGATAAAATCGCATTAAATAACGAAACCAAAACCGACCAGATATGCGTACACATCCATTTATAAAACCCATCTGCCCATTTCCTCCTCCTAGCTCCGCGTCTGACCTCGCCTACTGAGATTCTTCAAGAAAGTTTGGGTTATTTTACTTTTCATCTCTCCTCGTCTGTTCATCCGTTCGGTTTTCATCCCAGAGACCTTTTGGGAGATGGGTTTGATCTTCTTGAGTGAGTCCCTGCATTCCATGCCCCTTGCACCGGTGACGATGGCCATGGACGAGCGTTGGCGTGCTCTTGAGCAGGTCAGCATGAGCTGACTCAAGCTCCAGCCATGGCAGATGCAAGAGGAAAGAAAATAGAAGTAGAGAGAGAAGAGGGAGAGAGAGAGTCGCAAGCAGAAACAAAGGGGAGGAGAGAGAGTAAAGGTGAGAGATAGTGTTAACGGAGAGAGTGGGGCTAATAAGTGGGCCCGAATTTGCCACGTATCGATAAATGTATGGTTTATTGTATCTTCCTACATGTCATATTAAACACACCCAATATTTTTTCTGCAGAGGGACATAGAGGGAGATAAGAGAGAGATGTTAGCACCAGGCAGCATGTAGGCCCATTGGGCCAGATTTGGACAAAATTTTCAGGTCCGATTAATGAATCGGCCAAGTAAAGACAAGGGTTTTGAAATCTATCCCACCCACCCAAATGTTCGTTTGAAAAATAGATAAATGCATTGAAAGTCTTAAAACTTGTCATGAAAGTACAATTGACTCCTAAAACATTTCAAAAATGCAATTAAGTCCTCAAACTATAATAAAGTTCCAAAGCTTTCAAAAAGTGCAATCAAGTCTTGAAACTTGTCAAATTTGTCAAATCAAGTCTTTTCATTGATAACTTGTCAAATTTAAAAGTTTTGGGATTCAATTACACTTTCGTGACAAGTTTTAGGACTTGATTGCACTTTCATGACAATTTTTAGGAATTACACTTTTTGAAAGCTTTAGAATTTCTAGTGTGCTTATTCATTTGCAAAACATAATGCCCCTAAATTCTTCAGCAAAGTTCATGCAAGGGCAGCAACCCTTGGCCCCAAAGCCCAATACCTTGGTTTTGCACCTCTTTTTTTTTTTTTTTTTTTTTTAAATAGGAATGAACTTTGATGTTTTATTAATATTTTTTAATTTTACTAATTTATCCTTCTTCCTTAATTCTTTTAATTTTGCGATTCATTTTTTTTCTTAAGGACGTGCCTCATAGGTGGTGCCACACTAGTGCCACGCACATTAAAAAATTACAAAAATCAAACATTACCATTTCCCATTAGGCAAAGTGGAAGGAACTTATGAAGGAAGTTGATTGCCCAATTTTATGACTCAATTGTATTTTTGTGATGAGTTTTAGGAATTCTAAGACACTAATCTCTGAAAATAATTTTTGCTAAAATTGATTCGTCATCGGGTTGTTTTTGTTTAGAAAATGTCAGGGACTGTTTTTGATTGCGCAATTGGGATGCAAGTGAGATCAATTGGTGAGGAAAAATATCAATTGGATCGTTGAGATGTTGGTTGAATTTTTAGAGGCCAAATTGGATTGAATTAAGAGACAATTGGTGTCCAATTGAGGGGAAAACACATGAAATTCGTAGCCCCCCACCAACCATGACTTATGGACCAATTTAAGCCATCTAGAAGGGACTTTGGTAGCTGATTTTTAGCCAAGGGATGAGGGTCAAGGGGACAAGAGAGAAGTCAAGTGGTCCCCCTCCTATCCAAACTTGTTCCCTCCTCTCTGTCTCTTGCACCGGTCGACCAGCTCCTCTCTCCCCCTCTCTTCTTGCTGTTCGAACACTCAGTAGTCCAGAGGAAGCCATCGAGTAGTCGTCCGCCCGCCAAGAACCACCGCATTGCCGTCCTTATGCCCGTCATGCCCCATGATCGCCTCGCCCTACCACGCGCGCCTCTGCTGTTTCCTGGCCATTGTTTTGCTCGGGCATGGTGACTGGGACATTTCCCAAGCTGGTCGTTGCATCCCAGCCGTCGCTGGAGTCGCTCCGCCACTTGCCAAGCCGCCATGGAACTACTATGACCCGTCCGCCTCCTTTGTCGGCCTTGTCTCACCCAAACAACCACCGAAGCCACCTAAGCTAGCACCGAACAGAAGCCAAGCCGTGTGGGTTTCCAGCTGTTATTTGGCCCGTTTTGAGGGCTTTCCTAGCCTCGAAAGCTAGGCCCACTTTGGAGAGAGTTGATCCCCGTTGTGTCCCCGTCGTTTCGAACCGAGCGATTCGTTAATCAAGTGAGTTTAACTCACTAATCATTTCTTAGTAGATTAATGACGTTGAAGGGTTGATTAGTTTAGACTAAGATTGGTTTAGTGGATAATTAGAACAGTTTAGTGAATTACTTAATTACCGATGCATGTTAGGTGGTTAGTTTTATGTAATTAGCAAGTAGATAGACTCTAATATTAATTTAATGAGTCTCGAAATTTTTTCGGGCTCATTTTGGCATTTATTTGGGCTTTACGGGCCTAAGTATGTGTTTTTGGTATTTATTGGCATTATTTAATTGATTTGTGTAATTAATTAATTTTTTTTTTTTGAAAATTAAACTAGGATGGTCGATGATAAGAATTTCGTGCTGATTTTAATTGTGCTTTCTGTTTATTTAAGTGAGTACCAAATTGTGCAATTTGAGTGTGAATAGTGATTGTGGGTCATTATTCCAACAATGGATAACTTTGGTCATTGATTGGAAAATTGCCATGTGAGACTGTGAGTTAGATTAAGAAAACCGTCGAAATATGGTTTTGCCAATGGGGCCATGATTACCACTTAACCTAAATTATGCTAGTGGGGCCATGATGACCACTTAACTTAAATTATGCCAGTGGGGCCGTGATGACCACTTAACTTAAATTATGCCAGTGGGGCTGTGATAACCACTTAACCTAAATTATGCCAGTTGGGCCATGATGACCACTTAACTTAAATTATACCAGTGGGGTAGTGATGACCACTTAACCTAAATTATGCTTGTGGGGCCATGATTACCACTTAATCTAGGTTGTGTCTATTGGACCGTGACTAAGAGTTGAGAATGAATAATCGAAATGACCATGTGATGGTCTCAATGTCATGCAATCGACTAAGTGGATTGATCGATGATTCGATCTGGTTAGGTAAAGTAATTTGTGAAATGATGATTGAATAATTATTTGAATTATATTTTCTGATAGGAAGGAATTGAGGCCAAGATAAGTCCTCTGACTCGTGTTGTGCTTAGGCAGCCCTTAGGGCGTATTTTGTTCCTAGTTGGGTCTTGGAGGATAGAACTCCCTGAGATGTCGTCTTACCCCATTGTGGGATAACATCAGGTCCTTAGATGGCAGCCCCTAAGTTTTTTGAATGACCCAAGAGTGTTACAGAGTAGGCATCTTATTTTCCATTGCTTGGGAGCCCTAGGGGCTGGACATATGAGCTAGTGAAGTCCACGGTTTAGGTTAATGTGGGTCTAACCCATAAGCCAATATAGATTGTGGTACCGCCATGCTCAAGATGGCCAAAGAAAGGGTCCTATTCCAGAATTTGAGATTCCTTTGTATATCCTGGAGGCCGCTTTAGGAATGGCATAGCTGATCCTCCTCAAGGTTCAATAGTAGATGCAGTAGACTCAACTCTTAAAGTACTAGAGTGCCCGGTGTAGTCTGCTAAAGGCTCTAGCTGGAGCGTGGAAGAAGGAGAGATCGAGGATGATGATGACCCGGAGTAGATCGAAAACCCCCACCCCTGCTTGTGTATTTTGTTTTTGACTAGCTTGAGTAGAACTTGACTTTAATAGTTTGTATCGTACTATATACATTATGTTGTGCAATGTATATATGTGTGGTTGTTTTAGGTTCAAATTTTATGGTCCTACTTTCCTATTCCATTGTTTTATTGTCTGGGGATTATTTATATGCTTCTGCATGTGTATTAAAATAAATAGGTTGGCGATGCATCCTGGACGTCGCTATTAATCGACCAAGGAGGGATGGGCACATGTTCGGAGGATCGGGGCGCGACATCCCCGTTTAAATGGTATCGGAGCAATGGTTTAGGATTGAAGTGATAATGTGTGATGGTTTATGGGATAGTAGTAGGAATGGCCTTTAATTTCATGATGGTGCATGTTTGTGATAGTTGGTTGGTAGAATTGATTGCTTGTGTGGATTGCTCAGCTTCTAATTCGATGTGAAATTGGAAGCAAGTTTCAGTAAAGTTGAGCCATGAGTGATCAAGAGCAAAGGTCTCCTAGTAAGAGATCAGTTAGGCCTATAACTTGGGGTAGGACACCGACCAGAGTCACTACCCAAGGAGGCAGAGGTAAGGCACCAGCACAAGCTAGCACCAGTGGAGTAGCACCACCTCCTGTTGATGCTGGGGTAGCAGCCTTGGGTGATCAGGGAACCATTGGGATCACCTAGGCCTTGGATGTGATGAGGGAATTGATGGGGCAACAGGCTCGGGATCAAGCTGCCGCTTTCACCGTCGCTGTTGTAGCTATCGCTCAAGCTGCCGCTAATGTTGCCGCCGTTGCTGAGGCCACAGCCGTTGCTGCACCCGCCTCCGCACCTATTGCTACACCTATCATCGCTTTTGCTGAGGTTTTACTAGGAAATGTGGCCATAGGGAGACCGATCCATAAGTTGGTGGAACAATTCTTGAAGCTGAACCTGCCGAGGTTGATTGGTGAAGGAGATCCAGAAGCTACATTGCTCTGGATCCAAGGTCTTGAGAAGCCATTTGCACTTCTGATGTGCAATGAAGAGAAGAAAGTGGTTTTGGCGGTGTACCAAGTGCAAGGTAATGCCAATACCTGGTGGAGAGCCGCCAGAGAAATCGTGTTTCCAGGAGGAGTAGTTCCGCTATAGGACACATTCCTCAGGGCATTCAATGAACAGTATTTCTCGAGAAGTGCTAGAGAGCAGAAGATGGAAGAGTTTCAACGTCTCCGTTAGGGGACAATAACCGTTGACCAATATGGGGTCAAATTTGTGGAGCTTTCTTAGTATGCTCCGAGGCTTATTGAAGATCTTGAAAAGAAGGCTCGAAGGTTCAAGAATGGCCTTCGACAAGAGTTAAAGCAGCCGCTAGTACCATTCAATTTGATTGATTATCGAGAAATTTACCGTCGAGCACAACTGCTTGAAAGAAGCCTGAGCGAGCGAGTCACCTCATATGGATCAAGGTTTAGTTCACATTGAGAAGGGATTCGCCATGGGAAAAGGCCTATGACTGGTGGTAAATTTCAAGTTCCACCTAGCAAGAAAGGTGGAATTGGAAAAGCATAACCTAGCTAGAATGGCGTCTGTCACTTGTGTGGAAGGCGACACGGATCATTCCAATGTAATTCTAGGTCGAGTACTTGCTTTAAGTGTGGCCAGCTGGGTCACATAGCTAGGAACTGTCCTAAAAGACTGAGTGGACAACTGCAGTTGTCGCCACCACTGCAGGGGGCAGATTAGAGGTTTCGTGCCACGGAATGCACCACAAGGAGGATAGCTCCGACCCCCTGTTCAAGGCATGGTGTTTGCCATCACTCAAGGTCAGGCAAAGGCAATGCCTAATGTGATCACAGGTACGGTTTCATTGAATGACCATTCTGCTTATACTTTGTTTGATCCACGAGCAACCCATTCCTTTATTACCAAGCAGTATGTTAAGCTGATAGGGTTAAGTCTTGTATTGTTGGAATCTGTTGTTAGCATATCTACACCATTGAAGGATAAGGTGTTAACTGCTTTGGGTTGTTCTAATTGCAAGTTAGCGATTGGTGAGTGAGAGGGGAAAATAGATTTGTTAGTCCTAGCCATGTATGACTTGATTTGATAATTGGCATGGACTAGCTCACCAAGCAACAAGCTAAAATGGACTATTATTGCAAGCCGATTTAGTTTAACCCGTTAAAGGGTGAGAGCTTCGAGTTTGTAGGGAACCAATGAGGGCCCTCAATTTCCCTAATCTCATCACAAAAGGCAACCCATTTGTTAGACGGTGTTTGTCAAGGTTACTTGGCGACTATCGTGGATATGACAGTTGAGAAGCTGAAGATGAAAGACATTGCAGTTGTACAAGAATTCCCATATGTGTTTTCAAAGGAATTGCCAGGTCTACCGCTAGAGAGAGAGAGATAGAGTTTGTGATTGAGTTAGCACCCGGGACAGAGCCAATCTCTAAGGCTCCTTATCGGATGTCTTTATCTGAGTTGAAGGAACTAAAAGTGCAGATGCATGAGTCGTTGAATAAGGGATTTATACGTCCCAGTCATCACCTTGGGGAGCACCATTTCTATTCGTGAAGAAGAAAGATGGTTCATTGTGCCTGTGTATCGACTATCATCAACTTAATCAGGTGATGATCAAGAACAAGAATCCCCTGCCGATGATCGATGACTTGTTTGATTAGTTACAAGGAGCGTCGATATTTTCAAAAATTGACTTGAGAACAAGATATCATCAGCTAAGGATGACATTCCAAAGTCAGCATTTCGTACTCGGTATGGTCATTATGAGTTCACTGTGATGCCATTCGGGTTGACGAATGCTTCAGTTGCCTTTATGGATTTGATGAACCGAGTGTTCAAGGAATATCTGGATCCATTTGTGATTGTGTTCATTAAAGATATATTGGTGCATTCGAGGAGTGATGAGGAACATGAGAGTCATCTAAGAATGGTACTACAGACTTTGAGAGTTCATCAGTTGTATGCCAAGTTCAGCAAGTGCGAATTTTGGTTGACTCGTGTTGCTTTCTTAGATCACGTGATTTTAGGTGAATGAATCTCCGTGGACCCGTCTAAGATTGAAGTAGTGATTAGTTGGTGAAGACCGACTATAGTAACAAAGATCATAAGTTTTCAGGGTTTGGCAGGCTACTACAAACGATTTGTCTAGGGATTTTTAGCTTTAGCATCGCCATTGACAAGACTTCTAAAGAAAGACGAGAAATTTGTGTGGATAGACAAGTGCGAGTGTAGTTTCCAAGAGTTAAAGCAAAAGTTGACTACCGTACCTATGCTGAGGGTATGAGATCTATAGTGATGCGTCATTCAGAGGACTGGGTTGCGTGTTAATGCAATATGGTAAGGTTGTTGCATATGCCTTCCACTAGTTGAGACCTCATGAATTGAACTACCCGACACATGACTTGGAACTCGCAGCAATCATATTTGCATTGAAGATTTAGAGACATTACTTGTGTAGGGAAAGATTTCAAATCTTCACATACCATTATAGTTTAAAGTATTTATTCTCTTAGAATAAGTTGAACATGAGACAACTTTGATGGATTACGACTGTGATATCCTATATCATCCTGGGAAGGCGAATAAGGTTGATAATGCTTTGAGTCGAAAGTCTTCAGTTGCTTATATGTTGGTGAAGGAGTGGAACTTAATTGAGAGAGCTCGAGATTCAGTGTTCAAATTTGAGGTAGGCCACCTTTCGAATCTTATGGCCACCCTCAGAATTGAATCGAATATGCAAGTTAGGATCAAGTTACTTCAGCTGACAGATCCAGACGTTCAGAAGATTCTACAAGAGGACATAGATAAGAGGAAGGTTGACTTTTAGGTTTCTGATAATGGAACACTGAGGTTCCGAGGACAACATATGGAAAAATAAGATGAAAGCATTCCTAAGATCGAAAGATCCTCTAGAATGGGATGTGGTAGATAAAGGAATCATTCCTAAAGCTACAACAGTCTCAAAAAGGGGAAAAGAAGTTGCAGAGGCTAGTGAGATGACTTAAGAAGAGATAACTAAGAGACAAGCTCTTGATGCAAAAGCAATTTACTCATTATATTGTGCATTATCTCCTACTGAATGTAACGGAATATCTTCATGTGAAACAACTAAAGAAGTTTGAGATAGGCTGCACATTACGTATGAAGGGATTGATCAAATGAAAGAAACCAGAATTAATATTTTGCTCGGTCAATATGAAGCCTTCAAGATGAAGCCAATAGAATCTATCATTGACATGTTTAGTTGTTTTACAGAAATCGTGAATGATCTTGAGTATCAAGGTCAACCAATCTCAGGACCCATGAAAGTTAACAAACTGCTGCGTGGACCTTCCAAATATTGGAATCACATAAAGACCTCAATAAGAGAGACACAAAGGATCATGCCACTCTCCGTTGACGAATTGGTTGGCACTCTTCAGTCTTATGAAGTGGAACAAATCAATGAAGATGAAGATCCCAAAGGTAAAAAATCTATTACTTTAAAATCTAATGATGATTCTGATGTTACAGATTCTGAAGATGATATGGACAATGAAGAGCTTGCTCTCATGATAAAAAGGTTCAGAAAACTGAACAAAAATGGAAGAAGATTCAATTGGAAAAACAAAGCTCTCAAAAGTTTCAAAATAAATCAGCTGAGGATGATGAATCCAATAAAGATATGATTTGTTTTGAATGCAAGAAAAAGGGACACGTCAGACCCAACTGTCCCTTGCTGAAGAAAAAGAAAGGAAAAGCTGAGAAATACATAAAGGCACTCAAAGCAAAAACTTGGAGTGATATTGAATGCGTAAAGAGTGATGATAATTTTGCCAATATTTATTTAATGGCAAAATCAAAATCAGATTCAGACTTGGAGACAGATACAAACTCAGACTCAGACAATGAAATCGAGGTCACTAGTCAAATGGTACTTGGATAGTGGATGCTCAAGACATATGACAGGAGATTCAAGTTGTTTCATAAAGTTTGTGAAAGTTAATGGTGGAAAAGTCTCTTTTGGTGGAAATAGTAAAGGAAAAATTGTCGGATGTGGAACATTAAAGATTGGAAGTCTCACAATCAACAACATCTCCTTAGTAGAAGGACTCAATTACAACTTGCTGAGTATCAGCCAACTGTGTGACACAGGATTCAAAATCAATTTTCAAGAAGGAATATGTTCGAGAACCAGGAAAGACTTCTTACAGACTTTCACGGGATGAAGACATGGAAACATATATCTTCTGAACATCAAACTAGAAAAATCTCATTGTCTAATTTCAATTCAAAATGAAGCTAATCTCTGGCATCGAAAACTTAGCCATATTAACATGAAACAAATTGTCAAGATCTCTGCAAAGAAGCTTGTTTGTGGACTACCCAACCTGACATACCAAAAATCTGAATTATGCACACCATGTGTGTTGGGAAAACATGTTAGAAGTTCTTTTAAACCAATAAATCAAGTTTCCACTAATCGTGTGCTGCAGCTCGTACATATGGATCTCTTTGGACTAATTAGAACTCAAAGCATTGGTGGAAAGAGATATTACCTAGTAATAATGGATGATTATTCACAATTTACTTGGGTATACTTTCTGGCAAGTAAGTCTGAAATCTTATTTTATTTTTTGAAATTTGCTAAGAAAGTACAGAATGAGAAAGGGTATGTTATTTCAAGCATACGGATAGACCATGGAGGTGAGTTTGAAAATCAAGACTTTACTAAATTCTACGATGAATCTGGTTTTCAGCATATGCTCTCATCTCCATACACTCCCGAACATAATGGAGTTGTGGAAAGGAAGAATAGATCGTTGCAAGAAATGGCTAGAACACTTTTAATTGAAAGCAACATTTCTTCTCATTTTTGGGCTGAAACAGTTTCTACAGCATGTTATATCATTAACAGAGTTTTCTTAAGGCCGATTCTGGAGAAAACTCCCTATGAGTTGTTCAAAGAAAATAAGCCAATTGTTTTCTATTTTCATGTGTTTGGTTGTAAATGTTTTATATTGAAATATGCAAATGATCAAATTGATAAGTTTGAAGAAAAATCAGACGAATGAATCTTCTTTAGATATTCAACCACTAACAAAGCTTACATAGTATACGACAAGAAGACTCAATCTGTGGAAGAATCGATGAACGTCAAAGTTCAAAACCTTTTACAAAATCAATCAATCCAGACTCAACTTGAAGAATTTGAACCTGCTCCAGACTCTACAAAATCTAACTCCCCTAAAGCAGCTCAGACTACAGAAGGTCAATAACAAATGAACGTTGAAGAATCAAATGAAGAAAAAGATCAGCAATCTGTCAGACCAACTAGTAACTAGAAGCATAACTCTAGTCATCCTAAAGAACTCATTATTGGTGACATTGATGAAGGGATTCGTACAAGATCCAAAAGGCATGAAGAGTCTAGCGCTGTGGCTCTTATTTCTAAAATAGAATGCAAAAGCATAGAAAAAGCTTTAACTGATGAAAGCTCGATTGAAGCTATCCAAGAAGAGGTCAGGTAGTTCAGTGTTAATGATGTTTGTGAATTAACTCATAAACCAAAAGGTAAATATGTTATTGGAGCTAAATGGGTTTTCAGGAACAAGATAGACGAGAAATGAAAAGTTATAAGGAACAAAGCAAGACTTGTGGCCAAATGATATATGCAAGAAGAAGGGATAGATTATGGTGAGACTTACGCACCAGTAGCAACGTTAGAAGCATTTAGATTATTACTTGCTTTTGCTTATTATAAGAATTTTAGGTTATTCCAAATGGACATCAAAAGTGCACTCCTAAATGGATTTATCCAAGAGAAAGTCTATGTGGAACAACCTCTCGGTTTTGAAGACCCAAAGAAACCAGATTCTGTATTTAGACTGAAAAAGGCGCTATACGGTTTAAAGCAAGTACCTCGAGCTTGGTACAACAAGTTAAGTAAGTTTTTAATCCAAAATGGCTTTGTTAGAGGTAAAGTAGACACTACTCTGTTTATCAAAAGAGAAAGTAAAAACTTTCTACTTGTTCAAATCTATGTTGATGATATTAATTTTGGATCACCTAATGAAAATCTGTGCAAGAAATTCTATAAGCCTATGCAGGATGAATTCGAATGAGTATGATGGGTGAACTATCTTTCTTTCTTGAACTACAAGTAAAACAATGAATGAAGGAATTTTCATTCACCAAGAAAAATATGCTAAAAACTTGTTAAAAATTTCGGTTTGGAGAATTGCAAAAGGACTGATATATCAATGTTAAGTTCTTTGAAGCTAGACAAAGATGAAGGAGGAAAGAAAGTTGACCAGAAATTATGCATGAGTATCATTGGTTCACTTCTTTATCTTACTACCTCTAGACCTAACATTTTGTTTAACGTTTGCATTTGTGCCAGATTTCAATCAGATCCCAAAGAATCTCATCTAAGTGCTGTAAAACGCATTATCAAATATGTTGTTACAACCTCCAAGTTAGGTTTATGGTATCCTAAAGAATGAGACTTTACTCTCCTTGGATACTCAAACACAGATCTAGCAGAATGTTGAGTTGATAGAAAGAGCACCTCGGGCACTTGTCAATTGCTTAGTAACAGGACAGTATCTTGGTTTTCAAGGAAGCAAAGTACTGTAACTCTTTCAACAACAGAAGCAGAGTATGTTGCTCTTGGAAGTTGTTGCTTTCAAATTTTATGGATAATACAACAACTAAAAGACTTTAGAATCGAAGACTCATGCATTGAGATCAAATGTGACAACACTAGTGTGATTAATCGCACCAAGAATCCAATTCTTCATTCAAGAGCAAAGCATATAGAGATTCAACATCATTTTATTAAATATCATGTTCAAAGTGGAGAAATCTTTATTCAATTCATTGACTTAAAGAATCAGCTGGCGGACATTTTTACGAAGCCACCGGAGAAAAATCTATTTGAGTCTATTCGTTCCAAACTTAATATCTTAAAGTCTGAAGATGCTCAGATTCAGGGATAAAAGTCGAAAGATGCTCAGACTCAGAAGTTCAAGAATCACGATTGTAAGTCATTTCAGTTCGAGCAATTTATCTTTTGGATAAAATCTCGAAAAGGTACGATTGTTTATTAATCTGCAAGTGATTGATGTTATCTTTCTAAGTTTTTGAAATTGTAGCAATTATTCTTTTTTGAAAAGGAAGTTATCTTGTTTAAGATGATAGTTATCTATTTTCAAAAAGGCAGTTATTTTTTAAAAGACATTTTTATTTTTGTGATGATCCGTATACCTCGTTTCAATTTCTTTATATACTATTTTCTTCCTCTTTTTACTTACAAACCCTAGAAGGACAGAACATCACCTTCTTACTTTTTCTCTCTCGTTTAATCCTTAAAGTTTTCATCTTTCTCATGAATCGAGTTCGGAAACTCTCTCAAAGACTGTGATAATATCTTCCCAAAGAAAGTTTTCAAGGATTGTAAGTAGGAGACCACATCATATGCATGAGGGTCCTACGCATTTTGATCTGATTGAAGAAGAAGAATCTCCAAGGCAACAGCAGAATCCACAACATTCTTAACCGTGCTATTATCCTCAGGCTAGACCACAGAATGTTCAACAACATCAAGCGCATGAAGAGATTATTGAGGATGCCGAACCTGTAAGGACTTAAAAGCCCGCTTTTACTTTCAAGCTTTACTCTGCCTTAAAGGATGGAGGTTCTCTAATGAACATTATTGATGAATTTTTGAAAGAAAAAGGGTACAAAAATGAAACCCATTTCTTACAAACGATGGAATGTTTGGGGATTGCTCGTGTTGGCTCGACAGAAAGGGCTTTTGCAAATTTCCCAAGTGATCCACTTGTTGGAGGATTTAGTCAACCTGATGGAATGATGATGAAAAAAAGTTAACTCATTTTAAGTCTAGAAGGGGTGTTGCTGCAAACATTCGAGGAAGATGAACCGATTTGTTTCGTTTTGAGGAACATAAGCGAGTTTACTCTATGTTGCTGAAGCGAGGGGTGATGAACCTAAGAAGTGTGGATTTTGATATTCTAGACTCTCCGAACGTAAATTACGAGAGAAATTTACTTTACTTCAATTTGAATGATTTTGCTCTAAGACAACAGTTGCTCATCCAAAACTTACTATGTATTTCTATTCCAATCTAAGCTTTTTGGATGCGAATAGATTTTCTTTCAGTTTTAGAGACCAGGATTATGTGGTTGATATGGACACTCTAGCTAATGTGATTGGAGTAGAGAGAGGGATGTTCCAATCAATTAGTGTGTCTATTGGTCGTGCAACTGTGGAGCTTGTTCGGGATGGAATAGCAGAAGGCCGAATTTCATATTGGAGGATGAGTGCCTCAAATGTCTTGCTTCACAAGATTGTGATTAACTATCTTAAACCCAAATCCACATCAAAGACCGACGTCTCTAATTTAGAAGCGAAGATGATGTATGCTATCAATGCTGGTAAAAAGTTCTCTCTACCGCACACTATCATGTTTCACATGTATAGATCAATGGTGAAGGACAATGATCAACTTCCTTATTCAACACTTGTTACTAAGCTATTTAGACATTTTAACATTTAGCCTCCCAAAATTCTGTGTGTTCGAACCTGTGATCAAATTGTGGTGGGATTGAAAATGGTTTCAAAGATGCGTCTAAAGGAGCTAAACAAGGCTTTAGAGCAATTCAAGGAGAAGATTCCTGTCAAGTCTCGTCAAGACCTTGTGGCTGCAAAACAGAAAGGCAAGGAGCTCATGACAGCTCCATCTAAAAGAAGAAGAGCACACATCTTGTAGGATGAAGAAGATGAGGATGATATCACTGTTTCTGCTCTTGTCTTAAGGAACTTACAACATTTTATTCTAGAGATAGAGGATAGAGAGAACCAAGACAGAGAAGAAGTAGAGTGAATGAAGAGAGGGAATCGATGAGGAAAGAAGCAGAGGAAGGAAGAACTGCAGAAGAAGAGTAAAGTGGAGAACAAGGTCATCGTGTCACTGAAGAAGAGACAGAGAATGAAAAGTACTTCTCTCCACTTAAAGGCACTAAAACATGGGGAGCTGCCGAGAAAAGAGGTACTCTTTCACTTGTTTTTACTAGTGATGATGTCAGTCGTTCTCCTACCGATCCAGAAGATGTATATGCCTCTTAATTTCCTAAAGAAAGTCATGAGGTTTCATCTTCAAATCTGGGTGCTCATGCTGAAATGCCATCATCTGCCAATACTCCACAAATTGATCATGCTGAATCAAGTACTCAAACTGACAACTCAATAGACTTTAGAAGATTGCTTGATGTTCTTATGGAGATGTGAGGTCATATTTATACCTTAGGATGCGGATGTCAAAATATGCAGAATCTTCTTCAGTTTCTTTGCATAATCAAGTTTAGGCCCTTAATCTTCAAGTTCAAGCAACTGCCAAAGGTGAGGAAATAGCGCAACTGAAGGAGGATATGAGAAAGCTGGAGGAGATTGTCAAGTCAATGGGAGATTTCCAGCTTGTTTGCATTCCAAAACAATCTTAATTTTATCCAAATCTTTTTTCGTCTCTATCTTTTTAGTGCTGACAAAAAGGGGGAGAAGTTGGAGTAGTTGGTGCAGATTTGATTTGATTTGACTTTTGGATTTGACTTTAATTCTTGTTTGGTTATTGACTGGTTTGGACTGTGTTTTTTGGTTTGGATTGTTTGATCGTTTAATGCTTGCAGTATCTTAAGCGTTGTTGATATTCATGGTAAAGATAGTTGTTTTTACAGGACTAACTTATTTCCTATGGATGCAGATTTGATACTATCTTTATCCTAATTCATTATCTTTTATGAGATATCCTTGTTTGCTTGAGTATTGTTTTGCAGGTCAAAAGTATCCAAATTTGCATGAAAGTTTTGTCACAATAAAAAAGGGGGAGATTGTTAGAGAAAACTTCCTTATTTATTTTGAAGCTGACAAAACGTTTCCATTGGTCTAGTCTGAAGACTTGCAAACTCTCTAGTCAAAGTCTGAAAACCGCCAGACCGCCAGACTCAAGATATAATGTTTGCCCTCATTGATAGTTTCTAGTCTGACGAATAAGACTTATATAGAATCAAGTATTTCTTTAAAGATTTGATTCGAGTGGCTAAAGAAGTTCTCATGGCTAGAGATATCATCTCAAGATCTATTATTCGTTTTGAATTTAATTCGAGTAATTTGGATCCGTTGATTGAAGAAGTATACTTGGAAGGTTTTATTTATGAAAACCTAGATTCTAATTGTTAGGGCGAGCAGCAATAGTGGGCTATCATCACATTCCTTAAGTAACTCGAGATCTCCCTAATTGATTCTGTCTAACGGGTAGATTGGAAGAACTCCTTTGGAAGGTGCCAATAGTTATGAAGGCATTGAGGAGTCTATAAGGAAGACACTCTAGTTATTCAAGTGTGCGCGCGATAGATAAATTCCAAAGTCTTAAACTCCTTATTCTTTGCCGATTCACTTGTTGAGCGTATATTTGTACTCAAAAGAGAGTTTAGACATTTGTGAGACCCTGAGGAAGTGTAGCAGAGTCTCTACACTATAGAATCAATGACGTGATACTGTAACAACTGTTTTGATTTATAGTGAAATCCAGCCGATGGGCTGTTAGTGCGGGAGAGTGGACGTAGGCTTAGATTAAGCTAAACCACTATAAACTTTGTGTTCTTATTCTCTTCCATAAACTCTTTTATTTTGCTCGTAACTCCGTTTAATTATTAGAGTCTAATTTCCTCTACAAAGTCTATTGTTAACCAGACTCAAGTTAAAAGTAAAATTTTATATTATATTTTGCAAAAGTTGTTTGCGCACCACTTCACCCTCTTATAAGTGCTCGTACTAGTACTATCAATCAACAGAGTATTCAGATGGCTCATTTCGAAGCGTTGCATGGCAAAGCGTGCAGAATGCCAGTATGTTGGGATGAAGTCAGGGAAAGAAAGATCACATGCCCAAAGTTAGTTTAGCAGTCAATGGATGTAGTTGCAATGATCAGATGCAGATTAAAGACCGCTCAAAGCAGACATAAGAGTTACGCAGATAAGCGGCGGAGGTCTTTGGAATTCCAAGTTGGTGATCACGTTTTTCTGAAGGTTGTCACCAATGAGGGGAACTTCACACTTTGGCAAGAAGGGAAAACTGAGTCCGAGGTACGTAGGTCCGTTTGAAATTCTTGAGAAAACTAGGACTTTAGTGTATTGTCTTGCGTTGCCGCCAAGATTAGTATAAGTGCACGACGTCTTTCACGTGTTGATGTTGATGAAGTATGAGCCTGACCTGACCCATGTGCTTAATTTCAAAGAATTGGATGTGGATGATTGTGTGTCATACATTGAAAGCTCGGTTCAGATTATGGATCAGAAGGAACAAATTCTGCATACAAAGACCATCCCGTTAGTCAAAGTGGTCTGACAACACCACGACACTGAAGGAGCAACCAGGGAGACTGAAGAGTCGATGAGACAAATGTACCTCCACTTTTTTGCTTAAGTGTTGTAATTGTTTAAATTTCGATGACAAAATTTTTATAAGAGGGAAATAGTTATGACATTATGGATTTTTCACTTCTGCTTTCATTTAAATTAATCGGATATTTAATTGACACGTCTATAGCGCTGTTCTTAGAGCTACCCGACTGTGCTCATCTTTAGAGGCCATTATGGTACAGTTAAAAATTGATTAGGGATCAGACATAGGTTGGTTTAACTGAGATATGTGGTTAAACGTGGGTAACTCCACCAAATTGGAAAATTCTCGTCGACCGGCACTAGACTGATTTATCTATCATTTTGGTACTCTGTGTCATAATTGAATCATCGAGATTTTCACGACCACCGAGAGTCGCTAATGTGTCGAACAAGTTCATTGTGGCTCGAAGAAAATCGACCATGCGTCATTTGCACTAAAAATTTCTAAAAGCTACCCGGTAGCCTAGGTCATGCTAAAATCACACTGAATTGAAATTAACTGTGAATTTGAATCCGATTTCAAAAATTGAATGTTCTATCATGTTACAAATCATTTTAGGAACGTTGACTTAGTCTCAGAAGATTTTTTTGAAAACCGAAACTTTTTAGGAAAAATTCGTTGTATGACCGTTTTTGTTTAGAAAATATCAATGACCATTTCTTATCGCGCAATTAAGATGCAAATGAGATCAATTGGTGAAGAAAAAATACCAATTAGATCGTTTAGGTTTTGGTTGAATTTTTAGAGGCCAAATTTGATTGAATTAAAAGGTAATTGGTGTCCAATTGAGGGGAAAACACATGAAATTTGTAGCCCCCCACCAACCATGACTTATGAACCAATTCAAGCCATCTAGAAGGGACTTTGGTGGTTGATTTTCAGCCAAGGGATGCAGCTGGTGGAGGGGAAGGGTTAAGGGGACAAGAGAGAAGTTAAGTGGTCCCCCTCCTATCCAAACTTGTTCCCTCCTCCCTCTCTCTCTTGCACAGGTTGACCAGCTCCTCTCTTCTTATTGTTCAAACATCTAGCAATCCAGAGGAAGCCATTGAGCAGCCATATGCTCGCTAAGAACCACCGCACTGCCGTCCTCGCGCCTGTTGTGCCCCGCGATCGCCTTGCCCTGCCAAATGCGCCCCCGCCATTTCCTGGCCATTGTTTTGCTAAGGCGTGGTGCGTGGGACATTTCCTGAGCCGGTCACAGCATCTCAGCCATCGTCGAAGCTGCTCTGCCACTCACCAAGCCATCGTGGAGCTGCTACTGCCCGTCCGCCTCCTCCATCGGCTTTGTCTCACCGAAACAGCCACTGAAGCCACCTAAGCCAGCACCAAATAGAAGCCAAGCTTTGTCCTCATCGTTTCAAACCGAGCGGTTCATTAATAAAATTTAACTCACTAATCCTCTCTTAGTAGGTTAATGATGCTTAAGGGTTGATTAGTTTAGACTAAGATTGGTTTAATGGATAATTAAAATGGTTTAGTGAATTACTTAATTACTGATGCATGTTTGGTGGTTAGTTTTATGTAATTAGCAAGTAGATAAGCTTAAGATTTATTTAATGAGTCTTAGAATTTTTCCGGGCCCGTTCCGGCATATAATTGGGCTTTATGGGCCTAAGTATGCGTTTTTGGTATTTATTGGCATTATTTAATTAATTTACATAATTATTTAATTATTTAATTATTTTTTGAAAATTAAACCGGGATAGCCGGTGACCGGAATTTTGTACTGATTTTAATGGTGTTTTCTATTTGTTTAATTGAGTACTGAATTGTGCAATTTGAGTGTGAATAGTGATTGTGGATCATTATTAAAAAAAAAGGATAACATTGGTAATTGATTGGAAAATTGTTGTGTGAGACTGCGAGTTAGATCAAGAAAACCCCTGAAGTATGATAATGCTAGTGGGACCATGATTACCACTTAATCTAAATTGTGCCAGTGGGGCTATGATGACCACTTAACTTAAATTATGCCAGTAAGGCCGTGATGACCACTTAACCTAAATTATGCCTGTGGGGCTGTGATTACCATTTAATCTAGGTCGAGCCCATTGGGCGTGACTAAGAGTTGAGAATGAATAATTGAAATGACCGTGTGATGGTCTCGATGTCTTATAATCGACTGAGTAGATTGATTGATGATTTGATCTGGTTGGGTAAAGTGATTTGTGAAATGATGATTGAATAATTGTTTGAATTGTATTGTCTGATAGGAAGGAATTGAGGCCAAGGTAAGTCCTCTAACTTGTGTTGTGCTTAGGCAGCCCTCATGGCATATTTTCTTCCTAGTCGGGTCTTGGAGGGTAGAACTCGCTGAAAGGTCGTCTCACCCCGTTGTGGGATAACATTTCAGATTCTTAATGTTGGAGAAAACTTTCTTATTTATTTTGAAGTTGACAAAACGTTTCCTTCCATCAAAGTCTGAAGACCGCTAGACTCAAGATTTAAAGTTTACCCTCATTGACAGTTCCAGATTGACGAAGAAATCTTATTTAGATGTAAGGATATCTTTAAGGTTTTGATCCGTTTGGTTGAAGATTATCTCACGGCTGGAGATAGCATCTAAAGATCTATTACTCGTATTGCAAATAATTCGAGTAATTCAAATTTGGTGATTGGTAAAGTAAACTTGGAAAGTTTTACTTATGGAAACCTAGATCCCAATTGTATGGGTGAGCAGGATTGGTGGGCTATCTTCACATTCCTTAAATAACTCGAGATCTCCCTAATTGATTCTGTCCAATGGGTAGATTGGAAGAACTCCTTTGGAAGGTGCCAACGGATATGAAGGCATTGAGGAGTATATAAGGAAGATGCTCTAGTTATTCGAGTGTGTGCACAATAGATAAATTCAAAAGTCTGAAGTTCCTTGTTCCTTGCTGATTCAATTGTTGAGCATAAATTTGTACTCAAAAGAGAGTTTAGATATTTGTGAGGCCTTGAGGAAGTGTAGCAGAGTCTCTACACTGTGGAATCAATGACGTGAGACTGTAACGACTTTTTTGATTCATAGTGAAATCCAGCCAGTGGGCTGTCAGTGCGGGAGAGTGAACGTAGGGTTGGATTAAACCGAACCACTATAAACCTTGTGTTCTTATTCTCTTCCCCGAACTCTTTTACTTTATTCGTAACTCTATTTTATTGTTAGATTCTGGTTTTCTATGCAAAGTTTATTGTCAACCAGACTCAGGTTAAAAGGAAAAGTTGTATATTATATTTTGTAAAATTTGCTTTCCCACCTATTCACCCTCCTCTAGGTACTTGTACTAGCTCTATCAATTGGTATCAGAGCTTGTGTATTCACTTAATTGAAGTGTTTTTACTTCAGAGTTAAAGATCCATGGCTAGTATGTTGGCTCCAAGTTTGGTTGAAAAGCAAAGTAACACCAGACCACCTTATTTTGACGGAAATGAATACAACATATGGAAAAACAAGATGAAAGCATTTCTAAAATCAAAAGATCCTCTGGAGTGGGATGTGGTAGACAAAGGAATTATTCCTAAAGTTACAACAGTCTCAGAAAGTGTGAAAGAAATTACAAAGGCTAGCGAGACTCAAGAAGAGATAAGCGAGAGACAAGCTCTTGATACAAAAGTAATTTATTCATTATATTGTGCATTCTCCTACTGAATATAATGGAATATTTTCTTATGAAATAACTAAAGAAGTCTGGGATAGGCTGCACATCACTTATGAAGGAACCGATCAAGTGAAAGAAACTAGAATCAATATTCTGCTCAGTCAATATGAAAGTCTTCAACGTGAAGCTAGGAGAATCTATCACTGATGTGTTTAGTCATTTTACAGAAATCGTGAATGGTCTTGAATATCAAGGTCAACCAATCTCAAGACCCATGAAAGTTAACAAACTGTTGCGTGGACTTTCCAAAAGATCGAATCATGTAAAGACCTCAATAAGAAAAATACAAAGGATCATGCCACTCTCCGTTGACGAATTGGTTGGCACTCTTTAGTCTTATGAAGTATAGCGAATCAATGAAGATGTAGATCCCAAAGGTAAGAAAAATCCATTGCTTTAAAATCTAATGAAGATTTTGATGTTACAGATTCTAAAGACGATAGGGACGATGAAGAGCTTGCTCTCATGATAAGAAGGTTCAGAAAACTGAACAAAAAGGGAAAAAGATTCAATTGGAAGAAACAAAGCTCTCAAAAGTTTCAAAATAAATTAGCTGAGGATGATGAATCCAATAAAGATGTGATTTGTTTTGAATGTAAGAAAAATGGACACATCAGATGCAACTGCCCTTGTTGGAGAAAAAGAAAGGAAAAGCTGAGAAATACAGAAAGACACTCAAAGTAGAAACTTGGAGTGATACCAAATGAGAATAGAGTGATGATGATTATGCTAATATTTGTTTAATGGAAAAATCAGAATCAAACTCAGATTCTGAGATAGATACAGGCTTAGACTCAG
The DNA here is from genome assembly GCA_017140615.1 of Eucalyptus cladocalyx. Classification (NCBI taxonomy): domain Eukaryota; kingdom Viridiplantae; phylum Streptophyta; class Magnoliopsida; order Myrtales; family Myrtaceae; genus Eucalyptus; species Eucalyptus cladocalyx. Next base: position 51,534,221 of record CM029521.1, read on the forward strand.
ATAGTGAAATCGAGGTAAGTAATTTAAAAATTTCTACTGAAGTCTCTAAATATATTGATGAACTGTGTCTTAGTCTCAAAACCTCTCTTAAGAGGATTTCTGAGCTAAAAAGGGAAAATTCTGCACTGAAGCAATAGGAGATTGTTTGGAAAGAAAAGGTTGAAAGAAAAAGCAGACTCTCTTTCAAAAGGAAATACACTTTTGAAAAATGATATTTCAAGCATTTCAAGAAGGTTTTCTATAGGATATGAGAAATTGAAAAAGATTCTTTTAGCACAAAGACCTTACTTTAACAAATCAGGCTTGTGAATGACTTCTGAAACCATTCCTTTAATTAATTTTCCAAAAGTAAATGAAAGAATCAAACAAAGACCTACAAAAGACTTTTATAGAAATAATTTTCAAATAGTCTTTGCAAAACCTGTTAGTTGTAGTGTTATTAGATGTTCTAAGTGTAACAGCTCAGAACACTTTTAAGAAAGAATGTTCTATGGTTTGGAGAACTATTAAGAAGGATTGGACAAAGATCGTATATTGCACTAACTCCAATGGACCAAAGAAAACTTGAGTTTTCTTTTTAAACGCAGGTCACTATCAAGAAAAAGGTCAAATGATACTTAGATAGTGGATGCTCAAGACATATGACAGGAGACTCAAGTTGTTTCATAAAGCTTATGCAACTTAATGGTGGAAAAATTTCTTTTGGTGGAGATAGTAAAGGAAGAATTGTCGGATGCAGGACAGTAAAGATTGGAAGTTTTACAATCAACAACGTCTCCTTAGTAGAATGACTCAATTACAACTTGCTGAGTATCAGTCAACGTGTGATACAGGTTTCAAGATCAACTTTCAAGAAGGAACGTGTTCGGGAACCAATAAAGACTTCTCTCAGACTTTCATGGGGCGAAGACATGGGAACATCTATCTTTTGGATATCAATCTGTAAAGTCATCAATCTTTAATCTCAATCCAAGATGAAAAAAATCTCTGGCATCAAAGGCTTGGCCATATCAACATGAAGCAAATTGCCAAGATCTCTTCAAAAAGGCTTGTTCATGGACTACCCAACCTGAAGTACAAAAAATCTGACTTATGCACACCATGTGTATTGGGAAAATAGGTTAGAAATTCTTTCAAATAAAAAAATCAAGTTTCCACTAATTGTATGTTGCAGCTCTTACATATGAATCTCTTTGGACCAACTAGGACTCAGAGCACTGGTGGAAAGAAGTATTGCTTAGTAATAGTGGATGATTATTCACGATTTACTTGTGTGTACTTTCTGGCAAGTAAATTTGAAACATTTTCTTATTTTTTAAAGTTTGCTAAGAAAGTACAGAATGAGAAAGGATATGTTATCTCAAGTATGCAGACAGACCATGGAGGTGACTTTGAAAATCAAGATTTTGCTAAATTCTGTGATGAATCTGATTTTCAACATGTGTTCTCCTCTCCATACACTCCATAACAGAATAGAGTTGTGGAAAGAAAGAACAGATCGTTGCAAGAAATGGCTAGAACATTATTAATTGAAAAAAACATTTCTTCTCGTTTTTGGGCTGAAGCAGTTTCTACAGCATGTTATATTATTAATAGAGTCTTCTTAATGCCTATTCTAGAGAGAACTCCCTATGAGTTGTTCAAAGGAAAGAAGCCAATTGTTTCCCACTTTCATGTGTTTGGTTACAATGTTTTATATTGAAAAATGCAAATGATCGAATTGGTAAGTTTGAAGAAAAATCAGACGAAGGAATCTTCCTTGGATATTTAACCACTAGCAAAGTCTATAGAGTATATAACAAAAAGATTCAATATGTAGAAAAATCAATGAACGTCAAATTTCAAGACTTCATATAAAATCAATCGATCCAGACTAAACTTGAAGAATCTGAACCTACTCTAGACTCTACAAAGTTTAAATCCCTTGAAGCAGCTCAGACTTCAGAAGGTCAACAACGAATGAATGTTGAAGAATCAAATGAAGAAAAAGATCAGTAGTCTGTCAGACTAACCAGCAACTTGAAGCACAAGTCCAGTCATCTCAAAGAACTAATTATTCGTGATATTGATGAAGGGATTCGTACAAGATCCAAAAGGCATGAAGAGTCTAGCGTGGTGGCTCTTATTTCCAAAATAGAACCCAAAAGTATAGAAGAAACTTTAACTGATGAAAGTTGGATTGAAGCTATGCAATAAGAACTCAGGTAATTCAGTTTTAACGATGTTTGGGAATTGACTCCTAAACCAAAAGGCAAATTTGTTATTAGAGCTAAATGGGTTTTCAGGAACAAGATGGACGAAGAAGGAAAAGTTATAAGGAACAAAGCAAGACTCATGGCCAAATGATATACGCAAGAAGAAATGATAGATTATGACGAGATTTACGCACCAATAACAAGGTTAGAAGCAATTAGATTATTACTTACTTTTGCTTGTTATAAGAATTTCAGGTTATTGCAAATGGATGTCAAAAGTGCATTCTTGAATGGATTTATCCAAGAGAAGGTCTATGTGGAACAACCTCCCGATTTTGAAGACCCAAGGAAAGCAGACTTTGTATTCAGACTGAAAAAATGTGCTATATGGTCTAAAGCAAGCACGTTAAGCTTGGTACGACATATTAAGTAAGTTTTTAATCCAAAATGGTTTTGTTAAAGGTAAAGTGGACACTACTCTGTTTATTAAAAGAGAGAGTAAAATTTTTTTGCTTGTTTAAATCTATGTTGATGATATTATTTTTGGATCACCTAATGAAAATTTGTGCAAGAAATTCTCTAACTCTATGCAGGATGAATTCGAGATGAGCATGATGGGTGAACTATCCTTCTTTCTCGGACTACAAGTAAAACAATTGAAGGAAGGAACTTTCATTCACCAAGAAAAGTATGCTAAAGAACTTGTTAAAAAGTTCGGTTTGGAGAATTGCAAAAAGACTAATATACCAATGTCAAGTTTTTTGAATCTAGCCAAGGATGAAGGAGGAAAGAAAGTTGACCAAAAGCTGTACAAGAGTATCATTAGTTCACTTCTTTATCTTACTGCTTCTAAACTTGACATTTTATTTAGTGTTTGTATTTGTGCAAGATTTCAATCAGATCCCAAAGAATCTCGTCTAAGTGCTGCGAAATGCATTATCAAATACGTTGCAACAATCTCTAATTTGGGTCTATGGTATCCTAAAAAAGGAGACTTTACTCTCCTTGGTTACTTAGGCACTTGTCAATTGCTTGGTAACAGGACAGTATCATGGTTTTCAAGGAAGCAAAGTACAGTAGCTCTTTCAACAGCAGAAGCAGAATATGTAGCTCTTGGAAGTTGCTATTCTCAAATCTTGTGGATAAAACAACAACTAAGAGACTTTGAAATCAAAGATTCGTGCACTAAGATCAAATGTGATAACACCAGCGCAATTAATCTCTCCAAGAATCCAATTCTTCATTTAAGAGCAAAGCATATAGAGATTCGATATCATTTTAGTAGAGACCATGTTCCAAATGGAGAAGTTATGATTCAATTTATTGACTCAAAGAATCAACTGTTAGATATATTTACAAAGCCACTGGAAAAGAGTCTATTTGAGTTTATTCGCATTAGACTGAACATTATATCTCTTACTCAATAAAGTCTGGATGAGCACAAGGCTCAAAAGGTAAAGTCTAAATGTGTTCGATTCGAGTTATAATGGTAAGTTATTTCTAAATTCGAAAAGGTACAATTGTTTATTGCTAATTGATTAAAATCATTCTTCCAAGTTTTCTTTACTTTTTCAAAAAGGCAGTTATTAATTTTGAAAAGACAGTTAGTTTCGAAAAGGGAAGTTATCCTTTTTCAAAAAGGTATATTTATTTTCCTTTTACGACATTTCATTTACCTCGCTTCACTTGTTATATATACTGCTGAGACTTGTCTTCTTCGTTTTTACACTAAAACCCTAGAATACAAAATTTCTATTTGATTTCACTTTCATTCTTGATCTGTCAAAAAGTTATCTCCTTTTTCGAGCAAGTGGTGAATTCCTCCCTTGAAGCGACAATGTCTTCAAGAAAGTCTTCGAGATTTGCAAGCAGGGGACCACGATTTATGCCTAAGGGTCCTACCCATTTTGACTTCACTGAGGAAGAAGATTCGTCTCCACTACTGCGTCCAAGTTAGCAACAACCTTCTCAACAACATCAACCTTCTCCATCGACTCAACTTACAGATCAAGTCATAGAAGATGCTGAACCTGTAAGAACTCTAACTCTAAAGGTTGCTTACAAGCTATACCCTAATCTAAAGAAATGGGGTACGCCAATGTTCTTAATTGATGAATTCTTATAAGATAGAGGATTCAATAATGAAGCCTTGTTTTTTTAGGGATTTGGAAAAATTGGGAGCTGTAGAAAAAGGAACGGCTGACAGAACGTTTGAGAACATACTGAGTGACCCATTTTATGGTTCTGCACATCAACCTCAGAACGAAGATGAACGATTGTTTGCTCATTTTCAGCCTAGATCGGGTGTGGTTGTAAACGTGACTGATGGCTCTAATCTGTTTAGATCGAAGGAGCACAAGAAGGTTTATTCGGAACTTTTGAAGAGAGGGGTTATGAACCCTAGAACTGTCGATTTTGACTTTCTTGATTCGATAAAGATCAAACTCCGCGAGAAGTTTGCCTTTCTGCAACTAGAACGTTTTTGTTCTGAATCCACTATTGCTTATCCAGAACTCACTGCGTACTTTTATTCAAACTTATCTTTCTTGAATGCAAACAATTTTATTTTCACAGTGAAGGACAAAGAGTTTTTGGTGGATACAAACCCACTGGCCGACATAATTAGAAGGAAAGATCGAGTTTTCAACTAATTAATGTATCTATTGCACATGCTATTCTGTCATTGGTAAGAGATAGGAATGTTGATGGCAAGATCTCTTACTCAATGATGAGCGCCTCTAACATTTTGCTGCACAATATTGTGATAAATTGCATTCGTCCAAAATCTACATCCAAGACAAATGTTTCTCGGTCAGAAACTAAGTTGATGTGTGCTATCAACTCTAGATATAAATTCTCTTTGCCTCACACCATTTTGTTTCATATGTACCGCATTGTTGAAAAAGATAAGGGACAGCTCCCTTATTATGCTATTATCTCGAGGCTCTTTCGGCACTTTAAAATTCACATCTCTGCACCATTATGCATGTCAACCATTTCTCCTATGCTTATTGGGTTCAAAATGGTGACAAATATGAGATTGAAAAAGTTGAACAAAGTGTTGGAGCATGTGAAGGAAAAGTCTCCCACAAAAGCAAAACAAGACTTTGCTACTACGAAGAGGAAAGGCAAGGAGCCAATGGTTGCTCCTATGAAGAAGAAGAAAAGAACTCTCATCTTGCAAGATAAAGAAGATGAAGATGAACTAACCATAGCAGCTTTGAGAAACTTAAAGAGTTTTGTAAGCTTTCGTGAGACAAGAGAAGAGCCAAAAGAAGAAGAAAGAGAGAGAGAAATCATAGAGGAAGGAAGAAGAGAAGAAGAGAAAGAAGGAGAAGAAGAGGAAGGAAAAGAAAGAGAGGAATAAGAAGAGAAGCAGAAGAGGATGAGGAAGAAAAAGAGAGAGATGGAGAAAAAGATCAGGGTCAAGAGGACTCTCTTGAGCCAACCTTGGCTATCTCTTTATCTAGTGCATCAGTAAATGAGGAAACTACACCTACTCCACCTGAGGGCATCAAAATAGGGGGAACTGTTGATCCAAAAGGTATTTTTTCATCTTTACCTGCTAGTGATGTGAGTCGTTCTGTTGCAGATCCTGAAGATGTGTATGCCTCACACAATCCAAAAGACAATCATGATGAACAATCTGCTGAAAATCCATTTATTCTCAAAATCTCCATTCTTGACTCGGCTGGTCCTAGTGATGCATCTGCTCAGGCAACAAACTTTTCAAGATTGCTAGAAAATTCTTTTGGATGTCAGAAAGTAGCAATATGCTATGGGATTTGAGATACATGAACTCAAGAATGCTTTTATGGCCACTTTAGTATCATTGCATGAACAATTGAACGCCCTAAAGCTTCAAGTTCAGTCTTTGTAGGGTGAGGATTTTTCGTTACTGAAGCAAACTTTTGATAGGCTTGAGAAGACAGTGCATTCTATGGGAAAATTCACGCTTGTTCACCTGCCCAAACAGCCTTGACTTTAACTCCATTATCTATCCATCTTTTTAGTCTATTATCCACTTTTTGTTGTTGACAAAAAAGGGGGAGATTTTTATTTAGATTTGATTGACTCAATCTTTTTTACTTTTCGTTGTGGTTGTTTTGGACTTGAACTTTTGTTTGGTTTTGTTTCAAACTGGTTTGGACTGATGATGCTTGCAACTTAAGCTATTATTGATTACATTAAAGATAGTTGTGTTTACATGACTAACATGTTTTCTGTGGTTGCAGAATTGCTACTATCTCTATTGTAGTCTCTAATTTTTTTATCTATAAGAAATCTTGGTTTGCTTAAGTGTTGTCCTGCAGGTCAAAGTGTCCAAATCTGCGGGAAAGTTTTATCACCATCAAAAATGGGGAGATTGTCGGAGAAAACTTCCTTATCTATTTTGAAGTTGACAAAACGTTTCCTTTCATCAAGGTCTGAAGACCGCTAGACTCAAGATTTAAAATCTGCCCTTATTGACAGTTCTAGACCAACGAAGAAATCTTATTCAGATGCAAGGTTATCTTTAAGGTTTTGATCCGTTTGGTTGAAGATTATCTCACGACTGGAGATAGCATCTAAAGATTTATTACTCATATTGCAAATAATTCGAGTAATTCAGATATGGTGATTGGCGAAGTAAACTTAGAAAGTACTACTTATGGAAACCTAGATCCCAATTGTATGGGCGAGCAGGATTGGTGGGCTATCTTTACATTCCTTAAGTAACTTGAGATCTCCCTAATTGATTCTGTCCAACGGGTAGATTGGAAGAACTCCTTTGGAAGGTGCCAACGGATATGAAGACATGGAGGAGTATATAAGGAAGATGCTCTAATTATTCGAGTGTGTGTGCGATAGATAAATTCCAAAGTCTGAAATTCCTTATTCCTTGCTGATTCAATTGTTGAGCATAAATTTATACTCAAAAGAGAGTTTAGATGTTTGTGAGGCTTTGAGAAAGTGTAGCAGAGTCTCTACACTATGGAATCAAGGACATGAGACTATAACAACTCTTTTGATTCATAGTGAAATCTAGCCGGTGGGTTGTTAGTGCAGGAGAGTGGACGTAGGCTTGGATTAAGCCGAACCACTATAAACCTTGTGTTCTTATTCTCTTCCTCGAACTCTTTTACTTTGTTCGTAACTCTAGTTTATTATTAGATTCTGATTTTCTCTACAAAGTTTATTGTCAACCAGACTCAGGTTAAAAGGAAAATTTTTATACTATATTTTGCAAATTTTGCTTTCGCACCTATTCACCCCCCTAGGTACTTGTACTAGCTCTATCACTTAAATGGCAGCCCTTGAGTTTTTTAGACGACCCAAGAGTGTTACAGAGTAGGCATCTTATTTTCTGTTGCTTAGGAGCCCTAGGGGCTGGATTTATGAGCTAGTGAGGTCCACAGTTTGGGTTAATGCGAGTCTCACCCACAAGGTGCCCCACCAGTATAGATCATGGTACCACCATGCTCAAGATGGCTAGAGAGAGGGTCCTATTTTGGAATCTGAGATTCCTCTGTATATCCTGGAGGCCGTTTTTGGGAAGGGCACAATTGATCCTCCTCAAGGTTTGATAGTAAATGCAGTAGACCTGGCTCTTGCAGTACCAGATTCCTCGATGCAATTTGCCGAAGGCTCTAGCTAGAGCGTGGAAGAAGAAGAGATCGAGGATGATGATGACCCGAAGTAGATTGGAAACCCCCACCCCTACTTATTAGTTTGTATCGTACTATATACATTATGTTGTGCAATGTATATATGTGTGGTTGTTTCAGGTTCAAATTTTATGGTCCTACTTTCTTATCTCATTTTTTTATTGTCTAGATTTATTTATATCCTTCTGCATGCATATTAAAATGAATGGGTCGGCGATGTGTCCTGGGACGTCACTATTAATCGACCAAGGAGGGATGGACACGTGCTCGGAGGATTAGGGTGTGACAATATATTCAATGCGAAAAGCTAAATTGTAACAAGCAAATGTAATATTTATAAGAAATATTAATGATCTTGTTATCATTAAAAATATTCTTAGGGATTGGATGTTGCAACCGTTCCGGGATGAAATTGCAAATGACAAAAATTCCCAAAAGCTTTCAAGTAACTAACGAACCATTATAGAAATGGATAATGGAATTAGCTAAGATAAATAAAGTACAAAAGACGATTTGCTACACAGGCTACAACTGAAAGACCAAAATATCTCAAAAAGTGAAGCATGTAGGATCAACTAGTTCTTCCAATTTGATGTCCTCTAATGCACTTTGCACAATGGAGTTACATGTTGATATCGCCCTAGAAACTTGTTGCATGGTTGGACGATGCTCTGGTTTGGGATTTAAGCATGAAAATGCCGTCTTTGCCACTAAACCCACTTCCCCTAGCACATGATCTTTCGGATATGGAATTCTTTGATCTAAAACTTCCTTATGTGGCCAAGAAGTTGTTGAATTTTGTTCGATGGTGATGAAGATGAGGACGCAAGTGAAGAAATGAGGTCACTCGGCTGTCTTCCAATTATTACTTCTAATGCCACCACTCTGAAGCTATAAACATCGCATTTTTGGTTCACCTCCATTGTGTATGCAAGTTCTACATAGAGAAAAGAGTAAATTTTTTCTAGCTTTTATACAATATCTATGCTTTATAAATTCAAATTGATTTTCAGTAAATCAAGTGTAGAGAATTAAGAATAAATTAATACATTCTTTAGATTCCAATGGGCTTTAAAATTTTTCAATGCTTTAGGAAAATGTTTCACTTTTTAGATTAGTGGCCTACATAACAATTAATATTTAATCAAACTTTCAAATCGCGTAGATAGTGTTGGACTTGGTATTAGGAATTTGGAAATAGAAAGGAAGGTGGTTAGAGATGAGGATCCCAAGTATTATCACTTTCCTATCCATAAAAATTAAGCGAGGTGAAATTTTGAAAAAACCAACTTACCTGGAGCTGCATATCCAAAGGTGCCTGCAAAGGAAGTCCAATTGGATGAATAAGGTTTTAAAACCTTAGCCATGCCAAAATCAAAGACGTGATGTGGCACCCCGAAACGGCCCCCGATCCGTTAGGGTCGCCACAGTTACATTCTCTTGTAGCATACTACTTTGAGACCAAATAAATTTTAACATAACTTATAATATCTTGGGGTTTTCATTTGTTTTCTTTACCGGTCCCTGCGCAAATAATATGGCGGAAGCATAATTCCACTACCCTTCATCAAAATATAAAGTGATGCACACCATACTAAAACTATCATAATTTAGGCCGAACACTTTTATTTATATAAGGGATGGATGGACTATGATAGTTGGTACAACAAAATGCCGAGGTCTTTTTGCGCGTGGCGATTACCCAAAAGAAAACCAACTTCTATCCTTGGATATCATCTGCATCCGTCCATCACCCATGTGTCGGCATCCCAAAAAAATGCATCTCCAGCTACCCTCAACTCTAGGTCATATCCAGTCAGGTCCGTTAGCCGGTGGTGGTGGTAGCACCCTCGGAAGGCAGCCATCCATACGGACGAGAACTAATATGTACTCCTGGTGAATAGGCCCGACAGAGAGGCATACCTCAAAAGTCAGCAAAATCCTTACGCACTCGAATACCAATCCGTGCACCCTAGGATGACGGTGCTCTGACCACTCCCACTATAAGTCAATCAAGAGTCCATAAAACATACTAGGAATCGCAGGCAACAGCGGCATTTTTCTTTTAGTCTGAAATGTTAGTCCCCAAGAGGGGTGAGTACAACCACTCAGCAATAAAAGATTCATTACACTATATTATGTAGAAATCCTAACTATCCAGACGCATGCAAAACACATATGTCATTTTTATATATATACATGCCATCAAGAGTTTATTTACTTGCACCACATTCATAAAAACAATTCAATGCCATAACGAACGCATTTTCAATACCGGATGAAGCCCACTCAATTTCATAAAAAAATTCTCATATCATGCCACATGCACACACATGCACTCCTTTAATGTACCGGATTTTAGCATTCAAAGAAAGGTTTCATTCCCCGGGGACCAGTGTTTGCATCCCTCCGGGCTTTCACACCCAACCTAGCATCGCGAGACCCTCCGGGCATCCAGAGTGTGTTCCGTCACACCCCTGAGCATCTCGCACCCCACCTGGCATCACAGGGTATATCCAGGGCTCGCCATGAAAATGGTTGCCCCTTCCCTCCGGATTTACGTACAATCCCTACAACCGGGCATCCCGAAACTCCCGAGGATCCTCCGGCACAAACCTCCGGGCATCCAACGGTGTCGACTCGCTCGACCCTTGGGCATCCCAACACTCCCGAGGCATCGTCGGCTCGCACCTCCGACGGTAACATCCACATCAGAATATACATCTCATTACAAAAATACATTTTGATGCAATGACGTCAAGGATTCCATGGATCTATAAGACTTTATCAAATTTTCCAATGTCATGTGATATACTGAATGTCACTCCATCTATCAAGTGAATAACAACTCAAGATACAATGACTCTTAGAACCAAATGAACAGTTTCATAGCAAAACAGTGTAAAGACCAGAATCCACGCTTTCAGTAGAGATTTCGAAATAACCAGCAAATTCTGAAATTTTAACACGTTATAATTGAGATCAAGAGGAAAAAGTTTCATTAAGGACACTAAGCCAGATTCGTTATGTATAATGAGTATTAGTTCACACAATTCAGTTCAGGTTTCTTTTATCACATAATAAAATTCCACAGAAAGCATTGCATATTAAAAGAGGTTTAAGCCATCATATTGATCCCGAGAAGTTCTGATAAAAATATATACTCTAGCTCATGCAATTCCTCACAACTTTTGTGAAGAAATCGAGATCAAATTCATTTTAGAACTCTTCATAAAATTTCACAAAGTTACAGGGTTACACATGAAATTGCACTGGATCAAGCGAATCCCATGAAATCCCATTCCATCCGTGACTATCTTACTTCCACAAGTCTACTAATAGTCGGTCTTTCATCGATACATCAACAGGATCAAAATGTACACAAAACCAAAGTAATTCCTCAATCTCATGGTCCCGCTCTACTTCGATTACCCACAATTTAACATTCTACTTTCAGAATTCAATTGTTTCCAGGTATATTGCACCATACTGGACAATAACAGCATCACATTATATAGATTCATGGACTTTCACTGTTCTTGATGTCCTACGATTCCACGGCGTGTGGTGAGACGGTGAGGAGTGCGCGGCTCGACGATGGCGGCAACGTGCACGCACGGCAGGGGCTAATTTCCTTCCTTCCCTTGTCGACTCACTCTCTCGCTCCTCACTCACAACCTTTCTCGCTCACTCTCTGTGGCACCCCTCGACGGCCCCCACAGTTCGCTTTTCCTTTTTTTCCCCAAATAACAAGTCACTCTGATACCATTTTTAGTTGCAGCGGGTCCATACAACCATGGGGGTTTACATCTTTTATTAACGGTCCCTTGCGCAATTTACATAACGGAAGCATATCCAACAATTCCCTTCCCTACATTCAGAAATCGATGCACACCTACTAAACATCTTATATAAGTTAAAGCCGAACACGTTTATTTACATAAAGCATATGGACATCTTTAGTCAGTACATCGAAATGCCAATGTTTCTATACTCGGCTATACTTTAAAAGATGACCGACATCTCCTCCCACAATCGTATGCTTAAGGTTCATCAACCAGTGTCGGCGTCCAAAGGTTCCCTCCCTGCGGTCATATCCAACCGCTCAAACCATCTACTAATCTGAAATGTTGGTCCCCAAAAGGGGTGAGTACAACTACTCAGCAGAAGAGGAAATCCAATAACAACTCAATGCACCATACAATTCATACGTGCATGGCAAGCGTTACTTACCTTGTAACCGTGCGCATACCATCATGTATCGTCAGGCATATCATCATGCATATATCATCCTCATCATGCACATCATCATGCATATGTCATTATCATCATGCATATCATCATGCATATATCATTATCATCATGCATATCATCATGCATATGTCATTATCATCATGCATATCATCATGCATATCATCATGCATATATCATCCTCATTATGCACATCATCATGCATATGTCATTATCATCATGCATATCATCATGCATATATCCTCCTCATCATGCACATCATCATGCATATGTCATCATCATGTATTATCATGCATGATTTAATTCCAATTCCATCTTGGACCATCATATTTCTCATTCCCGGGACCAATGTTTGCGTCCCCCATGCATCAAGATACAATTTCAGATCATCCGGCTCCCCCACTCTCCGGCATCTCGCACTTAACCGGCATCACGAGGACCCTCCGGTATCCAGCCATTTAAGGCCACCGGGCAACCGGCCGCACCCTTCAGGCCAGGCATCTCGCACCCAATCCGGCGTCGCGAGGTATCCCTCGGCATAATTACCATGCCGAGCTTCCGGCTCCCCCAATCTCCGGGCATCTCGACACCACTCGGTCTCCCGAGGACCCTCCGGCATTCGGCCACTCATGACCACCGGCAACCGGGCCGTACCCTTCTAGCCAGTGCATCCCGATACTCCGGGGCATCGTCGGCTCACCTCCGACGGTCTTCTCAATTCACATTATTATGATTCAATTTATCATGACATATGATGTGATGAAAATTCAAGATCATGCTCCACATTGAATACGTACATACATTTCAATTCCATGTCATACACATACCAAGATTTCATCACATATACATCTCAATTCAATGTCACACCCATACCAAGACTTTATCACATAATAACATGAATTAATTAAATGGAATCTATGCCAATAAAATAATCCATTATTATTTTATTTTATTTTATTATTTTATTAATATTTTATTATTTTATTATTATCTTATTATCTTATTTTCATAAATAAATATTTAATATCTATGATTTTCCCAAAATCATAATATTCAACAATCACTAATAGTGTTACAATTTCATATAAAATTCATGGCCAAATTGAATTTCTCATAAATTTCACAATTTCCATGAAATAGCACCTTATATTCGGGCAATGGCCAGTCTTGCACAGTTTCCAAATAATTTCGATTAAAATACTCATATGGCCTTCAAAAATTACGAAAATTTACAGGATGATATCCAACACATTTTCGTGCACTTTTCATGAAGAACTTTAAGCCAAATTCTTTTTAGATTAATTTCTACAACCCTACGAAGCTTCCGGAACCACGACCGCGACGTCCAGAACACACTTCTCCGAAAGTTTTAGATTTCACCCATCTATTCTCTTTCGTTTCCTCTGAAATTTGAGTATGTTATGTACCAATGTGTAATTTACAAGTCTCATGAAGGGATCTAGGTCAAATAACCAAATTATAGTCGTCTTTTAAGTCCTTGAAGTCTTGGGTGTCTCGGAACACACCACCAGAATCAATCATTTCCAAGATCTAGCCGATTCACTAGGCTACACTCGTTAATTTCTCTTCAAATTTGATTATGTCGTAGTTTAAGATGTTACCTACAACTTTCATGAAGACAACAAAGTCATATTTTCATCACAAACCAACATGCAACCAAGAATCCAACAAGAAGTCAGTGAAAACATCACAGATCTGGGGTCTCCGTATAACAAGGCTTTAGCCCCTCAGATCTCCATAATTTTTCACGAAATTTCAGTATGTTATAGTACAAGATGTTAGCTACAACTTCCGTGAATACATCGAAGCCAAAATTAAACTCCAAACACACATGCAAGCTCAAACAAGCTACTGACTTCAACAAACCGAACAAGAACAGTCACACGGTTTGTAAATAACCAACTCTTACCTCGGTTTTTCGCACAAATCACACCTAAAATCTAACATGCAAACACCACAACAGACATGCAAGAGAAGTTACGGACTCCACTTGCCTCTAAGATGAGCAAATGACGACGAACGGCGACGATCGGATGGCGAACGAACGGCACACCCCCTCGGCTCCGCCTCCTCTCCTCTCGGTTTCTCTCCCTTTCTCTCAAACTCTCTCTTTCTCACCCTCTCTTTGGACGAATTGAAGCAAGTAATCCGGCCACTCTCTCTCTCCTCATCCTTTTTATATCCCCTTAATCCCATGATTAGCAATCATGAGATTGCCTACAATCCCACCAATGCATGCTCTTGCCATTTGCCACTTGTCATTTTGGGTTTTAATTTGAATTTGAATGGGCTTGTTGGGCTTTGGAGTTGGGCCATCCGGCCACTCCTCTTGGGCTGGTCGAATTCCCTCTTGTGGGCTTCCATTTGGGCCGGCCATTCGGCCCACTAGGCTTAGGCCAATAGGTCCAAGGCCCATTCCAAAATAACCCTCTTTTTCCTTCTTCTTTTTTTTGAATTCCTTCTATAAATATTTTTAAATTCCAATTTTCACCTTGGCCAAAGTCTTATAATATTTTTGCTCATTGAAATTTAAATCATATGGCCAAGCACAAATTATTAATCTATTAAATTTAAATACACAAATCATCAAATTAAAAGACAAATTGGCTAAGGCATAAGCCAAAAGAAATTCTATCACCTAATTAGGAACTTTAACGCACCTTATGGCTTGTCATTAAATTTGGGATGCCACACTCTCTCTCAATTACTCCCGGTTTCGCTCAATCTCTCGATTACCCACTTTCACGAGCAAAAGATCACTGGTTTTGCTAAAACCAGTTGACAAAAGAGAGGCATGTTTTAGTGGTTGCAAAGGGAACGAACAGCTAGAATGGACGTGTCTTCAGCAGGCCTCCCCGTGCATTTCGTTGGCTATCCATACGCCAGCAACATGGCATCATCCAGCCAAGCTTCAGTCAACATTTCTTCCAATTAGTTGACTTAAATGTCGACTATTAAGGGGTCTTCGGATTGTATTGGGCTAGTAGGTTAGTGGACGTCCAATCCCTCAATAACAAGGCCCAAATAAATAAATAAAAACCGATCCTTAAACTTGCACAAATATGGAGCATTCTCGGTCCCATGGTCTTGATGGTTCAATAATTTATCAAGTGTACTTATTCATGACTCAGATTCTTGTACAGAAAAAGAAAGAGATTGCACGGTGTTTCAATTTCTTTTCTTATCTCATGTGCACTCAAGTGGTATAATTGTGTCGAGTCATAAAAAGGAATATATATCGATAGTCTATTCAACGATCGGACCCTTAATAAACATAAGATATTGATCCGTCGATGGAATCAAACAACGGTCATGCAATATACTAATGATACCATTCGGCGATACTTTTATTGATTAGTCACTGTCGTCGCACATCACGGTTTGTGAAATTCTCAGATGCCACAATCCTCCCCTCCTTAGAAGATTTCGTCCTCGAAATTATGCATTACTCACGTGTTTTCAAATAGGTGAGGGTACTTATCCTTTATCTCGTTCTCACTCTCCCATGTGGCTTCCTCCACATCGTGATGTCGCCATAATATCTTAACCCATGGAATTTTCTTGTTCCTGAGAATTTGCTCCTTTCGATCCAGTACTAGTACGGGTTCTTCAATGTACTTCACTTTCTCATCCACTTTAATGGCTTCATGATCGAATATATGTCCTGGATAGGGCTGATACTTCCTCAGCATCGACACATGGAATACATCATGTAGGTTTTCCAGCTTAGGGGGTAATGCTAGTCGATAGGCCACGTCTCCTATCCTTTCAGGTATCTCAAAAGGTCCAACAAATCTAGGGCTCAACTTGCCTTTCACTCCAAACCGTAATACTCCTTTCATAGGGGATACTTTAAGAAATACATGATCTCCCACATTAAATTCCAAAGGTCTTCTACGTTTATCTGCGTAGTCCTTCTGTCGACTCTGTGCAGTTTTAAGTCTTTTCTTGATAATTTCAACAGCCTCAGTAGTTACTTGTACCAGCTCAGGTCCTGTTAATTTCCTTTCACCTACTTCACTCCAACAGACAGGGGTCCTACATCTTCTCCCATATAATGCTTCATAGGGAGCCATGTCTATACTTTTCTGAAAGCTATTATTATAGGCAAATTCTACTAGATGCAACTCTTCATCCCAGTTTCCTCTAAAATCAATGACACAAGCTCTCAACATGTCCTCTAGTGTATGGATTACTCTTTCTGTTTGTCCATCCGTCTGTGGATGAAAAGCAGTACTAAATTGGAGTTTAGTCCCTAAGGCGATTTGAAAACTTTGCCAAAAATTTGAAGTAAATCTTGGGTCTCGATCAGATGTGATCGTTACAGGAACACCGTGTAAGCGTACTACCTGATTTACATATATCTCAGCCAGTTTATCCATCGGGTAGTCCATGCGAACGGCTAGAAAATGGGCAGACTTAGTCAAGCAATCTACTATTACCCAGATAGAGTCATGACCACTTGGTGTCCTTGGTAGTCCTTGTACAAAGTCCATCATCACATGTTCCCATTTCCACTCGAGTACTTCCAATGGTCTCAATAATCCTGCAGGTTTGCGATGTTTCGCTTTCACTTGCTGGCATGTTAAACACTGGGAAACGTGTTTAGCTACATCCATCTTCATGCCATTCCACCAAAATTGTTGGCGTAAATTTCTGTATTTGTACTACCCGGATGAATACTATAATTACTCATATGTGCTTCCGACAGGATTTCTCTCTTCACTTCATCATTGTCGGGAACACAGGGTCGTCCCTGGCATCTTACTACTCCATCCTCAGAGATTTGAAATTCTGGTCTTTTTCCCAAAGACACAACATTTCTTATTTCCACAATTTCCGGGTCGGACTCTTGCAGCATCTTTTCTGAATAATTTCGGGTTCAATCCTTAATGTAGTAAGCATACTAGTAAGGCGATCTACTTTCAACTGAAATTCTGAGTCTGCTACAGACTTTAACAGATTCCATTATGTCATTCTTAGACTGGCCATATCCATAGCTGACTTATGACTAAGAGCATCTGCCACCTTATTCGCCTTTCCTAGATGGTACCGTATCTCACGATCAAAATCTTTCAACAATTCCATCCACCTCCTTTGTCTCATGTTCAATTCCTTTTGTGAAAACAAATACTTTAAGCTCTTATGATCTGTATAGATTTCGAACTTTTCTCCATACAGATAATGTCTCTATATTTTCAAAGCAAAAATTATAGCTGCCAATTCTAAATCATGGGTTGGGTAGTTTAATTCATGGGATTTCAATTGCCTTGATGCGTAGGCTATGACATTGCCATACTGCATCAGAACACATCCCAGTCCCTTGTGAGACGCATCACTATATACCGTGAATCCACCAGATCCAGATGGTATAGTTAGAATTGGAGCTGTGGTTAACTTCCTTTTAAGTTCCTGAAAGCTCCTTTCACATTCTCCATTCCATTCAATCCTGACATTTTTCCTAGTTAATTTCGTCAATGGGCCTGCGAGTCGTGAGAATCCTTCAATAAATCTCCTATAGTAGCCGGCCAACCCTAAGAAACTCCGTATTTCAGTCGGTGTTGTTGGCCTCGGCCAATTTATTACCATCTCCACTTTTGTAGGGTCTACTGCAATCCCACTTCCTGATACCACATGTCCCAAAAATGTTATTTGGTCCAACCAAAATTCACACTTGTTGAATTTGGCATACAACTTATGATCTCTCAAGATTTGCAATACTATCCTTAGGTGTCACTCATGCTCTTCAGGTCCTTTAGCATATATCAGGATATCATCAATGAAGACAATCACAAATTGGTCCAAATATGGCTTAAATATCCTATTCATTAAATCCATGAATGCTGCTGGTGCATTTGTCAATCCAAATGGCATAACTAGGAACTCATAGTGTCCATGACGAGTCCTAAATGTAGTCTTAGGAATGTCTTCTTTCTTATCCTTAACTAATGGTATCCTGACCTTAAGTCAATTTTAGAAAAGACTGAACTTCCTTACAGTTGGTCAAATAAGTCATCAATTCTAGGCAAGGGATACTTATTCTTTACAGTCACCCGGTTCAGCTGTCTATAGTCAATACATAAACGCATCGACCCGTCCTTCTTTTTCACAAAGAGGACTAGTGCACCTCAAGGTGAAGCACTTCGCCTAATAAATCCCTTATCAAGCAACTCTTGTAGTTGCACCTTCAACTCCTTCAGTTCCATTAAGGCCATCCTATACGGGGCTTTCGATATTGGTCCTGTTCCAGGCATTATCTCGATCTCAAACTCAATTTCTCGTTCCAGTGGTAACCCAGGCAATTCTTCAGGAAACACATCCTAGAATTCCCCGACCACTCGAATTTCGTCAAGTTTAGTCCCTTCCTTAATAAGATTCCTTACTACTTCCAGGTATCCTTGACATCCTTTGTCAAGTAATTTATGAGCCTCTACCACCGAGATAATGGCTAGAGAGGGATCTGTTCGACCTCCTAGAAATTCAAAACTAGACTGATATGGAAACATGAACTGAATCACTTTCCTGTAGCATTCTACTTTAGCCTGATATTTATGGAGCCAATCCATACCTATAATTATGTCAAAGTCATACATAGCCATCACCACTAGGTCTATTTCCATATCCCTTCCTTCTATTGTTATCTTACATTTTCTACACATCAGTGTAGACAACACCATATTCTTTAAAGGTGTAGAAACACAAAGAGGCGTCTCAAGAGATGTTGTTTCTATTTTACTCAACTGTCTATATCTTTCAAAAACAAATGAATGCGTAGCACCCGTATCAAACAAAGCATATGCCTTCTTGTCGTTTACAAAAATCGTACCTGAGATAACGTTTTTGCAAGCTTCCGCTTCCTCTTGGGTGATCGCATATACCCTTCCTTGCGCTGGTGGTCTCTGTGGATTCCTTTGTGGATATGGTCGAGCAGTACGCTGTTGCACTCGTCGCACCAAGTTGACATTCGGCTATGACCCAACTTGTGGACAATCCCTCTTAAGGTGTCCTACTTGTCCACAACCATAACATTTCGGTCCTCCACTGCAAGGCCCTGGCCCATGTTGCCCATCACACCTTCGACAATCATCACTCCGATAAGGTGCTTTTCCTAGATTCATGCCATCCCTAGCTTTTCCAAAGTTTCCAAAATTCCCATTTTTCTTAGATTCCCAAGTCTGACTTTGACCTATATAGGGTCTCTTGCCCCGTCGGTTATCACTAAAGGTCAATTGTCTCTTAGACTCTGATTGTTCCCTTACCAATTCCTGCTCCACCAACTGTGCTCTTTCATAAATCACATTATAATCTCTTATATTCAAAGGCACCAGTTGTTTCCTGATATCAGTCCTCAGCCCTTTCAAGAATCTCTTACCTTTTTTCCTCACAATCCTCAATCAATCTGGGAGCATACCTGGACAATTCAGAAAATTTTGCCTCATACTGATCCACTGTCAGCTCCCTTTGTTCCAGCTGAACAAATTCAGTGATCTTCTTATCCCTGGCACAGTCAGAAAAATGCTTTCTATTGAATGCTCTAACAAACTTGCCCCAATTTATATCAGTACCTGGTGGAAAGATTGTATCTCTTGAAGCTCTCCACCAAAACTTTGCATTTCCCTCCGGCTAGTACTCTACCAAAGTTATTTTCTTAGCATCATTGCAATCCAACAACTAGAAAATTTGTTCCGTTCCATCTATCCATTGTTCTGCCTCCTCAGGACTTCATATTCCACTAAACTTAGGTGGCTTCAGCTTCAAAAATTGTTCCACCAACTCTTGAGGGCGACGTTCCACTCTGAGTTATTGTTGCGCTTGTCTTTCCATTAGATTTCCTATATTGGCCAATCCCTGCAGGATATCTTCCATTCGAGGTTCAGCCCTTGCAGCAGAGGCTTCAGCCCTCAATGGATGAGAACTTCTAGTTCGTACCATGATTTTCCTGCAGTTTCCAAGCATTTGCCTCAGGAATAATTTGAGACTCACTGTCTCCATTTAAAAGCAACTACTACTATATAAGTAACATAAAAATGTTACTGGCACATAAAAGCAACTCACAATCATTATCAGTATTTTACGAGTGAACTCAATCACCCGTTATTCAAAGCTACTCAACCATTATTGGTTATTATCCTAAGGTGTGCATCCTCCTCATATTCCTCATTTCTATTTGACGCTCCTTATCACTCCATATAAACCATTGCTCTGATACCAACCACTGTGGCACCCCCCGAAACGGCCCCCGATCCGTTAGGGTCGCCACAGTTACATTCTCTTGTAGCATACTACTTTGAGACCAAAGAAATTTTAACATAACTTATAATATCTGGGGGTTTTCATTTGTTTTCTTTACCGATCCCTGCGCAAATAATATGGCGGAAGCATAATTCCACTACCCTTCATCAAAATATAAGTGATGCACACCATACTAAAACTTTCATAATTTAGGCCGAACACTTTTATTTATATAAGGGATGGACTATGATAGTTGGTACAACAAAACGCCGAGGTCTTTTTGTGCGTGGCAATTACCCAAAAGAAAACCAACTTTTATCCTTGGATATCATCTGCATCCGTCCATCACCCATGTGTCGGCATCCCAAAAATGCATCTCCTGCTACCCTCGACTCTAGGTCATATCCAGTCAGGTCTGTTAGGTGGTGGTGGTGGTAGCACCCTCAGAAGGCGGCCATCCATACGGACGAGAACTGATATGTACTCCTGGTGAATAGGCCCGATAGAGAGGCCTACCTCAAAAGTTAGCAAAATCCTTACGCGCTCGAATACCAATCCGTGCACCGCAGGATGACGGTGTTCTGACCACTCCCACTGTAAGTCAATATGGAGTCCATAAAACATACTAGGAGTCGCAGGCAGCAGCGGCATTTTTCTTTTAGTCTGAAATGTTAGTCCCCAAGAGGGGTGAGTACAACCACTCAGCAATAAAAGATCCATTACAATATATTATGTAGAAATTCTAACTATCCAGATGCATGCAAAACACATATGTCATTTTATATATATATGCCATCGAGGGTTTATTTACTTGCACCACATTCATAAAAACAATTCAATGCCATAACGAACGCATTTTCAATACCGGATGAAGCCCACTCAATTTCATAAAAAAATTCTCATATCAGGCCACATGCACACACATGCACTCCTTTAATGTACCGGATTTTAGCATTCAAAGAAAGGTTTCATTCCCCAGGGACCAGTGTTTGCATCCCTCCGGGCTTTCGCACCCAACCTAGCATCGCGAGACCCTCCGGCACAAACCTCCGGGCATCCAGAGCGTGTTCCGTCACACCCCTGGGCATCTCGCACCCCACCTGGCATCACGGGGTATATCCAGGGCTCGCCATGAAAATGGTTGCCCCTTCCCTCCGGATTTACGTACAATCCCTACAACCGGGCATCCCGAAACTCCCGCGGACCCTCAGGCACAAACCTCCGGGCATCCAACGGCGTCGACTCACTCGACCCTTGGGCATCCCGACACTCCCGGGGCATCGTCGGCTCGCACCTCCGACGGTAACATCCACATCATAATATACATCTCATTACAAAAATACATTTTGATGCAATGACGTCAAGGATTCCATGGATCTATAAGACTTTATCAAATTTTCCAATGTCATGTGATATACTGAATGTCACTCCATCTATTAAGTGAATAACAACTCAAGATACAATGACTCTTAGAACAAAATGAACAGTTTCATAGCAAAACAGTGTAAAGACCAGAATGCATGCTTTCAGTAGAGATTTCGAAATAACCAGCAAATGGCCATGGAAAATTATGAAATTTTAACACGTTATAACTGAGATCAAGAGGAAAAAGTTTTACTAAGGACACTAAGCCAGATTCGTTATGTATAATGAGTAGTAGTTCACACAATTCAGTTCAGGTTTCTTTTATCACAGAATAAAATTCCACAGAAAGCATTGCATATTAAAAGAGGTTGAAGCCATCATATTGATTCCGAGAAGTTCTGATAAAAATATATACTCTAGCTCATGCAATTCCTCACAACTTTTGTGAAGAAATCGGGATCAAATTCATTTTAGAACTCTTCATAAAATTTCACAAAGTTACAGGGTTACACATGAAATTGCACTGGATCAAGCGAATCCCATGAAATCCCATTCCCACCGTGACTATCTTACTTCCACAAGTCTACTAATAGTCGGTCTTTCATCAATACATCAACAGGATCAAAATGTACACAAAACCAAAGTAATTCCTCAATCTCATGGTCCCGCTCTACTTCGATTACCCACAATTTAACATTCTACTTTCAGAATTCAATTGTTTCCAAGTATAGTGCACCATACTGGACAATAACAGCATCACATTATATAGATTCGTGGACTTTCACTTGCCTCGATGTCCTACGATTCCACGGCGTGTGGTGAGACGGTGAGGAGTGCGCGGCTCGACGATGGCGGCAACGTACACGCACGGCAGGGGCTAATTTCCTTCCTTCCCTTGCCGACTCACTCTCTCGTTGCTCACTCGCAACCTTTCTCGCTCACTCTCTCTCAATTACTCCCAGTTTTGCTCAATCTCTCGATTACCCACTTTCACGAGCACAAGATCACTGGTTTTGCTAAAACTAGTTGACAAAAGAGAGGCATGTTTCGGTGGTTGCAAGGGGAACGGACAGCTGGAATGGACGTGTCTTCAGCAGGCCTCCCCATGCATTTCGCTGGCTATCCATACGCCAGCAACGTGGCATCATCCAGCCAAGCTTCAGTCAACATTTCTTCCAATTAGTTGACTTAAATGTCGACTATTAAGGGGTCTTCGGATTGTATTGCTGTAACACCCCGAACCCTTCGCAGGTCGTTACCAATGCCGATGTTACATCTTATTACCGATTTTATCTCGTACTTAAAACAAGCGTCACCAAATCACAGGCATTTTTTTTTTTTTTTATAAACGATCGGTCCCAACGCGACTCATAGCGGAAGCAAATCAAACATCACCATCTATCCCCCTACCAATCCATGATACAAATACACACCAGCTAAATATCAGGATTTTATAAACAACTTCGACGCTTTGCTTACATACTTATATATATAACAAGATGGGGTTTCCTTCGGGTCGGTACAAAAACAAGAAAGGTTAGGACTCTGCCATGTCCTACCTAAAATCTCAAAAAGAAACCTCGACCCCTAACATCATACGTGCACAAAACCCTCCCATCAAAAGCGTTGACTATCTACATTAGAAAGAGATCCAGCTCCTACTCATCGCGTGCAGGTCTCACACCCAACCCGGTGCATCAGGCGGTGGCGGCGGCAGCATCCCTCGCATAGCTCCATCCCGTCGAACGTGCACGTAAATGAACTCTTGTATGACGGGGCCCCCAAATGGCCGATATCATACATCACTAGACATCGCACTCGGATAAAAGTCAGTCCGGGAACAGTGGGACAATCTATCTCCACACACTCAACCTCTACATCAGACGGTAGACCATAAAACGTACCACGCGAGACGGCAGGTAGCGGCGTACTTGCTAATCTGAAATGTTATCCTCAAAAGGGGTGAGTACAACCACTCAAATAGATAGTGAAATCCAATAACAACCCAATGCATCATGCATATCATCATACATGTCGCATTGCTTACCTTTTTGATGTCATACGTATTCATGCATCATCATATCATACATATCATCATCATCACCATGCATATCATCATGCATACCATGTCATAGGTGATCATCATACCACATCACATCTCATCATCATCATGCATCATCATGCATATAATATCATAGGTGATCATCATATCACATCTCATCTCATCATCATCATGCATCATCATGCATACAATATCATAGGTGATCACCATATCACATCACATCTCATCATCATCATGCATCATCATGCATACAATATCATAGGTGATCATCATATCACATCACATCTCATCATCATCATGCATATGTCATCATGCATATATCATCATGCATATCATATCATAGGTGATCATCATATCACATCATTTAATTCTCATCATTATCTTTTAAATTTGATCACCACATCACCCATTCTCAATTATCAATTTCATCATCCCTTCGGGCAAAGACCTCCGACAGGGTTCCCAGCATTCTAGCCATCCCATGGCCAGGTATCTCGCACCCCAATCCTGGCATCGCGAGGTATTCCTTTCGGGCAAAGACCTCTGACAAGGCTTCCGGCCCCCCACATTCTGGGCATCCTGAATCTCCCAGGGAATCTCTGGAATTACGCCACCAGGCCACCAGACATCATCCTCCACCACATCCTCTTACTCACATATCGTTTTCCACATTCATTATCCATTTAATCTCATTATTACATGGCATATGATTCACACATGCATCACAATTCATGATCATACATACATCAATGTCATATAACAATGCATAATAAATTCAATGAAATTCATGGCCAATAAAATAATCCCTTATTATTTTATTATTTCCATAAATAAATATTAAATTTAATATCTATGATTTTCCCAAAATCATAATATTCAAACAATCATTAAACAAACCAATAAGATCACAATTTCATACAAAATTCATGGCCAAATTGAATTTCTCATAATTTCACAATTTCCACAAAATAGCACATGATATTCGGATAATGACCAGAATTGCACAGTTTCCAAATAAATTCGATTAAAATACTCATATGGCTTTACAAAATTACGAAATTTTACAGGATGATAACCAACACATTTTCGTACACTTTTCATGAATAACTCCAAGCCAAATTATTTTTATATTATTTTACACGACCTCACGAAACTTCTGGAACCACTACCGCATCGTCCAGAACACACTTCTCCGAAATTTTTAGATTTCACCCATCTATTTTCTTTCGTTTCCTCTGAAATTTGAGTATGTTATGTACCAAGGTGTTATTTACAAGTTTCATGAAGGAATCTAGGTCAAATAACCAAATTATGGTCACCACTTAAGTCCATGAAGTCTCGGGTGTCTCGAAATACTTCACCAGAACCATTGTTTCCAAGATCTAGCCGATTCACCAAGCTATACTTGTTATTTTTTCTTCAAATTCTATTATGTTGTAGTTTAAGGTGTTACCTACAACTTTCATGAAGACATCGAAGTCAAATCTTCAATATAAATCAACATGAAAACAAGAATATAGCAAGAAGTCAGTGAAAACTTCACAGATCTAGGTTTTCCGTATAATGGAACTTTAACCCCGCATATCTCCATAATTTTTCACGAAATTTCAGTATGTTATAGTAAAAGATGTTAGCTACGAATTTTATGAGACATCAAAGCCAAAATCGGACTCCAAACACACATGCAAGCTCGAAAAAGCTACTGACTTCCACAAACCGAACAAGAACAGTCACACGGTTTGTAAATAACCAACTCTTACCTCGGTTTTTCGCACAAATCACACCTAAAACCGAACATGCAAGAGAAGTTAAAGGACTCCACTTGCCTCTAAGAGGAACAAACCACGACGAACGGCGGCGGGACACAGCGATCGGACGGCGAACGAACGGCGGCACCCCTTGGCTCCGCCTCCTCTCCTCTCGGTTTCTCCCTTTCTCTCGAACTCTCTCTCTCTCTCTCGCACACCCGTGACACCCCGAACCCTTTGCAGGTCGTCACCAGCGCCGGTGTTACACTTTATTCTCCTCTTTGCCTATCTTGTACTTAATACAAGCGTCACAGGCATATATATATTTTTAAAGCGGTCCCATGCGCGACTCATAGCGGAAGCAAAATTCACATCGTCATCTATCTCCCTTCTAACCCATGATACAAATACACACCAACTAACAGCACGATTTTATAAATAACGTTGACGCTTTGCTTACATACATACATATAGCGAGATGGGGTTTCCTTCGGGTCGGTACAAAAACCAGAAAGGTTAAGACTCTGCCATGTCCCACCTAAAATCTCAAAAAGGAACTCCGACCCCTAACATCACATGAACACAAAACCCTCCCATCACCAGCATCAACTATCTACATCAAAAAGTGATCTAGCTCCTAGTCCTCGCGCGCAGGTCTCACACCCAACCCGGTGCGTCAGGTGGTGGCGGCGGCGGCATCCCTCGCATCGCTCCATCCCGTCGAACGTGCACAGACAGGAACTCTTGTATGACAGGGTCCTCAGTCAGGCCGATATCATACATAACTAAGCATCGCACTCGGATAAACGTCAATCCGAGCACAAAGGGACAATCTATCTCCGTACACTCCACCTCAACATCATACGGTAGACCGTAAAATACCCCACGTGAAACAGTAGGTAGCGGCATAGTGCTAATCTAAAATGTTATCCCCAAAAGGGGTGAGTACAACCACTCAGCAGATAGGGAAATCCAATAACAACTCAGTGCACCATGCATACCATCATACAATGCAGTGCATTGCTTACCTTTTTGATGTCAAGCGTATTCATGCATCATCATAGCATATATATCATCATCATGGCATCTCATATATCATTATCATCACATCATCATTAACCATGCATCACCATGCATATCACATCATCATTAGCCATGCATCACCGTGCATATCACATCATATCATCAGCCATGCATCACCATGCATATCACATCATCATTAGCCATGCATCACCATGCATATCACATCATCATTAGCCATGCATCACCATGCATATCACATCATCATATCATCATCATTAGCCATGCATCACCGTGCATATCACATCATATCATCATTTACCATGCATCACCATGCATATCACATCATATCATCATTAGCCATGCATCACCATGCATATCACATCATAACATCATCAGCCATGCATCACCATGCATATCACGTCATAGATCAATTTCCACTTTTACTTATCAATTGATCCCCACATTATCTTTTCTCAAATCATCAAATTCACCATCATCATCATCCCTTCGGGCAGAAACCTCCGACGGGGATCCCAAAGATTCCAGCCATCTCATGGCCACTCGGGCTTCCGCCCCCACATTCCGGGCATCTCGCATCTCAACTAGCATCACGAGGCATTCCCTTCGGACGTAAAACCTCCGACAGGGCTTCCGGCCTTACCCTTCTAGCCGGGGATCTCGCACCCAATCCTAGCATCGCGAGTCACTCCTTCGGCAGTAAACCTCCGTGGGCTTCCGCCCCCACATTCCGGGCATCCTGAAACTCCCAGGGAATCTCTGGAATTACGCCACCAGGCCACCAGACAACATCCTCCACCACAACCTCATTTTCATCCACATTTATCTTTTATCTCAATTTAACATGGAAATTTGGCATGGCATCAAACATATCACACTTGCATTTCAATTCACATGTCATGCACATGTCATAGCTTAATCACATAAGTATTTCAACTTAATGCATGTACAAAGACCTCATCACACAAGTGCCACACAAATGGAATTGAATCCATGGCCAAATAAAAATCTTTTATTTTATTATTATTTATTTATTTTCATAAATAAATATTTAATATTTATGATTTTCCCAAAATCATAATATTCAATAATCATTTATAGGATCACAATTTTATATAAAATTCGTGGCCAAATCGAATTTCTTATGATTTCACAATTTCCTCCAAATACATCCTAAAATTCTCGGATTTAAACCCACCGCACAGTTTCCGAATAAATTCAATTAAAATATCCATTCGGTCTCCAAAAATTACGAAAATTTACAGGGTGATAGCCAACACATTTTCGTACCTTTTTTATTAAGGACTTTAAGCCAAATTATTTTTAGATTAATTTCCATAGCCCTACGAAGCTTCTGGAACCACTACCGTTTCGTCCAGAACACACTTCTCCGTATTTCTTAGATTTCACCCATCAAATCTCTTTCGTTCCTTCTGAAATTTAAGTATGTTATGTAACAATGTGTCCTTTACAAGTTTCATAAGGGATCTAGGTCAAATACCCAGATTATGGTCACCATTTTAACCCATGAAGTCTCGGGTGTCTCGGTACACTTCACCAGAATCAACCATCTCCAAGATCTAACCGATTCACCAAGTTATACTTGTTATTTTTGCTTCAAATTTGAGTATGTTGTAGCTTAAGGTGTTTCCTACAACTTTCAAGAAGACAACAAAGTGAGATCTCCAACAGAAATCAACATGCAACCAAGAAATCAACAAAAGGTCAGTGAAGATTTCGCAGATCTGAGGTCTCCGTATAACAGAGCTTTTGACCCCACATATCACCATCGTTTTCCATGAAATTCGAGTATGTCATACTACAAGATGTTAGCTTCAACTTTTATGAAGACACCGAAGCCAAAATCGCACTCCAAATATACATGCAAGCTCGACTAAGATACTGACTACCACAAACCGAACGAAAACAGTCACATAGCTTGAACACATCCAACCCTTACCTCGGTTTTTCGCCCAAATCACACCTAAAACCGAACATGCAACCAACAAAACAGACATGCAAGAGAAGTTAAGGACCCCACTTGCCTCCAAGATGAACAAACAGCGATGAACGGCGCGCACGGCGGTCGGACTAGGCGGACGTACGGCGGACGGGCGGCGGCAACTCGGCTCCACCTCCTCTCTCTCGGTCCCTCCTTCCTTCCGCTCGAACACTCTCTCTCTCTCCCTTTCTCGGCCAAATGATCAAGAAGAACCGGCCACTCTCTCTCCTAACCCCTTTTTATATCCCCTTAATCCCATCATTTGTAATGATTAACTCACCTCATGTCCAACCAATGCATGCTCTCCTTTGTGCCACATGTCATTTTTATTTTTGAAATTTAATGGGCTTGGGCTTAGGCCCAACCGGCCACTCACTTTGGGCTTGTCGACAGCCACCTATTGGGCCCTAATGGCCGACTAGCTTGGCCCACCAAGCTTTAGGCTAATGGGCCCAAGGCCCATTTCGAAAATTAATCCCCTTTTCCTTTTTTTTGAAATTTCTTCTATAATATTTTTGAATTCCAATTTCCATCTCGGCCAAAGTCTTGGAATATTTTTAATTATTGAAATTTAAATCATATGGCCAAGCATTTAAATTTAAATTTCCACAACACAAGCAAAATTCATCAAATTAAAAGATAAATTGGCTAGAGCATAAGCCATAAAATTCTATCACCTAATTAAAGACATTTAACACACCTTAAGGCTTGGCTTTGAATTTCCGGGATGCCACAACACCTCTCTCGGCCGAATGAACAAAGAACCGGCCATCTCTCTCTCTTCATCCCTTTTATATCCCCTTAATCCCATCATTAGCAATCATGAGATTGCCTATAATCCCACCAATGCATGCTCTTGCCATTTGCCACTTGTCTTATTGGGTTTTCTTTTTAATTTTGAATTGGGCTTGGGCTTAGGCCCATCCGGCCACTCCCCTTGGGCTGGTCGAATTCCCTCTTTGGCTCTAATGGGCCGACTAGCTTGGCCCACCAAGCTTTAGGCTAATGGGTCCAAGGCCCATTTCGAAAATTCAACCCCTTTTTCTTTTTTCTTTTTTTTTTAAATTCTTTTTATAAATATTCTTGAATTCCAAATTTTCATCTTGGCCAAGCACAAATTATTAATCTATTAAATTTAAATTTCCACAATCATAAGCACAAATCATCAAATTAAAAGACTAATGGCTAAAACATAAGCCATGAAAATTCTACCACCTAATTAAAGACTTTAACACACCTTATGGCTTGGCTTTGAATTTCTGGGATGCCACAATTGCGCTAGTAGGTTAGTGGACGTCCAGTCCCTCAATAACAAGGCCCAAATAAATAAATAAAAACTGATCCTT
This sequence comes from Eucalyptus cladocalyx, assembly GCA_017140615.1. Lineage (NCBI taxonomy): Eukaryota > Viridiplantae > Streptophyta > Magnoliopsida > Myrtales > Myrtaceae > Eucalyptus > Eucalyptus cladocalyx. The sequence continues at coordinate 51,564,132 of CM029521.1, forward strand.
AAACTTGCACAAATATGGAGCATTCTCGGTCCTATGGTCTTGGTGGTTCAATAATTTATCAAGTGTACTTATTCATGACTCAGATTCTTCTACAGAAAAAGAACGAGTTTGCACAGTGTTTCAATTTCTTTTCTTATCTCATGTGCACTCAAGTGGTATAATTGTGTCGAGTCATAAAAAGGAATATATATCGATAGTCTATTCAACGATCGGACCCTTAATAAACATGAGATATTGATCCGTCGATGGAATCAAACAACGCTTTTTTTTTTTTTTGGGTAAGAGGTAAGAATAATATAGCTAAAGAAACAAGGAGTTACAAAGAGGCAAAACAAAGGGTACAAGCATTGTTGACTCCAACACATGCACTCAAAGTTGTTTGACACGGGCGATTCAAAGGCGAGGTGAGTGGATGGGAGGCGGGGCACTCAAATTGAAAAGCCACCGAAAAGAAGGAGAATAACAAAAGGAACAAAAGGAGCAAAAGGCCAAACACGACGGCCAACATAAAAAGACCAGGCAAACGCCAAGAACCCGGGAACCACAGACTGCCAAGCCGAGGAGCATGCGGAGGGGAATATCTCGGCAACAACTGTAACAGAGGCAGACCAGCCTTGCGAAGGGAGAGCAGGACGCATATTCAACAGCAGCAACATCTCACAATGCAAGGAAGACAGGCCAATATGGAGACCTTACTCAAAGATTGCAGGGTGGATTCCCTAGGACATTTGGAGTCTTCAGTTACGCGGATTATCCAGAACTCTTGAGAATGTGGAGGCTCTATCTTTGACAGCTTTCCGAAGACGATCTTTGAGGGCGGGCGGGAATAGGCTTTGATTCCGAAAGATGAAGTTATTTCGCTCCTTCCATATAAGGTAGCACAGGGCCGCAAATGCAAAGCGAGCAATGGAATGGTGGAAGCACGAGTCCGAGAGATGGCTGACCATCCACTGTAGATTCTCCTTCCAAGGACCATTTCGCCAACTCAAATTACATTTAGAAGCCTAGAAAGAGGCCAACCTACCCGTAATTGAGCAACCAAAGTATAAGTGGTCAATTGAGTCTAGCCTACTTGAGCAAAAGGCACAGGAAACATTAGGGATCCTCTCATACGACAAAAGCAAGACCTGGGTTGGCAATCTATCCCGAGTGATCAGCCATAGATGGGTCTGATAACGCGGGGGAAGAGTGGAACTCCAAACAAATTGAGACCAGTTAATCAAGGAGCCCCTAGCTCGAAGCATAGTCCATGCAGAAGCAGTTGAGAACTGACCTGAAGAGTGGCCAAGCCACACCAGACGGTCATCCTGGCTGTTGAGGCTGGGGAGAGGATCTTCCCAAGTATGGATAGCAACAGCTACATTAGACGGGATAGATAAGGCAGCAATACCCGTAGCAACAGAAGCATTCCGAGGGATACGAGAGCAATATATGTCACAATCCGAGAATAACTTGTTGAATGGGCCACGAGGGTGCCAGGTATCAAACCAGAAAGAAGTCGATAACCCATTACCAATGTTCCAGGCAAAATACCTCTAAATCAATTCACGCAGGCCAAAGAGTTTCTTCCAAGACCAAGAACAAATGGTCGGCCTAGGTGCAATCCAGAAATTCTTGTGTTTTAAGAAGACTGAATGTATCCATTTGGTCCAGAGCGATTCCTTATCAAAGAAAAGCAGCCATATATGCTTAATCATGGCAGCAATATTACTAACTCGAAGTGAGCGAATACCTAGTCCTCCTTCCGCTTTAGGAAGACAGACTTCTTCCCAACAAACTCTAGCACCACCAGATCCAAGGTTCGGGCCACGCCAAAGAAATTGCCGGAAGATCTACTCAATTCGACTAATAATTGAGGAGGGGAGGATAAAAACCGAAGACCAGTACACCTGAATGGAGTGGAGAATAGATCTAATAAGTTGGAGTCTACTAGCAGTTGAAAGGAAGCGGTTGGTCCATGACTGAACTCTCTTCATTATAGCATCCACTAGAGATACACAATCTTCCTTGCCTAGTCTTGAGGAAATAACGGGGACGCCAAGGTACCGAAAGGGCAAGGATCCAAGGTTGAAACCTGATGCATTAACCATTGCACTCTTCAAAGACTCATGCCCCCCAGAGATAAAGATTTCACTCTTATTAAGATTGGGGATGAGATTAGACCAGGCAGCAAAAGTGTTTACTCCATCCATTAGAAGGCTTAGAGACGGCATGTTTGCTTCCGAGAAGAGCAACACATCGTCAGCGAAGAATAGATGGGACAACTTGGAGGGTTTACAATGCCAAAAGAACTGAAATCCAGGTTTGTAGGTGCGGGCATTAATAATGCCAGTAAAAACTTCCATTACAAGAGTAAAGATATATGGGGACAGAGGGTCCCCCTGTCGGATACCTCTCCCACTAGGGAAGAAACCATGCAACTCACCGTTTAAAGCTATAGAGAACTTGGGGGTTGTGATGCACGTCATAATTCGATCAATAAATGTGGGTGGGAAGCCAAATGCTTGGAGAGTCGACTCAATAAAGTTCCAGTCAACTGAGTCATAAGCTTTGGAGAAATCAACCTTAATAATGTTCTTTGGAAAGTATGGCTCATGGTGGAAGTGAGCAAATAATTCTTGAGCAAGCATGATATTATCACTTATCCTCCTCCCTTTAATAAAAGCGTTCTGGGGGGGGACTAATTATAGATGGGAGCATAGAAGCTAACCTGTTGGCTAACAGCTTCGTGATACACTTGTATATAGTGTTGCAACAAGCAATAGGACGGAAGTCATTTACCGTGGAAGCATTGGGGGACTTCGGGATCAAGGTCAGAATAGTGGTGTTGATCTCACGAAGCAGCTGACCCATAGAGAAGAAGTCCCGAATTGCCAATAGAACGGAAGGGCCTACAATATCCCACGATTGCTTAAAGAAATCAACATTAAATCCATCCGGGCCAGGGGCTTTTTACGGTGGCCAATGAAAACAAAGTAGATCGGATTTCTTCTTCAGTGAATGGTTGAGAGATGGCTTGGATGTGATTATCATCGAGCGTAGAAGCCAGATTCGCACGAATCTCATAAACAGACGGAACGGCGGAGGGGGTAACGGCTGACAGCAGATTTTGAAAGTGATCAACAAAGAGTTGCTGCACTTCAGCTTCATCAGTAATTACATTACTACCATCAGAAATCGAGAGAATTCTATTCCGGAGATGGCCTCGCTTCACCGAATGGTGGAAGAACCTGGTGTTTAAGTCACCTTCTTTAAGCCATCTGACCCTTGATTTTTGTCTGTAGAAAGATTCTTCCTTGAGGCGAAGGTCAGAAAAGACACGGAGGTGGTCATTTTCCGCATCAGCTAGAGCTTGATTATGAGGGTCAAACTGAATATCGTTCTGAGCTTCCACGAGAAGGCATCTGGCATCAGAAGTTCTAGCCGAAATATCAGAGTAAGCCTCCCTGTTTAATAACTTGAGTCTGCATTTAAGGGATCTAAGCTTACTACAAAGGACAAACATAGGCGTACCAGAGATACGTAGATCCCAGATTTGCCGAACCAACTCAAAGAAGTTGGGGTGTGATATCCAGAAATTGAAAAACTTGAAGGGTTTACACGAGCTAGGAACCGGGAGAATCTTGACCACCATAGGAGAGTGATCAGACACTCCAGGGGCAAGAAAGTTGGCTTCCGAATAGGAGAAGGCCGAGATCCAAGCTGCATTAGTAAGAACTCCGTCTATCTTTCTTTGCCTTCGATTAGGACCAGACGAAGTAGACCAAGTAAACCTGTTACCCACAAAGCGGAGATCATCTAGACCAGATTGGATGAGGCACTCTCCGAAGTCTTCAAAGGTTGGGATCCAGTAATTGGATCTATCTGCTCTGTCAGAAGCATACCGAATGGCATTGAAGTCACCAGCAACAATCCAGGGGATGTCTAGAAAAATGGAACTAGTGGAAATCAGATCATTCCAAAGCGGTCTTCTCAGGACAAAAGAATGCTCCGCATAGACCACCGAAAGATTAAAAGCAACACCAGAAATAAAACACTCCAACCGGCCATGAATGGCCTAAGCAGTACAAGCTGAGGTGCAAAAAGAAGCGGCCAAGGGGTTCCAACCCACCCAAATATGACCCCTGATGGAATAAGAGTAATTTGTAGACCAAGACCACCCAGGAAGAAGGGATGCCGAAACATGGGAATGGGCAGCAGGGGATATTTTAGTCTCCAAAATACCAATACAGCAGAGGCGGTTAGTCCTCACAAAATTCCTAATCTAGCTTGTTTGAGGGCTTGTCCAAGACCCCTAATATTCCAAACACCAAAAAACATAGGAATGAGATAATAGGATTACCTTCTCTTGCCACCTCGTTTCCTTGCCGAGTGTGGCATAAGCTTCGGGCCAGCAGGAATACTCGCCTCAGCAGATTCAGAGCGGAGGATTCCTTTTTGACGAAGAGAGGCCTCCTGATTGACCTTCGGAGGGGGAATTTATCGCGTTCCTCCGGTATGGACGAGGGCACCTTACATGGTGATACAGATTCACCGTCATCGGAGCTGATATCTTCAAGTTCTTCATCTGAAGGTGCAGACTTATTCGAGACAGGGGAACCCTGTCTTTGCATCACAGCAACGGAACCGGGTCAATAGAGGTGCCGGGGAGCAGATCAAAGGAAGGATGATGATCCTCTTGCCTGGTTAACTCTTGTTGCCTATGAAGGGCCATTGAAGTCTGAGGCATCGGATCTCCAATCTGGATTTCCTTCAGAACGGGGGGACTTGGGATGATTCGGGACCGGATCATACATCAGGCCATCATTTGCAGGCACCGGGGTGTGCTTATTGCGTTTACCACGCACTTCACGCCATTCATTTGGACGAGGGACAGGGGCCTTCGGGACTGAGGGACCAGGTTTAGAAGGACCTGAGGAATTGGAGGCAGGACATCTATGGCCAAATGAAGAGCAGGTTGGACAAAGTGTCGGGATCCACTCATATTGGACTGTCACTGATCTAAGCTCACCCTTCATCATAAACTCTATAACTTCAGGGAAAGAGTTAGACGTATCAACTTCTATACTAGACTCGAGCAAAAGCTACCATTGCCATATGTTCTGTTCGATTATCAACAAATAAGGGCTTACCAATACCACTTGCCAGAAAACTGATCCCAGCAGCAGACCATAGAGCCACAGGGACGTTCCTAAGACGAATCCAGATGGGGACAATATTATGAGTTGATTTCTTGAGCTCCAACATAGGGTGCCATTGTTGCAGGATCAAGGGGATTTTAGCTACTGTAATCGGGCCTCCATCCAAGACTTTCCTCCTGAATTCACTATCCGGAATGTGAAAGAAGTAAAAACCAAGGTCAGCATCAATGACTTCGACCAAGTGATGGCCCCAGGCATTCTTGAGGGCGTCCTCCGTGAGGTGGAAGGGTAGGCGCTTCCCAATGTAGTAACCAACCAGACATTCCTCCCATTTCGGGTGAGTAGATTCAAGGATCTCCTCCGGCATCTACAGAATCTTAGAGTTCTCAATTGTGGCCGGAGGAACAAAGGATAAACCATAGCCTTTGGTTGCCGAACGGGTTACAGCAGCCCAGGAGCGAGCAGGGGGGAGTTTCCTTCACAGGGGGGACCTGTACATTCGGAAATGGCTCCTCCGGCGCCTTATTCAGGGCATTCGGACGCCCTTTGGCCTCACGACCGTGCAGAGCAGGGATGGAAGATGCAGTGTCACGGCTAAAAGAGATCTTCCTATCCTTTCGATTTAGACCAGAGGAGGCGTTATCACGCCCAACAGCATTTAGCCGAGCAGGAATACCCAGCAGAGGACGAGCCCTACGAGCCCTACTTCGTCCCCTGCTTCGCGAACGCCCAGAGTGGGCGCGAGGTCCTCTCAGAGCCGAGGAGTAACGCATAACAGGGTTACGAGCGGGTGTGGGGGAGAGAGGGTGCTCAACCGGAGCAACAACATGGGCTTTACCCCGGTTATCTTCCGCTACCTCAGAGGAAGACGCCATTCGGAGATGGCGAACTCAGAATTTCGAGCCCTAAGAACTCAGATCCGAAATTCCAGATGAGGAAGACATACCAGGGAAAATCGCTCGGTAGAAGACAAGATCAGATGTAGAGGAATGTTGTCTCCAAGAATGGGCGCAATCGGCCGGCCAGAATGGCTAGAAACGGGAGTCGCGCAGCGGTGTTGTTGGAGAAATCTTTCCTAAAGATTCAATATTTTGAATTTGCATCCGACAAAACATTTTTATCAATCTAGTTTGGAGCATTGCAGACCCTTCTATTTAGAGTCTGAAGACCTTCAGATCACCAGACTCAGCACACAAGACTCAAGACTCAAGACTATTCTCATTGACAGTTTCTAATCCAGCGACGAAGGCGATCCAGAGCTAAAGTGTTTGGTTGAGGATTTGGTCTTATCCACTGGAGAAGATCTCTTGGCTGGATATCATATAATGGATTATTTTATTCGAAATCAAGATCATTTGAAGATCCGATGATTGACGAAATATTCTTGGAATGTTCTATTCTTGAAAACCAAGATCCTGATTGTATGGGCGAACAAGATTGATGGGCTATCGACATGTTCCTTTAATAGCTCGAATGATCTTCTTAATTGATTCTGTCCAACGGGAAGATTGGAAGAATCCCTTTGGTAAGTGCCAACAGGTATGATGGCATAAAGGAGTATAAAAGGAAGACGTTCCAGTTGTTCTAGGATATGCATGATAGAGAAATTCCAGAGTCTGAAGCTCCTTCATTATTAGTCAATTCATATTGAGCAAATCTGTATTCACAAAAGAGAGTCTATACTTAGTGATACCTTGAGGGAGTGTGGTAGATCTTCTACACCATGAAATCAAGGGAGAACAGTGCTGTAACATCTCTTTGTTCATAGTGGAATCTAGCCAGTGGACTGTCAGTGCAGAAGAGTGGACGTAGGCTTGAAAAAAAATTGTCTCAATTCTATCAACTGTCTAGTATTGTGTGATTATCATGAGAAATTACTCTTTATGCCTATTCACCCCCTCTAGGTACTCATACTAGCCATATCAATTGTTATCAGAGCGTGTGTACTCACTTTATTTGAAGTGTTTTACTTCAGAGGAAAAGATCCATGGCTAGTATGCTAGCTCCAGGGCTGGTGGAAGGGCAAAGCAATACCAGACCCCCTTACTTTGATGGAAAGGACTACAACATCTGGAAAAACAAAATGAAAGCATTTCTTCGATCAAAGGATCCTCTAGAATGGGACAGAAACTGTTGAGACCAGCGGAATGACACAGGAAGAGATAATCAAGAGACAAACTCTTGATGCAAAAGCTATTTATTCTTTATATTGTGCCTTGTCACCTACTGAATATAACATAATATCTTCTTGTGTTACAGCAAAAGAAGTCTGGGATAGGTTACATATCACCTATGAAGGAACTGATCGAGTGAAAGATACTAGAATCAACATCCTTCTTGGTCAATATGAAGCCTTCAAAATGAAACCTGGAGAATCTATAACTGACATGTTTAGCCGTTTTACAGAAATTGTAAATGGTCTTGAAAATCAAGGACAACCAATTTATGATCCCATGAAGGTAAACAAGCTACTGCGTGGACTCTCCAAGGATTGGAATCACATAAAGACTTCAATAAGAGAGACGCAAAGAATCATGCCACTATTTGTCGACGAGCTGGTTGGAACTCTTCAGTCTTATGAAGTGGAATGAATTAATGAAGACGAAGATCCAAAAGGTAAGAAATCCATTGCATTAAAATCAAATGATGATTATGATGTTACAGATTCTGAAGATGATATGGACGATGAGGAGCTTGCTCTTATGATAAGAAGATTCAGAAAGCTGAATAGAAAAGGAAGAAGGTTCAACTCAAGGAAACAAAGTTTCCAAAGACAGCAGACCAAGTCTGTAGATGATGAGGAACCAAACAAAGATGTAGTTTGCTTCGAATGTAAGAAAAATGGACATATCAGACCCAACTGTCATCTTCTAAAGAAGAAGAAAGGAAAAGCTGAAAAGTCTCGAAAGGCTCTCAAAGCCGAAACCTGGAGTGATACAGAGTGTGAAGAAAGTGATGATGAATATGCCAACTTATGTCTCGATAGCGCAATCGACTAGACTCAAACTCTGGATCAAACTCAGACAGTGAATTTGAGGTAAGTAATTTTAAAATTCCTGTCAAGGTTTCTAAGTATATTGATGAGCTGTGTTTTAGTCTTAAGACTTCTCTCAAAAGGATTTCCGAACTTAAAAAGGAAAACTCTGCTCTAAAACAAAGGGAAATTGTTTTAAAAGAAAGAGTTAAATGTTTAGACATGAATGTTTCCACTCTTAAAGAAAATGAAGATAGTCTTTTGAAAGAAAATGATCTTTTAAAAACTGACTTATCAAATATCTCAAAGAAATTTTCAATAGGGTCCGAGAAACTTGAGAAAATTCTTTCAGCTCAAAGACCTTACTTCAATAAGTCTGGTCTAGGTATGACAGCATAAACTATTCCCTTGATTGATTTTCCTAAAGTAAAAGAAAGAATTAAGCAAAGACCTTTGAGAGAGGCTTACAAAAATCATTTCAAGAAGGCTTTTGTAAAGTCTGTAGGTCGAAATGCCCTCAGGTTTTCAAAGTGCAATAGCCCGGACCACTTTGAAAAAGAGTGTCCTATGGTTTGGAAACCTGTTAAGAAAGCATGGGCTAATATTGTTTATCTTACTAACACCAATGGACCCAAGAAAATATGGGTACCAAAGAAAGCTTGAGACTCTATTTTAAGTGCAGATCTCCATAAAGAAAAATATAAAGTGGTATCTGGACAGTGGATGCTCGAGACATATGACGGGAGACTCAAATTGCTTTATAAAGATCGTTCAAGTAAATGGTGGAAAAGTCTCATTTGGAGGAAACAGCAAAGGAAGAATTGTGGGATTTGGAACTGTGAAAATTGGAAATCTCACAATAAGTAATGTTTCCCTAGTGGAAGGACTCAATTACAATCTTCTCAACATCAGCCAACTGTGTGATACTGGTTTTAAGATCTTCTTTCAAGAAGGAATATGTTCTGGAACCAATAAAGACTCTACTCAGTCTTTCATGGGTCGAAGGCATGGAAATATTTATCTCTTGGATGTGAAACCGGATGAATCGCAATGCTTAATCTCAATTCAAGACGAAGCATGCTTATGGCACAAAAAGCTTGGTCACATTAATATGAAGCAATTAGCCAAAATCTCAACAAAGCAGCTTGTTCGTGGTCTACCCAATTTATTATACCAAAAGTCTGATCTATGCACTCCATGTATATTGGGAAAGCAAGTAAGAAATTCATTTAAGCCAATAAATCATGTCTCTACTAATCATGTACTGCAGCTGCTGCATATGGATCTCTTCGGACCAACGAACCCGAGCATTGGAGGTAAGAAATATTGCCTAGTAATTGTGACGATTACTCCCGATTTACTTGGGTATATTTCCTTGCAAGTAAGTCCGAAACCTTCTTGTATTTTGAAAATTTTGCTAAAAATGTTCAAAATGAAAAATGATGTGTTATCTCAAGTATAAGAACAGATCATGGAGGTGAATTTGAAAATCAAGATTTTACAAAATTTTGTGATAAATCGGCTTTAAGCATGTGTTCTCCTCTCCATATACTCCTCAAAGCAAAATGGAGTTGTGGAAAGAAAGAATAGATCTCTTCAAGAAATGGCTAGAACTCTTTTAATTGAAAGTAAGATTTCTTCACGATTTTGGGCTAAAGCTGTTTCAATAGCGTGCTATATCATCAATAGAGTCTTTTTAAGACCTATTCTAGAGAAAACCCCTTATGAGTTATTCAAAGGTAAGAAGCCTATTGTTTCATACTTTCATGTGTTCGGTTGCAAATGCTTTATACTGAAAAATGCAAAAGATCAAGTTGGTAAGTTTGAAAAAAGATCAGATGAAGGCATCTTCCTTAGACATTTTACATCAAGCAAAGCCTACAGAGTCTACAACAAGAAGAGTCAATCTGTGGAGGAATCAATGAATGTCAAATTTCAAGATTCTATGCAAAATGAATCCAGTCAGACTCATCATGAAGAATCTGAACCTGCTCCAGACTCTCCAAAGCTTACAACTCAAGAAGCATCTCAGACTCTGGAAGCCAAGCATCAAGCTGTTCGTGAAGATTCAAGTAAAGAAAGAGATCATCAACCTGACGAATCAACTAGTAACTGGAAGCATAAGTCCAGTCATCCCAAAGATCTTATTATTGGCGACATTAATGAAGGAATTCGCACAAGATCCAAAAGCTCAAAGAGTCTAGTGATGTGGCTCTCATTTCTGAAATTGAACCAAAAAGTATAGAAGAAGCTTTATCTGATGAAAGCTGGATTGAAGCTATGCAAGAAGAGCTCAGACAGTTCAACATTAATGATGTTTGGGAATTGACATCTAAACCAAAAGGTAAAACTGTTATTGGAGCTAAATGGGTGTTTAGGAACAAGATAAATGAGAAAGGAAAAGTCATAAGAAACAAAGCAAGACTCGTGGCCAAGGGTTATATGCAAGAAGAAGGAATAGACTATGATGAGACTTACGCACCAGTAGCAAGGTTAGAAGCTATTCGATTATTACTTACGTTTGCTTATTATAAAAATTTCAGGTTATTCCAAATGGACGTCAAAAGTGCCTTCCTAAATGGATTTATCCATGAGGAAGTTTATGTGAAACAACCACCAGGGTTTGAAGACCCAAAGAAGCCAGACTCAGTCTTCAGACTGAAAAAGGCCTTGTATGGTTTAAAGTAAGCACCTCGAGCTTGGTACGACAGACTAAGTAAGTTCTTAATACAGAATGGTTTTGTCAAAGGTAAAGTAGATACTACTCTATTTATCAAAAAGGAAAACAAAAGCTTTTTACTTGTTCAAATATATGTGGATGATATTGTTTTTGGATCCTCTAATGAAAGTATGTGCAAGAAATTCTCTAAGTCTATGTAGGATGAGTTTGAAATGAGTATGATGGGAGAGTTAACCTTCTTTCTTGGACTCCAAGTAAAACAATTGAAGGAAGGAACTTTTATTCATCGAGAAAAATATGCTAATGATCTTGTCAAAAAGTTTGGATTGGAAAAGTGCAAAAAGACCGACATACCGATGTCAAGTTCTTTGAAGATAGACAAAGATGAAGAAGGGAAGAAAGTTGATCGAAAGTTGTACAGGAGTATCATCGGTTCACTTCTTTATCTTACTGCCTCTAGACCTGACATTTTGTTGAGTGTTTGCATCTGTGCTAGGTTTCAATCAGATCCTAGAGAATCTCATCTCAGTGCTACGAAACGTATTATTAAATACGTTGCTTCATCTTTAAGCATCGGTCTTTGGTATCCTAAGAAGGGAGACTTTAATCTTCTTGGATATTCATACGCAGATCTAGCCAGTTGCAGAGTTGATAGAAAGAGCACCTCGGGAACTTGCCAGTTGCTTGCAGAGTTGTTTTCAAGGAAACAAAATACTGTGGCTCTCTCTACAACATAAGTAGAGTATGTAGCTCTTGGAAGTTGTTGTTCGCAAATTCTGTGGATAAAACAACAGCTACAAGACTTTGGAATTGAAGACTCATGCATTGAGATTAGATGTGACAACACCAGCGCAATCAATCTTACTAAAAATCCAATTCTTCACTCAAGGGCAAAGCATATAGAGATTCGACATCACTTCATTAGAGATCATGTTCAAAATGGAGAAATCTCGATTCAATTTGTTGATTCAAAGAGCCAACTAGCGGATATATTCACAAAGCCTTTGGAGAAGAATCAATTCGATATTATCCGTTCCGAGACTCAACATTTTGAAGCTTGAGGAAGTTAAAGTCTAGAGACTCTCAAGACCCTCTCGACTCGAGACATTCATGGCTATAGACGTAAGTTGTTCAATCTCGAAAAGGTACGATCATTCGTTCGGTTAAAATTGATTTATATTATCTTTAATTTCCGTGAAAAATGGAATTTTGCCTTTTCAAAAAGATAACTTCTATTTAAAATGGTAGTTTTCTTTAAAAAGGGCGGTTATCGTTTTTTTTTTTTTAAAAAGGGACGATTGTTCACTTTCCTTTATGTCGATTGGTTTTTTTTTCCTTTTAAACTGGGTTATATATATACGTTAGTTGTTTTCTTCGCTTAACTCCAAAACCCTAAAAAGCATTCTCCTCCCAATCCTATCTCGACTTCGTGTTCATCTTCAAGAAAGTTGTCATCTTTTCTTGGGAAAGCGAGTCAAGGAATCTTTCAACGACAAGGAACGATGTCTTCTTCGAGAAAGTCTTCAAGAATCGCGAGTAGGGGACCACAGAGAATGAGGGAGGGTCCTACCCATTTCGATCTCACCGAGGAGGAAGAGTTACCGAGACAACGACAGAGCCCGATTCACTCTCAACCACGTCACTCTCCACCATCTACCCCACAGGGTGTGGGTCAACAACCGGAGGAAGAAATAATCGAGTAAGTAGACCCTGTAAGAGTCCAAAAACCCTATTTTATTTACAAGCTCTATCGTGCTTTGAAGAGCACTAGTACTCCGCTGAACTATGTAGATGATTTCCTTAAAGACAAGGGTTATGGAAATGAGTATGTCTTTTTGCGACGAATGGAGGATTTGGGAATTGCTCCCAAAGGAAAGGCTGAGGAAGCACTTGCAAACATTCCAAGTGACCCTCGTGTAGGAGGATTGAATCCCACTGACGGGAACGATGATGATAAACTGTTTAGTGAATTCCAACCTAGGATGGGTGTTGCTGCGAAGGTTAAGGGAAAAAGAGTAGAGTTGTTCAAATCAAAGGAACATGAGGATCTGTTCTTCAAACTGTTGAAACGTGAGGTGATAAACCCCAGGAGCGTTGATTTCGACTTTCTGGATGCCATCAATGTGAACTTGAGGGAGAAGTTCAATCTTCTTCAACTTGAGCAATTTTGCTCCGACACCACAGACGGCTATGCACAATTGACAGCATATTTCTATTCAAATCTCAGCTTCTTAGATGCGAATAGAATATCCTTCAGTGTTCGAGACCAAGACTATGTGGTAAATGTGGACATGTTGGCAGATATAATTAGGGTTGAAAGAGGACGATATCAACCGGTCAAGGTTTCAATTGCTCGTACCATAATAGAACTCGTCAAAGACAGGAATACAGAAGGGAGAATTACCTACACAAGAATGCGTGCCATCAACATCTTGCTTCACAAAATTGTGATCAACTGTCTTAGGCCAAAATCAACATCCAAGACTGACGTGTCTAACTCTGAGGCGAAATTGATGTACGCGATCAATTCAGGGAGAAAGTTCTCTCTCCCTCACACCATTCTCTTCCACATGTACAGAGCAATGGTGAAGGACAAGGGCCTTGTGACCTAGATCTTCAGACACTTGAACATTGAACCTCCACAAACTCTTTGTGTTCGACCATGCGACAAAATGGTGGTGGGTTTGAAAATGCTGACAAAAATGCGTCTAAAAGAGCTTGATAAGGCAATGGAGAAGTTCAAAGTGAAAACTCCAGTCAAATCTCATCCAGTATCTTCTGCATCAAAAAGGAAAGGGAAGGAGCCCATGGGTGCTCCATCCAAAAAGAAAAGAGCTCTTATCTTAGAAGATGAAGATGAAGAGGATGAACTCACTATCTCTGCCTTGGCATTGAAAAGGCTCAGTCGTTCTGTACCCAAATCAACAGAACAACAGGAAAAAGGAAAAGAACGAGGGAAAAGAAGAAAGAAGAAACGAGAGAAGAGGAGAACGAAGAGAAAGAAAAAGAAGAAGAGGAGAAGGAAGTTGAAGAAGAAGAAGAAGTAGTCAAAGAAAAGTCTGCAGATGAAGCCAGAGAGAAAGGCAATCAAGACGTTGACGAGCATGACCATCACTCTTCCCCAATTGAGGCCTTAAAAACAGGGGGAGATGGCGAGCAAGGAATGACTACACCATATCCTGTCAACAGTGAAGGTGTGAGTCGCTCACCAGCAAATCTAGAAGATCTTCAGGCTTCTCAAATGCCTAAGGAAGGACATGATACCTCAACGCCAAATCTGCACGATTACATCAAAGTTCTATCGTCTGCCTTTACTCCATCTGATAAAGCAAATGCCAGCACGCAGACGGACACTATAGCAGATTTTCGTCGAATCCTTGATCTTCTTCTGGAAATGTAGGGTCAAATGTATGCTTTGGAATGTGAACTTCAAGTCCTGAAGAATGCTTTGAAATGTAGGGACAAGCGTCTTCTGTTACTCTGTCGGATCAAATGCAAGACCTCGCTCTTCAAATTCAAGCAAATGCCAAAGGGAAGAGGTGGCACATCTACGGAAGACTTGAAGAGGCTGGAAGGCATCTACGATCGATGGGAGATTTCCAGCTTGTGCGCGTTCCCAAGCAGACTTGACTTTTTTCTCACCTTTTTAATGATGACAAAAATGGGGAGAATTGCAATATTTGAACTTTGACTTTAAATTTTTTACTTTAGTTTGTTTGGATATTTGTTTTGAGTATGACTTGGTGTGGATTTGAAATTGATCGTTGCATTTATATCAAGTGTTATTGGCCTTTACTCATGAAAGACTAACCTATTTTATGTGGATGCGAGTCTAGTTGAGTTGTTAATCTTTATGAGATATCCATATTGCTTGAGTAATGTTTTGCAGGTCAAAGTTGTTCAAATCTACATAAAAGTTTTGTCACCATAAAAAATGGGGAGATTGTTGGAGAAATCTTTCCAGAATATTTTGAAGCTGACAAAACATTTTTATCAATCTAGTTAGGAGCATTGCAGACCCTTCTATTTAGAGTCTAAAGACCTTCAGATCACCAGACTCAACACACAAGACTCAAGACTCAAGACTATTCTCATTGACAGTTTCTAATCCAGTGACGAAGGCGATCCAGAGCTAAAGTGTTTGGTTGAGGATTTGGTCTTATCCACTGGAGAAGATCTCTTGGCTGGATATGATATAACAGATTCTTTTATTCGAAATCAAGATCATTTGAAGATTCGATGATTGACGAAATATTTTTGGAATGTTCTATTCTTGGAAACCAAGATCCTGATTGTATGGGCGAACAGGATTGATGGGCTATCGACATGTTCCTTTAATAGCTCGAATGATCTTCTTAATTGATTCTATCCAACGGGAAGATTGGAAGAATCCCTTTGGTAAGTGCCAACAGGTATGATGGCATAAAGGAGTATAAAAGGAAGACGTTCCAGTTGTTCTAGGATATGCACGATAGAGAAATTCTAGAGTTTGAAGCTCCTTGATTATTAGTCGATTCATATTGAGCAAATTTGTATTCACAAAAGAGAGTCTATACTTAGTGATACCTTGAGGGAGTGTGGTAGATCTTCTACACCGTGAAATCAAGGGAGAACAGTGCTATAACATCTCTTTGTTCATAGTGGAATCCAGCCAGTGGGCTGTTAGTGCAGAAGAGTGGACATAGGCTTGAAATAAGCCGAACCACTATAAACCTTGTGTTCAATTTTCTCTTCCCTACTCTCAATCTTATTTTGATTGTTGTTTGTTTATTGACGAGAAAAAAAATTGTCTCAATTCTATCAACTGTCTAGTATTGTGCAATTACCGTAAGAAATTACTCTTTATACCTATTCACCCCCCCCTCTAGGCACAAGACTTATTCCCTTTAACTAGCCATATCACTTGTTAACTTCAAGCCATAAGTCCCCCAAGCTACTCATGTTTCCGATGGAAGAAGGAATAGGACCGGCGATGCTGTTCACAGAAAGATCAAGATATTGTAAAGATCGCAACGACCCAAGTTCAATTGGAATGGATCCTTTGAGATAATTGGATTTTAAGTCAAGTACATGGAGAGACCTCAACCTTCCTATTTCCTTTGGAACGGATTCAACAAGTTGATTACCACTAAGCCATAACTTCCCCAAGCTACTCATGTTTCCAATGGAAGAAGGAATAGGACCAGCGATGCTATTCTTAGAAAGATCAAGATATTATAAAGATCGCAATGACCTAAGTTCAATTGAATGGATCTATTGAGATAATTGGATTTTAAGTCAAGTACATGGAGAGACCCCAACCTTCCTATTACCTTCGGAATGGATCCGACAAGTTGATTACCACGAAGCCGTAACTCCCCCAAGCTACTCATGTTTCCGATGGAAGAAGGAATAGGACCAGTGATGCTGTTCCAAGAAAGATCGAGATATTGTAAAGATCGCAATGACCCAAGTTCAATTGGAATGTTCCCGAAAGGTTATTTCTGTTGTTACTGATCAAAACAGTAAATAAGAAACAGAAAACCAGAAGCTATATATTTCAAATGAGGAAGAAAAGCACAGAGAAAACAGAACACAAACTTGCGTACATCAGTTTTCTCTAAGGAAATTGTCAAGTACAGGACAACTTAAACAAAAACAATAACTGCTTACAAACCACTCACACACGTGTAGCATATAACTGCATCTGAACGTGCTATTTCACTTCCTAAATTACAAAAATACCAGATGCATAATATAACCAACTTAGCAAGAAAAATAAACCATAAAAAGAAAACAGAACAGAGGAACATTAGTTGAAAAACCAGCAGCACTGAGACATTATAATCCAACAAACTCCTCCTTGGATCAATTGCTGCTGCATACTCCAATTTTCTTTCTGAATACTTCAAATCTTCTAGCTTGAAGTGGTTTTGTGAACATGTCTGCAAGTTGATCTTCAAATCTGTAATAAACCAGCTTAACTTCACCATTTTGTTGCACCTTACGTAGAAAGAAGAACTTAACCTTGAAATGCTTAGTTTTGCCATGAAAAACTGGATTTCGAGATATTACTAGAGCAGCTTGATTATCCACATTAATTTCGATACAACCACTGGAGTTCAGCCATAAATCTTTCATTATCTTTTTCAGCCACAAAGCTTGATTTGCAGCTGCAGTAGCAGCTATAAATTCTACTTCTGCAGTAGATTGAGCTACAATTTCTTGTTTTTTAGAACACCAAGAGAAACAAGCTAATCCAAAACTGAAACAATATCCAGATCTACTCTTCATATCATCCATTGAGCTAGCCCAATCACTATAAAAAAAAACCTTGTAAATTGAATTCTTGACCCCTTTGAAACTTCACACCAAAGAACAAGGTTCCTTTTAGATACCACTGGAGTTTGCAATCAAATGAAGCTTACTTGGATCACTCATAAATTTGGATAGAACACTTACAGCAAATAGAATGTCTAATCTGGTTGCTGTAAGGTACATGAGACACCCTATCGGACTTCTATACATCGAGGTATCCACAGCATCTGTTCCATCAACCTTCTGCAACTTCTCTTTAGCTGCCATCGGTGTACTGACACTTCGACAGTCTTCCATTTGAAACTTCTTTAGAATTTCCTTCAAATATTTCCTCTGGCAAATGAAGATTTCATATGGACTTTGCTTAACTTCCAGACCTAAGAAATAAGCCATTTTTCCTAAGTCTGTCATCTCAAAACCTACAAATAGATCTTGCTTTACCTTCTTTATCAATTCCATATCATTCCCCATCACTAATAAATCATCTACATAAAGTGACAGAATTACAACACTGTGATTCACTTTCTTGACATAAAGAGTGAACTCACTTAAGCTTTTTACAAAGCCAAAATCCTATAAATATCGATCTATCTTTCCATACCACGCTCTTGGAGCTTGTTTCAATCCATATAGAGGTTTGCGCAATCTGTATACACTTTCCTCTTGCCCTTTAATACTAAAACCTTCAGGTTGTTCAACAAAAATTTCCTCTTCAAGCTCTCCATTTAGGAATGCAGATTTGACATCTAACTGAAAGATAGTCCATCCCTTCTTTGCTGCAACAACAAACAGAAGCCTTATTGTGTCCAACCTTGCAACTAGAGCAAAAGTTTCATAATAGTCCACTCCCCATATTTGAGCATAGCCTTTCACAACCAGTCTTGCTTTATACTTATGGACAGAACCATCAGGATTGAACTTAGTCCTAAACACCTACTTAACTCCAATCACATTCTTGTCTAGTGGCCTGTCTATTAATTCCCAAGTCTGATTTTTCTAAATCATTGCTATCTCCTCCTGCATTGCTGCAATCCACTTCTGATCTTCCTTGACTTCTGCAAAGTTGGATGGTTCGAGCACTGCCACATTACTTCTTTCATAGATCTCAGCAAGTGACCTTGTACCTCTCACAGGTTGATCATTTATACTCTCTTCCATTTCCTCTGTAATTCCATTAGTCTCCACATTTGTTTTAGGCTGTCTTTCAAAGTGCTTCAATTCTATGATCTTTCCATCTATCCAATTCCATTCATCTTCCTCTAAAAACATGACATCTCTGCTCACAGTTATTTTCCTTGTCATGGGATAGAAAATTCTATAAGCTCTTGATTGAAGACTATATCCAACAAAGATCCCAATCTCTGCCTTTTTATCAAGTTTGTCCCTCTTAACATCAGGAACATGAGTGTAACACAAACATCCAAAAACCTTCAAGTTTTTCACAGAAGGTTTAATATCTTGCTAGCATTCGAGAGGTGTTAATTTCTCTAAGGCTTTTGTAGGCAATCTATTTAATAGAAATACAGCAGTATTGGCTGCCTCAGCCTAGAACCTCTTAGGAAAATTCTTCTCTTGCATCATACATCTGGCCATCTCCATAATACTTATGTTCTTTCTCTCACTAACCCCATTCTGTTGACGTGAGTAAGGAGCTGTAAATTGCTACACAATTCCTGCTTGCTCACAAATTAGCTTAAAATTTGTTAGCTGTATACTCAGATCCATTGTCAGACCTGAGAGCTTTAATTTTCTTGCCACTTTGATTCTCAACTAAAGCTTTAAATTTCATAAATGCATCACCTACTTTAGTCTTAGCTCGCAAAAAATAGATCCAGCTCATCCTAGTCAAATCATCAGTAAAGGTAATAAAATACATGCTTCCATTGAGAGAGGGTTCAGACATAGGTCCACATACATCAGTGTGAACTAGTTCCAGCTTTTGACATGTCCTCGAGACTCCTCATTTGAAGGGAAATCTAGCTTGTTTGCCAAGAAGACAGGTTTTGCATTGTGGAAGTTCTTCCTCCAAGCTTGGCAAGTCATCTACCAAGCCATTTTTCTGCATAAACAGCATACTCCTCCTATGAACATGCCCAAGTCTTTTATGCCATAGCTCTATATTTTCTTCTTTGCATTTCAAAGCCATATGTTGCATCTCATGTGGCTTGAATATAAAACTTTCATCCCTCATTGGAATTCTCAAGACTTCTTTGCTGTCAGCATTTTTAATGAGACATTCCCTTCCTTCAAACTTCACTTTATAGCCCTTCTCCACTAACTGATCAACACTTAACAGATTTTGGTCAATATTTGGCACAAAGAGAACATCCCTGATTAGCTTTACCTCCTAGTTTCCTTCAATAGCAACTACACCTTTACCTTGCACTTCAATATACTGTCCATTGCCAATTCTGACTCTGGACCTTATTGTCTTGTTATGTTCCTGAATAGCTTTAAGTTACCAGTCATGTGATTGGTATAACCACTATCTACCAGCCATGTATTATTTTCGACCGAAGATTCACCAGCTGAAGCTACAAATAGGTGCTCTTCATCAACTTCATTTACTGCCACATGTGCTTCTCCTGCTTGCTGATAAGTTTTCCCTTTGCAAATAGCTTCCATGTGACCCAACTTGTGGCATCTTCTGCACCTAGCATCTGGCTTTCTCCAACATCTAAAAGACCGATGATTGGTTCCACCACAGTACTGACATGGCCTTTTATTATTTTTCCATCTGCTAGATCCACCAGTGTTCCCTTCTTTTGGTAAAAACCTCGAATCAACAACATTTCCTCTAAACCGAACCCATTACTTCCCTTTGCCTCCATCATTTTGCTTTACTTTGGCTTGCAATGCCCCATCTACATGTTCTTCTCTCCTCATTAGTCTTCTTTGTTCCTGTGCCTGTAAAGCATTCAACAACTCTGCAAGTTTTATATCAGCCAAGTCCATTGTGTTTTCCAGAGAAGCTATAGTAGCTTCAAATTTCTCTGGAAGAGACACCAAAATCTTCTAAACAAGCCTATCATCCTTCAAGTCAGTCCCCAAAACTCTGATTTTATCAGCTATCCCCACTAGCCTATCAGAGTATTCCTTCACTGACTTAGACTCTTTCATCTGCTGTCTCTCAAATTCTCTCAAGAGATTCAGCACCTTCATACCTCTTATCTTCTCATCTCCTTCATATTTTTCCTTCAAGAAGTCCCATATGGCCTTTGCAGAGTCACACTTCATAATTTTGGTAAATATGGTAGGCAAGATAGCAGCATACATGCAAGATTTTGCCTTGGCTTTTGTGACATCCTGAAATTCGACCCCGTTTCGATAAAATGAAATGTGCATTTCGTCGACGTGCCTATGGTCCTTTTTCTCTGAACTGATCACTCATGAGTTAGCTAACCTATTGGGTGAAGCCATTAAGGAATATAACCGAGGTAAAATCCCTAAAAGCTACCTAATTGGTTGGATTTGACTAAAATCACGTCCAGTCGATTTTAATCATGAAATTTAATTCGGTTTTGGGAATCGAATATTCGGGCATGTCACAATTCATTTTTAGGACCGTCTCATCATCTATCAATTTATCGACGAGTCCGAAATTTCAATAAAGAAATTATCGGAGGAAAAATCGAAGACCAAAAGAAAATAGAAAGGGAAAGAGAAAAGAAAAGAAAAGAAAAAAATAATACCATGTGGTGTTATATTATTTTATTTCTTTTCTCTCCCTCTCTCTTCTTTTCTCTCTCTCTTTTCTCTCTCCTTCCCTCTTTTCCCTCGTGCGAATTGCCCCCTCCCCACGCCCACACTCTCTCCTTTTGTTCCTTGCTGTTTTCTATTCTGCTTTCTCCTCCCCTTTTGACTAGTCAAAGTTTTCTCTCTCATCTCTTCTTCTCTCTCCTCTCTCTTCTCCCCCACTCCCCCTCGTGACCGAAACACCTTTCTTCTTCCTTCTTCTTCGTGAAAACCAGAAGCTGAAGAAGAACGGATAGCAGCGGCTCGCCGAAGACCGTCGCCGCCCGTCGCCGCCGCACCGGAGCTGAACCGCCCGCGCACCCGCGCTCGCCGCCGCGCACGCGCCGCCACTTCGTTCCTCGCGCCGGCGACCTCCCCGAGCGAACTAGCCTCCGTTCCGCTCGGTTTCGCCCGACCAACCGCCCCCCCACGCCTACCTCGCCTGGCCACCGCGTAGCCTCCCGGCGTCCCATCACCCTCCACCGGCCTCCCTCGCTGCCCTAGCCGCCGGATTAGCTCCAGCAAGCCTTGAACTGCAACCCATGAAATGGGTTTCCAGCTGGTTTGAGCCCGCTTTTGGGCCATTTCCGGGCCCCGGATCCGTGAGTCGCTTTGGGAAGAATTGTTCCTCACGTCGCCCCCGTCGGATTGATCCGATTTGCGCGCAATTTGGTGAGTAATCTCACTAATCCCGGATTAGTTGGCTAATTATGCTTAAGGTTGGTTTAGTTTTAATTAATTATGTTTAGGTTGTTAGATTAGAATAAAGGGATAATACCTTAAAAAACCCTAAACTGGTACACTTGTGACAAATTTACCCCAAACTATTTTTTTGACCATGAAAAACCCCAAACTGGTAAACTTGTGACAAATTTACCCCGACTAATTATAAAAAACCCTAAACTGACATTTATAAAAACCCTAAACTGGTAAATTTGTGACAAATATACCCTATGTTAAATTGGATTAATACCACAAAAAAATCATAAAAATGTAAACTCGTGACAAACAAAATGTAAAATCCTAAATTGATATACCTGTTAAGCGTCACATGTCATTTAACTTAATAATTTGATAATAAAATTTAACTAAAACTAACATAGAGTAAATTTGTCACAAGTGTACCAGTTTTGGATAAATTTGTCAAAAGTATACCAGTTTGGGATTTTTGGTGGTCAAAAAAATAGTTTGGGGTAAATTTGTCACAAGTGTACCGGGTTTGAGTTTTTTAGGATATTATCTCTAGAATAAATTAGCAATTATTAGTGAATTGTGATGCGATTTAGATAAATTGATTGCGCAAAAAGTAAGTAGATGTGGTCTACTATTTATTGGAAGTATCTCGGGAATTTTCCGATCCCTAATCGGGTTTCAATTTGGCGATTCGGGCCTAAGTGGGATTTTTGGCATTTAAATATTATTTTTCGGAATTAAATTATTTATTTATTTATTTTCCGAAAATTCAATTGGGATGGTTCGGAACCGGAAAATTATGCTGATGACCGTGGTGGAATTCATTTATTTAATCGGGCTTTATTTTGAGCTAAATTGAATTTTTAATATTAATTATTTAATTTTCGAAATTAATTAATTAATTATTTATTTTTCGAAAATTCAACTGGGATGGCCCGTGACCGGAAATTTATGCTGATGACCATGGTGCAGTCCGTTTATTTAATTGGGCCTTATTTTGAGCTAAACGGAATTTTTAATATTTAATAGTTAATTTTCGAAATTAATTAATTATTTATTTATTTTTCAGAAATTAAGATTGAGATGGCCGACGACTGAAATCTCATGCTAATTTTCGTGGCGCAGTCCATTTATTTATTTGAGCTTTGAATTGTGCGAAATTGATTTAATTGTGGATATTTAGGATATGTTCCTAAACCGATTATTTGGGTAAATTGAGTACGAATTAAGGTTGTGGATAATTACTTTTCAAATGGGATGAATCATCATGAAAGGCACGGGGCCTGATGATTAGATATGTCACCTCGGAGAATGCACATGGCTCGGTGACGAAGTATGTCGCCTTGGAGAATGCATGTGGCTCGGTGATTAAGTGTGGCATCTTGAAAGAGACACGTGGGCTCGGTAATTTGATGCATTACCTCGGAGAATGCACATGGTCTCAATGAGTACATTTGGCATCTTGAAGAGACACGTGGACTCGGTGACTTGATGCATCGCCTTGGAGAATGCACGTGGGCTCGCTGATTCAAAATGACATTTTAAAGAGCATGTGGTCGAGTGGGACCGTAAAGCCATTGAATATCGAAAGTAGTCGAGTGGGACCTTAAAGCCATTGAATATCGAAAGCGGTCGAGTGGGACCTTAAAGCCATTGAATATCGAAAGTGGTGGAGTGGGACCGTAAAGCCATTGAATTTTGAAAGTGGTCGAGTGGGACCGTAAAGCCATTGAATATTGAAAGTGGTCGAGTGGATCGTAAAGCTATTAAATATTGAATGTTGTCGAGTGGGACTCTGAATAGCAATAGCTTGAATGACCAGGAAATGCCAGGCTGTTATGAAATCAACTAGATCGATTAATCATTGCTTTGATTTGATGTCGTGGATTGATTGACTTATTGGAAATGACCGTGAGTGGTCTTGTTGGCATATAATCGACTAGGTCGATTTGATCGATGCTTCGATCTATGATATGATTATTTGGGTGCCTATTGTGAATTGTACTGACTTGCAGGTGGGATCTGAGGCCAAGGTAAGTCCTCTGACCTGTGCGTGTTGAGGCAGCCTATAGTATAATGGTTAACTAATTGGGCTTAGTGGGGTAGAACTCGCTGAGACGTAGTCTCATCCCCGTTTGGGGAAAACATTTCAGGACCCCGGTGAGAAGCTGAAGAGGAGGAGTCTGAGAAGGAGAACTCGGAGATTAAACTTGAGGAGAAGGATTTTTGGAAGAAGAAGATAATACCGAGAGAGATCTTGAGTACGACCTGGGTGGATTGAGACTCCATCTTATTTTGTAAACTCCAATTGATGTGAATAGTTATGAAGTTCTCTGGTTTGTGTTTTGTATAAAAGTTTGGTTATAAATTTCAATATGAAAAATATGGCCCTACTTTTCTATCTCATTGTTTTATTGTCTCGGGATTTATATCTGCTTCCGCATGTGCTTAATAAATGAAAGGGTCGGCGATACATAGTCCTGGGATATCGCATTTTAAAATTGACCAAGTAGAAGGATGTGTGCGTGCCCGAGGATCAGGGCGTGACTGCTTTTCTTGTGGTTCTCTCTTTATGAAGTTTAATTTGATTCATGGTCAGATTATTTGGAAGTGGAGTAACTTCATAATCATCCTCCACAGCTTCCCACAGATTATGACCCTCCAAAAATGCTATCATCTTAACAACCCATGCTTGATAATTCTCTCCAGTAAATATTGGAGAAGCCATTGCAGAGAAACCACTCGACCTTGTCTCCATCACCCTTTGACTTCTTTACACTTCGATACTTGTTTCACTTCACAGTCCCTCAAGATCATTCATGCTCTGATACCACTGTTGTTACTGATCAAAATAGTAAACAAGAAACAGAAAACTAGAAGCTATATATTTCGAATGAGGAAGAGAAGCACAGAGAAAACATAACACAAACTTGCGTACATCAGTTTTCTCTAAGGAAACTGTCAAGTACAAGACAACTTAAACAAAAACAATAACTGCTTACAAACCACTCACACACGTGTAGCATATAACTGCATCTGAACGTGCCATTTCACTTCCTAAATTACAAAAATACCAGTTGCATAATGTAACCAACTTAGCAAGAAAAATAAAACATAAAAAGAAAACAGAATAGAGGAACATCAGTTAAAAAACCAGCAGCACTGAGACATTATAATCCAACAATTTCCAGTTAACTCCAGACGAATAAGCTTGGAAAGATGGGTAATGCTCAGAGGGATGTTCCCGAAGAGCTTATTGTAGGGAAGGCTAAGAGTGACCAAGTTGGGAAAATGGGAGAAATTGAGAGTGAAGCATACCACGTATGGCAGAAGATGAAAGGTTGAAGCTCACAACGCTCCCCAGAGGATCACAATCGATTCCGCGCCGTGAGCAAGGGGTGCTTCCGTTCCATGAAGACAAATTATAGGGACTCCCGCTGTCTAACTTAGACTTCCATGTTAGGAGTGCCTCCACTTCCTCATTTACCGTATGGTTACTAGCATCAGTAAGGGCAACTAGAGAAGAGCTTCGAGATGAAGCAAGACAACACATTTGTTGCGGGAATATGAGAAGAAGGTAAGCCAGGAACAACATTGAGAGTTGTTTCTGAGACGAGGCCATGAGAGGTTTGAGGTTTTCTGGGGTGGGCTTTTCTTCGTTTCTAGGTGCGCATGTGTTATAATGGACTAACTATAACCCACTTATTTATAAAAGAATCGACACCATCAAGTCAACAAACAGGTCAATGATCGCTGCTTCTCAGTGAATGAGAGAAAATATCAAATTTCTTTTCTGGGAGATATTACACAAAACTCTCTTGAAATTTGAGAGGTAATACACATTTTTCGCTAAATTATCAATATTATGCAATTACTTTATGAATTCTCATTTGTTGTGGTCGCTATTTCCTTTATATTTTTCAGTAACATGCGCAATGCGCATCGTATATTTAATATGTATGGCCCTTTATTTGCAAAGACTTCTAAGTCTTTGGTAGAGTAAGGATTGGGATGTAAGTCCACAAAGCGATAACTTAATACTGCAGAAATATAATCCGAACCTGCTTTAATAAATAATGAATCTGTTGCCAAAAAAGCATGAAATTCAACAGATGCACTAAGAAGTCTTATTTTTGGTTTTCTTGTTCTTTTCCAGAAATACTAATGAGTGTTTTGAGCTATATTTTCTCTTTATTTTTGTGTAGAGATCGTTATCAGACATCATCAAGAAAAATATATTTTGGCATGGTGTGTTATAGGATCAATTGGGTAAATTTTACCTGATCATAACATGATCACCATTTCATGTTTTTGTTTGAAAAATGTATTTAACATGGTCAAGAAAATTTCTATCGGCAATGAAAGATGTGATGTAAGAGAAAGTGACAAAAAAGTTCACATCCCACCAGAAGTCATGGTGATTTTGGTGGAGAATCCTCCACGCACTGAGACCGCATTTCGGACCAAAAGAAAGGAAACGCGTTATTGAAGAAGACTAGAAAAATCCCCGAGTATGGACCGACGACGTCAATGGAGGAATTTGTTAGGAATATCGGATCCTTGAAAACCGGATTCGACACTAAATCGAACCCCTAAAATGAATGCGGAAGACGAAGCCCGGGAAAAACACGTATCACCGATCCTAAAGCACATCATGGATTCGAGCGTATCTTGTTAGACACAAATTAAACACCGACGCCGACGTGAGGAAGAGAATTTGGCCCTATTCGATCCGATGATGCCAAATCGTGGTTGAAGGTAAGAAAAAACGTTGCCGGAGCCCTACTGTTTTCTTTTTTGGGAGAGAGAGAGAGAGAGAGGGGGGGAGAGGGAGACGTATGTACGTTTGGATTTCCAAAAGGTGCATTTTCCCTCTCTCTCATCCCTTTTATACATCCCTCCATCCACGGGCCCTATTCCTGTGGGCCGGGCTTTTAGGCCTAACATGGGCGGATGGGCCTTAAGCCCATGGTGGGCCGAACATGATTCTCTTTACCTCTCTTCAACATTCATACCGGTGAATAATCCGTACGACCAGTATACTTTGAGAGCTTGTTGCTATACATCTGTTAGGAATATATAGCAGCTCATAATGGGCATCACACTTTGAGTAGATTTAGTATGCAGTACCTTAGATCGATCGATCACATTTATATCTCTCTCGATCTCTTTTAAACAATGATATATATATATATATATATATATATATTATATTCACAATTATAATTATCACAAAGACAGTCATAATTGGTCGACCAATGAATACAAAACTATAATATGATTCTCCAAAATCGATCTTCCTCTTTCCTTCAAACTCTCAATTTCAGTTCAGCTTGCTTTTCTAGAAATGCCCCATTAGATCGAATCATCTCATGACCATTGGCAACATCCTAAGATTGCAAACACTAAATAGAATTCTTGAGAATAAGTAAGAGTCCTGAGGGCACTAAAATTGAGGAACTCTTTTCCTCAAGAGTCTCACACGACATAAAAAGTTGAGATCAAACTGTCGCCACTCTTATTGGCCGTCTCATGCATACGTAGTATGAAATACGTATTATGGTATTAACTCCTTTCCCATGGAGCGTATGTCTACACTTTCAATACCGTACAGATGATAGTTCAGACATACCCAATGTCTAACTTGAGTTCACGTATCTACTCATTCATAAAATTCATCAGAACTCACATTTGGCATCATAGACAGATAAAGTAAAATATGTGGGGTATTTTACTTTCGGACGTAGTAAGTATTATGTCCTCATTTTAATACTCAGTTAAGGCGACATACGTGTTTTAAGCTTGAGCTCTCAATTATCACCTAGATAATAAGCTTAAATAGAGTCTCATCTCTATTTATCACACAGTAAATAGAGGCGATTACCCGTGTGAGTGGGGGGGCCAATCTTATATCTGTCCGACATACTTTCTCAACTTAAAGTAATGCGCTGAGCATTAAGATGCATAAAGATCATACAAAGATTCATAGGCATTAATCAATGAAAAACAAAATTTCATAAATGTGAACAACTCAGGGAAATTACAATTCAGTACATCAGACTCTATGTAATCCTAAAGATTTTACATGACCACAAAACACATCTCTAGGTATTGGCTTTGTCATAGGATCTGCTACCATTCTATGCGTAGATATGTACTATAAGTTCACATCCTTTCGTGCAACCATGTCTTTTACAAAGTTATACTTGGTATCTATATGTTTGGTCTTACCATGATACTTTAGATCTTTGGTGTATGCTATAGCTGCTTGGCTATCATAGTTAACCAATAATTGATTTGCAGCTTTCTCAATAACACCTAAATGATCCAAAAATCTCTTAAGCCAAACTCCTTCTTGTACTGCTATTGATAATGCCACGAACTCAGCTTCCATCATGGATAAGGCTATACACGTTTGCTTCTTACTACTCCATGATATGGCGCCATTGTTCAGTAAGAAAGCAAATCCAGAGGTAGATTTTCTTTCATCTAAATCTCCTCCCCAATCAGCATCTAAATAGCCTTCAAGTCGCAGATTCTTTCCTTGGTAATTCAACTTGTAATCAGCAGTTCCCTTTAGATACTTCAGTATTCTCTTAACGGCCTTCCAATGTACTGGACTTGGATTGGATTGGCATCTACTCACCATTCCAACTGCAAAACATATGTCGAGTCTTGTACACATCATAGCGTACATCAAGCTCCCAACAACACTAGCATAAGGAACATGTTTCATTTGTTCCTTCTCTTGTGGAGTCCCTGGACACAGTCTATGGCTCAATCCTTCACCTTTTGCAATAGGAGTGTCTATGGATTTACAGTCTTGCATACGAAATCGTTCAAGAACCTTATTTATATATGTTTCTTGCGAAAGAGAAAATGATCTCTTCGAACGATCTCTTGAAATCTTAAAGTATGCAGCCTCACCCATATCTTTCATCTCAAAGTTGGAAGACAACCAACTCTTGACAGTATTAATAAACTCTCTATTGCTTCCGGCAATCAGTATATCATTAACATATAATGATATGATCATAAATTGATCCTTGGATCTTTTGATATATACATAATGATCCTCATCTATCATTGTAAAGTCATATGCCATTATGGCATTATGAAAATGTATATACCATTGTCTCGATGATTGCTAAAGGACATATATCGACCTCAAAAGTCGACATACCTTTTCTTCTTGGCCTTTCACTATGAAACCAGCAGGTTGTTCCATATATATTTCTTCCTTTAATTCTCCATTGAGGAAAGCAGTATTTACATCCATTTGATGTAACTCAAGATCCATACTAACCACTATTGCTAGAATAATGCGAATCGAGGTAAATCTCACTACAGGAGAAAATGTATCTTCATAATCAATTCCTTCTTGTTGATTATACCCCTTCGCCACAAGGCGGGCCTTATGCCTTTCTATCGAGCCATTAACCTTTCGCTTTATTTTGAGAACCCACTTGTTCTCAATAGCTCTACGTCCTTTTGGAAGATCAACTAGTTTCCAGACTTGGTTTGATTTCATTGACTCTATTTCCTCTTCCATTGCATGAATCCATTTGTCCTTACTAGGGCAATTCAGAGCTTCATTAATATTTATTGGCTCATCCTCATCTTGTGGAGCAACCATGAAAGTTTCCCCTTCAATGTCAAAACGTCGACGGGGAATGTTTTGGCGACTTGTTCACCGTATGGGAGATTGTACACGTTGCACATCATTCCCCATTATGCTCCCACTTGGATTAGATAATGATGATGTCGTCTCATCATGTGGGTGTAATTGAGAATGAGTTGAATTCAATTTATCACTTCTCATATTACTCCCACTTGGACGAACTCCACTAATATGATTATCTTGATCCAAGGTTTCAAATAGGGAGTAATCTTCCCCTATTTCGCCCTTCTTAGAAAATTCATCTTCTAAGAATGTGACATCTCGTGATTCAAATTTAGTTATACTCCCACTTTCCTTCTCACCTATGAACACATACCCTTTCGAGTGTTCTGAGTATCTTATGAAAATACTCTTTTTTTCTCTAGGACCCAATTTCCCAAACTTGTGAGAGGACTCATGTGTATAGGCAGCACAATCCCATGGCTTAAGAAAACTTAAGTCCGGTTTTCTACCTGTTCATAACTCATATGGAGTGGAAGTAACTGATTTGGAAGGCACCCGGTTAAGTATATAGGCAGCAGTTAACAACGCATCACTCCAAAAAGTAATAGGTAAGTTAGCATGCGCCATCATGGACCTAACCATTTCCAGTAGGGTTCTGTTTCTTCTCTCTACAACACCATTTTGTTGAGGAGTATATGGAATAGACAACTGTCTTTTTATTCCTTTTTCATCACATAATTTTCTAAACTCATCAAATAAATATTCTCTACCTCGATTGGATCTCAATGTTTTTATTTTCTTGTCTAATTGATTTTCTACCAGGCTCATAAACCTTTTGAAACAACTTATTACTTACTTATTACTTCATATTTATGAGAAATCAAATAGACATATCTGAATCGAGTATAATCATCTATAAAAGTGATGAAATAAACAGCCCCATGCCTTCCTCTCACATTCATTGGACCACAGACATCAGAATGGATTAAATGTAGAGGAAATTCAGCTCTTTTACATTTTCCAAATGGTTTCCTTGTCGTTTTCCCTTCTAGGCAATGCTTACACATGGGCGAATCGACTTTTTCAATGTTGTCCAACAAGCCCTCTTTGGCTAGTCTATTCATACGTTGTTGGCCAATGTGACCAAGTCTAGCATGCCACACATTCACATCATTATCATATGTATTAGGAGACGTGAGAAGGGAATAACAAACATTTGCATTAACATAGTCAATATCTAATACAATGAAACCATCTAGAAAATAACCACAACCATAGTAATTTGTATCCAAAAACAAATCCACACCTCTATTATAGAAATTCATATTAAAACCTAGTTTAACCAACATTAAAACAGACACTAAATTCCGACGAATCTCCGGAGCATATAATACATCATGTAGAAATAAAGTGCGTCCACCACGCATGTTTAGTTGGCATGTGCCAATTCATTTTACTTCAACTCTAGAGTTGTTTCCCACATAGACCCACTTAGTTCCAGTTGGTACTTGTCAAAATTCCACGAAGGATCCTCTATCCTTCGCTACATGGTCTGTCGCTCCTGAATCCACAGTCCACAAATGATTAGACTTAGTTAAGAACACAAAACTTGACACAAAAGCAAAGTTCTGAAAAGTACAAGGGGTGCATACCTTTTTTGGCTCACGACAGTCGCAAGCATAGTGACCCTTCTTGTCACAATTGTAGCATTTCACCCTTGCAAGCTTTTTCATGCGAGGACGCTTTCCTCTTTCATATTGATTAAACTTGGGTTTCTTCCCTGAAGGACCTGCTTTCTTGCCTTTCCCTTTATGAAACTAGTTAGGATGTTTGCGCTTGGAGCTCGAAGCTCCATGTGAGCTAGAACTAGCATGATAGAGTTAAGCTTCTGGCTTAGCCGCCAAGATGCGGTCCTCTTCCAGCTCAAGATGGCGCATAGCATCCTCAAAGGTTTTGATATTATCATTATGGGTCAGGTGCACCTTCATATGCTCCCAACTTTGAGGCAAGGAATGAATCATTACTTGCACTTGCTGCTCATCTGTTAGGACATGGCTAGCATCTTTCAGCTCATTTATCATGTTTGACATCTTTCTAAGATGTTGCTTCATGGTCTAACCATGAAACTTCTTATAAGAGTCAAACCTAATAGTGAGCTGCCTTAGTCTGGTCACCAAAGTATGACCAAATCTTGCTGCTAATGCTTCCCACATTTCCTTGGCATTGTCAAAATGCCTAAACTCTCGCATGACGTCATTGTCCATGCTGCTCAGCAACGTAATGCGAGCAAGAGAGTTCTTTCTTCTCCATGCAGCAAATGCTTCCTTATCTCTCTTGTGATGCGCAGTGTTTCCTTCTTCAGGTTCTACCATGGTCAGGTTAAGAGTTTCTAGTGCCTCTTGCTCTTCCAGCACATATTGGATTTTCATATGCCATATTTCATAGTTGTCACCATTGAGCTTTTCACATTTGTTCAACTCAACAACTATGCTCTTTGTGGCTAAAGCCATTGATTTGAACACATCAAACATATATGCACGAATTATTAATGTCTATTATTTATGCATCCCTATTTGCATAGACCCATCATATTAATGAATAATTTCAAGCAATGTTTCAGAATCAAAAGGTCACTATGTTTCCAATCATCCTCCAAAAATCCTAACTTAAAATTATCATTAATATAATGTCTTATGCAAAGTTAATTCTATAAAGCTACAAAAACTTCTATAACTACCCACAGCAACCAGCAATAACAGAAAGCAACAGATAATTGACATCCAATATAACAATAATGCTTTCAACTAATACAACCAAAATATCGGTTGCTACATCAACAACAATCAGGTAGTAAACATTACATAATATGTCCACAAAGCACACTTAACAAAGATCAGCCAATACAACTAACACCAAGTCAGCACACGAACTGGGAAAGATCCTATTTTGTTCAATTTCTTGATCTTTTCCCTTGTAATAATTTAGTAATATTCATTTACAAAATCCATCACAATTTTCTTATAAGAAGCAGCTTTGTTGACATCCCATATGCGATTCAACACTCCTTGCCATTCAGGTGGAAGGGTGTTCATGAAAAATCGCACCATCTCTGACTGTGGCATAGGACGACCATTCCATATGACCTTTTGAATTTTTTCATTGACCTCAAAGACATGATCAATTAAGTCACCACTCTCCCATCGATGATTAGTCAGCTCAGCTATCAACTTAGAAAGCATTTCCTTTTGTTCATCGGTAATTGCGCGAATAGGTGTGTGCAACCTGAGGGGATGCATTTTTCCTGCAACAAATGCAGAACCGTCCCTGCAACAAATGCAGAACAAATAAGGGATCACAAATAATCCACATAGACTTAATTGAAAAAGAAACACATTCTTTTCCTCCTCCCTTTCTTTTTTTTTTGGGTCAACGGTCAACGGTCGTCGATCAACGGTCAACGAGTCACAATCAACGGTCAGGTCGTCGATCGTCAGATCGGTCGGACCGGACGGACCGGTCGGACCGATCGGGCCGAGTTGGACGAACCGAACGCACGTGCACGGGCTAACGTCACAAAGACGTCAGCTGGTACATGCCGCGCGCGTGCCAGGCATTCGCGGGTTGGGTCGGGTCGGGTCGCCGATCGGTGACCGCCCGGCCAACCATCGTCAACGCTGACGTTATCCCAGCGGTTACCGACCGTTGGGTGACGTCATGCTGACGTCAGCACGCGTCAGTTCGCAAACTGGGGCATGCCGGTTCGCCGCCGGCATCGCGCACGTGCCAATTCGCCGACCGATGCATGGCGCCCACGCGCAGTGGCTTCTGGTCGCGCGTGCGTGTGGCGCGTGTGGTGTCGCCCGGCGACGGACGACATGTCGCCGGACTCGTCTCGATGAGCCCTTTCACCCTAGGCTATCAGAATTCGATTTCGACTTACAGAAACTGGAAAAAACGGACGAACAAAGTGCGCATGTGTCGGGATTTCTCGTCCCGATCCGTGTCAGCCGAATTTCTTTGCGAAAAATCAATCAAAAAACATGAAAATGGTCGGGAAAACATGAACTAGGGCTCTGATACCAATGTTGGAAATATCGGAAAACATGAACTAGGGCGTGGTGTGTTATAGGATCAATTGGGTAAATTTTACCTGATCATAAGATAATCACCATTTCATGTTTTTGTTTGAAAAATGTATTTAACATGGTCAAGAAAATTTCTATCGGCAATGAAAGATGTGATGTAAGAGAAAGTGACAAAAAAGTTGACATCCCACCAGAAGTCATGGTGATTTTGGTGGAGAATCCTCCACGCACTGAGACCGCATTTCTGACCAAAAGAAAGGAAACGCGATATTGAAGAAGACTAGAAAAATTCCCGAGTATGGACCGACGACGTCAATGGAGGAATTTGTTAAGAATATCGGATCCCCAAAAACCGGATTCGACACTAAATCGAACCCCTAAAATAAATGCGGAAGACGAAACCTGGGAAAAACACGTATTACCGATCCTAAAGCACACCACGGATTCGAGCATACCTTGTTAGCCACAGATTAAACACCGACACCGACGTAAGGAAGAGAATTTGGCCCTATTCGATCCAATGATGCCAAATCGTGGTTGAAGGTAAGAAAAAACGTTACCGGAGCCTTATGTACGTTTGGGAGAGAGAGAGAGAGAGAGGGGGAGAGGGAGACGTATGTACGTTCTGATTTCCAAAAGGTGTGTTTTCCCTCTCTCTCATCCCTTTTATACATCCCTCCATCCACGGGCCCTATTCCTATGGGCTGGGCTTTTAGGCCCAACATGGGCGGACGGGCCTTAAGCCCATCACTAATAAAACCATCAGAATGAACCATCTACTCCATTTTCCTTGGTCTCTCAAGTGAGTAGCGGGTTACGTAACCGTGTCAAATAGACATCGACGGAAAGAAAACAAGCGAAATAGAAATAGAAAGAGCTAAAATAAGGAGTTTCAAATCTATACTGGTGACCTTTGTTGGGATATCAGGTTGGACAAATTATCTTTTCACAAAGACACAAAACTGCTTGGAATCGGACCGATATGAATAGGTAGCATGGAGAAACATTAAATCCGGATGGACACAATAATGATCGAACATTTATGCAAACTGCAATGGCTTCTATCACATATATAGTCTTAAGTAAGCATCGAGAGCTTTGTTTTGATTAGTTTACCTTTTTTTTCTTTCTTTCTTTTTTCGATTTTTTGGCCTTTCAACATCCACATTTGTCTTGCGTCTCTTATCCCTTGTTTTCATTCATCGATTCATGGTAATGTAGCTTTATTACATACAAGGACGACATTATTGTAAGTCTATGAATTCGAAATTGCTCGACATTATTCACACTCGATGGAGAGTTCAGCATTGGGACCCACATATTCGACAAATGGAGCTGTTGGATGTGGAAGTCAAGAGCATCCATTGCTAAAGGACTTTTCTTACACCTGCGCACACAAGAAAAGTCCTAGTTGCTTTAATTGATCCCACCTTCTTATGGACCATTCCATAATGACTTGCTTGATACAAGGACGGCATTATTGTAAATCCATGAATTGGAAACTGCTCGATAGATTTGTATGAATTTAAGTTCACACTGAAGAGAAAGTTCAGTTTTTGGACTTGGGTATTCTGCAAATTGAGTCGTTGGACGTGGAAGTCGAGAGTGTTCATTACTAAAGGACTTTCCTTGCACCTACAGGCACAAGGAAAGTCTTATTGCTTTAATTGATTCCATCATCTCGTGGAGCATTCCATAATGACTCGACTTCATTCTCTTCTAGATGCATTGCATGGTATACCAAGCTCATCTGGACTATCGATCATGTGTTCTTCCCGACAAATATGGCTAAGGCGAGACGATATGTAGATGATAAGTAGAGTTAGGTAAATCCAACAACAGGATGCACGCCATGTAAAAGCTATTCCATTGAAAGAGACAATACTGGAACCACTAAGGTCAAGAGCTTATTGGCCA
Source organism: Eucalyptus cladocalyx (assembly GCA_017140615.1). Classification (NCBI taxonomy): domain Eukaryota; kingdom Viridiplantae; phylum Streptophyta; class Magnoliopsida; order Myrtales; family Myrtaceae; genus Eucalyptus; species Eucalyptus cladocalyx. Next base: position 51,599,278 of record CM029521.1, read on the forward strand.
GTAAGGGCGGTTTGACATGACATGTCATGAACTAGCTACCTGTCATGACATGCAGCCACCGGTAATAATTAGACTACCACATGTAGATCAACATTTAATAACAAAAATAATTCACACTTTAAAATACTATGAAAGCAACTTAGGTAAGCATCTCCTTCCTCACTTAGTACTTCCCGCCATACACTCTCCTCTCCCGTTACTTAGGCATCGGACGGCCAATCGGATCAAAATCTGAACACCAGAATTTTTGTATGTGGACACATTCGACTTGTAGCGATAGTGATTTTGGAGAAGATTTTTCCGCACGGTGAAACACGGCAAAGGAGAAGACTGAACAAATTGCCAATGTGGATAGACTTTGACGTCAATGGAGGACGTAACCATCTACTCCATTTTCATCGGTGCGCACGGAAGTTGCGTTTTATGTGTAAAACATGACATTTGGTATCAGGTTAGACAAGTTATCTTCTCTTAAAAACTTGACCTGTTTGGAAACGGACCAATGTGAAAATATAGTTGAGAATCTATCTTAATATGCCATTAGCAGTACGGAAGATGGGATGAAAGAGAAAGTGATGCGGGATGCGACGATGAGGGATGATTCGGCAGGAGGTTGAGTGGTTGAAGAACATGGAGATTGCGTCGAGCTTCGTTTGCGGTGAGATGGCTTGAGGCCAAGCTTGAAACTCGAGCGCTACCCAAAGCTTCAGGTTTAAGGTCAAGTTTCAAGGCCAAAGCGGCCAAGGATGAGAGTCGTCCATGGCTGGCCACGGGCGTCGTCCATGGTGGATGGGAAAAAACAATACCCATGGATCACTAGCATACACGAACGAATGAATGAACGAATAGACAAGTAAGCGCAATAGAGCAAGAACGGACAAGGACGACACAAGTGATAAAATCGCATTAAATAACGAAGCCGAAACCGATCCGATATGCCTACGCATCCATTTACAAAACCCATCAGCCCATTTCCTCCTCCCAGCTCCGCGTCTGACCTCGCCTACTGAGATTCTTCAAGAAAGTTTCGGTTTTTACATTACTTTTCATCTCTCCTCGTCCGTTCATCCGTTCGGTTCTCATCCCGGAGACCTTTTGGGAGATGGGTTTGATCTTCTTGCGTGAGTCCCTGCATTCCGTGCCCCTTGCACCGGCGGCAATGGCCATGGACGAGCATCGGCATGCTCGTGAGCAGGTCGGCATAAGCCAACTCAAGCTCCAGCCATGGCAAACGCAAGAGGAAAGAAAATAGAAGTAGAGAGAGAAGAGGGAGAGAGAGAGTCGCAAGCAGAAATAGAGGGGAGGAGTGAGAGTAAAGGTGAGAGACAGAGTGTTAACGGAGAGAGTGGGACTAATAGGTGGGCCCAAATTTGCCACGTATCGATTAGTGTGTGGTTAATTGTATCTTCCTACATGTCATATTAAACACACCTAATATTTTTTCCACAGAGGGACACAGAGGGAGATGAGAGAGAGACATTAGCACCAAGCAGCATGTAGGCCTATTGGGCTAGATTTGGACAAAATTTTCGGGTCCGATTAATGGACCGGCCGGGTCAAGACAAGGGTTTTGAAATCTAGCCCGCCCATACATACGTTCATTTGAAAAAGGGATAAATACATTGAAAGTCCTAAAATTTGTCATGAAAGTACAATTAAATCCTAAAACATTTAAAAAATGCAATTAAGTAATCAAACTTATTACAAAATTGTAATAAAGTTTCAAAACTTTCAAAGAGTGCAATCAAATCCTAAAACTTGTGAAATCAAGTCTTTTCATTGATAACTTGTCAAATTTGAAAGTTTTGGGATTCATTTGAACTTTTGTGACAAGTTTAGAATTTGATTACACTTTCATGACAATTTTTTGAAATTGCACTTTTTGAAAGTTTTAGAATTTCTAGTATGCTTATTTCTTTGCAAAACATAATGCCTCCAACTTCTTCGGCAAAGTTCATGCATGGGCAGCAGCACTTGCCCCACAGCCCAATACCTTGGTTTTGCACCTTCTTTAGAAAAAATAAAAAAAGGAATAAACTTTGGTGTTTTATTAATATTTTTTCTTTTACTAATTTATCCTTCTTCCTTAATTCTTTTCATTTTGTGATTCATTTTTTTTTTCTTAAGGACATGCCTCATAGGTGGTGCCACACTAGCGCCACACACATTAAAAAGTTATAAAGATCAAACATTACCATTTCCCATTAGGCAAAATGGAAGGAACTTATGAAGGAAGTTGATTGCCCAATTTTATGACTCAATTGTATTTTTGTGATGAGTTTTAGGAATTCTAAGACACTAATCTCTGAAAATAATTATTGCTAAACTTGATTCTCTCTTTTTTGAAGGATGTAAAGTTACTCACATAATTTGATCAAAGCAAATCATACTCCAATCAACACCTCATGTTTTCTTTAACTTATGATGTTGGTACACATTCAACTAAAAATAATTGGACCAAAATTCACAAAACTAGATGCCAACGTACATCAATTGTGGTAATTTAAATTTATCATATTTTCGACGCAAAAAGCTAAATTGTAACAAGTAAATGTAATAGTTATAAGAAATATTAATGATCTTGTTTTCCTTAAAACTATTCTTAAGGATTGGACGATGCAACCGTTCCGGGATGGAATTGCAAAGGACAAAAATTCCCAAAAGCTTTCAAGTAACTAACGAACCATTACAGAAATGGATAGTGGAATTAGCTAAGATAAATAAAGTACAAAATATTTTTACCAAAAAAGAGTACAAAAGACGATTTGCTACACAGGCTACAACTGAAAGACCAAAATATCTCAAAAAGTGAAGCATGTAGGGTCAACTAGTTCTTCCAATTTGATGTCCTCTAATGCACTTCGCACAATCGAGTTACATGTTGATATCGCCCTAGAAACTTGTTGCATGGTTGGACGATGCTCTGGTTTGGGATTTAAGCATGAAAATGCCATCTTTGTCACTAAAGCCACTTCCCCTAGCACATGACCTTTTGGGTATGGAATTCTTTTATCTAAAACTTCCTTCAGTGGCCAAGAAGTTGTTGAATTGTTCGATGGTGATGAAGATGAGGACGCAAGTGAAGAAATGAGGTCGCCCGGATGGCTTCCCATGATTACTTCCAATGCCACCACTCCGAAGCTATAAACATCACATTTCTCGTTCACTTCCATTGTGTATGCGAGTTCTACATAGAGAAAAGAGCAAATTTTTTCTAGCTTTTATACAATATCTATGCTTTATAAATTTAAATTGATTTTCAGTAAATCAAGTGTAGAGAATTAAGAATAAATTAATACATTCTTTAGATTCCAATGGGCTTTAAAAGTTTCCAATGCTTTAGGAAAAAGTTTCACTTTTTAAATTAGTGGCCTACATATCAATTAATATTTAATCGAACTTTCAAAACGCGTAGATAGTGTTGGACTTGGTATTAGGAATTTGGAAATAGAAAGGAAGGTGGTTGGAGATGAGGATCCCAAGTATGATCACTTTCCTATCCATAAAAATTAAGCGAGGTGAAATTTTGAAGAAACCAACTTACCTGGAGCTGCATATCCGAAGGTGCCTGCAAAGGAAGTCCAATTGGATGCATAAGGTTTTAATACCTTAGCCATGCCAAAATTAGAGACATGAGCTTCATATTCTTCATCCATTAAAATGTTCTTGCTTGAGACATCTCGATGAATTATAGGAGGAGAGCATTCATGGTGCAAGTAGGAAAATGCATAAGCCACCCCTTTGACAACATTCACTCTCATATTCCAATCAAATGTTGCCATCCTCTCTTCATTGTTCAATACATCCTTCAAGCTGCCCGATTCCAAGAACTCGTATACCAAAAATGAATGTCGAGAACTTGAGCAAAAGCCATAGAACTTGATGATATTCCAATGCCGAGCTTCGGTCAGAGCATGAATCTCCCGTTCAAATGCTTTTTGATTGGCCATTTCTACATCCACTGCTTCTTTAAATTTCTTTACAGCAAAAGTTTCACCTGTTTGCAACTGGGCCTTGTAAACACTCCCCTATCCTCCCACACCGATGCAATATTTGGCATCAAACTCTTCCGTGGCTTCAATGATGCTCTCATAAACCATTCTTCCATCAAAGCTCCATATTACCCAGGGGTTTTCATTGCTTCCATTAGCCGAAGTAGCCTCTGTTTTTCTTATTCTTCGGCATCCAATACTTGAAGCTCCCATAACAAGAAGCAAAGAAAGTAGGCAACCCAAAGTAGGAATCAAAACTAGCAGCAACTTTTTGTTTTTGTTTCTTCCTTTCGGCATTGGTGCCGTACGGGGGCTAAGACCAGCAATGTCTCCACACAAGCCTTTGTTCCCTCTCACAACTCCAATCGTAGCATTACGAAAGGCTGGAATGTTTGGTAAAGAACCCTCTAACTCATTAAACGATATGTCGATGGATTTCAAGCTTATCATATCTTGAAATGTTGACATAGTTGAACCTGATAACTGATTGTGTGAGAGATTGAGTATTTCTAATATGTGCAAGAGCCCAAGTTGTCTAGGTATTTCTCCCGTGAGCAAATTTTGACTCAAATCGAGATGCTGAAGGGATTGAAGATTCCCAATCTCGATGGGAATACTCTTTTCTAGATTATTCCTACTTAAATTTAAGAATAGAAGGTGGGAGCCCTCCCCAAGTTGGGTAGGAATTGAGCCACTCAAGTTATTTCCTGCAATGTTGAGTGTTTCTAAATTGGACAATGCTCCAAGTTCTTGAGGGATGTGGCCTACCAAAAGGTTGCAGTCCAACAAAAGTTGTACTAGCAACTTCAATTTTCCTAGGTCTTTAGGAATTTCTCCAACAATATAATTTGAAGAGAGATCAAGTTTCCCCAATGGAGTCATGTTTCCAAGCTGAGGTGGTATGGCACCAGAGATTTTATTGTTGGAGATTATTGTTGGAGAAATCTTTCCAGAATATTTTGAAGATGACAAAACGTTTCTATCAGTCTAGTCTGGATATTTGCAAACCGATAGTTTAAAGTCTGAAGACTTTATGATCACCAGACTCAAGACTCAAGACTCAAGACTTAAGACTCAAGACTCAAAACTCCAAACTCAAGACTATTCTCACTAACAGTCTTTCTAATCCAGTGACGAAGGAAATCCAGAGCCGAAATATATGGTTGAGGATTCGATCCTATCCTCTGGAGTAGATTCCTTGGTTTGATAAAAATAACGGATTCTTTTATTCGTATCTAGATCGATTGAAGATCCGATGGTCGACGAAATATTCTTGGAATGTTCTATTCTTGGAAACCAAGATCCTGATTGTATGGGCGAACAGGATTGATGGGCTATCGTCAGATTCCTTAAATAGCTCGAATGATCTTCTTGATTGATTCCGTCCAACGGGTAGATTGGAGGAATTCCTTTGGTAAGTGCCAACGGCTATGATGGCATAAATGAGTATAAAAGGAAGACGTTCTAGTTGTTTTTAAAAAAAAAAAGTGTGATCGATAGAGAAATTCCAGAGTCTGAAGAATCTTGAATATTAGTTGATACAGTTTGAGCGAAATTGTATACACAGAGAGTGTTTATACTTGTTACCTTGAGCGAGTGTGGTAGATCATCTACACCTAGAAATCAAGGAAGATTAACACTGTAACATCTCTTTGTTCATAGTGGAATCTAGCCAATAGGCTGTCAGTGCAGAAGAGTGGACGTAGGCTTGAATCAAGCCGAACCACTATAAAACCGCGTGTTCAATTCTCTCTTTCCTTTACTCAGTCTTACGATTGATTATTAATTGTTGCAAATCCTTTAACTGTCTAAGTATTGTGCAATCATCAAGAAATATCTTTTATATACCTATTCACCCCCTCTAGGTACTCGTACTAGCAATATCAATTAGTATCAGAGCCTGTGTTCTTACTTTATTTGAAGTGTTTTACTTCAGAGTAAAAGATCCATGGCTAGTATGCTAGCACCAGGGCTGGTGGAAGGGCAAAGCAATACCAGACCACCCTACTATGATGGAAATGATTACAACATCTGGAAGAACAAGATGAAAGCTTTCCTACGGTCAAAGGATCCTCTGGAATGGGACATTGTGGAAAGAGGAATCACCCCTACTGCTACATCAGTATCTGAAAGAGGGAAAGAAACTGTTGAGACCAACGGAATGTCTCAAGAAGAGATAAACAAGAGACAAGCACTCGATGCAAAAGCAATTTACTCTTTATATTGTGCTTTGTCACCAACTAAATATAACAGAATATCTTCTTGTGTTACAGCAAAAGAAGTCTGTGATAGATTACATATCACCTATGAAGGGACAGACAGAGTGAAGGAGACCAGAATTAACATTCTCCTTGGTCAATATGAAGCCTTCAAATTGAAACCAAGAGAATCTATAACTGACATGTTTAGCCGTTTTAAATATATTGTCAATGGTCTTGAGAATCAAGGACAAAAATTTCTGATCCCATGAAGGTGAACAAGCTCTGCGTGGACTCTCCAAGGATTGGAATCATATAAAGACTTCAATAAGAGAGACGCAAAGAATTATGCCACTATCTCGTCGACGAGCCGATTGGAACTCTTCGCCTTACGAAGTGGAACGAATCAATGAAGACGAAGATCCAAGAGGTAAGAAATCCATTGCATTAAAATCTAATGATGATTCGATGACATAAATTCTGAAGAAGATCCGGACGATGAGGAGCTTGCTCTTATGATAAGAAGATTCAGAAAAGCTGAATAGAAAAGGAAGAAGGTTCAACTCAAAGAAACAAAGTTTTCAGAAACAGCAAACCAAGTTTGTTGATAATGAGGAACCAAACAAAGATGTAGTTTGCTTCAAATGTAAGAAAAAAGGACACATCGACCCAACTATCCTCTTCGAAGAAGAAGAGAGGAAAAGCTGAAAAGTCTCGAAAAGCTCTCAAAGCCGAAAACCGGAGCGATACGAGTGTGAAGAAAGTGATGAGGAATATGCCAACCCGTGTCGATGGCACAATCGACTCGACTGGATCGACTCATGACAGTGAATTTGAGGTAAGTGATTTTAAAATCCCTGTCAAAGTCTCTAAATACATTGATGAACCGTGTTTTAGTCTTAAGACTTCTCTCAAAAAAATTTCCGAACTTAAAAAGGAAAAGTCAGCTTTAAAACAAAAGGAAAACATTTTAGAAGAAAGAGTGAAAAGTTTAGACTTAAATGTTTCTACTCTTAAAGAGAATGAAGATAATCTTTCGAAAGAAAATGCTCTCTTAAAAACTGACTTATCAAATATTTCAAAGAAATTCTCAATAGGGTCCGAAAAACTTGAAAAAGTTCTTTCAGTTCAAAGACCTTACTTCAATAAGTCTCGGTCTAGGTATGACAGCAGAAACAATCCCCTTGATTGATTTTCTAAAAGTAAAAGAAAGAATTAAGAAAAGACCGTCGAGAGAGGCTTACAAAAATCATTTCAAGAAAGTTTTTGTAAAGTCTGTAGGTCGAAATGCCCTCAAGTGTTCAAAGTGTAATAGTAAGGATCACTTTGAAAAAGAGTGTCATATGGTTTGGAAGCCTGTTAAGAAAATATGGCCTAATAATGCTTATCCTACTAACGCCAAAGGACCCAAGAAAATTTGGGTACCAAAGAAAGCTTGAGACTCTCTTTTGAATGCGTGGTCTGTCAAAAGAAGGTAAAATGGTATCTTGACAGCGGATGTTCAAGACACATGACGGAGACTCAAATTGCTTCATAAAGCTTATTCAAGTAAATGGTGGAAAAGTTTCATTTGGAGGAAATAGCAAAGGAAGCATTGTGGGATTTGGAACTGTGAAAATTGGAAATCTCACAATAAGTAATGTTTCATTAGTGGAAGGACTCAACTACAATCTTCTCAAAGATTAGCCAATTGTGTGATACGGTTTTAAGATCTCCTTTCAAGAAGGCATATGTTCTGGAATTAGTAAAGACTCGACTCGAGTCTTTCATGGGTCGAAGGCATGGAAATATCTACCTCCTTGATGTAAAACCAAATGAAACACAATGCCTAATCTCAATTCAAGATGAAGCGGTCTTATGGCACGAAAGCTTGGCCATGTCAACATGAAGCAATTAGCCAAAATCTCATCAAATAAGCTTGTTCGAGGTCTACCTAATTTGCCATACCAAAAGTCTCGATTCATGCACTCCATGTATTCCGGGAAAACAGGTAAGAAATTCATTTAAGCCAATAAATCATGTCTTTACTAATCATGTACTACGATTCTTGCCGCATATGGATCTCTTCGGACCAACAAGAACCCAGAGCATTGGAGGTAAGAAATATTGTCTAGTAATTGTGGATGATTACTCTCGTTTTACCTAGGTATATTTTCTTGCAAGTAAGTCAGAATCCTTTTCGTACTTTGAAAAATTTGCTAAAAAGGTTCAAAATGAAAAAGGGTGTGCTATCTCGAGTATAAGAACAGATCATGGAAGTGAATTTGAAAATCAAGATTTTACAAAATTTTGTGATAAATCTGGATTTAATCATGTGTTCTCTTCTCCATACACTCAAGAACAAAATGGAGTTGTGGAAAGAAAGAATAAATCTCTTCAAGAAATGGCCAGAACTCTTTTAATTGAAAGTAAAATTTCTTCACGATTTTGGACTGAAGCTGTTTCAACAGCATGCTATATCATCAATAGAGTCTTCCTAAGACCTATTCTAGAGAAAACCCCCTATGAATTGTACAAAGGTAAGATGCCTATTGTTTCATACTTTCATGTGTTCGGTTGCAAATGCTTTATTTTGAAAAATGCAAATGATCGAGTTGGTAAGTTTGAAGAAAGATCGATGAAGGCATCTTCCTTGGATATTCTACATCAAGCAAAGCCTACGAGTCTATAACAAGAAGAGTCATCGGTCGTGGAGGAGTCAACGAATGTCAAATTCCAAGACTCAACGTAAGATGAATCCAATCCGGACTCAAGATGAAGAGTCCGAAACCTCGCTCCCGACCTTCCAAGGCTTACAACTCAAGAAGCATCTCAAACTTTGGAAGTCCAAAGCATCAAGATGTTCATGAAGATTCAAATAAAGCAAGAGATCATCGCCGGAAATCAACCAAAGAATGGAAGCATAAGTCCGGTCATCCCAAAGATCTCATTATCGGCGAAATCAATGAAGGAATCCGCACCAGATCAAAAAGGCATGAAGAATCTAGTGTTGTGGCTCTCATTTCTGAAATTGAACCAAAAAGCATAGAAGAAGCTTTATCTGATGAAAGTTGGATCGAAGCTATGCAAGAAGAACTCATTAGTTCAACATCAATGATGTCGGGAATTGACATCTAAACCAAAAGGTAAAACCGTTATTGGAGCCAAATGGGTATTCAGGAACAAGATGAATGAGAAAGGAAAAGTCGTACGAAACAAAGCAAGACTCGTGGCCAAAGGATATACGCAAGAAGAAGGAATAGACTATGACGAGACTTACGCACCCAAATTAGCAAGGTTAGAAGCTATTCGACTATTACTTGCGTTTGCTTGTTATAAAAATTTCAGGTTATTCCAAATGGACGTCAAAAGTGCGTTCCTAAATGGATTTATCCATGAGGAAGTTTATGTGGAACAACCACCTGGGTTTGAAGACCCAAAGAAGCCGACTCGTCTTGATTGAAAAAGGCCTTGTATGGTTTAAAGCAAGTACCTCGAGCTTGGTACGACGTAGACTAAGTAAGTTTTTAATACATAATGGTTTTGTCAAAGGTAAAGTAAATACTACCTTATTTATCAAAAAGGAAAACAAAAGCTTTTTACTTGTTCAAATATATGTGGACAATATTATTTTTGGATCCTCTAATGAAAGTCTGTGCAAGAAATTTTCAAAGTCTATCCAGGATGAGTTTGAAATGAGTATGATGGGAGAATTAACGTTCTTTCTTGGTCTTCAAATAAAACAATTGAAGGAAGGAACTTTTATTTATCAAGAAAAATATGCTAATGATCTTGTCAAAAGGTTTGGATTGGAAAAGTGCAAAAAGACCGACATACCAATGTCATGTTCTTTGAAGATAGACAAAAATGAAGAAGGGAAGAAAGTTGATCAAAAGCTGTGACGGGAGCATCATCGGATCACTTCTTTATCTTACCGCTTCTAGACCGACATTTTGTTGAGTGTTTGCATCTGTGCTAGGTTTCAATCGAGATCCTAGAGAATCTCATCTCAAAGTGCTGCGAAACGAATTATCAAATACGTTGCATCATCTTCAAGCATCGGTCTTTGGTATCCTAAGAAGGGAGACTTTAATCTTATAGGATACTCGACGTAGATCTAGCCGGTTGCGTAGTCGATAGAAAGAGCACTTCGGGAACTTGCCGGTTGCTTGGAAACAAGATGATATCTTGGTTTTCAAGAAAACAAAGCACCGTGGCTCTATCAACAAATGTGTTCGAGTATGTAGCTCTTGGAAGTTGCTGTTCGCAAATTCTATGGATAAAACAACAGCTACAAGACTTTGGAATTGAAGACTCATGCACGAGAGATTAGATGTGACAACACCAAGCGCAATCAATCTCACTAAGAATCCAATCCTTCATTCAAGAGCAAAGCATATAGAGATTCGACATCACTTCATTAGAGATCATATTTAAAATGGAGAAATCTCGATTCAATTTGTTGATTCAAAGAGTCAACTAGCGGATATATTCACAAAGCCTTTGGAGAAAAATCAATTCAACTTTATCCGTTCCGGACTCAACATTTTGACGCTTGAAGAAGTTAAAGTCTAGAGACTCACCAACTCTCGACTCTAAATCCTCGACTCGAGACATTCATGGCTATAGGCGTAAGTTGCTATTTTATCTAAACTTGAAAAGGTATGATCTTTCATTCAGTCTCCGTACACTTGTCCTTTCAAAAGGATTAATTTTGGCAGTTATTGATTTTAAAAAGAAGTGTTCGTACACTTTCCTCGTGCCGATTGAACTTCCCTTTTCAAAACTGAGTTATATATATACAGTTTTCTTTTTCCCAATCTTCAAAACCCTAAAAGGCACTCTCCTCCCGATCCTGTTTTTACTTCTTGTTCATCTTCGAGAAAGTTGTCATCTTCTCTTGGGAAAGCAAGTAAAGGAATCTTCCAAACAACAAAGAAAGATGTCTTCTTCGAGGAAATCATCAAGAATCGCAAGCAAGGGACCACAAAGAATGGAGAAGGGACCGACACATTTCGATCTCACCGAGGAGGAAGACTTATCAAGTCGGGGCGACAAAGCCCGATTCATTCTCATCCACGTCATTCATCGCCTTCTACCCCACAAGGTGCAAGTCAACATCCGGAGGAAGAGATAATCGAGGACGCCGACCCCGTAAGAGTCCAAAAACCCTCCTTTATCTATAAGCTTTATCGTGCGTTGAAAAGCACCGGTACTCCATTGAACTATATAGATGAATTCCTTAAGGACAAAAATTATGGGAATGAGTATCTTTTTCTGCGGAAAATGGAGGAATTGGGAGTTGCTCGAAAGGAAAGGCGAGAGGACGCACTTGCGAATATTCCAAGTGATCCTCGTGTACCGAGACAAAATCTGATTGAAGGGAATGATGATGACGAATGTTCCTTGAATTCAAACCTAGAATGGGTGTGGCAGCAAAGGTGAAAGGAAATCGGATGGATTTGTTCAAATCAAAGGATCGGGAGAATGTGTATTTCAGATCGTTGAAAAGAGGGGTGATAAACCCTAGAAGTGTCGATTTTGACTTCTTGGATGCCATCAACATGAACTTAAGAGAAAAGTTCAATTTGCTTCAACTTGAGAAATTTTGCTCCGACACCACGGACGGTTATGCACAACTGACCGCATATTTCTATTCGAATCTCAGCTTTTTAGATGCGAATAGAATTTCATTCAGTGTTCGAGACCAAGTCTACGTGGTAGATGTGGACATGATGGCGGACATAGTTGGAGTTGAACGAGGACGCTATCATCCGATCAAAGTCTCAACTGCTCGTACTTCTCTGGAGCTTGTCAAAGATAGGGATACAGAGAAAAAAATTACCTACTCAAGGATGAATGCCATCAACATCGTGCTTCATAAAATTGTGATCAACTGTCTCGCATCAAGTCTACATCAAAGACTGCCGTGTCTAATTCTAAAGCAAAATTGATGTTCGCGATCAACTCAGGACGGAAGTTCTCTCTCCCTCACACCATTTTCTTCCACATGTACAGAGCAATGTTGAAAGACAAAGGACAATTGCCTTATCCAGGTCTGGTGACCAAGATCTTTAGACACATGAATATTGAACCGCCACATACACTTTGTGTTCGAACATGCGATAAGATGGTGATAGGTTTGAAGATGTTAACGAAGATGCGTCTTCAAGAACTTTCCAAGGCAATGGAGAAATTCAGAGTTAAGTCTCTAGTTCCGTCTGCTTCAAAGAGAAAAGGAAAGGAGGCCATTGGAGCCCCATCGAAAAAGAAGAAAAGAACTCTCATCCTGGAGGATGAAGATAAAGAGGATGAAGATCCCACTATCCGTGCATTGACAAGAACCATATGTTCTGTGCCTCAACCGACAGAACTTCAGAAGAAACAGAGAGAAGAAGAGGAGCGAGCCAAGAACAGAGAAGAAGAAGAGCAGAAAGAGAAGGAGAAAGAAGCTGAAGAAGAAAGAGAAGGAGAAAAAGAAAAGTCTGCGCTGAATCGGAGAAAATGAAATCAAGATACGTAAGAGCATGATCATCACTCTTCCCCTTTTGATGTCCTAGAGACAGGGGAGTTGGCGAGCAAGAAAGGTCCATATCTCATGCCTGCCGATAGTGAAGGTCTAAGACAATCTCCAGAGACCCTTAAGAGTTTCGGGCTTCTCAATTGCCTGAAGAAGGACACGATACGTCAACACCAAATCTGCAGATTTTACAGAAGTGCCATCGTCTGCATTCACTCCATCTGATAAAGCAAATGCAAGTACACAGACGGACAATTCTGCAGATTTTCGTCGTATTCTTGATGTTCTTCTGGAAATGAAGGGTCAAATTTATGCTATGGACTGTGAAATTCAAACCATGAAGAAAGCTGGACAAGAATCTTCAGTTACCCTAGAGGACAAAATGAAAGACCTCGCTCTACAACTTCAAGCCAATGCCAAAGGAGAGGAGGTAGCTCAACTAAGGGAAGACTTGAAGAGGCTAGAAGGCATAGTCCAGTCTATGGGAGATTTCGGATCGTACGCATTCCCAAGCATTCGACTCATTTCTCATCCTTTTTAATGATGACAAAAAGGAGAGAACCAATTTGAACCAACAACCAACAACTTTTAAACTTTGACTTTAAATTTGTTTTGTGGTTATGTTTGTTTTTTAGTGAACTTGGGTGTGAATTTAAATTTGACTGAATTGGCTGTGGATTTAGATGCTTGATTAGTTGCATTTATATCAAGTGTTGTTATATGGTATTACTCATGAAAGACTAACCAATTTTCTGTGGATGCGAGTCTGGTTGTTTTATTAATCTTTATGAGTTAGCCATATTGCTTGAGAAATGTTTTTGCAGGTCAAAGTTGTTCAAATCTACAAGAAAGTTTTGTCACCATAAAAAATGGGGAGATTGTAGGAGAAATCTTTCCAGAATATTTTGAAGATGACAAAATGTTTCTATCAGTCTAGTCTGGATATTTGCAAACCAATAGTTTAAAGTCTGAAGACTTTATGATCACGAGACTCAAGACTCAAGACTCAAGACTATTCTCACTGACAGTCTTTCTAATCCAGTGACGAAGGAAATCCAGAGCCGAAATATATGGTTGAGGATTCGATCCTATCCTCTGGAGTAGATTCCTTGGTTGGATAAAAATAACGGATTCTTTTATTCGTATCTAGATCGATTGAAGATCCGATGATCGACGAAATATTCTTGGAATGTTCTATTCTTGGAAACCAAGATCCTGATTGTATGGGTGAACAGGATTGATGGGCTATCGTCAGATTCCTTAAATAGCTCGAATGATCTTCTTGATTGATGCCGTCCAACGGGTAGATTGGAGGAATTCCTTTGGTAAGTGCCAACGGCTATGATGGCATAAAGGAGTATAAAAGGAAGACGTTCTAGTTGTTTTTAAAAAAAAGTGTGATCGATAGAGAAATTCCAGAGTCTGAAGAACCTTGAATATTAGTTGATACAGTTTGAGCGAAATTGTATACACAGAGAGTGTTTATACTTGTTACCTTGAGCGAGTGTGGTAGATCATCTACACCTAGAAATCAAGGAAGATCAACACTGTAACATCTCTTTGTTCATAGTGGAATCCAGCCAATAGGGTGTCAGTGCAGAAGAGTGGACGTAGGCTTTAATCAAGCCGAACCACTATAAAACCGCGTGTTCAATTATCTCTTTCCTTTACTCAGTCTTACGATTGATTATTAATTGTTGCAAATCCTTTAACTGTCTAAGTATTGTGCAATCATCAAGAAAAATCTTTTATATACCTATTCACCCCCCTCTAGGTACTTGTACTAGCAATATCAATTATCAAGCTTGTCAATTTTCTACATTCACTCAATGTCGAGGGTAGCTCACCATAAAGTTCATTGTTGTTCAACTCAAGGTAATCCAAGGAGGGGTACACAACAAGTGCATCAGTAATGTTTCCCTTGAGCAAGTTGTTTTTGAGCCCAAGTCTAATCAAACTTGAACAATTTTTCAGGCTTCTTGAGATTCCAGTGAGGTGATTGTTTCTTGCACTAAAATTCATAAGAGTTTGGCTACTGCATATTTCTTGTGGTAATTGGCCAACAAAGTGATTTTCATCCAGACTTACTCTTGTGAGGGATGTGAGATTATTCATCTCGGTGGGAAGAGAGCCCGACAATAAGTTGTTGGCAATATGAAGGTCTGATAGGTGGGTCAAGTTACCTATGGATGACGGGATTGGACCTGTTAAATTATTGTATCCCAATTGCATTTTTATCAATGAACTCATTCCTCCAACTTCCAAAGGTATGGAGCCAGAAAGCTGGTTGTTAGAGAGCTGAAGAAATGCCAAATTACTCATTTTTCCTAAAGTTGTAGGGATGGATCCTCTAAGATAATTGGAAGATAAGTCAAGGTCATGGAGAGACCCCAACCTTCCTATTTCCTTTGGAATGGATCCAACAAGTTGATTACCAGTAAGCCATAACTGCCACAAGCTACTCATGTTTCCAATAGAAGAAGGAATAGGACCGGAAATTTTGTTATCAATAAGACCGAGACTTTTTAAAGATCGCAATGACCCAAGTTCAATTGGAATGGATCCGACAAGTTGATTACCACTAAGCCATAATTCCCCCAAGCTACTCATGTTTCCGATGGAAGAAGGAATAGGACCGGCAATGCTGGTATTAGAAAGATCGAGATATTGTAAAGATCGCAATGACCCAAGTTCAATTGGAATGGATCATTTGAGATAATTAGAAGATAAGCCAAGTCCATGGAGAGACCTCAACCTTCCTATTTCCTTTGGAATGGATCCGACAAGTTGATTATCACCAAGCCATAACTCCCCCAAGCTACTCATGTTTCCAATGGAAGAAGGAATAGGACCGGAAATGTTGTTCTCAGCAAGACCGAGATATTGTAAAGATCGCAATGACCCAAGTTCAATTGGAATGGATCTGACAAGCTTATTACCAACAAGCCATAAATCCCCCGAACTACTCATGTTTCCGCTGGAAGAAGGAATAGGACCAGCGATGCTATTATTAGAAAGATAGAGATATTGTAAAGATCGCAATGACCCAAGTTCAATTGGAATGGATCCATTGAGATAATTGGATTTTAAGTCAAGTACATGGAGAGACCCCAACCTTCCTATTTCCTTTGGAATGGATCCGACAAGTTGATTACCACGAAGCCGTAACTCCCCCAAGCTACTCATGTTTCCGATGGAAGAAGGAATAGGACCAGCGATGCTGTTCCAAGAAAGATCGAGAAATTGTAAAGATCGCAATGACCCATGCTCAATTGGAATGTTTCCCGAAAGGTTATTTCCAGTTAACTCCAGACGAATAAGCTTGGAAAGATGGGCAATGCTCAGAGGGATGTTCCCGAAGAGCTTATTGTAGGGAAGGCTAAGAGTGACCAAGTTGGGCAAATGGGAGAAATTGAGAGAGTGAAGCGTACCACGTATGGCAGAAGATGAAAGGTTGAAGCTCACAACGCTCCCCAGAGGATCACAATCGATTCCGCGCCATGAGCAAGGGCTGCTTCCATTCCATGAAGACAAATTATAGCGACTCCCGCTGTCTAACTTAGACTTCCACGTTAGGAGTGCCTCCACTTCCTCATTTACCGTATGGTTACTAGCATCAGTAAGGGCAACTAGAGAAGAGCTTCGAGATGAAGCAAGACAAGACATTTGTTGTGGGAATATGAGAAGAAGGTAAGCCAGGAACAACATTGAGAGTTGTTTCTGAGACGAGGCCATGAGAGGTTTGAGGTTTTTTGGGGTGGGCTTTTCTTCGTTTCTAGGTGCGCATGTGTTATAATGGACTAACTATAACCCACTTATTTATAAAAGAATCGACACCATCAAGTCAACAAACAGGTCAATGGTCGTTGCTTCTCAGTGAATGAGAGAAAATATCAAATTTCTTTTCTGGGAGATATTACACAAAACTCTCTTGAAATTTGAGAGGTAATACACATTTTTCCCTAAATTATCAATATTATGCAATTACTTTATGAATTCTCTTTTTTGCGGTCGCTATTTCCTTTATATTTTGCAGTAACAAGCGCAATGCACATAGTATATTTAATATGTATGGCCCTTTATTTGCAAAGACTTCTAAGTTTTGGTAGAGTAGGAATTGAGATGTAAGTCCACAAAGCGATAACTTAATACTGCAGAAATATAATCCCAACCTGCTTTAATAAATAATGAATCCGTTGCCAAAAAAGCATGAATTCAACAAATGCACTACGAAGTCTTATTTTCGGTTTTCTTTTTCTTTTCCGGAAATACTAATGAGTGTTTTGAGCTATATTTTCTCTTTGTTTTCGTGTAGAGATCGTTATCAGACATCATCAAGAAAAATATATTTTGGCGTGGTGTGTTATCGGCTCAATTGGGTAAATCTTACCTGATCATAAGATGATCACCATTTCATGTTTTTGGTTGAAAAATGTATTTAACATGTTCAAGAAAATTTCTGTCGGCAATGAAAGATGTGATATAAGAGAAAGTGACAAAAAAGATCACATCCCACCAGAAGTAATGGTAATACTGGAGGAGAATCCTCCACGCAGTGAGACCGCATTTCGGACCTAAAGAAAGGAATCGCGGTATTGAAGAAGACTGGACAAATTTCCAAGTATGGACCGACGACGTCAATGGAGGAATTAACCATCTATTCCATTTTCCTTGGTCTCTCACGTGAGTAGCGGGTTACGTAACCGTGTCAAATAGACATCGACGGAAAGAAAACAAGCGAAATAGAAATAGAAAGAGCTAAAATAAGGAGTTTCAAATCTATAGTGGTGACCTTTGTTGGGATATCGGATTAGACAAATTATCTTTTCTCAGAGACACAAAACTGCTTGGAATCGGACTGATATGAATAGGTAGCACGGAGAAACATTAAAGCCAGATGGACACGATAATGATCGAACATTTATATGAACTGCAATGGGTTCTGTCATGTATATAGTCTCAAGTAAGCATTGAGAGCTTTGTTTTGATTATTGGCCTTTTAGCATCCATATTTGTCTTGCGTCTCTTATCCCTTGTTTTCATTCATCGATTCACGGTAACGTAGCTTTATTACATACAATGACGACATTATTGTAAATCTATGAATTTGAAATTGCTCGATAGATTATGATGAATATAAGTTCACACTCGATGAAGAGTTCAGCATTGGGACCCGCATATTCGACAAATGGAGCTGTTGGATGTGGAAGTCAAGAGCATCCATTGCTAACGGACTTTTCTTACACCTGTGCACACAAAAAAAGTCCTAGATGCTTTAATTGATCCCACCTTCTAGTGGACCAGTCCATAATGACTTGCTCAATACAAGGACAACATTGTTGTAAATCCATGAATTTGAAATTTCTCGATAGATTTGTATGAATTTAAGTTCACATTGTATTGAAAGTTCAGTTTCCGGACTTGGGTATTCTGCAAATTGAGTCGTTAGATGTGGAAGTCGAGAGTGTTCATCACTAAAGGACTTTCCTTGCACCTGCAGGCACAAGGAAAGTCTTATTGCTTTATTTGATTCCACCATCTCATGGAGCATTTCATAATGACTTGACTTCATCCTCTTCTAGATGCATTGCATGGTATACCAAGCTCATATGGACTATTGATCATGTGTGCTTCCCGACAGATATGGTTAAGGCGAGACAATATGGAGATGATAAGTAGAGTCGGGTTAATCCGACAAAAGGATGTATGCCATGTAAAAGCTATTCCATTGAAAGAGACGATACTGGAACCACTAAGGTCAAGAGCTTATTGGCCAGTAAGGGCAGTTTGACATGACATGTCATGAACTAGCTACTTGTCATGACATGCAGCCCCCGGTAATAATTAGACTACCACATGTAGATCAACATTTAATAACAAAACTAATTCACACTTTAAAATACTATGAAAGCAACTTAGGTAAGCTTCTCCTTCCTCACATTGTACTTCCCACCATACACTCTCCTCTCCCGTTACTTAGGCATCGGACGGCCAATCGGATCAAAATCTGAACACCAGAATTCTTGTATGTGGACACATTCCCCTTGAAGCGACAGCGATTTTGGAGAAGATTTTTCCGCACGGTGAAACACGGCAAAGGAGAAGACTGGACGAATTGCCAATGTGGATAGACTTTGACGTCAATGGAGGACTTAACCATCTACTCTATTTTCATCAGTCTGCATGGAAGTAGCGTGTTACCTGTAAAACATGATATGCGGTATCAGGTTAGACAAGTTATCTTCTCTCAAAAACTTGAACTGTTTGGAAACGGACCGATGTGAAAATATAGTTGAGAACCTATCTTAATATGCCATTAGCAGTACGGAAGATGGGATGAAAGAGAAAGTGACGCAATAGTTTACATTCCACTTGCAGCATTAGCGATTTTGGAGAAGATTTCTCCGCGCAATTAAATATGGCATAGGACAAGACAAGACGAATTGCCAATGTGGATAGACTTTGACGTCAATGGAGGACTTAACCATCTACTCCATTTTCCTTGGTCTCCCATGTAAGTAGCGTCTCGCGTAACCTTGTCAAATAGATATCGACGGAAAGAAAACAAGCGAAACAGAAATAGCAAGAGCTAAAATAAGGAGTTTCAAATCTATAATGGTGACCTTTGTTGTGATATTTGGTTAGACAAATTTTCTTTTCTCAAAGACTCAAAACTGTTTGGAATCGGACCGATATGAATATATAGCATGGAGAGACATTAAAGCTGGATGGACACGATAATGATCGAACATTTATGCGAACCACAATGGCTTCTATCGCATATATGGTCTCAAGTAAGCATCGAGACCTTTATTTTGATTATTTACCCTTATTTTTTTCTTTTTTCTACTTTTGGGCCTTTTAGCGTCTACATTTGTCTTGTGTCTCTTATACCTTGTTTTCATTCATCGGTTCATGGTAACATAGCTTTATTACATACAAGGACGACATTATTGTAAATCCATGAATTCAAAATTGCTCAATAGACTCGTATGAATATAACACACTTGATGGAGAGTTCAGCATTGGGACCTGCATATTCGACAAATCGAGCTGTTGGATGTGGAAGTCAAGACCATCCCTTGCTAAAGGACCTTTCTAATGCCTGTGCACACAAAAAAAGGTCCTAATTGCTTTAATTGATCCCACCTTCTTGTGGACCACTCCATGATGACTTGTTCGAGACAAGGACGGCATTATTTTAAATCCATGAATTCGAAATTGCTCGATAGATTCGTATGAATTGAAGTTCACTTCAGGATTTGCACTCAAAGCTTTGAACTTAATGTGAGGAATAAAAGTAAAGACATGAAATCACAGAACAAGTTGAATAGCCTTGCTTCATTTTGGTTTCTGATTTAAAACTTCTTTTGTCTTTCGCTTTTATAACTCAGATATATCAATGGACTAGCAAGCTTCGTTCATTTAGATTACCGCCCTCTTGCTCCCATTAGATAAATTCTTGTGAATTATGATCCACACGTCTCACATCACAACTTTTAACATTGTGCATCTAATATCCGTGCCCCTCTATTTGCAAAGACTCATTAGTCTTTTCTAGAGCAAGGATCGGATGTAAGTCAACAACGCTGAAAACTTAACATTGATTAAAGAAAGTTCCCCTCAAAAATCGTAGGAGATCTGATGTGACGGAAGAGAGAGTGACCCATGAGTTCACATCCCACTCGAATCGATGATATTTATGATGATAAATGGATCGAGCTGGAGCCACATGGATCGAGCTGGATCATACTCCGTCTCTCGTATAAGTAGGGCGTTACATGTCAAATGCAAGATGCAAAATGGGACTTGATTAGTAAAGTGACAATTATGAATAAAGAAAGATATGCTTCTTGTGAATGATCCACACATCTCAAGTCACAACTAGTAACACCGTATATATTGTTGGGATATAATACGCGGAAACAACAGGATCTTGTAATTTACGTCAACGTAAAATCACCAGAAAATAAACGAGAAAAATAATAACACCAAAAATTTATGTGGTTTGGTCTGAGTATGCAGTAAGATGCACTACATCCACACGGAGAGCCAACATCAAATAATTCACCATAATCGGAGTATTAAAGTTTACAATCACTCACACGCTTAAGTGTTTCCCACACCAGATTTAACTTTAAATTCTAATTATTTATAAATAAATAACTCATTTCCGTATAAACTCACGGTACAAAATTAATGCGTTCAAATCGTACGCCAAAAGAAAAGAAAAATCTCCAGCTTAGCTCTCTCTCTCGGCGGACGTGCGGCTCCTTTCTTCGTCAAAATTCTGCTTTTATACGCTTGGGCCCAACCTTTCCTTTTGTCTACGTGTAGGGTCTCCACGCCAAAAGGAATTCGGCAACGCAACAGGAGACCTGGGCCCACTTTTGTCTTCATGGGTTCTACGATGAAGCTTCCTTCGTGGCTCTTTTTTTTTTCCTTTCTTTTATTTTATCTTCATCAGGTAAACTTCAAAAAATCCAGCTAATCGCGTTTTTTAAAACGCTCAAACTCGAGTCATAATTTAACATATATAATATGCGTGGCCCTTTATTTGCAAATACTCATTAGTCTTCTTTAAAGTAAGGACCAAGATGTAAGTCAACAATGCTAAAAACTTTAAATTAGTTCAAGAATGTTATCCTAAAAAATTGTAGGAGATCCGATGTGACGAGAGAGAGTGACTCAAGAGTTCACATCCCACTTGAATTGATGATATCTATGACGATACATGGTCACCAGTTTTTCCAATTACTTCATATAGTTTGCTTGGGGCTTGAGCTAGATCATATTCCATCTCTCATCTAAGTAAGGCATTACATGTGAAATGCGAGATGCATATTGGACTTGACTCATAAACCAACGATTATCAACAAAGAAAGATATTTCTTGTGAATTGTGATTCTTGTGAATTGTGATCCACATGTCTCATATTACAAGTTCTAACACCATATATCTGATATGTGTGGCCCTCTATTTGCGAAGACTCATTAGGCTTCTTTAGAGCAAGGACCAGGATGCAAGTCAACAATATAGAAAACTAGACTTGGTTATGGAAAGTTCTCGAAATTCATACAAGATCTAACATGATGGAAGAGAGAACGGCCCAAGACTTCACATCCCATTTGAATGGATGGCGGTTTTGGAGAAGGTTCCTCCACTCCGCAAAACACGGTGTAGAAGAATTAATACCCATGACTATAAATAGTCGTCCTTTTGTCCGGTGACTTTAGATATTTCATTTGGGGTTTGAGCCACATGGATTGAGCTAGATCATACTCCATCTCTCGTCCAACTAAGGGGTTACATGTGAAATGCAAGATGTAGATGGGACTTGACTAGTAAATTAATGATTATCAACAAAGAAAGATACTTCTTGTGAATTATGATCCACATCTCACATCACAAGTTGTAACACCGAACATCTGATACACATGGCCCTCTTTTTGCGAAGACTCATTAGTCTTCTTTAGAGTCTCTTTTTGTGAAGACTCATTAGTCTTCTTTAGAGTAAGGACCTGGATGCAAGTCAACAACACTAACAGCTTAACATTTGTTATGGAAAGTTCCCTTCAAAGTTCGTACAACATCCGATGTGATGGAAGAGAGAGCAACCCAAGAGTTCACATCCACTTGAATCAATGGCGGTTTTGGAGAAGATTCCTCCACTCCGCAAAACACGGTGTAGAAGAAGTAATACCCATGACTATAAATAGTCGTCCTTTTGTCCAGTTACTTCAGGTATTTCATTTGGGGCTTGAGCCATGTGGATTGAGTTAGATCATACTCCATCTCTCATCTAAGTAAGGCGTTACATGTGCAATGCGAGATGTAGATGGGACTTGACGAGTAAATACCAACAATTATCAACAAAGAAAGATACTTCTTGTGTATTATTTTCACACATCTCACATCACAAGTTGTAACATCGAACATTTGTTATGCGTCGCCCTCTATATGCAAAGACTCCTTAGTCTTCTTTAGAGTAAGGACCAGGATGCAAGTCAACAATATTGAAAACTTAACATTGGTTATGGAAAGTTTCCCTCAAAGTTTGTACGAGATCCGATGTGATGAAAGAGAGAGCTGTTATTTATTTTTATGATCCCACATTTTCGGACCCACATTTTCTCTTAAAGTGGTAGTGTTATGCATTTATTTTTTCCACGCTTCGTACCCTTTCGTGACAACCACCCATTTTGTAACTGTCTTGATGGGAGATGATATATAAAAGGAATGTACGTTCATTTCTGACGGGCGATCACAAGGTCTAACACAAGCCCTCTCATTTCTAATATACCATTAGTACGTGAGGGAATTGGGTTAGTAGAGTGTGCCCAATGTTTTACTAAATTTTCAGGTTTTTCCGACGAACGTAATTACGAACAATGGCTGGAGGTTTGTCTATAATTGATCCTAGCTTCCGCATTATGAATTTTATGTCTTCAAGAGCAACCCAAGAGTTCACTCCGCAAAACACGGCGTAGAAGAATTGATACCCATGACTATAAATAGTAGTCGTTTAGTCCGGTTACTTTAGATATATCATTTAGGGCTTGACTCCGTCGTTGGAGCTAGATTACACGTCATCTCACATCTAAGCAAGACGTTGCATGTGAAATGTGAGATGCATAGATAGGACCATGCCCAACGTCTAATAACCTGTAAGAGGAACGAGCAAAATAGAAAGAGTAAGAGATGAAATAAGGCGTGTCTAATTCTATACTGTGAGATGTTGGGTCAGTTAATATTTTTGGAAAAGGACCAATAATGAATATATAAGGTTCCACTTAATAACACGCATGGATGAAAATTAAAGGCGCACAGACCTGACAATGATCATTAATCTTATGTATGCAAACGGCAATGGGTCGAGCTTGTTTTAATCAGTTTAATTTTTTTCTCTTTTTAAACTTTCTTTTGGACTTTTGGGTGGTTTGGCATCAACACTTGTTTTGAGTCTCTAGATGCCTTGTTTCATGGTAATCTAAATTTAATCAAACACATGGCTAACATTATTTGAATATACAAATTCTGAATTGTGGGATAAATTATTCGTACAAATGTAGCTACACACAAGATAGAGATTTCTTAAGGGACCTGTGTACTCTGCTAATTTGGGGTAGGAGAGCACCCTAAGTGCCACGACTTGGCACGGGGGGACATATAAGTGCCAAAACTTTCAAAATGTACACTTAAATGCCAACGGTGAGCCACATAGATACCGCACATCAGATTTTTGGTAAGCCTTGCCAGACTTAGGACATAAGTGTCTAATTTTCGAAAAAGGTGATACATAATTATACTTTTTGGAAGTTTTGACACTTATATGTTCCCCATGCTAAGTTGTGACACATGGGGTGTTCTTTGCCCACTATTGAATGTAGAAGTCAAGATCATACCCATTTGATATTCCTATGCACTCGAGAAAAGCCCAAACTATTTAATTGATTAGACTTTCTATTGGAGTAGTGCACAATAACTCGACTTGATTCTCTTCTCGATGTCATCTGGCTTACACTACATGGTCTGCTAAGCATCATTTAGACTATTGGTTATGTGGGCTCTAAGTTAGACCCATCCGATTAATGGTTTTGGTTTGGGTGGAGATTTATGGGTAATTTTAGTGTTTTGTTTCTTAAGCTTGACATAATATAGATATGTGAAGGGGAAAAAAAAGGGGAAAAGAGAATACAAAAATAATACAAAAATAGAGAAAAAGGAAAATAATAAATGGGGTTAAGTTGAATTTTAGTAAATTCGGGTTTGCTTTGGTTTTAGTGAGTTTAGGCTTGATTTAGTTCAGAAACGGTTTGGGTTTGACTTAGTTTATAAATGTTTGGGCTCAGTTTGTTTTTGAGTGGGTTGGATTTAGTTCAATTGAGAGGGCCAGATATAAGAGCCCAACTGTGTCCACGGCCTAGAACCCATGATGTCCAAGTACGATCAATATTTGGACTGGGTCCAAGGGCCCGGGCCCGTGCCCTATTTTTTCATAATATATAATAAAAATAAAAATAAATTTGGAAATAGTTAGAAAAATAGGTCTTACTTAGGTGTTAAATCTTAGTACTCGATTCGGTTTAGTTTCTTTTAGATAGCATGCATGTAGTTCAGGTTTAGTTTAGGCTTAGGCAGATTAAACTCTTAGGAAAGAAACAAAAATTCGATTGAGGATTGTTTTGAAAAGGAGGCCATGACAGCTTGTTTAGGTTATTCAGGGTCGGCTTTTCTTTGCTTTTAGGCTCTTACATGTTTGAATGGACCAAGTACAAACGAGACGTACTTATAAAGAAAAAAAATTGAGACCATGGAGTAAAGAACCAAGTCAATAACATTGGGGATATTCCTTCCCCGTTGCCTGGGTATTCAATTCATCTGTAAAAGGGTTGTCCCAATGCCCTATGTCGGATAAAATTATCCAATCTATCTTAAATTTATTGTTTGGATGATGATATGATTATAAAATTTTCAATTTTGTTAATATAATCTTAAAATTTTTGTCTGAAATTCCAATGTAATTTTTCCGGTTAATTTTTGCGAAATCGAAGTGATAGTCTAATTTGGTAATTATTCTATGTGACACACCATCACATCAATGATTTTTAGAGAAAATTAATCGAAATGACTGTTCTCTTTCTTTTGTGTAAATGTTGAGGACGAAATAGGTAAAATTAAAAAATTTAGGATGGAATTGATATTTACGAAATAGATTTAAGATTAATTGGACAATTTCCTTTCGGATAGGACCTCAAGAAGCCATGTTAGGTGATATATGAAATAACACTCCCACCTCTTGTTTATCAATTATCTCGACCTAACATGGGAATATTTTATATTTTTATTTTTATTTTTATAATATTATCACGGTTGTGGGATTGGGTAGGGGTGTCGGTTCCCGAACCAGAAAAAACCGAACCGAATCGAACCGAAAAATTCGGTTTTTTCGGTTCGGTTTTCATTCGGTTCGGTTTTCATTAAAAACCGAAAATTTTCGGTTGATTCGGTTCGGTTCGGTTTTTATCGGTTAACCAAACCGAACCGAACCAACAAATAAAAATGGAGAAATCTAAGTTTAATAAAATAAAAAAAAAAACCGAAAACCAAAGGCTAAAAACCGAAAACCGAAAAACCGAACCGAACCGAACCGAACCGAACCGAAATTTCGGTTCGGTTCATATTCGGTTCGGTTCGGTTCGGAAGATTTTTCTAACGGTTCGGTTCGGTTCGGTTTTTCAAAAAAACTGAACCGAACCGAACCGTTTATAGGGGTGAGCATGGTCCGGGTTGGTCCGGGCCACCCCTAACCCTAGGACCAACCGTACGGTGTCGGTCCTCAATTTTTAGGACCGGACCGACCCAATTGAGTTTGGGACCAAGGACCGGACCGACCCAATGGGTTCGGTCCGGTTCCAGGGTCAACCCAGGACCGATCAATAATTTTTTTTGTCTTAATTTTTATACTCCCTAAAAAAGCAAACCCACAAATTCAAATGACACATCCATCGAAAATGTGGCATTATGCAACTAAACTATAAATACCAATACAGATTTAGCAAATTTAAGATGACGCAATAATAGAAATTTCATACCTGCTAACCACTCATTGAGATATGGGACAAGATGGAAAATTCTTGTAATCATCTATCTTTAATATTCATAACACCATATGCAAAAGCGTTTTCCTACATTTGATCATGTAGAATCCACTCAACCAAAAAATAAATTTCACACCACTTGACTAACATTTGATCATGTAGAGTCCACTCAACTAAAAAATGAGCTTCACACCACTTGACTAGCAAATCACCATAACAAAACCGCAGTACTACTCTACTCTTCAAAAACTTCTACAAGTTGACACAAATTAAAAAGCAAAGTGCAGGTGAAATTCATTAGTAGAATACAATTAAACCATAAAAAGTTCAAAATACTTAATATAAACCATAAATATATAACTTCACATCTTGTTAATTCACTCGAACTTCTAAACACTGAAAACAAAACAAACGACACATAATTAATACTCAACAAAATTTTAAATTGAAATTACTATTAGTGCTATTGATAGAACATGTCAATATAATATAATATAACAGACATTTTACTTAGATTTGAATATATAAAAGAATTATATATAATATACAGGGTTGGTCCAGGGTTGGACCGACCCAAAACTCTTAGGACCGAGGACCAACCCGCACAGTGTTGGTCCTGGAATTTCAGGACCAAGGACCGACCCGGTCCCCTTGGGAACCGGACCAGGACCGGCAGGGTTGGGCCGGTCCAGGGTCGGTCCAGGGTCGACCCTAGACCGCTGCTCACCCCTAGTTTACACCCCTAGGATTGGGAGCCAAACAATTGGACTTTCAAGTGGGAATTGAAAGGTGACGAGTGGATAGATGGAGTTGTTTTATCAAGTCTTCCTCAAATGATTCAGTCTACCGACCCTCTCGCTTTGAATATGCGAATGGACTTATCGATTAACAATGTTTAACTAAGAATAATATACTTACTGGTCCATACAACTCACATCACAACTTGTTTTATTATTTTGCAAAGACTTATTGATCATTATGGAGAAATAGATTGCAATGTAATAATGGTCAACAAAGCGGAAAAACTAAACTAACGTAACTACTTTGCCTGGAAAAAAGCATTATTCTTTGATGAAATTCTAGAAATGCGTCAAGAATCACCTTTTCTAGATGTTTCGTTATCGTGGATAACCCCTTGATGTTTGGAGCCATATTGGCTAAACCGTCAAGAAGGTTTACTTTTGCAAAGTTGAATCATGTAATATAAAGAAAATTCTTTCCGCTTGTGAAACACGGCACATCAAAGTGTTAGACCGATTCTCATCCATTTGCAACTTGCCGTCAATGGTAGGGAAAAATGCAAGTAAAAATACTACCTATTCAAATCAGTTAAAAATACGGAATTTTAATTTAGTGCTCTTTTTCCTCAATCTCTAATAAAGAGAAAATTCTGTTTGGCCATTCTCCGGTTGGTGTTGCATACATGTATATAATACCTAACTTCAATAAGCATACGAAAATCTAACTTTTCGCCTCCATCTTTCTCTCCCTTGCCTTTGCATGTCTCCACCACCTTGCTGCCCCATTGCAACCACGAAGTCGCTGTCCTCTACAGGCTTCGATGCTCATCGTTGTTGCAGAGCCAATCACCATGTTGACCATCGCCTCTCTCTCTCTCTCTCTCTCTCTGAGAACCACCGGGCCACCATGCCTTTAGATCTAGGTCGACCTAGATGTGGTGCACTTTAAGGACGGGTCATCAAATTGAGATACATATAAGGTCATCGACGTCAGAGATAACAGGATCTGCTGACCTGGCCACCATAACCAATACGTTGCGACTTTGGTGACTTTGTTGGGATTTGTTTCAATAAACAAGAATAACCGCATGGGTAAATATGAATTAAAAAAACGAATTGTAGCAGAAGTTTAAACACTCATACACATATTTCCAAAGTATTGTTCATTCATTTTAATAAAAGCATGTAGAAATGAGAAGGAGGCTAATCACATTACTTTTAGTCCTTGTTCAAAAATTTTGGTTCCAACGTTCTTCAAATTCTGACCACGAACTTTTGATGTCCTCACAGCGTCGGTTCCAACGTTATTCAGATTCTGACTATGAATGCTTGATCTTCTGGTAATGTTGACTCTGACATTCTTGAAATCCTGACCACAAACGTCAAATGTCTTATGGTAATACTGATTCTGACGTTCTTCAGATCCAGACCACAAACATCTTATCTCTTCATAATGCAACTGCTGACGTTCTTCAGATCCAGTCCCACAAGTGTCAAGCCTCTAGTTCAGACACACCAACAATCTCACGTTAAACGGTGGAGAGAAATTGAGAGATCTACAACTACAATTATGCTAGTAATTACTCTCGTGTATGAATGACTTGGTTGATCACTATCAACACTCTTAATTGTCAATTGTCAATCATCCTATGATCTGCTCTCTCAGTTGCCTTTTTTATAATTGCTCTTAGATCATATTTAAATCGGCTCATTAACTCTACAACCATTTCATAAAATTAATTCGACCACAACATTTGATGGACGTAAGTTTTGACACCATTTCAAACACTAATTCGGACATTTATTCTATAACTATTATAGAATATTATTCAAGGTAATAATCTCTAACCGTTATAAGACTTTATTCTAGACACTTTGTAACCATTACAAATATTTAATTCGACTGGTACATCTAAAATCATTTCAGAACAATAATTGATCGTTTGAATCTGAAAGTGTTTCATATTATTAAATTACTCATTGATTCTAAGATTGTTTCATATCATAAATGTGACCATTAAATCTAAAACCATTTTAGATCTTTAATTTAGCCGTTAAGTTTGAAACCATTTTGGATCATTAATTTGGCTATTTATTTGGAACTCACTTCAGATCACTAATGATGTCATTGATTCTGATCATTAATGCGGCTATTAATTTTGAACTTACTTTAAATTATTAATTTGAACATTAAATCTAAACTTACTTCAAATCTTTGATTCGCTAGTAAAGTTTGAAACTCGCTTTAGATCTTTGTAAAGGTTGAAGCTCCTTTCAAATCTTTTATTTTTAGCCCAATTGAATATGATTGGCTTAATTGCAAACTCATTTGCAATATTGTCTCTCTTGTTCAAACGTCATTCTAATTGGTTATGATATGTGAAATCCCTAGGTTCATCATTGAGCTGACAAAACGACTTGGACTAACACATTAGCACAATTAAGAGAACTGATTATCCAGATCAGTCTCTTGTTCCTACAAACCATGAGTGACATCTAGCAATATGTCATGGCTACCAAGATAATGTGAATATGAATATAATGAACCTATTAGCTTTGGCAACCGTGTAATTTGATCCTTTTGTCATACCATGTCTCAATAGAACAAAGGCCATTGAATTATTTGTCAAGCCACCAATTGGACGCGATTTTAGCATGACCTAACCTACTGGGTAGCTTTTAGGAATTTTTAGCGCAATTGACCCGTGGTCAATTATTTTCGAACAACATTGTGCATCTTCGATACATTGGTGACTCTCAGTTATCGTGAAAATCTTGAGGTTTCAAATATGAACACAGGTACCAAAACAACAAAAAGATCGGTCTAGTGCCAATCGACAAGAATTTTGCAATTATGTGGAATTACCCACACTTGATCACATCGTTCTGTCGAATTGACCTATCTCCGGTCTCTAATTGATTTTTAACTATACCGTAATGACCCTTGTAGATTAGCACGGTCAAGCAATCGATTCCTAGTCGAATTCTTAAATCGGTCGCGTTTATATTCCTTAACGGTTTCACCTGATAGGCTAGTTATTTCGTGTGTGGCCAACTTAGAGAAAAGAACTATAGGCGCGTCAATGAAAAGCTCATTTCATTTAATTGAAAACAGGGTTTGGAAATTAGGATGTCACAAATGTAATGGAGGTGAGGTACGGACATCCAAATCTTCTTAAGGCGATTAGTTCCTGCTAATGGTGCTCCGCAAAATCACGAACTATGCCTCTCAAGATACAACACCTCAAACTTGTTTGGATTAGCACTATGCAAACATGACTCAGTCGAACCGTTCAATTGAACCATAATACCTAGAAAAAAATAAAAGAGTAGAGTAGTATTTCAAATCCCTTTTAACATCGAGTCCGAAAAACCTTCTCATGAAGCTCAATGATCATATCTATTTATAGAGCTTTAAAGTTCATGTGCATAAGAGATATATGAATTAAATAGACACATGTATAAAAGACATTCATGACTCAAGGGATACGTGAATCCAAGAGATTCATAAATCCAGAGACACGTCAATTCAAGAGATTCATGAACTCAATAAATGCATGAATTAAAAAGATACGTAAATCTAGGAAATTCATGAATTCAATAGATACGTGAATAGAAAAGTCTAGAAAATTCATGAATTCAATAAATACGTGAACAAAAAAGACATATCTTAATTTGTTTGCTTTCGTTGATCCATTAACTATAATTATAACATATGTAACCGTGTCAAATAGATACCGACGGAAAGAAAACAAGCGAAATAGAAATAGAAAGAGCTAAAATAAGGAGTTTTAAATCTATAATGGTGACCTTTGTTGGGATATCGGGTCAGACAAATTATCTTTTCTCAAAGACACAAAACTGTTTGGAATTGGACATTTATGCGAACTGTAATGGCTTCTATCACATATAAGGTCTCAAGTAAGCATTGAGAGCTTTGTTTTAATTAATTTAGCTTTTTCTTTTTTTTTTCTTTCTTTTTACGACTTTTCGGCCTTCTAGGATCCACATATGTCTTGCGTCTCTTATCCCTTGTTTTCATTCATCGATTCACGGTAACGTAGCTTTATTACTTACAAGGACGACATTATTGTAAATCTATCAATTCGAAATTGCTCGATAGATTGGTATGAATATAAGTTCACACTCGATGGAGAGCTTAGCATTGGGACCCGCATATTCGACAAATCGAGCTGTTGGATGTGGAAGTCAAGAGAATCCATTGCTAAAGGACTTTTCTTACGCCTGTGCACACAAGAAAGGTCCTAGTTGCTTTCATTGATCCCATCTTCTTGTGGACCATTCCATAATGACTTGCTCAATACAAGGACGACATTATTGTAAATTCATGAATTCGAAATTGCTCAATAGATTTGTATGAATTAAGTTCACACTAGATAGAAAGTTCAGTATTCGGACTTGGGTATTCTGCAAATTGAGTCATTGGACGTGGAAATCGAGGGTTCATTACTGAAGGACTTTCCTTGCACCTGTAGGCACAAGAAAAGTCCGTATTGCTTTAATTGATACCTCCATCTCATGGTGCATTCCATAATGACTTGACTTCATTCTCTTCTAGATGCATTGCATGGTATAGCAAGCTCGTCTGGACTATCGATCATGTGTTCTTCCCGACAAATATGGCTAAGGCGAGACAATATGGAGATGATAAGTAGAGTCGGGTAATCCGACAAAAGGATGCACGCCATGTAAAAGCTATTCCATTGAAAGAGACGATACTGGAACCACTAAGGTCAAGAGCTTATTGGCCAGTAAGGGCGGTTTGACATGACATGTCATGAACTAGCTATTTGTCATGACATGCAGCCACCAGTAATAATTAGACTACCACATGTAGATCAACATTTAGTAACAAAAATAATTCACACTTTAAAATACTATAAAAACAACTTAGGTAAGCATCTCCTTCCTCACATAGTACTTCCCGCCGTACACTCTCCTCTCCCGTTACTTAGGCATCGGACGGCCAATCGGATCAAAATCTGAACACCAGAATTTTTGTATGTGGACACATTCCACTTGAAGCGATAGCGATTTTGGAGAAGATTTTTCCGCACGGTGAAACACGGCAAAGGAGAAGACTGGACGAATTGCCAACGTGGATAGACTTTGACGTCAATGGAGGACTTAACCATCTACTCCATTTTCATCGGTGTGCACGGAAGTTGCGTGTTATGTGTAAAACATGACATGCGGTGTCAGGTTAGACAAGTTATCTTCTCTTAAAAACTTGACCTGTTTGGAAACGGACCAATGTGAAAATATAGTTGAGAATCTATCTTAATATGCCATTAGCAGTACGGAAGATGGGATGAAAGAGAAAGTGACGCGGGATGCGACGATGAGGGATGATTCAGCGGGAGGTCGAGTGGTTGAAGAACATGGAGATTGTGTCGAGCTTCGTTTGCGGTGAGATGGCCTGAGGCCAAGCTCGAAACTCGAGCGCTACCCAAAGCTTCGGGTTTGAGGTCAAGCTTCAAGGCAAAAGCAGCCATGGATGAGTGTCGTCCATGGCTGGCCATGGGCATCATTCATGGTGGATGGGAAAAAACGATACGCATGGATCACTAGTATACACGAACGAACGAATGAATGAATAGACAAGTGAGCGCAATAGAGCAAGAACGGACAAGGACGACACAAGTGATAAAATCGCATTAAATAACGAAACCGCAACCGACCCGATATGCCTACGCACCCATTTACAAAACCCATCTGCCCATTTCCTCCTCCCAGCTCCGCGTCTGACCTCACCTACTGACATTCTTCTAGAAAGTTTGGGTTTTTATTTTACTTTTCATCTCTCCTCGTCCGTTCATCCGTTTGGTTCTCATCCCGGAGACCTTTTGGGAGATGGGTTTGATCTTCTTGAGTGAGTCCCTGCATTCTGTGCCCCTTGCACCGGCGGCGATGGCCATGGACGAGCATGGGCGTGCTCGTGAGCAGGTCGGCATAAGCCGACTCATGATCCAGCCATGGCAAACACAAGATGAAAGAAAATAGAAGTAGAGAGAGAAGAGGAAGAGAGAGAGTCGCAAGCAAAAACAGAGGGGAGGAGAGAGAGTAAAGGTGAGAGACAGAGTGTTAACGGAGAGAGTGGGACTAATAGGTGGGCCCGAATTTGCCATGTATCGATTAGTGTATGGTTAATTGTATCTTCCTACATGTCATATTAAACACACCCAATATTTTTTCCACAGAGGGATATAGAGGGAGATGAGAGACAGACGTGGGCACCAAGCAGCATGTAGGCCCATTGGGCCAGATTTGGACAAAATTTTTGGGTCTGATTAATGGACCGGCCGAGTCAAGACAAGGGTTTTGGAATCTAGCCCGCCCATACATACGTTCGTTTGAAAAAGGGATAAATACATTGAAAGTCAAAACTTTGTCTACGAAAGACAATTCAATCCCAAAACATTTAAAAAATGCAATTAAATCATCAAACTTATTACAAAATTGTAATAAAGTTTCAAAACTTCTAAAAAGTACAATCAAATCCTAAAACTTGTCCAATCAAGTCTTCTCATTAATAACTTGTCAAATTTGAAAGTTTTGGGATTCAATTATATTTTTGTGACAAATTTTAGGACTTGATTTGCACCTTCATAACAATTTTTAGAAATTGCACTGTTTGAAAGTTTTAAAATTTCTAGTACGCTTATTCCTTTGCAAAACATAATGCCCCCAACTTCTTCGGCAAAGTTCATGCAAGGGCAGCAGCACTTGCCCCACAGCAACTTTGGTGTTTTATTAATATTTTTTCTTTTACTAATTTATCCTTCTTCCTTAATTCTTTTCATTTTGTGATTCATTTTTTTTTCTTAAGGACATGCCTCATAGGTGGTGCCACACTAGCGCCACGCACATTAAAAAATTACAAAGATCAAACATTACCATTTCCCATTAGGCAAAGTGGAAGGAACTTATGAAGGAAGTTGATTGCCCAATTTTATGACTCAATTGTATTTTTGTGATGAGTTTTAGGAATTCTAAGACACTAATCTCTGAAAATAATTCTTGCTAAAATTGATTCTCTCTTTTTCGAAGGATGTAAAGTTACTCACATAATTTGATCAAAGCAAATCATGCTCCAATCTACACCTCATGTTTTCTTTAACTTATGACGTTGGTACACATTCAACTAAAAATAATTGGACTAAAATTCACAAAACTAGATGCCAACGTACATCAATTGTGGTCATTTGAATTTATCATATTTTCGACGCGAAAAGCTAAATTGTAGCAAGCAAATGTAATATTTATAAGAAATATTAATGATCTTGTTATCATTAAAACTATTCTTAAGGATTGGACGTTGCAACCGTTCCAGGATGGAATTGCAAATGACAAAAATTCCCAAAAGCTTTCAAGTAACTAACGAACCATTATAGAAATGGATAATGGAATTAGCTAAGATAAATAAAGTACAAAATATTTTTACCAAAAAAAAGTTACAAAAGACGATTTGCTACGTAGGCTACAACTGAAAGACCATATTATCTCAAAAAGTGAAGCATGTAGGATCAACTAGTTCTTCCAATTTGATGTCCTCTAATGCACTTTGCACGATGGAGTTACATGTTGATATCGCCCTAGAAACTTGTTGCATGGTTGGACGATGCTCTGGTTTGGGATTTAAGCATGACAATGCCGTCTTTGTCACTAAAGCCACTTCCCCTAGAACATTACCTTTTGGGTATGGAATTCTTTGATCTAAAACTTCCTTCAGTGGCCAAGAAGTTGTTGAATTGTTCGATGGTGATGAAGATGAGGACGCGAGTGAAGAAATGAGGTCGCCTGGATGACTTCCCATGATTACTTCCAATGCCACAACTCCGAAGCTATAAACATCACATTTCTCGTTCACTTCCATCGTGTATGCGAGTTCTACATAGAGAAAAGAGCAAATTTTTTCTAGCTTTTATACAATATCTATGCTTTATAAATTTAAATTGATTTTCAGTAAATTATGTGTAGAGAATTAAGAATAAATTAATACATTCTTTAGATTCCAATGGGCTTTAAAATTTTCCGATGCTTTAGGAAAAAGTTTCACTTTTTAAGTTAGTGGCCTACATATCAATTAATATTTAATCGAACTTTCAAATCATGTAGATAGTGTTGGGCTTGGTATTAGGAATTTGGAAATAGAAAGGAAGGTGGTTGGAGATGAGGATCCCAAGTATGATCACTTTCCTATCCATAAAAATTAAGTGAGGTGAAATTTTGAAGAAACCAACTTACCTGGAGCTGCATATCCAAATGTGCCTGCAAAGGAAGTCCAATTGGATGAATAAGATTTTAAAACCTTAGCCATGCCAAAATCAGAGACGTGAGCTTCATATTCTTCATCCAATAAAATGTTCTTGCTCGAGACATCTCGATGAATTATAGGAGGAGAGCATTCATGGTGCATGTAGGACAATGCATAAGCCACCCCTTTGACAACATTCACTCTCCTATTCCAGTCAAATGTTGCCATCCTCTCTTCATTGTTCAATACATCCTTCAAGCTGCCCGATTCCAAGAACTCGTATACCAAAAATGAATGTCGAGAACTCGAGCAAAAGCCATAGAGCTTGATGATATTTCGATGCCGAGTTTCGGTCAGAGCATGAATCTCCCGTTCAAATGCTTTTTGATTGGCCATTTCTACGTCCACTGCTTCTTTAAATTTCTTTATAGCAAAAGTTTCACCTGTTTGCAACTGGGCCTTGTAAACACTCCCCTGTCCTCCCACACCGATGCAATATTTGGCATCAAACTCTTCCGTGGCTTCAATGATACTCTCATAAACCATTCTTCCATCAAAGCTCCATATTACCCAGGGGTTCTCATTGCTTCCATTAGCCGAAGTAGCCTCTGTTTTTCTTATTCTTCGGCATCCAATACTTGAAGCTCCCACAACAAGAAGCAAAGAAAGTAGGCAACCCAAAGTAGGAATCAAAACTAGCAGCAACTTTTTGTTTTTGTTTTTTCCTTTCAACATTGGTTTTGTACAGGGGCTAAGACCAGCAATGTCTCCGCACAAGCCTTTGTTCCCTCTCACAACTCCAATCGTAGCATTACGAAAGGCTGGAATGTTTGGTAAAGAACCCTCTAACTCATTAAACGATATGTCGATGGATGTCAAGCTTATCATATCTTGAAATGTTGACATAGTTGAACCCGATAATTGATTGTGTGAGAGATTGAGTATTTCTAATCTGTGCAATAGCCCAAGTTGTCTAGGTATTTCTCCCGTGAGGAAATTTTGACTCAGATCGAGATGTTGAAGGGATTGAAGATTCCCAATCTCGATGGGAATACTCTTTTCTAGATTATTCCTACTTAAATTTAAGAATAGAAGGTGGGAGCCCTCCCCAAGTTGGGTAGGAATTGAGCCACTCAAGTTATTTCCTGCAATGTTGAGTGATTCTAGATTGGACAATGCTCCAAGTTCTTGAGGGATGTGGCCTACCAAAAGGTTGCAGTCCAACAAAAGCTGTAGTAGCAACTTCAATTTTCCTAGGTCTTTAGGAATTTCTCCAACAATATTATTTGAAGAGAGGTCAAGTTTCCGCAATTGAGTCATGTTTCCTAGCTGAGGTGGTATGGCACCGGAGATTTTATTGTTGGAGATTGTCAAGCTTGTCAATTTTCTACATTCACTCAATGTCGAGGGTAGCTCACCGTAAAGTTCATTGTTGTTCAACTCAAGGTAATCCAAGGAGGGGTACACACCAAGTGCATCAGTTATGTTATCCTTGAGCAAGTTGTTTTTGAGCCCAAGTCTAATCAAACTTGAACAATTTTTCAGGCTTCTTGAGATTCCAGTGAGGTGATTGTTTCTTGCACTAAAATTCATAAGAGTTTGGCTACTGCATATTTCTTGCGGCAATTGGCCAACAAAGTGATTTTCATCCAGACTTACTCTTGCGAGGGATGTGAGATTATTCATCTCGGTGGGAAGAGAGCCCCACAATAAGTTGTTGGCAATATGAAGGTCTGATAGGTGGGTCAAGTTACCTATGGATGACGGGATTGGACCTGTTAAATTATTGTATCCCAATTGCATTTTTATCAATGAACTCATTCCTCCAACTTCCAAAGGTATGGAGCCAGAAAGCTGGTTGTTAGAGAGCTGAAGAAATGCCAAATTACTCATTTTTCCTAAAGTTGTAGGGATGGATCCTCTAAGATAATTGGAAGATAAGTCAAGGTCATGGAGAGACCCCAACCTTCCTATTTCCTTTGGAATGGATCCAACAAGTTGATTACCAGTAAGCCATAACTGCCACAAGCTACTCATGTTTCCAATAGAAGAAGGAATAGGACCGGAAATTTTGTTATCAATAAGACCGAGACTTTTTAAAGATCGCAATGACCCAAGTTCAATTGGAATGGATCCGACAAGTTGATTACCACTAAGCCATAATTCCCCCAAGCTACTCATGTTTCCGATGGAAGAAGGAATAGGACCGGTGATGCTGCTATGAGAAAGATCGAGATATTGTAAAGATCGCAATGACCCAAGTTCAATTGGAATGGATCCTTTGAGATGATTGGAAGATAAGCCAAGTCCAAGGAGAGACCCCAACCTTCCTATTTCCTTTGGAATGGATCCGACAAGTTGATTACTATCAAGCCATAACCCCCCTAAGCTACTCATGTTTCCAATGGAAGAAGGAATAGGACCGGAAATGTTGTTCTCCTTAAGACTGAGACTTTGTAAAGATCGCAATGACCCAAGTTCAATTGGAATGGATCCGACAAGTTGATTACCGAAAAGCAATAAATCCCCCAAGCTACTCATGTTTCTGATGGAAGAAGGAATAGGACCGGTGATGCTGTTCTTAGAAAGATCGAGATATTGTAAAGATCGCAATGACCCAAGTTCAATTGGAATGGATCCGACAAGTTGATTACCGGAAAGCAATAAATCCCCCAAGCTACTCATGTTTCTGATGGAAGAAGGAATAGGACCGGTGATGCTGTTCTTAGAAAGATCGAGATATTGTAAAGATCGCAATGACCCAAGTTCAATTGGAATGGATCCTTTGAGATGATTGGAAGATAAGTCAAGTATATGGAGAGACCCCAACCTTCTTATTTCCTTTGGAATGGATCCAACAAGTTGATTACCACCAAGCCATAACTCTCCCAAGCTGCTCATGTTTCCGATGGAAGAAGGAATAGGACCAGCGATGCTGTTCCAAGAAAGATCGAGATATTGTAAAGATCGCAATGACCCAAGTTCAATTGGAATGTTTCCCGAAAGGTTGTGGTGACTTAAATCCAGATGAATAAGCTTGGAAAGATGGCCAATGCTCAGAGGGATGTTCCCGAAGAGCTTATTATATGCAAGGCTTAGAAATGTCAAGTTGCTCAAGCCAAGTATCTCAACGGGAATTGGGCCAGTCAAATCATTACGACTAAGATTGATATATTGTAAAGGTGGCATTCCTATTTCTTTAGGAATGGAACCATAAAGCTTATTAAATGCAAGGCTTAGTACTGTCAAGTTGCTCAAGCCAAGTATCTCAATGGGAATTGGGCCAGTCAAATTATTACTAGCAAGATCGAGATATTGTAAAGATCGCAAAGACCCAAGTTCAATTGGAATGTTTCCCGAAAGGTTATTTCCAATTAACTCCAGACGAATAAGCTTGGAAAGATGGCCAATGCTCAGAGGGATGTTCCCGAAGAGCTTATTGTAGGGAAGGCTAAGAGTGACCAAGTTGGGCAAATGGGAGAAATTGAGAGAGTGAAGCGTACCACGTATGGCAGAAGATGAAAGGTTGAAGCTCACAACGCTCCCCAGAGGATCACAATCGATTCCGCGCCATGAGCAAGGGCTGCTTCCATTCCATGAAGACAAATTATAGCGACTCCCGCTGTCTAACTTAGACTTCCATGTT
Source organism: Eucalyptus cladocalyx (assembly GCA_017140615.1). Taxonomy (NCBI): domain Eukaryota; kingdom Viridiplantae; phylum Streptophyta; class Magnoliopsida; order Myrtales; family Myrtaceae; genus Eucalyptus; species Eucalyptus cladocalyx. The sequence continues at coordinate 51,638,232 of CM029521.1, forward strand.
AGGAGTGCCTCCACTTCCTCATTTACCGTATGGTTACTAGCAACTAGAGAAGAGCTTCGAGATGAAGCAAGACAAGACATTTGTTGCGGGAATATGAGAAGAAGGTAAGCGAGGAACAACATTGAGAGTTGTTTCTGAGACGAGGCCATGAGAGGTTTGAGGTTTTTTGGGGTGGGCTTTTCTTCGTTTCTAGGTGCGCATGTGTTATAATGGACTAACTATAACCCACGTATTTATAAAAGAATCGACACCATCAAGTCAACAAACAGGTCAATGATCGCTGCTTCTCAGTGAATGAGAGAAAATATAAAATTTCTTTTCTGGGAGATATGACACAAAACTCTCTTGAAATTTGAGAGGTAATACACATCTTTCCCTAAATTATCAATAATATGCAATTACTTTATGAATTCTCTTTTTTGCGGTCGCTATTTCCTTTATATTTTTCGGTAACATGCGCAATGCACATCGTATATTTAATATGTATGGCCCTTTATTTGCAAAGACTTATAAGTCTTTGGTAGAGTAAGGATTGGGATGTAAGTCCACAAAGCGATAACTTAATACTGCAGAAATATAATCCCAACCTGCTTTAATAAATAATCAATCCGTTGCCAAAAAAGCATGAATTCAACAAATGCACTACGAAGTCTTATTTTTGGTTTTCTTTTTCTTTTCCAGAAATACTAATGAGTGTTTTGAGCTATATTTTCTCTTTGTTTTCGTGTAGAGATCGTTATCAGACATCATCAAGAAAAATATATTTTGGCGTGGTGTGTTATAGGCTCAATTGGGTAAATCTTACCTGATCATAAGATGATCACCATTTCATGTTTTTGGTTGAAAAATGTATTTAACATGGTCAAGAAAATTTCTGTCGGCAATGAAAGATGTGATGTAAGAGAAAGTGACAAAAAAGACCACATCCCACCAGAAGTAATGGTGATTTTGGAGGAGAATCCTCCACGCACTGAGACCGCATTTCGGATCAAGAGAAAGGAAACGCGGTATTGAAGAAGACTGGACAAATTTCCAAGTATGGACCGACGACGTCAATGGAGGAATGAACCGTCTACTCCATTTTCCTTGGTCTCTCACGTGAGTAGCGGGTTACGTAACCGTGTCAAATAGACATCGACGGAAATAAAACAAGCGAAATAGAAACAGAAAGAGCTAAAATAAGGAGTTTCAAATCTATAATGGTGACCTTTGTTGCGATATTGGGTTAGACAAATTATATTTTCTCAAAGACACAAGACTGCTTGGAATCGGACCGATATGAATAGGTAGCATGGAGAAACATTAAAGCTGGATGGACACGATGATGATCGAACATTTATGTGAACTGCAATGGCTTCTATCACATATATAATCTCAAGTAAGCATCGAGGGCTTTGTTTTGATTAGTTTACCTTTTTCTTTTTCCTTTCTTTTCTCGACTTTTTGGCCTTTTAGCATCCACATTTGTCTTGCGTCTCTTATCCCTTGTTTTCATTCATCGATTCACGATAATGTAGCTTTATTACATACAAGGATGGCAATATTGTAAATCTATGAATTCGAAATTGCTCAATAGATTAGGATGAATATAATTTCACACTCGATGGAGAGTTTAGCATTGGGACCCGCATCTTCAACAAATCGAGCTGTTGGATGTGGAAGTCAAGAGCATCCATTGCTAAAGGACTTTTCTTACGCCTGCACACACAAGAAAAGTCCTAGTTGCTTTAATTGATCCCACGTTCTTGTGGACCATTCCATAGTGACTTGCTCGATACAAGGACGACATTATTGTAAATCCATGAATTCAAAATTGCTCGATAAATTTGTATGAATTTAAGTTCACATTGGATAGAAAGTTCAGTTTTCGGACTTGGGTATTCTGCAAATTGAGTCGTTGGACGTGGAAGTCGAGAGTGTTCATTACTAAAGGACTTTCCTTGCACCAGGCACAAGGAAAGTCGTATTTCTTTAATTGATTCCACCATCTTATGGAACATTCCATAATGACTTGACTTCATTCTCTTCTAGATGCATTGCATGGTATACCAAGATCGTATGGACTATTGATCATGTGTGTTTCCCGACAAATATGGCTAAGGCGAGATAATATGGAGATGATAAGTAGAGTCGGGTTAATCCGACAAAAGGATGCACGCCATGTAAAGCTATTCCATTGAAAGAGACGATACTGGAACCACTAAGGTCAAGAGCTTATTGGCCAGTAAGGGCGGTTTGACATGACATGTCATGAGCTAGCTACTTGTCATGACATGCAGCCCCGTTAATAATTAGACTACCACATGTAGATCAACATTTAATAATTAAAATAATTCACACTTTAAAATACTATGAAAGTAACTTAGGAAAGCTTCTCCTTCCTCACATAGTACTTCCCACCATACACTCTCCTCTCCCGTTACTTAGGCATCGGACGGCCAATCGGATCAAAATCTGAACACCAGAATTCTTGTAAGTGGACACATTCCACTTGAAGCGATAGCGAATTTGGAGAAGATTTTTCCACACGGTGAAACACGGCAAAGGAGAAGACTGGATGTGTTGTAAATCGGCGTCGCAGCGGAAGTGGATCGTAATTTTGCAATTATGTCGGGAGCTATAGAAATCGATCGAAATAAAACGAGGAACAATAAAAGGACAGGACACCAGAAATTAACGTGGTTCGGTCCGAATGTCGGAACCTACGTCCACGGGGAGAGCCAGTCCAAGGTCAATCCACTATAAATCGGAGAATTACAGGATTACAATCACACACATGCACTCAAGTGTTTCCCAGCCCTACTTTATACCCGATACCCACGGTATTTAACAAAACAACTCACTCACTGGACTCAACTTAGCACAAACCCTCTCTGAGCTCAAGCTCTCACTCTCTCTTCTCGCTCTTTCTTCTCGCTCCCTCTCGAGCTCTTTCTGTTTGCTCTCTGTCTCGCATCTTCGGACGTCTTCTCCTTATATAGGGAGAATGGCAGAGGACAAGACAAAACAAATGAGAAATAAATGGCCTCATTAAATGCTGCAGCGCAGGCGCCCACAAGACAAGCCGCAATCGGCACCGAACGCCCACCATATATTTCGGGCATGCATGTAGATCGTGCATGTGCATGGGCAAGCATTTAATGAGGCGGCAGAGATGAGGGATAATTGTCAGAAACGTGTGCCATTGATCCGTGAAAAGAGGTGGGCTGCAGTCTTCAAATTTCTTGTTCCCGGTGAAAAACAAGCGTACGAGAGGGAGTCTTCTGAAGCCACAAATGTTGACCAACTTTTCTACGTGCATGGCCATGTGCATGCATTTCTTCGTGCACTTGCAGCAGGTGGTGGGTCCTTTATTTAATGTAGAATATTGTTGATCCCTTCCTTTTCGGCAGAAGACAATTCTTCTTTGCTTGCATGCTTGAAAAATAAAACCCCATGCAGCTTTTGGCTTCTTCCTTCTACGTATACGCACGGAGACATGGGATTAACGCCGGAACAAAATTCGAAGACATCACAAAGTCTTCCCTGAACTTTGTTTAGTCGGCCAAACTTTTGCATATTAATTTAACGGGCTCAAACTTGAGACACAATAAAACAGGACGAATTGCCAATGTGGATAGACTTTGACGTCAATGGAGGACTTAACCATCTACTCCATTTTCATCGGTGCGCATGGAAGTAGCGTGTTACGTGTAAAACATGACATGCGGTATCGGTTTAGACAAGTTATCTTCTCTCAAAAACTTGACCTGTTTGGAAAGTTTGGAAACGGACCAATGTGAAAATATAGTTGAGAATCTATCTTAACATGCTATTAGCAGTACGGAAGATGGGATGAAAGAGAAAGTGACGCAATAGTTTACATTCCACTTGAAGCATTAGCGATTTCGGAGAAGATTTCTCCGCGCGTTGAAAAACGGCATAGGACAAGACTGGACGAATTGCCAATGTGGATAGACTTTGACGTCAATGGACTTCTTAACCATCTACTTTATTTCCCTTGGTCTCCCATGTAAGTAGCGTCTCACGTAACCGTGTCAAATAGATATCGACGGAAAGAAAACAAGCGAAACAGAAATAGCAAGAGCTAAAATAAGGAGTTTCAAATCTATAATGGCGACCTTTGTTGTGATATTTGGTTAGAAAAATTTTCTTTTCTCAAAGACTCAAAACTGTTTGGAATCAGACCGATATGAATATATAGCATGGAGAGACATTAAAGCTGGATGGACACGATAATGATCGAACATTTATGCGAACTGCAATGACTTCTATCGCATATGTGGTTTCAAGTAAGCATCGAGAGCTTTGTCTTGATTATTTACCTTTTCCTTTTTTCTTTCTTTTTTCGACTTTTGGGCCTTTTGGCATCCACATTTGTCTTGTGTCTCTTATCCCTTGTTTTCATTCATCGATTCACGGTAACATAGCTTTATTACATACAAGGATGACATTTTTGTAAATCCATGAATTCGAAATTGCTCAATAGATTCGTATGAATATAAGTTCACACTTGATGGGGAGTTCAGCATTGGGACCCGCATATTCGACAAATCGAGCTATTGGATGTGGAAGTCGAGCATCCATTGCTAAAGGACTTTTCTTATGCCTGTGCACACAAGAAATGTCCTAATTGCTTAATTGATCCCACCTTCTTGTGGACCATTCCATGATAATTTGCTCGATACAAGGACGACGTTATTGTAGATCCATGAATTCAAAATTGCTCGATAGATTCGTATGAATTGAAGTTCGCACTGGATAGAAAGTTCAGGATTTGCACTCAAAGCTTTGAACTTAATGCGAGGAATAAAAGTATAAACATGAAATAGCAGAACAAGTTGAATAGCCTTGCTTCATTTTGGTTTCTGATTTAAAACTTCTTTTGTCTTTCGCTTTTATAACTCAGATATATCAATGGACTAGCAAGCCTCGTTCATTTAGATTACCGTCCCTCTTGCTCTCATTAGATAACTTCTTGTGAATTATGATCCACACGTCTCACATCACAACTCGTAACATCGTACATCTAGTATGCGTGCCCCTCTATTTGCAAAGACTCATTAGTCTTTTCTAGAGCAAGGATCGGGATGTAAGTGAACAACACTGAAAACTTAACATTGGTTAAAGAAAGTTCCCCTCAAAGATCGTAGGACATCTGATGTGACGGAAGAAAGAGTGACCCAAGAGTTCACATCCCACTGAAATCGATGATATTTATGACGATAAATGGTCATCAATTTGTCCGATTATTTCAGATATTTCATTTGGGGCTGGAGCCACATGGATCGAGCTGGATCAAACTCCATCTCTCGTCTAAGTAGGGCGTTACACGTGAAATGCAAGATGCAAATGGGACTTGATTAGTAAACTGACAATTATCAATAAAGAAAGATATGCTTCCTGTGAATTGTGATCGACACATCTCACATCACAACTAGTAACACCGTACATATGATATGCGTGGCCCTTTATTTGCAAATACTCATTAGTCTTCTTTAAAGCAAGGACCAAGATGTAAGTCAACAATGCTAAAAACTTTAAATTGGTTACGGAATGTTCTCCTAAAAAATCGTAGGAAATCCAATGTGACAAGATTGAGTGACCCAAGAGTTCACATCCCACTTGAATCGATGATATCTATGACGATAAATGGTCACCAGTTATTACAATTAATTCAGATAGTTTGCTTGGGGCTTCAGCTAGATCATATTCCATCTCCCATCTAAGTAAGGCATTACATGTGAAATGCAAGATGCATATTGGACTTGACTCACAAGTCAACGATTATCAACAAAGAAAGATACTTCTTGTAAATTGTGATTCTTGTGAATTGTGATCCACACGTCTCGTATCACAAGTTTTAACACAGTATATCTAATATGTGTGGCCCTCTATTTACGAAGACTAATTAGGCTTCTTTAAAACAAGGACCAGGATGCAAGTCAACAATACATAAAACTAGACATTGGTTATGGAAAGTTCCCGAAATTCATACAAGATCTGACGTGATGGAAGAGAAAGCTACCCAAGAGTTCACATCCCACTTGAATGAATGCCGGTTTTGGAGAAGGTTCCTCCACTCCACAAAACACGGTGTAGAAGAATTAATACCCATGACTATAAATAGTCGTCCTTTTTTCCGGTGACTTTAGATGTCTCATTTGGGGCTCGAGCCACGTGGATTGAGCTAGATCATACTCCATCTCTCATCTATCGAAGTCGTTACATGTGAAATGCAAGATGTAGATGGGACTTGACTAGTAAACTAATGATTACCAACAAAGAAAGATACTTCCTGTGAAATGTGATCGACTCGTCTCACATCACAAGTTGTAACACCGAACATCCATGTGCATGGCCCTCTTTTTGCAAAGACTCATTAGTCTTCTTTAGAGTAAGGACCATGATGCAAGTCCACAACACTGACAACTTAACATTGGTTATGGAAAGTCCCCATCAAAGTTTGTACGATATCGGATATGATGGAAGAGAGAGCGACCCAAGAGTTCACATCCACTATTTTTTCTTTTTTTTTGTCAAGAGTTCACATCCGCTTGAATCAATGGTGGTTTTGGAGAAATTCCTCCACTATGCAAAACACGATGTAGAAGAATTAATACCCATGACTATAAATAGTTGTCCTTTTGTCTGGTTACTTCAGATATTTCATTTGGGGCTTGAGCCATGTGGATTGAGCTAGATCATACTCCATCTCTTGTCTAAGTAAGGCGTTACATGTGCACTGCGATATGTAGACAGGACTTGACTAGTAAATACCGACAATTATCAACAAAGAAAGATACTTCTTGTGAATTCTTTTCACACATCTCACATCACAAGTTTTAACACCGTATATCTGTTATGTGTGGCCCTCTATTTGCGAAGACTCATTAGGCTTCTTTAGAACAAGGACCGGGATGCAAGTTAACAATACATAAAACTAGACATTGGTTATGGAAAGTTCTCGAAATTCATACAAGATCTGACGTGAAGGAAGAGAAAGCTACCCAAGAGTTCACATCCCACTTGAATGAATGCCGGTTTTGGAGAAGGTTCCTCCACTACACAAAACATGATGTAGAAGAATTAATACCCATGACTATAAATAGTCGTCCTTTTTTCCGGTAACTTTACATGTCTCATTTGGGGTTTGAGCCACGTGGATTGAGCTAGATCATACTCCATCTCTCATCTATCGAAGTCGTTACATGTGAAATGCAAGATGTAGATGGGACTTGACTAGTAAACTAATGATTACCAACAAAGACAGATACTTCTTGTGAATTGTGATCGACTCGTCTCACATCACAAGTTGTAACACCGAACATCCATATGCATGGCTCTCTTTTTGCAAAGACTCATTAGTCTTCTTTAGAGTAAGGACCAGGATGCAAGTCAACAACACGACAACTCAACATTGGTTATGGAAAGTTCCCGTCAAAGTTCGTACGACATCGGATATGATGGAAGAGAGAGTGACCCAAGAGTACACATCCACTATTTTTTCTTTTTTTTTTGTCAAGAGTTCACATCCGCTTGAATCAATAGCGGTTTTGGAGAAATTCCTCCACTCTGCAAAACACGATGCAGAAGAATTAATACCCATGACTATAAATAGTTGTCCTTTTGTCTAGTTACTTCAGATATTTCATTTGCGGCGTGAGCCATGTGGATTGAGCTAGATCATACTCCATCTTTTGTCTAAGTAAGGTGTTACATGTGCACTGCGATATGTAGACGGGACTTGACTAGTAAATACCAACAATTATCAACAAAGAAAGATACTTCTTGTGAATTCTTTTCACACATCTCACATCAGAAGTTTTAACACCGTATATCTTATATGTGTGGCCCTCTATTTGCGAAGACTCATTAGGCTTCTTTAGAACAAGGACCGGGATGCAAGTTAACAATACATAAAACTAGACATTGGTTATGGAAAGTTCTCGAAATTCATACAAGATCTGACGTGAAGGAAGAGAAAGCTACCCAAGAGTTCACATCCCACTTGAATGAATGCCGGTTTTGGAGAAGGTTCCTCCACTACACAAAACATGATGTAGAAGAATTAATACCCATGACTATAAATAGTCGTCCTTTTTTCCGGTAACTTTACATGTCTCATTTGGGGTTTGAGCCACGTGGATTGAGCTAGATCATACTCCATCTCTCATCTATCGAAGTCGTTACATGTGAAATGCAAGATGTAGATGGGACTTGACTAGTAAACTAATGATTACCAACAAAGACAGATACTTCTTGTGAATTGTGATCGACTCGTCTCACATCACAAGTTGTAACACCGAACATCCATATGCATGGCTCTCTTTTTGCAAAGACTCATTAGTCTTCTTTAGAGTAAGGACCAGGATGCAAGTCAACAACACTGACAACTCAACATTGGTTATGGAAAGTTCCCGTCAAAGTTCGTACGACATCGGATATGATGGAAGAGAGAGTGACCCAAGAGTACACATCCACTATTTTTTTTTTTTTTTTTGTCAAGAGTTCACATCCGCTTGAATCAATAGCGGTTTTGGAGAAATTCCTCCACTCTCGCAAAACACGATGCAGAAGAATTAATACCCATGACTATAAATAGTTGTCCTTTTGTCTAGTTACTTCAGATATTTCATTTGGGGCGTGAGCCATGTGGATTGAGCTAGATCATACTCCATCTTTTGTCTAAGTAAGGTGTTACATGTGCACTACAATATGTAGACGGGACTTGACTAGTAAATACCAACAATTATCAACAAAGAAAGATACTTCTTGTGAATTCTTTTCACACATCTCACATCAGAAGTTTTAACACCGTATATCTTATATGTGTGGCCCTCTATTTGCGAAGACTCATTAGGCTTCTTTAGAACAAGGACCGGGATGCAAGTCAACAATACATAAAACTAGACATTGGTTATGGAAAGTTCTCGAAATTCATACAAGATCTGACGTGATGGAAGAGAAAGCTACCCAAGAGTTCACATCCCACTTGAATGAATGGCGGTTTTGGAGAAGGTTCCTCCACTCCGCAAAACACGGTGTAGAAGAATTAATACCCATGACTATAAATAGTCATCCTTTTGTCCGATGACTTTAGATATCTCATTTGGGGCTTGAGCCACGTGGATTGAGCTAGATCACACTCCATCTCTCATCTATCGAAGTCGTTACATGTGAAATGCAGGATGTAGATGGGGCTTGACTAGTAAACTAATGATTACCACCAAAGAAAGATATTTCTTGTGAATGGTAATGGACACGTCTCATATTACAAGTTGTAACACTGAACATCTATATGCATGGCCCTCTTTTTCCAAAGACTCATTAGTCTTCTTTAGAGTAAGAACCAGGATGCAAGTCAACAGCACTGCCAACTTAACATTGGTTATGGAAAGTTCCCTTCAAAGTTCGTACAACATCGGATATGATGGAAGAGAGAGCGACCCAAGAGTTCACATCCACTATTTTTTTTTTTTTTGTCAAGACTTCACATCCGCTTGAATCAATAGCGGTTTTGGAGAAAATTCCTCCACTCTGCAAAACACGATGTAGAAGAACTAATACCCATGACTATAAATAGTCGTCCTTTTGTTTGGTTACTTCAGATATTTCATTTGTGGCTTGAGCCATGTGGATTGAGCTAGATCATACTCCATCTCTTGTCTAAGTAAGGCGTTACATGTGCACTGCGATATGTAGACGGGACTTGACTAGTAAATACCGACAATTATCAACAAAGAAAGATACTTCTTGTGAATTCTTTTCACACATCTCACATCAGAAGTTTTAACACCGTATATCTTATATGTGTGGCCCTCTATTTGCGAAGACTCATTAGGCTTCTTTAGAACAAGGACCGGGATGCAAGTCAACAATACATAAAACTAGACATTGGTTATGGAAAGTTCTCGAAATTCATACAAGATCGACGTGATGGAAGAGAAAGCTACCCAAGAGTTCACATCCCACTTGAATGAATGGCGGTTTTGGAGAAGGTTCCTCCACTCCGCAAAACACGGTGTAGAAGAATTAATACCCATGACTATAAATAGTCATCCTTTTGTCTGATGACTTTAGATATCTCATTTGGGGCTTGAGCCACGTGGATTGAGCTAGATCATACTCCATCTCTCATCTATCGAAGTCGTTACATGTGAAATGCAGGATGTAGATGGGGCTTGACTAGTAAACTAATGATTACAAACAAAGAAAGATACTTCTTGTGAATTGTGATCGACACGTCTCCCATCACAAGTTGTAACACCGAACATCTATATGCATGGCCCTCTTTTTGCAAAGACTCATTAGTCTTCTTTAGAGTAAGGACCAGGATGCAAGTCAACAACACTGACAACTTAGCATTGGTTATGGAAAGTTCCCTTCGAAGTTCATACCTCATCGGATATGATGGAAGAGAGAGCAACCCAAGAGTTCACATCCACTATTTTTTCTTTTTTTCTTTTTTTTTGTCAAGAGTTCACATCCGCTTGAATCAATGGCGGTTTTGGAGAAAATTCCTCCACTCTGCAAAACACGATGTAGAAGAACTAATACCCATGACTACAAATAGTCATCCTTTTGTCCGGTTACTTCAAATATTTCATTTGGGGCTTGAGCCATGTGGATTGAGCTAGATCATACTCGATCTCTTGTCTAAGTAAGGCGTTACATGTGCACTGCGATATGTAGACGGGACTTGACTAGTAAATACCGACAATTATCAACAAAGAAAGATACTTCTTGTGAATTCTTTTCACACATCTCACATAACAAGTTTTAACACCATATATCTGATATGTGTGGCCCTCTATATGCGAAGACTCATTAGGCTTCTTTAGAACAACGACCGGGATGCAAGTCAACAATACATAAAACTAGACATTGGTTATGGAAAGTTCTTGAAATTCATACAAGATCTGACGTGATGGAAGAGAAAGCTACCCAAGAGTTCACATCCCACTTGAATGAATGGCGGTTTTGGAGAAGGTTCCTCCACTCCGCAAAACACGGTGTAGATGAATTAATACCCATGACTATAAATAGTCGTCCTTTTGTCCGATGACTTTAGATATCTCATTTGGGGCTTGAGCCATGTGGATTGAGCTAGATCATACTCCATCTCTCATCTATCGAAGTCGTTACATGTGAAATGCAAGATGTAGATGGGACTTGGCTAGTAAACTAATGATTACCACCAAAGAAAGATATTTCATGTGAATTGTGATGGACACGTCTCACATTACAAGTGGTAACACTGAACATCTATATGCATGGCCCAAAGACTCATTAGTCTTCTTTAGAGTAAGGACCAGGATGCAAGTCAACAACACTGCCAACTTAACATTGGTTATGGAAAGTTCCCTTCAAAGTTCGTACGACATCGGATATGATGGAAGAGAGAGCGACCCAAGAGTTCACATCCACTATTTTTTTTTTTTTGTCAAGAGTTCACATCCGCTTGAATCAATAGCGGTTTTGGAGAAAATTCCTGCACTCTGCAAAACACGCTGTAGAAGAACTAATACCCATGACTATAAATAGTCGTCCTTTTGTCTAGTTACTTCAGATATTTCATTTGTGGCTTGAGTCATGTGGATTGAGCTAGATCATACTCCATCTCTTGTCTAAGTAAGGCGTTACATGTGCACTTTGCGATATGTAGACGGGACTTGACTAGTAAATACCAACAATTATCAACAAAGAAAGATACTTGTTGTGAATTCTTTTCACACATCTCACATCACAAGTTTTAACACCATATATTTGATATGTGTGGCCCTCTATTTGCAAAGACTCATTAGGCTTCCTTAGAACAAGGACCAGGATGCAAGTCAACAATACATAAAACTAGACATTGGTTATGGAAAGTTCTCGAAATTCATACAAGATCTGACGTGATGGAAGAGAAAGCTACCCAAGAGTTCATATCCCACTTGAATGAATTCCGGTTTTGGAGAAAGTTCCTCCACTCCGCAAAACACGGTGTAGAAGAATTAATACCCATGACTATGAATAGTCGTCCGTTTGTCCGATGACTTTAGATATCTCATTTGGGGCTTGAGCCACGTAGATTGAGCTAGATCATACTCCATCTCTCATCTATCGAAGTCGTTACATGTGAAATGCAAGATGTAGATGGGACTTGACTAGTAAACTAATGATTACCAACAAAGAAAGATACTTCTTGTGAATTGTGATCGACACGTCTCCCATCACAAGTTGTAACACCGAACATCTATATCCATGGCCCTCTTTTTGCAAAGACTCATTAGTCTTCTTTAGAGTAAGGACCAGGATGCAAGTCAACAACACTGACAACTTAGCAATGGTTATGGAAAGTTCCCTTCGAAGTTTGTACGGCTTCGGATATGATGGAAGAGTGAGCGACCCAAGAGTGCATATCCACTATTTTTTTTCTTTTTTTTTTTTTTTTTTTTTTTGTCAAGAGTTCACATTAGCTTGAATCAATGGCGGTTTTGGAGAAAATTCCTCCACTCCGCAAAACACGATGTAGAAGAACTAATACCCATGACTACAAATAGTCGTCCTTTCGTCCGGTTACTTCAAATATTTCATTTGGGGCTTGAGCCATGTGGATTGAGCTAGATCATACTCGATCTCTTGTCTAAGTAAGGCGTTACATGTGCACTGCGATATGTAGACGGGACTTGACTAGTAAATACCGACAATTATCAACAAAGAAAGATGGTTCTTGTGAATTCTTTTCACTCATCTCACATATCAAGTTTTAACACCGTATATTTGATATGTGTGGCCCTCTATTTGCGAAGACTCATTAGGCTTCCTTAAAACAAGGACCAGGATGCAAGTCAACAATACATAAAACTAGACATTGGTTATGGAAAGTTCTCGAGATTCATACAAGATCTGACGTGATGGAAGAGAAAGCTACCCAAGAGTTCATATCCCACTTGAATGAATTCCGGTTTTGGAGAAAGTTCCCCCACTCCACAAAACACGGAGTAGAAGAATTAATACCCATGACTATGAATAGTCGTCCTTTTGTCCGATGAGTTTAGATATCTCATTTGGGGCTTGAGCCACGTGGATTGAGCTAGATCATACTCCATCTCTCATCTATCGATGTCGTTACATGTGAAATGCAATATGTAGATGGGACTTGACTAGTAAGCTAATGATTACCAACAAAGAAAGATACTTCTTTTGAATTGTGATCGACACGTCTCCCATCACAAGTTGTAACACCGAACATCTATATGCATGGCCCCCTATTTGCAAAGACTCATTAGTCTACTTTAGAGTAAGGACCATGATGCAAGTCAACAACACTGACAACTTAGCAATGGTTATGGAAAGTGCCCTTCGAAGTTCATACGGCATCGGATATGATGGAAGAGAGAGCAACCCAAGAGTTCACATCCACCATTTTTTCTTTTTTTCTTTTTTTTGTCAAGAGTTCACATCCGCTTGAATCAATGCCGGTTTTGGAGAAAATTCCTCCACTCTGCAAAACACGATGTAGAAGAACTAATACCCATGACTACAAATAGTCGTCCTTTTGTCCGGTTACTTCAAATATTTCATTTGGGGCTTGAGCCATGTGGATTGAGCTAGATCATACTCCATCTCTTGTCTAAGAAAGGCGTTACATGTGCACTTTGCGATATGTAGACAGGACTTGACTAGTAAATACCAACAATTATCAAAAAAGAAAGATACTTCTTGTGAATTCTTTTCACACATCTCACATCACAAGTTTTAACACCATATATTTGATATGTGTGGCCCTCTATTTGCGAAGACTCATTAGGCTTCCTTAGAACAAGGACCAGGATGCAAGTCAACAATACATAAAACTAGACATTGGTTATGGAAAGTTCTTGAAATTCATACAAGATCTGACGTGATGGAAGAGAAAGCTACCCAAGAGTTCACATCCCACTTGAATGAATTCCGGTTTTGGAGAAGGTTCCTCCACTCTGCAAAACACGGTGTAGAAGAATTAATACCCATGACTATAAATAGTCGTCCTTTTGTCCGATGACTTTAGATATCTCATTTGGGGCTTGAGCCACGTGCATTGAGCTAGATCATACTCCATCTCTCATCTATCGAAGTCGTTACATGTGAAATGCAAGATGTAGATGGGACTTGGCTAGTAAACTAATGATTACCACCAAAGAAAGATATTTCATGTGAATTGTGATGGACACGTCTCACATTACAAGTGGTAACACTGAACATCTATATGCATGGCCCAAAGACTCATTAGTCTTCTTTAGAGTAAGGACCAGGATGCAAGTCAACAACACTGCCAACTTAACATTGGTTATGGAAAGTTCCCTTCAAAGTTCGTACGACATCGGATATGATGGAAGAGAGAGCGACCCAAGAGTTCACATCCACTATTTTTTTTTTGTCAAGAGTTCACATCCGCTTGAATCAATAGCGGTTTTGGAGAAAATTCCTGCACTCTGCAAAACACGCTGTAGAAGAACTAATACCCATGACTATAAATAGTCGTCCTTTTGTCTAGTTACTTCAGATATTTCATTTGTGGCTTGAGTCATGTGGATTGAGCTAGATCATACTCCATCTCTTGTCTAAGTAAGGCGTTACATGTGCACTGCGATATGTAGACAGGACTTGACTAGTAAATACCAACAATTATCAACAAAGAAAGATACTTCTTGTGAATTCTTTTCACACATCTCACATCACAAGTTTTAACACCATATATTTGATATGTGTGGCCCTCTATTTGCGAAGACTTATTAGGCTTCCTTAGAACAAGGACCAGGATGCAAGTCAACAATACATAAAACTAGACATTGGTTATGGAAAGTTCTCGAAATTCATACAAGATCTGACGTGATGGAAGAGAAAGCTACCCAAGAGTTCATATCCCACTTGAATGAATTCCGGTTTTGGAGAAAGTTCCTCCACTCCGCAAAACACGGTGTAGAAGAATTAATACCCATGACTATGAATAGTCGTCCGTTTGTCCGATGACTTTAGATATCTCATTTGGGGCTTGAGCCACGTAGATTGAGCTAGATCATACTCCATCTCTCATCTATCGAAGTCGTTACATGTGAAATGCAAGATGTAGATGGGACTTGACTAGTAAACTAATGATTACCAACAAAGAAAGATACTTCTTGTGAATTGTGATCGACACGTCTCCCATCACAAGTTGTAACACCGAACATCTATATCCATGGCCCTCCCTTTGCAAAGACTCATTAGTCTTCTTTAGAGTAAGGACCAGGATGCAAGTCAACAACACTGACAACTTAGCAATGGTTATGGAAAGTTCCCTTCGAAGTTTGTACGGCTTCGGATATGATGGAAGAGTGAGCGACCCAAGAGTGCACATCCACTATTTTTTCTTTTTTTCTTTTTTTTTTGTCAAGAGTTCACATTAGCTTGAATCAATGGCGGTTTTGGAGAAAATTCCTCCACTCCGCAAAACACGATGTAGAAGAACTAATACCCATGACTACAAATAGTCGTCCTTTCGTCCGGTTACTTCAAATATTTCATTTGGGGCTTGAGCCATGTGGATTGAGCTAGATCATACTCGATCTCTTGTCTAAGTAAGGCGTTACATGTGCACTGCGATATGTAGACGGGACTTGACTAGTAAATACCGACAATTATCAACAAAGAAAGATGGTTCTTGTGAATTCTTTTCACTCATCTCACATATCAAGTTTTAACACCGTATATTTGATATGTGTGGCCCTCTATTTGCGAAGACTCATTAGGCTTCCTTAAAACAAGGACCAGGATGCAAGTCAACAATACATAAAACTAGACATTGGTTATGGAAAGTTCTCGAGATTCATACAAGATCTGACGTGATGGAAGAGAAAGCTACCCAAGAGTTCATATCCCACTTGAATGAATTCCGGTTTTGGAGAAAGTTCCCCCACTCCACAAAACACGGAGTAGAAGAATTAATACCCATGACTATGAATAGTCGTCCTTTTGTCCGATGAGTTTAGATATCTCATTTGGGGCTTGAGCCACGTGGATTGAGCTAGATCATACTCCATCTCTCATCTATCGATGTCGTTACATGTGAAATGCAATATGTAGATGGGACTTGACTAGTAAGCTAATGATTACCAACAAAGAAAGATACTTCTTTTGAATTGTGATCGACACGTCTCCCATCACAAGTTGTAACACCGAACATCTATATGCATGGCCCTCTATTTGCAAAGACTCATTAGTCTACTTTAGAGTAAGGACCATGATGCAAGTCAACAACACTGACAACTTAGCAATGGTTATGGAAAGTGCCCTTCGAAGTTCATACGGCATCGGATATGATGGAAGAGAGAGCAACCCAAGAGTTCACATCCACTATTTTTTCTTTTTTTTTTTTTTTTTTTGTCAAGAGTTCACATCCGCTTGAATCAATGCCGGTTTTGGAGAAAATTCCTCCACTCGCAAAACACGATGTAGAAGAACTAATACCCATGACTACAAATAGTCGTCCTTTTGTCCGGTTACTTCAAATATTTCATTTGGGGCTTGAGCCATGTGGATTGAGCTAGATCATACTCCATCTCTTGTCTAAGAAAGGCGTTACATGTGCACTGCGATATGTAGACAGGACGTGACTAGTAAATACCAACAATTATCAACAAAGAAAGATACTTCTTGTGAATTCTTTTCACACATCTCACATCACAAGTTTTAACACCATATATTTGATATGTGTGGCCCTCTATTTGCGAAGACTCATTAGGCTTCCTTAGAACAAGGACCAGGATGCAAGTCAACAATACATAAAACTAGACATTGGTTATGGAAAGTTCTTGAAATTCATACAAGATCTGACGTGATGGAAGAGAAAGCTACCCAAGAGTTCACATCCCACTTGAATGAATTCCGGTTTTGGAGAAGGTTCCTCCACTCGCAAAACACGGTGTAGAAGAATTAATACCCATGACTATAAATAGTCGTCCTTTTGTCCGATGACTTTAGATATCTCATTTGGGGCTTGAGCCACGTGCATTGAGCTAGATCATACTCCATCTCTCATCTATCGAAGTCGTTACATGTGAAATGCAAGATGTAGATGGGACTTGGCTAGTAAACTAATGATTACCATCAAAGAAAGATATTTCATGTGAATTGTGATGGACACGTCTCACATTACAAGTGGTAACACTGAAGATCTATATGCATGGCCCAAAGACTCATTAGTCTTCTTTAGAGTAAGGACCAGGATGCAAGTCAACAACACTGCCAACTTAACATTGGTTATGGAAAGTTCCCTTCAAAGTTCATATGACATCGGATATGATGGAAGAGAGAGCGACCCAAGAGTTCACATCCACTATTTTTTTTTTTGTCAAGAGTTCACATCCGCTTGAATCAATAGCGGTTTTGGAGAAAATTCCTCCACTCTGCAAAACACGATGTAGAAGAACTAATACGCATGACTATAAATAGTCATCCTTTTGTCTGGTTACTTCAGATATTTCATTTGTGGCTTGAGCCATGTGGATTGAGCTAGATCATACTCCATCTCTTGTCTAAGAAAGGCGTTACATGTGCACTGCGATATGTAGACAGGACTTGACTAGTAAATACCAACAATTATCAACAAAGAAAGATACTTCTTGTGAATTCTTTTCACACATCTCACATCACAAGTTTTAACACCATATATTTGATATGTGTGGCCCTCTATTTGCGAAGACTCATTAGGCTTCCTTAGAACAAGGACCAGGATGCAAGTCAACAATACATAAAACTAGACATTGGTTATGGAAGGTTCTCGAAATTCATACAAGATCTGACGTGATGGAAGAGAAAGCTACGCAAGAGTTCATATCCCACTTGAATGAATTCCGGTTTTGGGGAAAGTTCCTCCACTCCGCAAAACACGGTGTAGAAGAATTAACACCCATGACTATGAATGGACGTCCTTTTGTCCGATGAATTTAGATATCTCATTTGGGGCTTGAGCCACGTAGATTGAGCTAGATCATACCCCATCTCTCATCTATCGAAGTCGTTACATGTGAAATGCAAGATGTAGATGGGACTTGACTAGTAAACTAATGATTACCAACAAAGAAAGATACTTCTTGTGAATTGTGATCGACACGTCTCCCATCACAAGTTGTAACACCGAACATCCATATGCATGGCCCTCTTTTTGCAAAGACTCGTTAGTCTTCTTTAGAGTAAGGACCAGGATGCAAGTCAACAACACTGACAACTTAGCATTGGTTATGGAAAGTTCCCTTCGAAGTTTGTACGGCATCGGATATAATGGAAGACAGAGCAACCCAAGAGTTCACATCCACTATTTTTTTCTTTTTTCTTTTTTTTGTCAAGAGTTCACATCCGCTTGAATCAATGACGGTTTTGGAGAAAATTCCTCCACTCTGCAAAACACGATGTAGAAGAACTAATACCCATGACGACAAATAGTCGTCCTTTTGTCCGGTTACTTCAAATATTTCATTTGGGGCTTGAGCCATATGGATTGAGCTAGATCATACTCCATCTCTTGTCTAAGTAAGGTGTTACATGTGCACTGCGATATGTAGACGGGACTTGACTAGTAAATACCAACAATTATCAACAAAGAAAGATACTTCTTGTGAATTCTTTTCACACATCTCACATCACAAGTTTTAACACCGTATATCTGATATGTGTGGCCCTCTATTTGCAAAGACTCATTAGGCTTCTTTAGAACAACGACCGGGATGCAAGTCAACAATACATAAAACTAGACATTGGTTATGGAAAGTTCTCGAAATTCATACAAGATCTGACATTATGGAAAAGAAAGCTACACAAGAGTTCACATCCCACTTGAATGAATGGCGGTTTTCGAGAAGGTTCCTCCAGTACGCAAAACACGGTGTAGAAGAATTAATACCCATGACTATAAATAGTCGTCCTTTTGTGCGGTGACTTTAGATATCTCATTTGGGGCTTGAGCCACGTGGATTGAGCTAAATCATACTCCATCTCTCATCTATCGTAGTCGTTACATGTGAAATGCAAGATGTAGAGGGGACTTGACTAGTAAACTAATGAATACCAACAAAGAAAGATACTTCTTGTGAGTTGTGATGGACACTTCTCCCATCACAAGTTGTAACACCGAACATCTATATGCATGGACCTCATTTTGCAAAGACTCATTAGTCTTCTTTAGAGTAAGGACCAGGATGCTAGTCAACAACACTGCCAACTTAACATTGGTTATGGAAAGTTCCCTTCAAAGTTCGTACGACATCGGATATGATGGAAGAGAGAGTGACCCAAGAGTTCACATCCACTATTTTTTCTTTTTTCTTTTTGTCAAGAGTTCGCATACGCTTAAATCAATGGCGGTTTTGGAGAAAATTCCTCCACTCCGCAAAACACGATGTAGAAAAATTAATACCCATGACTATAAATAGTCGTCCTTTTGTCTGGTTACTTCAGGTATTTCATTTGGGGGTTGAGCCATGCGGATTGAGCTAGATCATACTCCATCTCTTGTCTAAGTAAGGAGTTACATGTGCACTGCAATATGTAGATAGGACTTGACTAGTAAATACCAACAATTATCAATAAAGAAAGATACTTGTGAATTCTTTTCACACATCTCACATCACAAGTTTTAACACCGTATATCTGATATGTGTGGCCCTCTATTTGCGAAGACTCATTAGGCTTCTTTAGAAGAAGGACCGGGATGCAAGTCAACAATACATAAAAGTAGGCATTGGTTATTGAAAGTTCTCGAAATTCATACAAGATCTGACGTGATGGAAGAGAAAGCTACCCAAGAGTTCACATCCCACTTGAATGAATGGCGGCTTTGGAGAAGGTTCCTTCACTCCGCAAAACACAATGTAGAAGAATTAATACCCATGACTATAAATAATCGTCCTTTTCTCTGCTTACTTCAGATTTTTCATTTGGGGCTTGAGCCATATGGATTGAGCTAGATCATACTCCATCTCTTGTCTGAGTATGGGGTTAGATGTGCACTACGATATGTAGACAAGACTTGACTAGTAAATACCAACAATTATCAACAAAGAAACATACTTCTTGTGAATTCTTTTCACACATCTCACATCACAAGTTTTAACACCGTATATCTGATATGTGTGGCCCTCTATTTTCGAAGACTCATTAGGCTTCTTTAGAAGAAGGACCGGGATGCAAGTCAACAATACAAAAAACTAGACATTGGTTATGGAAAGTTCTCGAAATTCATACAAGATCTGACGTGATGGAAGAGAAAGCTACCCAAGAGTTCACATCCCACTTGAATGAATGGCGGTTTTCGAGAAGGTTCCTCCACTCCGCAAAACACGGTGTAGAAGAATTAATACCCATGACTATAAATAGTCATCCTTTTGTCCGGTGACTTTACATATCTCATTTGGGGCTTGAGCCACATGGATTGAGCTAGATCATACTCCATCTCTCATCTATCGAAGTCGTTACATGTGAAATGCAAGATGTAGATGGGACTTTACTAGTAAACTAATGATTACCAACAAAGAAAGATACTTCTTGTGAATTGTGATCGACACGTCTCCCATCACAAGTTGTAACACCGAACATCTATATGCATGGCCCTCTTTTTGCAAAGACTCATTAGTATTCTTTAGAGTAAGGACCAGGATGCAAGTCAACAACACTGACAACTTAATATTGGTTATGGAAAGTTCCCTTCAAAGTTCGTACGACATCGGATATGATGGAAGAGAAAGTGACCCAAGAGTTCACATCCACTATTTTTTCTTTTTCTTTTTTGTCAAGAGTTCACATCCGCTTGAATCAATGGCGGTTTTGGAGAAAATTCCTCCACTCCGCAAAACACGATGTAGAAAAATTAATACCCATGACAATTAATAGTCAGCATTTTGTCTGTTTACTTCAGATATTTCATTTGGGGGTTGAGCCATGCGGATTGAGCTAGATCATACTCCATCTCTTGTCTAAGTAAGGCGTTACATGTGCACTGCTATATGTAGACGGGACTTGACTAGTAAATACCAACAATTATCAACAAAGAAAGATACTTCTTGTGAATTCTTTTCACACATCTCACATCACAAGTTTTAACACTGTATATCTGATATGTGTGGCCCTCTATTTGCGGAGACTCATTAGGCTTCTTTAGAAGAAGAACCGGGATGCAAGTCAACAATACATAAAAGTAGGCATTGGTTATTGAAAGTTCTTGAAATTCATACAAGATCTGACGTGATGGAAGAGAAAGCTACCCAAGAGTTCACATCCCACTTGAATGAATGGCAGTTTTGGAGACGGTTCCTTCACTCCACAAAACACGATGTAGAAGAATTAATACCCATGACTATAAATAATCGTCCTTTTCTCTGGTTACTTTAGATATTTCATTTGGGGCTTGAGCCATCTGGATTGAGCTAGATCATACTCCATCTCTTGTCTAAGTATGGCGTTACATGTGCACTGCGATATGTAGACAAGACTTGACTAGTAAATACCAACAATTATCAACAAAGAAAGATACTCCTTGTGAATTCTTTTCACACATCTCACATCACAAGTTTTAACACCATATATCTGATATGTGTGGCCCTCTATTTTCGAAGACTCATTTGGCTTCTTTAGAACAAGGACCGGGATGCAAGTCAACAATACAAAAAACTAGACATTGGTTATGGAAAGTTCTCGAAATTCATACAAGATCTGACGTGATGGAAGAGAAAGCTACCCAAGAGTTCACATCCCACTTGAATGAATGCCGGTTTTGGAGAAGGTTCCTCCACTCTGCAAAACACGGTGTAGAAGAATTAATACTCATGACTATAAATAGTTGTCGTTTTGTCTGGTGACTTTAGATATCTCATTTGGGGCTTGAGCGACATGGAATGAGCTAGTTCATACTCCATCTCTCATCTATCGAAGTCGTTACATGTGAAATGCAAGATGTAGATGGGACTTGACTATTAAACTAATGATTACCAACAAAGAAAGATACTTCTTGTGAATTGTGATGGACACGTCTCACATCACAAGTTGTAACACCGAACATCTATATGCGTGGCCCTCTTTTTGCAACGACTCATTAGTCTTCTTTAGAGTAAGGACCAGGATGCAAGTCAACATTGGTTATGGAAAGTTCCCTTCAAAGTTCGTACGACATCGGATGTGATGGAAGAGAGAGTGACCCAAGAGTTCACATCCACTATTTTTTCTTTTTTTCCTTTTTGTCAAGAGTTCACATCCGCTTGAATCAATGGCGGTGTTGGAGAAAATCCTCCACTCCGCAAAACACGATGTAGAAGAATTAATACCCATGACTATAAATAGTCGTCCTTTTGTCTGGTTACTTCAGATATTTCATTTGTGGCTTGCGCCATGTGGATTGAGCTAGATCATACTCCATTTCTTGTCTAAGTAAGGCGTTACATGTGCACTGCGATATGTAGACGAGACTTGACTAGTAAATACCAACAATTATCAACAAAGAAAGATACTTGTTGTGAATTCTTTTCACACATCTCACATCACAAGTTGTAACACTGAACATCTGTTATGCATCGCCCTCTATAGTCGAAGACTCATTAGTCTTCTTTAGAGTAAGGACTAGGATGCAAGTCAAGGACACTCAAAAGTTAACACTGGTTATGGAAAGTTACCCTCAAAGTTCGTACAAGATCCAATTGATGAAAGAGAGAGTGACCGAAGAGTTCACATCCACTTGAATCGATGGTGTTTTTGGAGAAGATTCCTCCACTCCGCGAAACACGGCGTAATAGAATTGATACCCATGACTATGAATAGTCGTTGTTTTGTCCGGTTACTTTAGATATATCTTTTGGGGCTTGACTCCCTCGTGGAGCTAGATTATACTTCATCTCACATCCAAGCAAGACGTTGCATGTGAAATGTGAGATGCACAGATAGGACCATGCCCAACGTCTAACAACCTGTATGAGGAACGAGCAAAATAGAAAGAGTAAGAGATGAAGTAAGGAGTGTCTAATTCTATACTGTGAGATGTCGGGTCAGTTAAAATTTTTGGAAGCGGACCAATAATGAATATATGAGATTCCACTTAATAACACGCATGGATGAAAAATTAAAGGCTCACGGACCTGACAATGATCAGTAATCTTATGTATGCAAACGGCAATGGGTCGAGCTTGTTTTGATCAGTTTAATTTTTTCTCTCTTTTTAAACTTTCAAAATGTACACTTAAATGCCAACGGCGAACCACGTAGACTAGTTTTATTAGTCAAATAACGGCACATCAGATTTTTGGTAAGCCTTTCCGGAGTTGGCACATAAGTGTCTAATTTTCAAAAAAGTTGATACATAATTATACTTTTTGGAAATTTTGGCACTTATATGTCCCCCATGCCAAGTTGTAACACATGGGGTGTCCTTTACCCACTATTGAATGTGGAAGTCAAGAGCATACCATATGATATTCCTATGCACACAAGAAAAGCCCAAACTATTTAATCAATCAGACTTTCTATTGGAGTAGTGCACAATAACTCGACTTGATTCTCTTCTCAATGTCATCGGGCTAACACTAAATGGTCTGCTAAGCATCATCTAGACTATTGATTATGTGGGCCCTAATGTTAGACCCACCCGATTAACGGTTTTGATTTGGGTGGAGATTTATCGGTAATTTTAGTGTTTTGTTTCATAAGCTTGACATAATATAGATATGTGAAGGGAAAAAAAAAAAAAGGGGAAACAGAGAGAAAAGAGAATAAAAAAGTAATGCAAAATAGAGAAAAAGAAAATAATAAATGGGCTTAAGTTGAATTTTAGTAAATTTGGGTTTGCTTTGGTTTTAGTGAGTTTAGGCTTGACTTAGTTTAGAAACGGTTTGGGTTTGACTTAGTGAGTTTAGGCTTGTCTGGGCTCAGTTTGTTTTTGAGTGGGTTGGATTTAGTTCAATTGAGAGGGCCAGATATAAGAGCCCAACTGTGTCCACGGCCTAGAACCCGCGATGTCCAAGTACGATCAATATTTGGACTGGGCCCTTGGGCCCCCGGCCTATGCCCTCTTTTTTCATAATATATAATAAAAATAAAAACAAAAATTAGGAAATATTTAGAAAAATTGGTCTTACTTAGGTGTTAAATCTTGGTATTCGATCAGTTTAGTTTCTTTTAGATAGCATGCATGTAGTTCAGGTTTAGTTTAGGTTTAGGTAGATTAAACTCTCAAGAAAGAAACAAAAATTCGATTGAGGATTGTTTTGGAAAGGAGGCCGTGACAGCTTGTTTAGGTTATTCAGGGTCGGCTTTTCTTTGCTTTTAGGCTCTTATGTGTTTGAATAGACCAAGTGCAAATGAGACGTACTTATAGAGAAAAAAAATCGAGCCCATGGAGTAAAGAACCAAGTCAATAACATTGGGGTTATTCCTTCCTCATTGCCTGGGTATTCAATTCATCTGTAAAAGGGTTGTCCCAGTGCCTCTGTCGGATAAAATTATCCAATCTATCTTAAATTTATTGTTTGGATGATGATATGATTATAAACTTTTCAATTTTGTTAATATAATCTTAAAATTTTTGTCTAAAATTCCAATGTAATTACTCCGGTCAATTTTCGCTAGAAATTACTGAAGTGATAGTCTAATTTGCTGGTTATTCTATGTGACACACCATCACATCAATGATTTTTAGAGAAAATTAATCGAAATGACAATATTGAAATTTTGTACAAATGTTGATGACTAAATTGGTAAAATTAAAAAGTTTAGGATGGAATTGATATTTACGAAATAGGTTTAAGATTAATTGGACAATTTCCTTTCGGATAGGACCTCAAGAAGCCATGTTAGGTGATATATAAAATAACGCTCTCACCTCTTGTTTATCAATTATCTCGACCTAACGTGGGAATACTTTAAATTTATATTATTATTTTATATTATTATCATGGTTGTGGGATTGGGAGCCAGACAATTGGACTTTCAAGTGGGAATTGAAAGGTGACCAGTGGGGATATATGGAGTTGTTTTATCAAGTCTTCCTCAACTGATTCAGTCTCCCGACCCTCTCGCTTTGAATATGCGAATGGACTTATTGATTAACAATGTTTAACTAAGAATAATATACTTACTGGTCCATACAACTGACATCACAACTTGTTTTATTATTTTGCAAAGACTTATTAATCATTATGGAGAAATAGATTGCGATGTAATAATGGTCAACAAAGCGGAGAAACTAAACTAACGTAACTACTTTGCCCTGGAAAAAAGCATTATTCTTTGATGAAATTCTAGAAATGCGTCAAGAAAGTCCTTTTCTAGATGTTTATTTATCGTGGATAACTCCTTGATGTTTGGAACCATATTGGCTAAACCGTCAAAGTGTTAGACCGATTCCCATACATTTGCAACTTGCCGTCAATGGTAGGGAAAAGTGCAAGTAAAAATACTACCTATTCAAATCAGTTAAAAATACGGAATTTTAATTTAATGCTCTTTTTCCTCAATCTCTAATAAAGAGAAAATTCTGTTTGGCCATTCTCCTGTTGGCGTTGCATACATGTATATAATCTCTAATTAAACTTAACTTTAATAAGCATACGAAAATCTAACTTAAACAAGGGCTAGCCTACCGGCCTCCACACCATTTCCCCTCCATCTTTGTTTCCCTTGCCTTTGCATGTCTCCACCACCTTGTTGCCCCATTGCAACCACGAAGTCGCTGTCCTC
Source organism: Eucalyptus cladocalyx (assembly GCA_017140615.1). Lineage (NCBI taxonomy): Eukaryota > Viridiplantae > Streptophyta > Magnoliopsida > Myrtales > Myrtaceae > Eucalyptus > Eucalyptus cladocalyx. Next base: position 51,663,951 of record CM029521.1, read on the forward strand.
TACAGGCTTCGATGCTCATCGTTGTTGCAGAGCCAATCACCATGTTGCCATGTTGACCATCGCTTCTCTCTCTCTCTCTCTCTCTCTCTCTCTCTGAGCCACCGGGCCACCATGCCCTTAGATCTAGGTCGAACTAGATGTGGTGCACTTTAAGGACTGGGTCATCAAATTGAGATACATATAAGGTCATCGACGTCAGAGATAACAGGAATCAGCACTCCAGACCTAGCCACCATAACCTTATATATCTAGGTCGACCAAATACGTTGCGACTTTGGTGATTTTGTTGGGATTTGTTTCAATAAATAAGAATAAGTGCATAGGTACATATGAATAAAATAAAATAAAATAAACAATTCATAGCAAAAGTTAAAAACTCATACACATATTTCCAAAGTATTGTTCATTCACTTTATTAAAAGTATGTAGAAATGAGAAGGAGGCTAATCACATTACTTTTAGTCCTTGCTCAAAATTTTTGGTTCCAACGTTCTTCAAATTCTGACCACGAACTTTTGATATCCTCATAGTGTTGGTTCCAACGTTATTTAGATTCTAAGTATGAACGCCTAATCTTCTAGTAACATTGACTCTAACGTTCTTGAAATCCTGACCACGAATGTCTAATGTCTTCTGGTAGTACTGATTTTGACGTTCTTTAGATCCAGACCACAAACATCTAATCTCTTCGTAATGCAAGTGCTGATGTTCTTAAGATTTAGTCCCACAAGTGTCAAGCCTCTAGTTCAGACACACCACCAATCTCACGTTAAATAGTAGAGAGAAATTGGGAGACCTATAACTACAATTGTGCTAGTAATTACTCTCGTGTGTAAATGACTTGGTTGATCACTATCAACACTCTTAATTGTCGATTGTCGATCATCCTATGATCTGCCCTCTCAATTGCCTATTTATAATCAATCTTAGATCAATTTAAATTGACTCATTAACTCTAAAACCATTTCATAAAATTAATTCGACCGTAACATCTGATGGACATAAGTTCTAACACCATTTCAAACACTAATTCAAACATTAATTCTGTAACTATTATAGAATATTATTCCAGGTAATAATTTCTTACCACTATAAGACTTTATTCTAGACATTGACTTTGTAACCATTACAAATATTTAATTCGACCGATACATCTAAAATCATTACATTAATTGATCGTTTGAATCTGAAACTATTTTATATTATTAAATTGCTCATTGATTCTTAGACCATTTCAAATCATTAATGTGACTGTTAAATCTAAAACTGTTTCAGATCTTTAATTTAGTTGTTAGGTCTGAAACCATTTTGGATTTTTAATTTGACTATTTATTCTGAACTCACTTCATATCACTAATGATGTCATTGATTCTGATCATTAATGCGGCTATTAATTTTGAACTTACTTTAAATTATTAATACGATCATTAAATCTGAACTTACTTCAAATATTTGATTTAGTAGTAAAGTTTGAAACTCGCTTCAAATCTTGTAAAGGTTGAAGCTCTATCTTTTATTTTTAGCCCAATTGAATATGATTGGCTTAATTGCAAACTCATTTGCAATATTGTCTCTCTTATTCAAATGTCATTCTAATTGGTTATGATGTGTGAAATCCCTAGGTTCATCACTGAGCTAGCAGTACGACTTGCACTAATACATTAGCACAATTAAGAGAACTGATTATCCAGATTAGTCTCTTGTTCCTACAAACCATGAGTGACATCTAGCATTATGTCATGGCTACCCAGACAATGTGAATATGAATATAATGAACCTATTAGCTTTGGCAACCGTGTAATTTGATCCTTTTGTCATACAATGTCCCAATAGAACAAAGGCCATTAAATTATTTGTCATGCCACCAATTCAATCATATGCCCAAATATAATTGACATGTATTCTTCAAGACATGAACTATTCATTCTCAGAAACATGAGCCATTCATTCTCAGTTACAACCCTGACCGAGGATTTCAATAAAATCAATTGAGGATTTCAATACAATATCTCAATTAGATCGCATAAGACATCAATCTTGTATTTGCACACGCTTGTGCTTTTGTATGTGAACAAATTATGACCATCAAGTACAAAGATGGTTCGACAAAGTGTCAATATGTACACTTATGAACCACAGTCATCCAACATACAAGCCAGCATCATGCCTTAGGTCCAAGAATCTTACACCAAACCAAAGCATGAACGATTAGTCATTGACCTCGCTAAAAGTTTCCACATTGCAAATCATTCTATGCATGTCATGTTCAGTGAACTTATTCGAGACAAGCACCTATGTTCTAGCTCGTATATGATAATACTCAATGACTTGTGACTCATCATCCCCTAGGGTATCCAATACTGAATGGTGAAGCTCAAGAACAAACTGATCTCAATAGGATCATCAATATCATTTCAATGATCCATTGATCGGGAAATGTTTAAAGATTCGGTATAATTGTATACTTGTCACACATATTCTTAACCCTTTAAGAATAGGTTCAGTCCTAATTGATCTTATGGACTCATTTATATAAATAGAATGCTGAGTGAATATTTCTTTGCCATTAAATAATCCTTAACATGTGACTATTACATGATTGCTTTAGCGCATTTAGTTAACAATCTCCCACTTGCATTAAAGCCAACCTATCTCAGGCATCAAACCCATCTTGTTGAGGTATTTTTCATAAGAAGATTGGGACAACGCTTTAGTGAAGGGATCTGCCATGTTTTCCAATGAGCCTATTTTCTATAAAGTGACATCACCTCTCCCAACAATCTCTTTGATGAGATGGAAGCACCTCTGAATGTACTTGGATTTCTGGTGAGACCTTGGTTTCTTAGCTTGAGCTATTGCCCAATTGTTGTCACAAAACAATATAATCAGCTCTTCAATGGAAGGAACCACTTCAAGTTATGAAATGAACTTCTTAATCCAAACCGCTTCCTTTGCTACTTCATTATCTTTCTCATTTTACTTTTCTTAAGCATGCAGAAGCGTAAAGGACTAAAAAAAAATCCTGGGATACATGTTATTTTCTATAACTAGGACAACTTCATTTCTTATTTATTTATATATGTACATTACATGACAAGTGAGGTGCATTGGGAAATTAAAAAGATCAAGATTATTGATTATATTAGACTGTACATTAATCACCTATCCCCACCCAGTTGTACACATGTCGCCTAATCCTAGCCCCTAACATCCTCAAAATCCTCCCACTCCAAAAGATCCTCCTTCCCTCCTATGTGAAGTCAACTAGCACCCCATAACGGACCATCAAGAAGGCAAGTGGGATCGACATTCTATTGATTTAAAAAGATGAAGTCAACATACAGTGAGTCAAAACCCAACAAGCAAACGGTCAACCGGTCTATACCACACAAATCAATCACCGTACTGATAAAGAAAGGCACAATTGAAAATTCAGTAATCGAATGCATATCAACTTATCTGTGAATCTTATCATAATACATGACTGACTAGTACATGTAATAACTTTTTCCAACGAATAACCAGTAGCTCAATTCATAAAAATACCAAAGTCATAATCAATATAATTTCATGCTATTATTATCATCATCCTGGGAGTTTTGTTACCCCCTAGGTATCTCGCACCTATTCGGCATCACGAGGATAAATTTCGGAACGAAGTTATATGGATTTCGGATGCTGTCATCAATGGATTTTGTATGCCTTCCATAGATAAATTTCGGAATGAAGCTCGATGGATTTTGAATGTTGTCATCGATGGATTTTGAAACATTGCTGTGCCTAATGGGGTGGGACGACACTTGATGGATTTCAAAAGAACCGATGGATTTTGATTACGTGTGTGTCGCGACCTCTTTTTTTCGGCACCCGATTAGGGCGGGCGCCTGCAGAGGCTAATGGTTCGGCTATGTCTATTTTAGCCCAAACTCTCCCAAGTCCACCAATTCACGACTTAATAATCCAAGTTTTTTTTAACCTGAACGTCAATTTTAAAACTGAGTCACTACTAATCGGTTTGGGATGGGTTGATTAGAAACCCAAGCGAAGTATTGGGAGAAATACTTGCTCATGCGCAACCATAGAAATTAGGATCAGAGACTTGATTACACTAGTTAATCACTAATGCCCTTTCGGTACCTAATCTTGTTTAAACACTAAGGCTTTTTTGGATTTTTGAGAGGTTTTCCATGCATTTGTAGAGAAAAAAAAACATTTTTTGGTCTTTTTCTCATTTTTAGACATAAAAGGGGTTTTTTTTTTTTTGGGTATTTTTGGAAAATATAAATCTTTTTTGGCTTTTTTTTTTTTGACTTTTTTGGCTTTTTTGGAAAAATATGGATTTTTTTTTTATTTTCTGGAAAATAAATTATTTTTTATATATTTTTTATATATTATTTAAAAAAAATTATATTATATTATATTATATTATTAAAATGCAACCCAAGTTGAATCCCCAGGTTGGGTCCAACCCAGGTCACCCGCCCAAGAATGCTAACTGGCCTGCAACGCAGGCTCTACTCTTTTTTTTTTTTTTTTTTTTTTTTTTTTTTTTTTAAATCGCGGCCCAGAATCTTTGTTTGAAGATGACCCGCCCGACCTAACAACCCGGTCCCGGCAAGACCCTACTTGGAAACAGGGAAACTGGGTCAAACGAACCCGCGAATCGACCATGTTCCAGGCTTCCTCTCCCCTTCGTGCGGCACTGGTGAGGGGGACTGAGGCGTCACCGGCGACGATGGTAGCGACGGTGGCCACAACGGCGGCGACGACGGGTTAGATGACGATGATGCGACCGACAACGGCGACGGCTACTATTACCTGTCTGTGACGAGGCGACGAACGGTAGCGGTGACAGCGCAGCGACGCGGCACAACTCGGGTGGCAATCGTAACAGCAGCAGGAACGGATTCAAAACGGTGGTGGAGTGGTGGTTGCATCGGCGACTGCGAGTCTTCTCCCCTCAGGTCTGGCCTTCCACCCGCCGATTTCCCAGATCTGGCACCAAAATGACCTCCTTCTCTGGCCTTCTCGCTCAGACCCGACCCTCTTTGTGGCATCCCAAAATTCAAAGCCAAGCCGTAAGGTGTGTTAAAGTCTCTAATTAGGTGATAAAATTTTCCTATGGCTTGTGCTTTAGCCATTAGTCTTTTTAATTAGATGATTTGTGCATGTGATTGTGAAAATTTAAAATTGATAGATTAATAATCTATGCTTGGCCATGCACTTTATAAATTAAATTTCAATAAACAAGATGTCCCAAGACTTTGGCCAAGATGAAAATTGAAAATTGAAAATATTTATAGAAAGGAATTTCAAAAAAAAAAAAGAAGAGAGGAAAAGCCAATTTTTAGGTTGGGCCTTAGGCCCATTGGCCTAAGATTTTAGTGGGCCAAGTTAGTCAGCCCAATAAGGCCCACTAAAGGGGGCTGTCGACCAGCCAAGGGGAGGCCCAAGAGTGGCTGGATGGCCCAAGCCCAAGCCCAAAAAGCCCAAGCCCAAATTCAAAAATCCAATAGGACAAGTGGCACTAGACTCTCATGCATTGGCTTAGGGAAGAAGGCCATGCATTGGCTAGTTTGTAGGCAAGTAATCATGAGGATTTGGGGGTATAAGAGGAAGAAGAGAGAGGGTGGCCAGATTTTCTCATTTGGCCGAGAGAGAAGGTGAGAGAGAGAGAGAGATTTCGAGAGAGAGGGGGAGCGGCCGAGAGAGAGAGGAGGAGGAACCGCCGTCCGTCCGCCGTGTGCCGCCGTGTTTGCCGCCCTACGCCGTCGACCGACCGGTCTAGAGGCAAGTGGGAGTCCTCTAGCTTCTCTTGCATGTTTGTATGTTGTTTGCATGTTGAATCTTTGAGTGTTTAAGTGAGAAAAACCGAAGCATGGATGATGTATGTTGAATGGTATGGCTGTTCGTGTTCGGACCGAGTGAGTCAGAAACTTGTTTGAGCTTGCATGTGTGTTTGGAGTCCGATTTTGGCTTTGATTTCTTCATGAGAGTTGTAGCTAACATCTTTTACTACAACATACTAAAATTTCGTGGAAACTGATGGAGATTTCAGGGGTTAATGTCTCATCCTACGGAGACCTCAGATCTGGAGAGTTTTTACTAACCTCTTGCTGGATTCGTGATAGCATGTTCGTGTGTGATGAGAATCTCACTTCGATTTATTCATAAAAGTTTTAGGGGATATCTTAAACTACAACATAATCAAATTTGAAGTGAAACGAACAAGTATAGCCTAGTAAATCGACTAGATCTTGAAGACGATGATTCTGGTGATGTATTCCGAGACACCCGAGATTTCAAGGACCTAAATGATGCCTATATTCTGGTTATTTGACCTAGATCTCTTCATGAAACTTGTAAAGGACATCTTGATGTAGAACATATCCAAATTTCAGAGAAAGAGAAAGAGAATAGGTAGGTGAAATCTCAATATTTCAGAGATGTGTACACTGGACGATGCGGTAATGGATCCAGAAGCTTTGTGAGACTTTATAAAATAATCTAAAAAGAATCTGGCTTGGAGTTCTTCATGAAAGTTTTACGAAACTTTCTTGTCTATAACTTAGTAAAATTTCGTAATTTTTGGAGTCCGTATGCATATTTTAATTGAATTTATTCGGAAACCGTGCATTCTGGTTTCATCCGAAAATTATATGATGTTTTGTGAAAATTGGGAAATTGTGTGAAATGCTATTTGGCCATGTATTTTGTATAAAATTATCATCCTATTGGCTTGTTTAATATTTTCTGTAATTTTTATAATTTTGGGAATTTGTTGATATTAAATTTATGGAAATGACAAAAGTTGGAATTTAAATAAATAAATAAATAAAAAAGAAACATAAAATAAAATATATTATTTTATTGGCCATAAATTCCATTAAATTTATCTTGTTGCATGTATGATAAGGTCTTGATGTATGCATGATATTGATTTGAGATACATGTATGAATTCCATGCCAAGTATGACTTGTTTGATGTCACGTCATATGCCATGCTAAATTAAGACTGAAATTGGGAAACGTGGATAATGGTAAATGAGAAGGTGGTTGTGGTGGATGATGATGTCCGAAATGTATAGAGATGCATTGCCGGATGGCCCCAGGAGTGTCGGGATGCCTGGTGGTATGTCGGTACATAATTCCGGAAGCCCTATCAGAGGTTTTTGCCCGAGGGGAATACCTCGCGATGCCAGGATTGGGGTGCGGGATGCCCGGCTAGGAAGTGTAAATGTCGGAAGCCCTGTCGGAGGTTTCTGCCCGAAGGGAATGCCTCGTGATGCTAGTTGGGATACGAGATGCCCATAATGTGGGGGGCCAGATGCCCGGTGGCCTGGGAGGCTGAATGCGGGAAGCCTCGGAGGTCTTTGCCCGAGGGGATGATGAAATTGATGATTTGATAAATGGGTGATGTGGTGATCAAATTGAAAGCAAAAAAATGGAAATTAAACCATGGCATGATATGCATGATGATATGCATGATGATGATGGTGACGATGATGATATGTGATGTGAAATAATGATGATCACCCATGGCATGACATGCATGATGATGATGATGATGATGATGATGATGATGATATGTGATGTGAAATAATGATGATCACCCATGGCATGACATGCATGATATGCATGATGATGATAATGATGATGATATATGATATGGCATGCTGATATGCATGATGATGATGATATATGACATGATATGATGATGATACATGATATGGCATGATGATATGCATATATGTGTGATATGATGATGTCATGATGAGGATAACATGTGTATGGTATGATGGTGTCATGTATATGATGATGATGACATGTGTATGCTATAATAATGTCATGATGACGATGATATGAGTATGACACGATGATACGCATGTATGTGTTATGACTGTGGTGATGATGCATAATAGTATATGCATGGCTTCAAGGTAAGTAACGCTTGCAATGCATGTATGACTTGCATGATGCATTGAGTGGTTATTGGATTCCTTTACCTGCTGAGTGGTTGTACTCACCCCTTTTGGGGACCAACATTTCAGATTAGTAGATGGTTTGAACGGTTGGATATGACCGTGAGGAGGAGGATAGCAAGGGAATGAGCTTTTGGACGCCGACACTGATCGATGGACTTTAAGTGTACGATTGTGGGAGGAGATGTCGGTCATCCTTTGAAGTGTAGCCGAGTATAGAAAACTACGGCATTTTGATGTACCGACTAAAGATGTCCATCTGCTTTATGTAAATAAACGTGTTCGATTTTAACTTATATAAGATGTTTAGTAGGTGTGCATCGTTTTTTGAACATAGGAAAATGAGTTGTTGGATGTGCTTCCGTATTAAATTGCGCAAGGGACCGATCTAAAAGATATAAACCCCCAGGTTGTATGGACCCGCTGCAATTGAAATGGTATCAGAGTGATATGTTAATAAGGAAAGTGAAAGGTAAGTGAACTGTGGCGACCCTAATCGGATCGGGGGCCATCGAAGGGTGCCACATTCTTTATTGGTATCAGAGCTATGGTTTATTTGGAGTGATAAGGTGCCTCAGATGGAAATGAGGATAGAAAGATGCACCATAGGATATAAAACGAAATAATTGAATAACGGGTGATGAGTATTCACTCGTAGATCCCTAGTAGTTAATTTTGAGTTGTCTTTAGGTACCAGTAACATGTATATGTTACTTATGTAGTAGTAGTAGTTGCTTTGAATGGAGACAGTGAGTCTCAAATTATTCCTGAGGCAATGCTTGGAAATTACAAGAAAGTCATGGTACGAGTTGGAAGTGCTCATCCATCAAGGGCTGAAGCCTCTGCTACAAGGGCTGAACCCCGGATGGAAGATATCCTACAGGCATTGGCCGATATTGGAAATCTAATGGGTAAACAAGCGCAGCAACAACTTGGAATGGAACGTCGCCCTCAGGGACTGGTGGAACAATTTCTAAAGTTGAAACCACTTAAGTTTAGTGGAATGGAAGTCCTGAGGAGGCGGAGCATTAGATTGATAGAATGGAACGGATTTTCCGGTTGTTGGACTGTAGTGAGGCTGAGAAAATAGTTTTAACAGAGTACCAGCTGGAGGGAAATGCAAAGTTTTGGTGGAGAGCTTCGAAGGATACAATCTTTCCACCAGGTACTGATGTGAACTGGGAAGAGTTTGTTAGGGCTTTCAATAGGAAGCATTTCTCTGATTGTGCCAAGGATAGGAAGATCACTAAATTTGTTCAGTTAGAACAAAGGGAGCTGACAGTAGACCAATATGAGGCAAAATTTTCTGAATTATCTAGGTATGCTCCTAGGTTGGTTGAGGATCGAAAGGAAAAGGCTAAGAGATTCCTAAAAGGATTAAAGACTAATATTAGGAAACAACTGGAGCCTTTGAATATAAGGGATTATAATGAGATTTATGAGAGGGCACAGTTGGTGGAGCAAGAGTTAGTGAGAGAGCAACTAGAACCTAAGGGGCAGATGACCTTTAATGATGTTCGAAGAGGTAAGAGACCCTATCCTGGTCAAGGTCAGACCTAGGATGTTAAGAAAAAGAGTTACTTTGGAAATTTTGGAAGAGCTTGGAATGGCCCGACTTTTGGCAAGGCACCCTATCAGCCTGATATTTGTCAAAAGTGTGATGGGAGGCATGGGCCAAGACCTTGTAATAGCCAACTGAGATGTAATGGATGTGGGCAAATAGGACACTTTAAGAAAGATTGTCCACAAAAGAGGCTGCAGCTGAATGTTAGCTCGGTGCGATAGATACAACAAAGTACCGTTGAACCAAATCCACCAAGGAATCCACAGAGGCCACCACCATAAGGAAGGGTGTATGCGGTCACTCAAGAGGAAGCAGGAGCTTCCAAAAGTGTTATCTCAGGTATGATTTCGATAGAGGAATAAAAAGGTATATGCGTTATTTGATATAAGTGGCATGCATTCATTTGTGTCCGAAAAATATAGGTGATTGTGAGGAGTAGGAACAAATCTCTAGATATGCCTCTTCGTATTTCTACATCGCTGAAAGATATGCTGTTATCTACGTTGGCATGTGAGATGAGTGAGATAACCCTAGGGGAATGAGATTTGGAAATAGACTTGATAGTGATAGTTATATGACTTTGATGTCATCGTAGGAATGGACTAGCTCCATAAGCAATGGACTAGGATGAATGATCTCTTGAGATAGTACTTGCCCGTGTGCTAAGGATAAAACCGCGAGGCTAAGAATGGGATAAGCCAAAACGGATAATAACTCTGTAAGTTAATCCCTATTGAAACGAGACCCTTCAGTAGATGTGTAGTTTGGGTTCGAACCAAGCGAAAGCTGGTGTACCTGTAACGTCCCGGTTTGATGAGAATGAAGAGTGGACGCCGAGGTCAGAGGACCTGAACAAGGAGCGGCTCCTGGCAGGCTTCTAGAATGGCAAAAGGGGGCAGGAGTGAACCGAACTATGAACTGAACTGGAAAGGTAGTGTTTCTGGGATAATTTTATTAGAGTGGTGCAGCGGAAGCATAGTTAAGCTTGTAGAACTCTTGTTGTGAAAGAGAAGGATGGGTCAATGCGTTTGTGCATTAATTATAGGTAATTGAATCAAGTGACAGTTAAGAATACGTATCCCTTATCTAGAATTGATGACGTATTCAACCAACTGCAAGGAAGTTTGGTCGTTAATTGACTTGAGATCAGGATATCGATTAAGGATTAAGAAATAAGACATTCTTAAGACCGCATTTAGGACTCGCTATGGACACTATGAGTTCTTGGTTATGCTATTTGGATTGACAAATGCCTTAGCTGCATTCATGGATTTAATAAATAGGATATTTAAGCCTTATTTGGATAAAATTGTGATTGTCTTCGTTTGATGATGTCCTGATGTATTCTAAAGGACCTGAAGAACATGCGTAGCATCTAAGCGTAGTGTTGCAAGCAAGGCTTAAGAAGTGAATTATGAAGAGCGAGTTATGAATTTGAGGATTAAGTTATGATCATTTGAGCTAAGTAGTGACTTCCTATTTGAGGATTTCATTGGAAGTCTTGATGCGTTACATGGAGGCATTTAGTATGTATAGATTGATCTTGGAAGTTATGAGTTTGAGTAGTCATATGAGATATGAAATTATTTGTGGTTTATATGTCGGAATAATAGGTTTGATCGATGGTAGTCAACTTTTAATTTTAGGTGATGATCTCAGTTTGAAAAAGGTTTGGTGGAATTAGTGAACATGATCATTTGTGGTTATAGACTTTCCAAGGTGAAATGGTGGAAGTTCAAGTTGTGGATTTGATGAATGATTAGTCTAAGTGATGATCAATTAGGATGAGATCTGAGATATACTTGATGGAAACCAGACAAGTTCTTATCTTGATGGATTGTCGATCTTTGAATTGAATGAGTCTTGGCGGACTATTGATATTTGAACCGAATGAATGGTATTATATTTTAGGCTTGAATCTATGTTACGGTGAATGCATAGTGAATATCTCTGTTGGATTGAACCAGATGAGTTATTAGTGGTGCTGATTTTGATGGTTATAGGCTTGAATTGGTGGTGACAAAGGTATAGGAATAATTTGGCTAAATGGTGTGTTCGATTGAGTCGAGAAGGTGGAATTCTTTAAATTTGAATCTCATTGATAGTTGCACTTAGGATAGAGCTTGAAATAGATGTTTTCACAAAAGGAATCGAATATGAGACAGAGGGGTGGATGAAATTATTAAAAGATTTTGATTGTGAACTGTTTTAGAAAATCTCTTGAATTTCATCAAAATTTATGAGTACTGTGACACTGTGCCCAAATGTTTTAAGAAATGTTTTCTATTTTAAAGATTTCTGAACTTTCTATAGAAAACATTCCAACCCATTGGAGTTGGGATTGAGATTGGAATTTTGCCAACGTACCGATTTAAATTTTACTAAGGGTTTTGATAAAGTATTTTATTTCGCGCCGTGATGCAAGTACGACTCAAGGCTTTACACGTGGATCCCGAAAAACATTTGAAATTTAAATGTGAACATGGATTTTATGGATTTGGTATCATGCTTTGATTTTGTGAATTTGTTTCAACGATATGAGATTTACCTATTTTCAAAGACTATTACTGTTATATTGCTGTGTCTTTGAAATCCCTATTTCACATCGTAAAGTGGAATTTTCAAGAACTCAAAGGATTTTCCACATTAGTGATTTGAAAACGTTTTGACATGGAAATGACATATGATTTCAAAGCTTGCTATTGTCGTTGAATGCTTTTGAAAACCTCGATTTGTATTGTTTGATTTCATGAAGGAAGATTCTCAAGCATTCAAAAGAAATTTTAGATGTGGTTATTGTTTTAAAATTGTTTATGATGTTGAGATAAATTAAGATATGTTAAGAGCTTGCATCCTTAACTTAAGAGGAAGTATTAGCCTGATCTAGGACACATACTCGATCATGAAGCCATCAAAATGGATGAGAGAGTGAGGTATATCAAAGAGCCTGTGCTGATATTGGATCGGAAGGAACAAATTCTCAGGACCAAGAGAATTCCATTGGTTAAGGTATCATGGCGATATCATGATGTGGAGGAAGCCACATGGGAGAGTAAAAATGAGATGAGGGAAAAGGTACTCTCACTTATTTCAAGAGACATAGGAAATGTCTAATTTCGAGGACGAAATTCTCTAAGGAGGGGAGAATTGTGGCATCCCAAAATTCAAAGTCAAGCTGTAAGGAGTGTTAAAGTCTCTAATTAAGTGATAAAATTTTCCTATGGCTTATGCTTTAGCCATTAGTCTTTTTAATTAGATGATTTGTGCATGTGATTGTGATAATTTAAAATTGATAGATTAATAATCTATGCTTGGCCATGCACTTTATCAATTAAATTTCAATAAGCAAGATGTCCCAAGACTTTGGCCAAGATGAAAATTGAAAATTGAAAATATTTATAGAAAGGAATTTCAAAAAAAAAAAAAGAGAGGAAAAGCCAATTTTTAGGTTGGGCCTTAGGCCCATTGGCCTAAGATTTTAATGGGCCAAGTTAGTCGGCCCAATAAGGCCCACTAAAGGGGGCTATCGACCAGCCAAGGGGAGGCCCAAGAGTGGCCGGATGGCCCAAGCCCTGTTGGAGAAATCTTTCCAGAATATTTTGAAGCTGACAAAACGTTTCTATCAATCTAAAGTTTGAAGACTTTCATATCACTAGACTCAGCACTCAAGACTCAAGACTCAAGACTATTCTCATTGACAGTTTTTCTAATCCAGTGTGACGAAGGCAATCCTAGAGCCGAAGTATTTGGTTGATGATTTAGTCCTATCCCTCGGAGAAGATCTCTTGGCTGGATAAATATAACGGATTCTTTTATTCGTAATCAAGATCGTTTGAAGATCCGATGGTCGACGAAATATTCTTGGAATGTTCTATTCTTGAAAACCAAGATCCTGATTGTATGGGCGAATAGGATTGATGGGCTATCGTCAGGTTCCTTTAATAGCTCGAATGATCTTCTTGATTGATTCCGTCCAACGGGTAGATTTGAGGAATTCCTTTGGTAAGTGCCAACGGGTATGATGGCATAAAAGAGTATAAAAGGAAGACATTCTAGTTGCTTTAGTGCATGATCAATAGAGAAATTCCAGAGTCTGAAGCACATTAATTATTAGTTGATACATTTTGAGCGAAATTGTATACACAAAGAGTGTCTATACTTAGTGATACCTTGAGTGAGTGTGGCAGATCATCTACACCGAGAAATAAAGGGAGAACAACGCTGCAACATATCTTTGTTCATAGCGGAATCCAGCCAATAGGCTGTCAGTGCAGAAGAGTGGACGTAGGCTTGAAATAAGCCGAACCACTATAAACCGCGTGTTCAATTTTCTCTTTCCTTCTCTCGTCTTACTTTGATTATTGTTTGTCTCAAATCTATCAACCTGTCTAGTATTGTGCAATTATCGAAAAAAATCTTTTATATACCTATTCACCCCCCTCTAGGTACTTATACTAGCTATATCAATTGGTATCAGAGCTTGTGTACTCACTTTATTTGAAGTGTTTTACTTCAGAGTAAAAGATCCATGGCTAGTATGCTAGCACCAGGGCTGGTGGAAGGGCAAAGCAATACCAAACCACCATACTTTGATAGAAAGGATTACAACATCTGGAAGAACAAGATGAAAGCCTTCTTACGATCAAAGGATCCTCTGAAATGGGACGTTGTAGAAAAAGGAATTACTCCTAAAGCTACATCAGTCTTTGAAAGAGGGAAAGAAACTGTTGAGACCAGTGGAATGACTCAGGAAGAGATAATCAAGAGACAAGCACTCGATACAAAAGCAATTTACTCTTTATATTGTGCTTTGTCACCAACTGAATATAACAAAATATCTTCTTGTGTTACAGCAAAAGAAGTTTGGGACAGATTACATATCACCTATGAAGGAACAGATCGAGTGAAGGAAACCAGAATTAACATTCTCCTCGGTCAATATGAAGCCTTCAAAATGAAATCAGGAGAATCTATAACTGACATGTTTAGCCATTTTACAGATATTGTCAATGGTCTTGAGAATCAAGGACAAACAATTTCTGATCCCATGAAGGTAAACAAGCTACTGCGTGGACTCTCCAAGGATTGGAATCACATAAAGACTTCAATAAGAGAGACGCAAAGAATTATGCCATTATCTGTCGACGAGCTGATTGGAACTCTTCAATCTTATGAAGTGGAACGAATTAATGAAGATGAAGATCCAAAAGGTAAGAAATCCATTGCATTAAAATCAAATAATGATTCGATGATACATATTCGAAGATGATATGGACGATGAGAAGCTTGCTCTCATGATAAGAAGATTCAGAAAACCTGAATAGAAAAAGAAGAAGGTTCAACTCAAAGAAACAAAGTTTTCAAAGACAGCAAGTAGACCAAGTTTGTTGATGATGAGGAATCAAACAAAGATGTAGTTTGCTTTGAATGTAAGAAAAAGGGACATCGATCTAACCTGTCTCTTTTTGAAGAAGAAGAAAGGAAAAGCTGAAAAGTTTCGAAAAGCTCTCAAAGCCGAAACTGGAGTGATACGAGTGTGAAGAAAGTGATAATGAATATGCCAACCTATGTCTGATGGCACAATCAGACTCAGACTCAGATTCTAGATCAGACTCATATAGTGAATTTGAGGCGAGTAATTCTAAAATTCCTGTCAAAGTTTCTAAATACAATGATGAACTGTGTTTTAGTCTTAAGACTTCTCTCAAAAGAATTTCCGAACTTAAAAAGGAAAACTCAGCTCTAAAACAAAAGGAAAACTTTTTAGAAGAAAGAGTTAAAAGTTTAGACTTGAATGTTTCCACTCTTAAAGAAAATGGAGATAATCTTTTGAAAGAAAATGCCATTTTAAAAACCGACTTATCAAATATTTCAAAGAAATTTTCAATAGAGTCCGAAAAACTTGAAAAAATTCTTTCAGCTCAAAGACCTTACTTCAATAAGTCTGGTCTAGGTATGACAACAGAAACAATTCCCTTGATTGATTTTCCTAAAGTAAAAGAAAGAATTAAGGAAAGACCCTCGAGAGAGGTTTACAAAAATCATTTCAAAGAAAGTTTTTGTAAAGTCTGTAGGTCGAAATGCCCTCAGGCGTTCAAAGTGCAACAGTCCGGATCACTTTGAAAAAGAGTGTCATTTGGTTTGGAAACCTGTTAAGAAAGTATGGGCTAATACTGTTTATCTTACTAACACCAAAGGACTCAAGAAAATTTGGGTACCAAAGAAAGCTTGAGACTCTCTTTTAAATGCAGGTCTCCGTCAAGAAAAATGTAAAGTGATATCTTGACAGTGGATGCTCAAGACACATGACAGGAGACTCAAATTGCTTCATAAAGCTTGTTCAAGTAAATGGTGGAAAAGTTTCATTTGGAGGAAACAGCAAAGGAAGTATTGTGGGATTTGGAACTGTGAAAATTGGAAATCTCACAATAAGCAATGTTTCCCTAGTGGAAGGACTCAATTACAATCTTCTCAGCATTAGCCAATTGTGTGATACTGGTTTTAAGATCTTCTTTCAAGAAGGAACATGTTTTGGAACCAGCAAAGACTCTACTCAGTCTTTCATGGGTCGAAGACATGGAAATATCTATCTTCTGGATGTGAAACCAAATGAATCGCAATGCCTAATCTCAATTCAAGACGAAGCAAGTCATGTCAACATGAAGCAATTAGCCAAAATCTCATCAAAAAGCTAGGTCATATCAACATGAAGCAATTAGCCAAAATCTCATAAATCATGCTAATTGTTCGAGGTCTACCCAAATTACCATACCAAAAGTCCGATCCATGCACTCCATGTAAAATTTCTAGTCAAAAATGAAAAAATGTGTTATCTCAAGGTAAGAAATTCATTTAAGCCAATAAATCATGTCTCTACTAATCATGTACTACAATTGCTGCATATGGATCTCTTTGGACGAACCAGAACCTAGAGCATTGGAGCGTGCTATATCATCAATAGAGTCTTCTTAAGACCTATTCTAGAGAAAACCCCTTATGAGTTATTCAAAGACTCTAGAAGACCAGCATCAAGCTGTTCGTGAAGATTCAAATAAAGAAAGAGATTATCAACTAGACAAATCAACCAGTAACTGGAAGCATAAGTCCAATCATCCCAAAGATCTCATTATTGGCGAAATTAATGAAGGAATTCGCACTAGATCCAAAAGGTGTGAATAGTCTAGTGCCGTGGCTCTCATTTCTGAAATTGAACCAAAGAACATAGAAGAAGCTTTATCTGATGAAAGTTGGATTGAAGCTATGCAAGAAGAGCTCAGATAGCTAAACATTAATGATGTATGGGAATTGACATCTAAACCAAAAGGCAAAACTGTTATTGGAGCTAAATGGGTGTTCAGGAATAAGATGAATGAGAAAGGAAAAGTCGTACGAAACAAAGCAAGACTCGTGGCCAAGGGATATACGCAAGAAGAAGGAATAGACTATGATGAGACTTACACACCAAAGAGCAAGGTTAGAAGCTATTCGACTATTACTTGCGTTTGCTTGTTATAAAAATTTCAGGTTATTCCAAATGGACGTCAAAAGTGCCTTCCTAAATGGATTTATCCATGAGAAAGTTTATGTGGAACAACCACAATGGTTTGAAGATCTAAAGAAGCCGACTCGTCTTGATCGAAAAAGGCCTTGTATGGTTTAAAGCAAGCACCTCGAGCTTGGTACTACGCAGACTAAGTAAGTTCTTAATACATAATGGTTTTGTCAAAGGTAATGTAGATACTACTTTATTTATCAAAAAGGAAAACAAAAGTTTTTTACTTGTTCAAATATATGTGGATGATATTATTTTTGGATCCTCTAATGAAAGTCTCGTGCAAGAAATTTTCTAAGTCTATGCGAATGAGTTTGAAATGAGTATGATGGGAGAGTTAACATTCTTTCTTGGTCTTCAAGTAAAACAATTGAAAGAAGGAACTTTTATTTATCAAGAAAAATATGCCAATGATCTTGTCAAAAGGTTTGGACTGGAAAAGTTCAAAAAGACCGACATACCGATGTCAAGTTCTTTGAAGATAGACAAAGATGAAGAAGGGAAGAAAGTTGATCAAAAGCTATACAGGAGCATCATTGGTTCACTTCTTTATCTTATCGCTTCTAGACCCGACATTTTGTTGAGTGTTTGCATCGTGCTAGATTTCAATCGATCCTAGAGAATCCCATCTCGGTCTGCGAAACGTATTATTAAATACGTTACTTCATCTTCAAGCATCGGTCTTTGGAATCCTAAGAAGGGAGACTTTAATCTTCTAGGATATTCGACGCAGATCCGGCGGTTGTAGAATTGATAGAAAGAGCACTTCGGGAACTTGCCGTTGTTTGGAAGGGACGTTGTCTTGGTTTTCAAGGAAACAAAGCACTGTGGCTCTCTCAACAACAGAAGCAGAGTATGTAGCTCTTGAAAGTTGCTATTCGCAAATTCTATTGATAAAACAACAGCTACAAGACTTTGGAATTGAAGACTCATGCACAGAGATTAGATGTGACAACACCAGCGCAATCAATCTCACTAAAAACCCAATCCTTCACTCAAGAGATTCGACATCATTTCATTAGAGATTATGTTCAAAATGGAGAAATCTCGATTCAATTTGTTGATTCAAAAAATCAACTAGCGGATATATTGACAAAGCCTTTGGAGAAGAATCAATTCGATTTTATCCGTTCCAGACTCAACATTTTGAAACTTGAGGAAGTTAAAGTCTAGAGACTCTCCAACCCTTAGACTCAGACATTCATGGCTACAGACTGTAAGTTGTTATTATATTCAATCTCGAAAAGGTACGATCATTAGTTCGGTTAATTTATAATTTCCGTGAAAAACGGAATCTTGTCTTTTAAAAAAAAAATTAACTTCTATTTGGTAGTTATCGATTTTAAAAGAGGCGTCTGTTCACTTTCCTTTGTGCCGATTGGTTTTTCCTTTTTAAACTGAGTTATATATATACAGTTTTCCTCGCTTAAACTTCAAAACCCTAAAAAGGCATTCTCCTCCCAATCCTATCTCTACTTTGTGTTCATCTTCGAGAAAGTTGTCATCTTTTCTTGGGAAAGCGAGTAAAGGAATCTTTCAACAACAAGGAAGGATGTCTTCTTCGAGAAAGTCTTCAAGAATCGCGAACAGGGGACCATAGAGAATGAGGGAGGGGCCTACCCATTTCGATCTCACCGAAGAGGAAGATTTACCGAGTCAGCAACAGAGCCCGATTCACTCTCCACCACGTCACTCTTCACCATCTACCCCACAAGGTGCGGGTCAACAACCGGAGGAAGAAATAATCGAGGACGTTGCACTCTATAAGAGTCCAAAAACCCTATTTTATTTACAAGCTCTATTGTGCGTTGAAGAGCATTGGGACTCCGCTGAACTACGTAGATGATTTCCTTAAAGATAAGAATTATGAAAATGAGTATATCTTTTTGCGACAAATGGAGGATTTGGGAATTGCTCCCAAAGGAAAGGCTGAGGAAGCACTTGCAAACATTCCAAGTGACCCTCGTGTATCGGGACTAAATCCGACTGACGGGAACGATGATGATAAAATGTTCAGTGAATTTCAACCTAGAATGGGTGTTGCTGCGAAGGTGAAGGGAAAAAGGATGGATTTGTTTAAATCGAAGGAACAGGAGAATCTGTTCTTTAAACTGTTGAAACGAGGGGTGATAAACCCTAGGAGTGTTGATTTCGATTTCTTGGATGCCATTAATATGAATTTAAGGGAGAAGTTCAATCTGCTTCAACTTGAGCAATTTTGCTCCGATACCACAGACGGTTACGTGCAATTGACAGTATACTTCTATTCGAATCTTAACTTTTTAGATGTGAATAGAATATCCTTTAGTGTTCAAGACCAAGACTATATGTTAGATGTGGCATGTTGGCAGACATAATTGGAGTTGAAAAAGGACGCTATCAACCGATCAAAGTTTCGATTGCTCGTGCCACACTGGAGCTTGTCAAAGACAGGGATACAGAGGGAAGAATTACCTACACAAGAATGCGTGCCATCAACATCTTGCTTCACAAAATTGTGATCAACTGTATCAGGCCAAAGTCTACATCCAAGACTGACGTGTCTAACTCCGAGGCGAAATTGATGTACGCGATCAATTCAAGGAAGAAGTTCTCTCTCCCTCACACCATTCTCTTTCACATGTACAAAGCAATGGTGAAGGACAAGGGCCAATTGCCTTACCCAGGTCTTGTGACCAAGATCTTCAGACACTTGAACATTGAACCTCCACTTACTCTTTGTGTTCGACCATGCGATAAAATGGTGGTGGGTTTGAAAATGCTGACAAAAATGCGTCTGAAAGAGCTTAATAAGGCAATGGAGAAGTTCAAAGTGAAGACTCTAGTATCTTCTGCATCAAAGAGAAAATGGAAGGAGCCCATGGGTTCTCCATCCAAAAAGAAAAGAACTCTTATCTTGGAGGATGAAGATGAAGAGGAAGATCTCACTATTTCTGCATTGAAAAGGACTAGACGTTCGTACCGAATCAACGAACGATTTAAGAAATGAAAAGAAGTAGAGGAAAAAGAACAGAGAGAAGAAGATGGACAAGTAAAGAACAGAGAAGCAGAGGAGCAACAAGAGAAAGAGAAAGAAGACAAAGAGAAAGAAGCTGAAGATGAAGGAGAAGCAGTGAAAGAAAAGTCTGCAGATGAAGCCGGAGAGAAAGGGAATCAAGACGTGGAAGAGCATGACCATCACTCTTCCCCAATTTAGGTCCTAGAGACAAGGGGAGATGGCGAGCAAGGAAGGACTACACCACATGCTGTCAACAGTGAAGATTTGAGTCGCTCACCAGCAAATCTAGAAGATTTTCAGGCTTCTCAAATGCCTGAGGAAGGACATGATACGTCAACACCAAATTTGCTCGATTACACCGAAGTTCCATCGTCTGCCTTCACTCCATCCGAGAAAGCAAATGCGAGCACACAGACGAACAATACAGCAGATTTTCGTCGTATCCTTGATGTTCTCCCGGAAATGCAGTGGTCAAATCTATGCTCCGGATTGTGAACTTCAAGTCCGAAGAATGCTTTGGACAAGCATCTTCTATTACCCCGGGCAGATAAAATGAAAGAACTCGCTCTTCAAATTCAAGCCAATGCCAAAGGAGAAGAGGTGGCTCATCTACGGGAAGACTTGAAGAGGCCTGGAAGGCATCGTACGATCTATGAGAGATTTCTAGATTGTGCGCATTCCTGCTGCAGACTTGACTCTTTTCTCACCTTTTTAATGATGACAAAAATGGGGAGAATTGCAACTTGAACTCTTTAAACTTTGACTTTAAATTTCTTTTGTGTTTGAATGTTTGTTTTTGAGTATGACTTGGGTGTGAACTTGAATTTGACTGACTTGGGTGTAGATTTTGATGCTTGACTGTTTGCATTTATATCAAGTGTTGTTGTATGGTCTTACTCATGAAAGACTAACCGATTTTTCGTGGATGCGAGTTTGGTTGATTTATTAATCTTTATGAGATAGCCATATTGCTTGAGTAATGTTTTGTAGGTCAAAGTTGTTCAAATCTATAGGAAAGTTTTGTCACCATCAAAAAGGGGGAGATTGTTGGAGAAATCTTTCCAGAATATTTTGAAGCTGATAAAACGTTTCTATCAGTCTAAAGTCTAAAGACTTTCGTTTAGGATCACGAAGACTTTCAGATCAACACTCAACACTCAAGACTCAAGACTATTCTCATTGACAGTTTTCTAATCCAGTTGACGAAGGCAATCCAGAGTCAAGTATTTGGTTGAGGATTTAGTCCTATCCTCCTGGAGAAAATCTCTTGGCTGGATAAATATAACGGATTCTTTTATTCGTAATCAAGATCGTTTGAAGATCCGATGGTCGAGGAAATATTCTTGGAAGGTTCTATTCTTGGAAACCAAGATCTTGTTTGTATGGGCGAACAGATTGATGGGCTATCGTCACAAGTTCCTTTAATAGCTCGAATGATCTTCTTGATTGATTCCGTCCAACGGGTAGATTGAAGGAATTCATTTGGTAAGTGCCAACGGGTATGATGGCTTAAAGGAGTATAAAAGGAAGACGTTCTAGTTGCTTTAGTGCATGATTGATAGAGAAATTCCAGAGTCTGAAGCACCTTGATTATTAGTCGATACATTTTGAGCGAAATTGTATACATAAAGAGTGTCTATACTTAGTGATACCTTAAGTGAGTGTGGTAGATCATCTACACCGAGAAATCAAGGGAGAACAACGATATAACATCTCTTTGTTCATAGTGGAATCCAGCCAATAGGCTGTCAGTGCAGAAGAGTGGACGTAGGCTTGAAATAAGCCGAACCACTATAAACCGCGTGTTCAATTTTCTCTTCCCTTCTCTCAGTCTTACTTTGATTATTGTTTGTCTCAAATCTATCAACTGTCTAGTATTGTGCACTTATCGAAAAAAATCTTTTATATACCTATTCACCCCCCTCTAGGTACTTATACTAGCTATATCAAACCCAAGCCCAAAAAGCCCAAGCCCAAATTCAAAAATCCAATAGGACAAGTGGCACTAGACTCTCAGGCATTGGCTTAGGGAAGAAGGCCATGCATTGGCTGGTATGTAGGCAAGTCATCATGAGGATTTGGGGGTATAAGAGGGAAGAGAGAGAGAGGGTGGCCGCATTTTCTCATTTGGCCGAGAGAGAAGGTGAGAGAGAGAGAGAGAGAGATTTCAAGAGAGAGGGGGAGCGGCCGAGAGAGAGAGGAGGAGGAACCGCCCTCCGTCCGCCGTGTGCCGCCGTGTTCGCCGCCCTACGCCGTCGACCGACCGGTCTAGAGGCAAGTGGGAGTCCTCTAGCTTCTCTTTCATGTTTGTATGTTGTTTGCATGTTGAATCTTTGAGTGTTTAAGTGAGAAAAACTGAAGCATGGATGATGTATGTTGAATGGTATGGCTGTTCGTGTTCGGACCGAGTGAGTCAGAAACTTGTTTGAGCTTGCGTGTGTGTTTGGAGTCCGATTTTGGATTTGATTTCTTCATGAGAGTTGTAGCTAACACCTTGTACTACAACATACTAAAATTTCGTGGAAACTTATGGAGATTTCAGGGGTTAAAGTCTCATCCTACGGAGACCTCAGATCTGGAGAGTTTTTACTAACCTCTTGCTGGATTCGTGATTGCATGTTGGTTTGTGATGAGAATATCACTTCAATTTCTTCATAAAAGTTGTAGGGGATATCTTAAAATACAACATACTCAAATTTGAAGTGAAACGAACAAGTATAGCCTAGTAAATCGACTAGATCTTGAAGATGATGATTCTGATGATGTATTCCGAGACACCCGAGATTTCAAGGACCTAAATGATGCCTATATTCTGGTTATTTGACCTAGATCTCTTCATAAAACTTGTAAAGGACATCTTGATGTAGAACATATCCAAATTTCAGAGAAAATGAAAGAGAATAGGTAGGTGAAATCTCAATATTTTGGAGATGTGTACACTGGATGATGCAATAATGGATCCAGAAGCTTCGTGAGACTGTATAAAATAATCTAAAAATAATCTGGCTTCGAGTTCTCCATGAAAGATGTATGAAAATATCTTGGCTATAACTTAGTAAAATTTAGTAATTTTTGGAGTCCGTATGCATATTTTAATTGAATTTATTCGGAAACCGTGCATTCTGGTTTCATCCCAAAATTATATGATGTTTTGTGAAAATTGGGAAATTGTGTGAAATGCTATTTGGCCATGTATTTTGTATGAAATTATCATCCTATTGGCTTGTTTAATATTTGCTGTAATTTTTATAATTTTGGGAATTTTTTGATATTAAATTTATGGAAATGACAAAAGTTGGAATTTAAATAAATAAATTAATTAATTAATTAAAGAAAAATAAATTAAAATAGATTATTTCATTGGCCATAAATTCCATTAAATTTATCTTGTTCCATGTATGATAAGGTCTTGATGTATGCATGACATTGATTTGACATACATGTATGAATTTCATGCCAAGTATGACTTGTTTGATGCCACGTCATATGCCATGCTAAATTAAGACTGAAATTGGAAAACGTGGATAATGGTAAATGAGAAGGTGGTTGTGGTGGATGATGATGCCCGGAATGTATAGAGATGCATTGCCGAATGGCCCCGAGTGTCGGGATGCCCGGTAGTATACGGTACGTAATTCCAGGGGAGGCCTGGTGGTATGTCGGTACATAATTCCAGAAGCCCTATCGGAGGTTTTTGCCCGAGGGGAATACCTCGCGATGCCAAGATTGGGGTGCGGGATGCCCGGCCAGGGAGTGTAAATGCCGAAAGCCCTGTCAGAGGTTTCTGCCTGAAGGGAATGCCTCGTGATGCTAGTTGGGATGCGAGATGCCCGTAATGTGGGGGGCCGGATGCCCGGTGGCCTGGGAGGCTGAATGCCGGAAGCCTTGGAGGTCTTTGCCCAAGGGGATGATGAAATTGATGATTTGAGAAATGGGTGATGCAGTGATCAAATTGAAAGCAAAAAATGGAAATTAAACCATGGCATGATATGCATGATGATATGCATGATGATGATGATGATGATGATGATGATAAGTGATGTGAGATAATGATGATCACCCATGGCATGATATGCATGATGATATGCATGATGATGATGATGATGATGATGATGATGATGGTATGTGATGTGAAATAATGATTATCACCCATGGCATGACATGCATGATATGCATGATGATGATAATGATGATGATATATGATATGGCATGCTGATATGCATGATGATGATGATATATGACATGATATGATGATGATATATGATATGGCATGATGATATGCATATATGTGTGATATGATGATGTCATGATGATGATGACATATGTATGGTATGATGGTGTCATGTATATGATGATGATGACATGTGTATGCTATAATAATGTCATGATGACGATGATATGAGTATGACACGATGATACGCATGTATGTGTTATGACTGTGGTGATGATGCAAGATAGTATATGCATGGCTTCAAGGTAAGTAACGCCTGCAATGCATGTATGACTTGCATAATGTATTGAGTGGTTATTGGATTCCTTTACCTGCTGAGTGGTTGTACTCATCTCTTTTGGGGACCAACATTTCAGATTAGTAGATGGTTTGAACGGTTGGATATGACCGTGAGGAGGAGGATAGCAAGGGAATGAGCTTTTGGACGCCGACACTAATCGATGGACTTTAAGTGTACGATTGTGGGAGGAGATGTCGGTCGTCTTTTGAAGTGTAGCCGAGTATAGAAAACTACAGCATTTTGATGTACCGACTAAAGATGTCCATCTGCTCTATGTAAATAAACATGTTCGATTTTAACTTATATAAGATGTTTAGTAGGTGTGCATCGTTTTCTGAACATAGGAAATTGAGTTGTTGGATGTGCTTCCGTATTTAAATTGCGCAAGGGACCGATCTAAAAGATGTAAACCCCTAGGTTGTATGGACCCGCTGCAATTGAAATGGTATCAGAGTGATATGTTAATAAGGAAAGTGAAATGTAAGCGAACTGTGGCGACCCTAATCGGATCGGGGGCCGTTGAGGGGTGCCACACTCTCCCTCTCTGACCGTGAGCTCTCAGATCTCGGCTTACTCGTCCTCGGCCCCCCTTCTAAAGTCTCTCAGTGAGAGGTTTCGAAGATCTGCAGTCCTCGATCATTTGCCGCTTCTCTATGTGTGTCTTGCTATCATCGGGAGAGGCCTACTTATAGGCGAGAGGGTGGCAGTCGACAGAGCTTCGACCACCGATCTTCGCAAGCCGAACGGCCTCCACCGACTGAACCGGCATCCCATCCATTGAGGCAGCTCTAGCTAGGCCACCTTGCATTGAAGGCGTGTCCCTTCCACCTGCAACGTCGCACGTCACCATCCTCTCCCAACGTCGCGCGCGTCCGGCCTTCGATGCGTGCTGCTTATCTAATCAGGGAAGAAGACAACAGAGGAAGAAGGCAAGCAGGGAGGCCGGGCCAAAGAAAAGAAAGAGAATGGGTCTGAGGGCCCACGCAGAAGGAAAAGGGGCCGGGCGCAAGGCCCAATCCCAATGGGTTGCTACTTTTTTTTTTTTCTTTTGTTTTTGTCATTTTATTATTTATTTTTTATTATCCGAAAAAAGGAAAAACAAATATTAAAAGAGA
Organism: Eucalyptus cladocalyx; assembly: GCA_017140615.1. Taxonomy (NCBI): domain Eukaryota; kingdom Viridiplantae; phylum Streptophyta; class Magnoliopsida; order Myrtales; family Myrtaceae; genus Eucalyptus; species Eucalyptus cladocalyx. The sequence goes on from CM029521.1 coordinate 51,689,673, forward strand.
CTAAGGCCTAATTTAAAAAAACCTAATCAAAATTTAGGCTTCAACAACTATCCCTCTTTGAAGGTGAGCTCGCAGAGGTTGCATTCAAAGACAAACTGATGCCTAAATTTTGTCTGTTCATCTACAAGAGAGTAATATAATATTATATGTAGTAAGACAGATAAGAAGATACATGTAATTACTAGGCACGAGTGAGATAAGGGTGCGAATCTCAAGCTTGGCAAGTATCAGGGCATGCTCTTGCCTGGTAACATGAGGAGGTTGCTCCTCCAAGACCCGAACCTTTCTTCGGTTGCCTTGACAGGAAATTGCTCTTGTAGGACCCGAACCATTCTTCGGTCACCTGTTAGAGCAATAAGTTGTTTACCCGACCTTTCTCGGAGGATGCGCCGACCTTTCTTAAGGCATCGATTTGTTAGGGTGTCTAACCTCAGTCGAGGACACCAATTGGTACCCGACCTTTCTCAGGAGATGCGCCAACCTTTCTCAAGGCATCAATTTGTTGGGGTGTCTGACCTCAGTCGAGGACATCGGTTGGTACCCGACCTTTCTCAGGAGATGCGCCGACCTTTCTCAAGGCATCGATTTGTTGGGGTGTCTGACCTCAGTCGAGGACACCGGTTGGTACTCAACCTTTCTTGGGGGATGCGCCGACCTTTCTCAGGGCATCGATTTGTTGGGGTGTCTAACCTCAATCGAGGACATCGATTGGTACCCGACCTTTCTCGGGAGATGCCCTAACCTTTCTTAGGGCATCGATTCTGAAAGATACTTGGACATTCACAGGCATTGAACGAGTACCTGGATATTCACAAGTACTAACCTGGAGGATATTTAGGCCTTTGCAGGCATTGAAAGGGTACTTGGATGATCACAAGTACAAACTCTTGGAGGATACCTGGACGTTCGCAGGTAACGAAGGGGTACTTGGATAGTCACAAGTACTAGATGCTGGAAAATACCTGAATGCTTGCATGTATCGAAAGAGTACTTGGATGGTCACAAGTACGAACTTTGAAGGATGCTTGGACCTTCGCAAGCATCAAATGGGTACTTGGATGATCACAAGTACGAATTCTGAAGGATGCATGGATGTTCGCAGGCGTTGAAAGAGTACCCGGTAGATGGAATATCGAGGATGTACCTGAGATATTCGTGAAGGTCTCTCATCTCCTGATATGTGAGAATATCGAGGAAGTGCCTCGCATATTCATGAAAGTCTCTCATTTCCTGGTAATTGGGAATATTGAGGATGGGCCTTACATATTCATGAAGGTCTCTCACCTCCTAGTAATTGGGAATATTGAAGACATACCTTGGATATTCATGAAGGTCTCTCACCTCCTGGTAATTGGAAATATCGACCTCTTAGTAATTGGGAATATCGAGGACGTACCTTGGATATTCATGAAGGTCTCTCACCTCCTGGTAATGGGGAATATCGAGGACTTACCTTGGATATTTGTGAAGGTCTCTCATCTCTTAGTAATGGGGAATATCGAGGACGTATCTTAGATATTCGTGAAGGTCTCTCACCTCTTAGTAATGTGAATATCAAGGACGTACCTTGGATATTCATAAAAGTCTCCCACCTCCTAGTAATTGGGAATATCGAGGGCATGCCTCGCATATTCATGAAGGTCTCCCACCTCCTAGCAATTGAGAATATTGAGGACGTGCCTCGCATATTCATGAAGGTCTCTCACCTCCTGATAATTGGAATATCGAGGATGTACCTTGGATATTCATGAAAGTCTCCCACCTCTTGGTAATTGAGAATTTGAATGTAGCACGAGGCTTACCTGGATGGCCGCAGGCACATAAATGTACGAAGTAGTGGAATATTTGGATGAACACAAATATTTAATGATACGATCAGGGACCGCTCAGCTGGTCCAAATGTAAGAACGCATACCTGGGTAATCGCAAGTGCATAATGTGGTGGAATACTTGAGCGACTGCTAGTATTCAATAACACAATTTTGAGCACAACTCGGACAGGTCGAGTGTCACAGAGAGGGAGTATCTGAACGGTGGCTGGTACTCAAAGACAAGAGGATACTTGGATAGTCATGAGCATTCGAACTTTAAAGACAACTCGAATAGGTTGAGTGTCAACAGATGGAGTACCTGAGTAATGGTAGGCACTCAAAAATAGGGGGATACCTGGATAGTCACAAATATCAATACTCTAGGGACAACTCAAACAGGTCGAGTGTCGATAAAAGGGAGTACCCAGCAAGTGGTGGGTACTTCAAGATAAAGAGATACTTAGACAGTTGCAAGCACCCAAACTCAAGGGAAGAGTTGAATAGGTCGAGTGTCAATAAGAGAATACCTGGACAATGGTAGGTACTTTAAGACAAATCGGGATAGGGATATGCTTACCTGGCAATATCTATAATTTTTTAGAGTATGTCTGCTATTTGCACAATATGCACACATGATTATATATGTTGTAAATTCATGAGTTCCAATGGGATTCATGCATGCTAATTTTATCAATTTTGCATCTGAGTTCCACTAGAGAAAATTTTGAAAGATAACCTTTATTTAGAATGTAGATGTCTTGAGCATGCCAGATGAGGGACTTTCAGTCTGAAAGGACTTTCCGCTCACTCTCATGGAAAAGGCTATCCTGACCATTGATGCAGGACTTATAAGGACGACACTATCTCACTATCATCATGTCAACAGGGGTCCGAGCATTCTTGCAAACATTACGACATTACCAATGTAAGAGGTCTTTTGTCGAAACTGTGATGGAGTCTTGGTCAATGGCTCATCAAAAGGGACTATCAAGGTCGAAACTGATGGACAAAAATGTTGCACAATCACCTCTGGGTTTACAAGTCAAGAACCCTGTAAAAAGAGATAGAATAATCTTGCTCGTACTTCTTGGAGCGATGCTTATAAACATATGAAATCTTACGTTAATTGAAGTGCCCCTAGTCTGAAGAGACTTTTACAATTGGAATGTAACGTAGACTTAGCTCACATGTAAGAGGGTGAGAGTTGGTGACTGTCTCAGCATTTGTCACTAGTCTTTCTTGTCATATGAAGGTTCTATGCACCACAACAACAACTTTTTCTTGGCTGTATTTTTGACTGGGGGGCATTGGTCTTGCTTTTACCAGGCACATTGCTTTTTTCATGTCCCTATTTTTTATTCCAGTTCTTCATTTATGGGCATTGACCTTACTTTTACCAGGTACACTGTTTTTTTATGCCCCTGTTTTTACATTCTTGTCGTTAGAGGAACTAGCCTAGGCAAGTTCAATCGAAGCACCGTTATTTAGACTCTTGAATCTTCATATTCAGCCAGCGCTCTAGGCTATGGCAATGACTTCTGCTTTGTCTCAATGTGAGGGTAAAATTACAGACTCAATTGGGTTGTACAATGAATACAAGTGCATAGAGAAATAATTGCTCTTTGTCATTCTAGGGTACTTAAATTAACGTGAGTGTTCATATGCAATAAAGACACCCGAAGATTGATGCAAGTGCGAGCAAGAAAATTTCTATCTCTCTTCTCACCTTGTGATGCTACTTCACCTCCAATCTGCCCTAGTGTGGGGTGGTTCTTGGCGGGGGTATGAGAGAAGCTTCACCAGTGTAAGGAGCTCAAAGGGGTGAGCAATGATATGCCTCTCACTGTTTTGGTTATCGTACCATTCGCGAGAGAACTCTTTATCCTGCAGTTATGGAATCTTTTGCACTCATCTCACAAGTGTATAGATGGGGGACTGTGTGTAGGATATGGCTTGCCTTTCATCATTCTGACGCGTCTCATCCAGCATGCTCAATCAATCTTGTATTCTTCAATTAGCTGCCTATTCTAATAATTCTCAATGGAATCAGTGATTTAGACAGACAAAATCATCATGCAAAATTCATTTGGAAAAGGCATGCAGTATTTTAAATATGATGGAGTTTGAACTCTTAAAACAAGTGAATGGTTTTGACCCCAAAAAAAAGACCTTATTGACAACTTTAGGGGTTAACATAATGGTGTTTCCAAATATGTTAATTTTGAACATCAAAAGGGTTATTCACAAATGGGTGTCGATGGTTGTCCCTATTAATTGGGGATATGACACATGAATGATCAGCCAATGATTGGGAATCTAATCGGGCATCTCTGCTTTTGCCCCTGCAGAAGAGAAGATGTACAAGTAGATCAATTAGTCTGGCCAAAATCAAATGTGAGTTGGGGCCTGAAGATTTTCTATCATTTGCTTTGGTGATTGCTCAGGACGCCATTTCGCTTAGGAGAACTTATCAGAGTTTGACATGTCTTTCATTGATTTGTTATCCACATTTTTTTACGGTCAAGTGATCTTGCAATAGATAAAAGAGATCATGTTAGTCAAAAGCTCTTTCAAGAGTCAAATAACTTGGAAGCGATACAACATTACCCTTCACTAGTTTGCAGATGATTGGATGAACCTGAAGTGCGAGTGGGACACGAAGTCCTACACTTTTCACTCCGATAGATCACCTTATCTCTCGTAGTTTGCAGGCACAAGAGAAGCAAAATTTTTTTATTAGTTTTTTTTTTTTTTTCTACCAAGCGGCTAACCGCCGTGTCGGGGATTCGAACCCCAACTTCGGACCATTTCACTTCTTCCTGGGTACCATTCGGCTAGAGGTGCTGACGATGTCCGTAGGGCGCTACCTTTTTTATTTAACCGAACCAGTTCCTAGACGACACGTCCTTTTATACCAAGTTAGGTAAATCGATATGGGTCACTTGATTTTGCCCAATTTAACCATTAAGCTTGTTTCTTGAATCCTACGCTTCCTGTCAATAGGAGAAAATATGTCAAAAGTGAGTTCAAATATTTGGAGTATTGGAAATGATACCAAATTACTCTTCCCCATAGTTTGTATTTGTTGACTCCTAGTGATCTCTGAATGTTGATGACAGCCTCTTCATCTTGACTCAGTTCGACATCTCTTTCGATTGGCCTTTCTCATTTGTGGCCATGTGTGCATGATTGATGGTTGTCGATTTGTCTTCAACGCCTTCCTTCTGTGAAATTTTTCTTCTATCTTTGACCATATGATCATTAGCAGCATTGGGCAAAGTCATGTACTTCAAGCTTCTATGGAATCTGAGATGGACAATCAAAACCTCCAATTCTCTAATGGTAATCACTTCTTGGGAGAGCATGCGTCTGGAGCACAAAGTGAGGTTTCTAAGCCCTAAGTCATCATCTAAATAAAGGCTAGAGATCGTTTCAACTGTCTGGATTTTCTCCCTGTTGACAGTAATGAATTCAAAGGAAGAGAAGAAATTCCTTTTTTGTGCTTCTGGGCTTGTCAAAGCTGGAAATCCCATTGATGAAACCACAACATATTGCCTTGAGCTATCATGTTATGCATGCTTCAAGTTCGATAGAATGCCTGTGCCTATTATGTCCTATCCTTTGTCTCTTGCAAATAGAAGAGAGAGTACGTCATTTTCGACATTATGTTCAGGGAATAGGACTTACCTTTTTTGAAGTGGGATGATCTTTTTTGTTTGCCCCACTACCTTCTTAGAAGAGTGTCTTTGAATTCGGCGAGTTCACATGATGCTCCAGCTTCAAATGCCCCCTGTCACACTAAGTCAAGGGGGATGGGGATGATATTCTGAGACACGAAGTGAGTGAGTTAGAAAGACAAATATGATTAAATTTAACATCTTGTTTTGACGAAAGCTTTTGGTAATAAAACATTTTTTTGTTTTCAAAAGTATATATCTTTAGGGGGAAGAAAGCATGAGGAAGCCCAGCCCTCAGTATTCTTCTTGGATGATATTTTCTTTTCATGGTTGGATAGCATCACTGAGCTGGTTTGGGATACCGCCTCATGCTTTCAAAACAAAATGTTAGAACTATACATTAGATTACTGGAATGGAAAACGCAATAGTAGCACACTAGATATGATAAGAAACATGAAATTACAAAAAAGGCAAAACCCATGAAAACTCCTATGAAAAGGAGCACTTTGATAGTGCTGGCTCTGAAATCAAGCACCTTTGAGTTCCTTGCCTCCAATAGACTCGAAGTATTCACATGAGAGGACCACTTGATTGAAGCTATGGAAGTGCAACCCATGCAACCAACAACGATACTTGCAAGGTAAAGCCCCTATGAACAGCTTTATCATTTCTTCTTCAGCCAGTTGAGGATAAGTTTGCATCATAAAAGCCTCCCACCTCCTTGCATATGCTCGGAAATCCTCCATTGATCTTCTTATGAAGTGAACCAAGTTTTGACAAGGCAGTTCAATCCTAATCTAGCTTTGATACTGAAGCAAGAATGCAGAAGACAGCTCATTCCAATCTCTCATGAGGTAGATATCTGCTGTGATGAACCATTGTAATGCAGACCCCGTAAGACTTTCTTGGAAGGCCTGAGTTGTAAATGACATCGAGCTATAGTACTGACTCATTTCAGCGTGGAGATATTGCAAATGAGCCACGGGGCAAGTTGTGCCATTGTACTTGCGCAAATTAGGTATCCACATCTCTCCATAGGTCATGAACCTATGAGTGCAAGATAGGCTTGATGTATCCTGGTTGGGCCACTGGTTTTCCCATTGCATATTCGTTGTGGTGGTAAACTCCGTTGCTTCGGGAAAACTAGATTCTCCCGAGTTTATCTCATTACTTTCTTCCAGGTCAAAATTACCAAACGAGGATAAAGTGTTTACATCATCCTCATGGCGAGGTGACAAGCTTAGCAATTGATTGGGGGACGAGTCATGGCGGACAAAGACGAATGCTCCCTCTTCTAACGGGCTTAGGATCCTCAAAGGATGCTCGAAGTGCGGGTGTGGCGACTCATTGATTGCCAGGTTTTGCCTACATTCAGTGGTAAGCGTTGACTCGTGCTGTTTAAGCTTTCTTTTCTTGACTCCTGGTCCGGACCTTTTGAGTAAAGCTCTTCGTTTTGCTAGCTAGACTTTGTCAAGGGAAGTGTGAGATGGTGGAGTTTCGCTCCCTAGGTTGATGGGGGTCGGCATTCTTTGGACCCTAACTCTTGTGGTAAGCCTGAGAAGCCGTCCCATCATGCTTCAGCTCTGAGTGGTGTTGACTTCATCTGCGGGCTCCTTGCCTTTCCTAGTGGGAAGCTTCTCAGTAATAAGATACTACTTGGTCGTCCATTTATCGTGCAATGCTTTATTGACATCTTCTTCTCCAGTCTCTGTGACTATTGGCTCCTCATGCTCTGCAACTATCAGTTCTTTGTAAGGCAGGGCGATGTTGGGGTTGATGTCAACATTATACTCTTGACGAAAAACATCAATTAGTTCCTCCTAGTTTTTAAGGAGACTAATCTTCCTTACAATGTACCACCATAAGACGGGGCCAGTTAGGTTTGATTGGTACGATTGAATCATCCTTCGGACCAAATAGGCTTGCAAGTAGGTCTCCGAGCGAGAGGTATCAGCATACCTTTTGCATTCAGGTGCCTTGAGCTCTTCAGGGATTTTAATGCCGGTGTAATTAAGCAAGTCCATAGGATCCTGCTCCTACAGCTAGCTTAGCTTTTTCATGATCTTTTCAAGCTGTCTATCTTGTTGGTTATCCTCTAGCAAATTCGCAAGTGTCATGACGATTTTTAAAGCAGTTACGGAGTTGGACTTGGCTTGAGTGGATTCCATTTGCCTCACAAGTTGTCGAAGGACAATGGACATCTATCCTATGCCATCTTCAATGTTGGCAAGGCAATTTTGTACATCATTCTAATCAGGCCCTATCACATGAGGCCATTCGCGGGTGGCTGATAGTTGGCGATTCATAATTACCTGTCGTCGTGAAAATAATGAATGAGCACGAAAGTAAACAAAGATTGACGCATGGCAATGGTCTAACTATTTTTTATTTATCAAAAGAGGATTTTATAGACCGTCGACTTTTGACATCTAAAACTCAAAAATGACAAAAGGAAATACTAGATATTAAACAAAAGTCCTTAAAAAATGGGACAAAACTTTCACGATATTAACACGAGGGGGTGCATGATTGCTATTTTATATGTGACGAAGAGCCTTGTTCTTGCGCAGATGCTTGCTTTCTTAGATTGGCTCTGAGGTGTGTATCCAGCCCATTCCCAAATCCCTCTCCATAAACTTTGTTTGTTCGTGCTAACTGATCTCACTGATTGGGTGAGGGACTAATGGCTTCAACTTTGTTGAGATACGATGATTTTTTATGTAAGACTCAGAGGCATGGTAGGCTATTTCCTGTCCCTCAAGCCTTTCAGGAACCACGATTTTTTTGCGGTGGCACTTGCTCTAAGTTTCGTTGGTAATGGCAATCTCGAACTCGTAGTCACGGCTTTGACGGGTAAAACAGAGTGGATGTATTTTCTTTCTGGAAAGTGGCGGGATCTCCTGAAGGGCTCCATACTGTCGGGTCACCCTATATGGGTAATAAGGGGTGCCACCGATGAGACCAAGCAACGAAATTGGATGGCTACGTCTATAAGCAAAGTGAGCTCTCTTTTCATGAAACCAACCAGTACACTATTGGAATGTCTCAAGAGCGAGGTCTATTAAGAAATTTATCCAGTTAAAACAGCTTTGGTTGGGAATATATGGTCCTAGGATCACAAAATTCTGTAATGGATTTTTGAAATCATTTGTTTCAGACGATTGCATGAGGCATCGAAATTCGCTTAGGTGAGAAAAGAACCAGACCTGCAAAATTTCCGAGGAGGCTTGCATGATTTTTTCCGTGTTTTCTTTAAAACAATTAAGAGATAAGAATGTTTTGGCTAAAATCATATTGACGCAATTTTTTCCTCTTGAGACCTGATCAACCACCCATGCCATTGAGGGACTTATGTCGTTTCTTTGATGGGGAAAAATGAACCCGAAAAATGCTAGAAGGAAAATTTCACTTTTTTGGGCCATAGGTTGATTTTCAAAACAAGCAATCAAAAATGCTAGTGGACAGGTATTATGGTTGTTTTCAAGAGTTTGCCTCACAATATGGACCTCAGTTCTTAAGTCAATGCCTGTTGGTGGCCTAACAAGCCGATTCTCAAGAGACTTTTCAGTGATGATGTTGTATTCCTCCAAAATTAGGGTTAGCTCAAACCCATCGAACATAAAAGTGGATGTCCTCGGGCACCAGAAATGTGTCATGGCCTGTAGGACTTCAAGATGAACAGAGATTTAGAACAATGATAGGAGATGACCAACTTTGGCTTTCACATGCTCTTGGGCAAACTGGTCCAATTGACCCCACCATCTAAAGAGCTCCGTTTTGAGAGTGGGAATAAACTGGATATTGTCTTCTCCCATCGCATATAAACTGGGACTCGAAAAACCTACCCTAAATTGTCATGGGCCAATAAAAGGACTGAGTAAAAGTAAAAAAAAAAAAAAATTACTTTGCTTTTAAAGAAAATGGCAAACACAAGGACATGCGCATGGGATGTGCGGCTCGATTTCTAACTAAGAAGGTTTGTTGAAATTAAAAAGGTATTCGCTTATCGCAGTCTCGCGTCAGTAGCATACCCTCTTAACCTCGGCTAAAGAAATTCGGGAAAAAAAAAAAATGCAACCTTTATATCGCAATCTCGCGTTCAAGGTCGTATCTTTCTTAACACCATCCTAGATATCCTATGGCAGCCCAAGTCCGGTGGCTGGGTTGTGTGTGCCATGTGTAGTGCTAAAACAGTAAAGTATGCACAACAGTTTATAATCACAAAACATTATGAAAAATAAACCTCAAAGTCTTAAAAAAAAGAAAAAGAAAAAACCTCTAAACTAATGACCTGCATAAAAACAAAAAACAAAAAAACAAAAACAAAAACAAGTCAGGAAAGTGCTTAAACAAGATAAAACGGCTTAAGTCCTCACCCCAGCGGAGTCGCCAAGCTATCGCTACCTCTTTTTTTCGGTGCCTGATCAGGGGCAAGCCCCTGTAGAGGCTAATGGTTCAGCTATGTCTATTAGACTTAATTCGCACTCTTCCAAGTCCATCAATTCACGACTTAATAATCCAAGTTTTTAACCTATAAGTCAATTTTAAAACGAAGTCACCATTAATCGGTTTGGGGTGGGTCGATTAGAAACCCAAGCAAAGTATCAGGAGAAATACTTGCTCCTGTGCAACCAGAGAAATTAGGATCATGGACTTGATTACACTAGTTAATCACTAATGCTCTTTCGGTACCTAATCTTGTTTAAACCCTAAGGCTTTTTGGATTTTTGAGGGGTTTTCCATGCATTTGTAGAGGAAAAACATTTTTTGGTCTTTTTCTCAATTTTGGACAAAAAATGAATTTTTTGATTTTTTTGGTATTTTTGGAATGTATAAATCTTTTTTGGCTTTTTTTTTTACTTTTTTGGCTTTTTTGGGAAAATATGGATCTTTTTGATTTTTTTGATTTTATGGAAAATAAATTATTTTTTATATTTTTTATATTATATTATATTATATTATAATATTAAAATGCGACCCAAGTCGAATCCCGGGTTAGGTCCAACCCAGAGTCGCCCGCCCAAGAATGCGGACAGGCCTGCAACGCAGGCCTGACTCCTTTTTTTTCTTTAATCGCGGCCCACGGCCATTTGTTTGAAGATGACCCGCCCAACCCGACGACCCAGTCCTGGCGAAACCCTACCCAAAAAGGGAAACCAGGTCGAACGGACCCGCGATCGAAGCGGTTCCAGGCTTCCTCTCCCCTTCGTGCGGCACCGGTGAGGGGGCGAGGCGTCACCGGCAACAACGGCAGCAACGGTGGCCACAACGGCGGCGACGACGAGTTAGACGACGACGATGCGACTGACGGCAGCAACGGCTATTGTTACCTGTCTATGACGAGGCAGTGAATGGTAGCGATGACAGCGCAACGACGCGGCACGGCTCGGGTGGCAACCGCAGCAGCAATAGGAACGACTTCGGAACAGTGGTAGAGTAGTGGTTGCATCGGCGACAGCAAGTCTTCTCCCCTCGGGTCTGGCCTTCTGCCCTCCGATTTCCTAGATTTGGCACTGGAATGACCTCCTTCTCTGGCCTTCTCACTCAGACACGACCCTCTCCCTCTCCGACCGCGAGCTCTCAAATCTTGGCCTGCTCGTCCTCGGCCCCCCTTGTAAAGTCTCTCAGTGGGAGGTTTCGAAGATCTGCAGCCCTCAATCCTTTGCCGCTTCTTTATGTGTGTCTTGCCGTCATTAGCACAGGCCTACTTATAGGCGAGAGGGTGGCTGGTCGATGGAGCTTCAACCGCCGATCTTTGCAAGCTGAACGGCCTCCGCCGGCTGAACCAGCATCCCATCCGTCGAGGTAGCTCTAGCTAGGCCGCCTTGCATTGAAGACGCGTCCCTTCCGCTTACAGCGTCGCACGTCGCCATCCTCTCCCACCTTCCGACGTCGCGCGCATCCGGCCTCTGGCGCGTGCTGCTTATCTAATCAAGGAAGAAGACAACAGAGGAAGAAGACAAGTAGGGGGGCCGGGCCAAGGAAAAGAAAGAGAATGGGCCTGAGGGTCTGCGCGGGAAGGGAATAGGGGGCTGGGCGCAAGGCCCAGTCCCAATCGATTGCTGCTTCTATTTTGTTTTGTTTTGTTTTTGTTTATTTTTTTGTTGTTTTTATTATTTATTATTTATTATCCGAAAAAAGGAAAAACAAAGATTAAAAGAGACTAAGGCCTAATTTAAAAAACCTAATCAAAATTTAAGCGTCAATAGTGTGTAATAAATGAAAGCCATGTGATGTGTTGTGGATGCTCATGTGCATATATCATGGAATATTATGTGGTTCTTGATTGAGATTGCTTTTAAAGCATTTGAGAGTCACGTACATATTTTAGAAGCTATTCTTTGACACGTGCATATTTTATATTGGTGACTTCAGAGGTACGCGCATATTTTCTATGCCATTATTTGTGACTTGAGAGACAAGCGAATATTTTAGATGTCATTATTTGAGACTTGAGAGTCACGTGAATATTTTAGGAGCTATAATTTGGCACGTGCGTATTTTATATGCCATTAATTGTGACTTGAGAGGCACATGCACATTTTATGTGTTATTAATGGACTTGAGTGTGCATATTGTAGAATTTTTTATTTAGCATGTGTATAATTTTTATGAATATGGAACATATCATTGATTGTGTGAGCAATTTAGTTTTTTTTTTTAGAACCCCATTTCATGTACATAGTCAAAGCAAAATAAGGACTTCGCTATTGATCTACCATCAACATATTAGCATCAAGTATTCATATGATTCCAATACGAGTCATCCCCCTATACGAGGTTTAGGCAATTTATTTATTGAGTTTTCAACGCATTTGTTGTTATTTCCTTCTTTTTCAAGCCCGTAGGTATGGCTACCTCACCCATTCACTTTGGTGTGCCCATAAAAATGAAAGTGAACTTGTTGAACATAGTAGATAGCAGTAATGACGTCGGGTATAGGAGATGTGAAACGAGAATGTAGGGTATTTGGTTTCTCACCAATTCAAGGCTTGGTATGTCTGGTTCGATGGGGGTTATTTTGGACCTCTCTGAGGGTATGACAGACCCCATAACAGCCTTAATGGATCCTCACCAGATCCCACGGTGTTGAATCCGCTGACCGGTATGGTGGCCAACTCCAACCCCAAGCCATAGGGACGATAGCATAACTATGAGGGCATCACCTTTTGATGCCACCCTTGTTGAGGATTTAGGACTAACCCCCTATCTCTTTTGGATGTAATCGGAATGGCACAACTAAGCGGGCTTGTAAATATAACATTCTAATCCTAATGAAGCATAATATAAGTAGTATGTTTGTGCATATGTTTTCATTGCTATCTATTTATTGTTTGTTGTTTAAATGTTATAGTTAGGGGTGAGCAGTTCCCAGTTCTTTACAGGTTTCGTCTGGAACCTAGAACCTACCCTTGGTAAAAATTTCTCATTTTTTGGAACTTGGAACCTACCTGTCAGAACCAAGAACCTAGAACATATCCTGTCACAGGTTCCGGGATCGGTTCCGGGTTCCAACAGGTTCTTTTTTTTTTTTTTTGGTTCTTTTTTTTTTTTCATTTTCATAATAAACTATGCAACAATTGCTCAGTCCTGCCATTGGGTAAGATCTTAAGGAAAAGCTGTGTTTGATGTTATAAGCCCGCATTTTCAGGTTCCAACGGGTTCTAATGAGGTTAAAACAATAAAATCAGATTGCCTTCATTTGAGAAACCGCACATAGGTTTGAGTAGAATGTAAAACCAAAAACATAGTAACTCATTTCCTGAAGAAAACTAAGTAAACACAACCATAGAGCCCAGCATATCAGAAATAAATCTTTTAATTGGATTCTAGTAATTTGCTTTTCATAAACACTACATCCCTTTACAGAAAATGGGCTACAAATAAATTGTGAACAATAGAAAATGGAAGAATAGACAGTACTTGTCCCATTCAATGAAGAAATCACAATGATCAGAAAAATGGAGGAACTATACAATGGGTTCGAGAATAAACTTACGACAAAGAGGGGACAATCGAGAGTTGAAGTTTCGTACTCCCCTCCTTCTCCACAAATGTTAATTCCATACAACTTAGCCGAGGTTCAAAAGTGAGAAAATGCCAGTAAATCACAATCGATGCACAACAAGAAGATAACAGCTGTTGACACCTAAATTTTGGCAACCCGTTTAGTCATTTATTGCATCAAAAAATTAGAGGTTAATTTCATCCTTGAAAAAAAATAGTTAATTGCTTAGCATATAGTTTTAATTTGCATTTACATTGGGTCGGTGACGGATGGGTTCGCATTAATGCTTCAGAAACTTTAATTTGATGAGTCGGGCTAAGCGAAGAAGAAAGAAAGTGTCCAAGCCCGTCTCTTGGGAATTTTATGGATTTATCTTTGTGAGATTTGATTAAAAGCAAATATTGCGTTTGGAAATACAAATATTGTGTTTGGAAAAGAAATTTTTTTGGATATGATTTTGGAAAATTAAAAACCCTAATCCGTGGCCTATAAATAGATTAATACGCATAGGCTTTTGAGGAGGCCACATATATCGATACACACAGCCGTATGTAGGGGGAGGCTTCGCACACACACTGAGAAAAAAGAGAAAGACGAGAAGTCACGCCCAAGTCCCTTTCGCAGCCGTGACCTTGTTATCTCGCAATCCTCACATAGCCTCACCACTACGCCTACCCTCACGTCGCTATTGCTGATCCATCAAGAGTCCTGCCACCAGCGACGCACCTCAGGTCGAGCTCCCAGGAGTGTCCAGCAGTCTCGGCAAGCTCCTCACCAACACAACTCAGGATCGTCTGAGTCACTTTCATCATATTTTAGAGCCACCGAGACTCCTGTGGAATTCCATCTATGCCCGATGGATTCGCCGATGTCCAGCAAGGCCAATATCTCTCCACATACGTGAAAGTCAAGCCAGATTTTTGTGGCCACCGCTCGCGAGCCTGAAGTCCGAGCTGCATCTCTCGTTGCGCCGAAGTCCATAGGCAAAACAAGTACCAAGATTTTGGTGAAATAAGCCCAAGTGGTGGATTTGTCTTCTTCTGGGTGTTGTCCAGAAGTGAGATTTTTGTGAGTTTATTTCATGCAAGCAAAGGGATATTTTTGGGCAAGGATAACGTGAAGAGTTTGGTCTGTGGCGCCGTATAAATTTCAGAGAATAAATAGTCAACGCTTCCTTGTCGAGAAGCCTTCACCACCGAGAACCCATGACGATTTGTTGTCCAGCCGAGGTGCGACCTTCGACGATGATCACACGCCAAGGAGCCTTCGATGACGAAGGTCGAAAGCACACGACGTTCAGATTTTGGTGGGGCAATGCTTGGTGATCAACATGGAATGAGAGAAAATTTTCCAGGCGTTCTTGACGTGCCCGAGACCTCCACCAATCCAGTTATTTTGCTCTTGTTTGAATTTTTATTATTGCAGGTCTTCCTTGACTGAATCCAGTCACCGCCCCGGCAGCCAGCGAGTTTCACCACAAGCCAAGCGTCGTCGTTCCTTGAATTCACAGTATTCGTGTTTGCAGGTGTCTCCGTGAGCATCGGTCATCTCCCACAGCCACCCCGACGTCCATCTAGAGGCAATTAATCGAGTCATCCATTAGCAAGTCTTGAACCCACCGCAACTACTTTGATGATTCTCTGAACAACTCAACATACACCAGATTCTTCAATGGGCACATGAGGGCGTTTCCAATGCAAAAGAAGCGATGAAATTTGTCATGTTTTGCTCTAGCTTTCTTAAAAGGCGAAGCTCGATAGCAAAGTGAAAAGAAGCTGAAGTCCTCAGATAGAATTTTAAAGTACTCAGTCTTGTGGAATGCGTCCGACGATTACAAAGCGACCGTGCATGCTACGGATCGTCAATCTTCCTCGTGATTTCCATGACCCATCTTCCGTCCGAATTTGGAATGTCACCCGCGTGATATCATGAATTAGGTAAGACTCTCAATTAATTTGATTTTCATATATGTCTACCTAATTCGTGATATAGCAATCTTTCTTTGAATGTTTAATCGGTATTGTTGTATCCAAGACATCTCTTGATCCCTCATGAATTGGGAAATATTCCTAATTTCACAACGTGCATACGATTGATAGTCCGATTTTACGCTTGAAATACGACTCGCAATTGCACGGAAAAATCACCAATCCGATTTCACGCTTGAGATACGATTCGTGATTTTATTTAAAAATTGGCCGATCCGATCTCATGCGCGAGATATGATTCGTCAATTTATTTCCAAAATTAAATGGACATGGATGATATCTTGCTTGATTTGTTGTTGTGCTGTTCTCGATGCCTTTATTTGATTGCTCCTGTAAAGGAAAAACCCAAAAATATATATATTTGAGTTAGGTTAAATGCATGTTAGGATATTACTAGTTTTAAGGTTATGTTGCATGTTTAGGATAGGAAATTTATTTCGAATTTCTTAAATAAAAAGACCAAAAACACTAATTAAGGATATCATATTTTCTTCTCATTAATTTAAATTGCAAGTTTAATTATTTGGCAATTTTAAATTTCGAATTTCATAAAAGAAAAAGAAAAAATTAGAATTAGGGCACTCTTTGCACATCATTGCATATTAGAATAGATTACATGCTTATTAAGAAAATAAATAAATAAAATCATGTGCACGTCATATAGCGTTAGGTCCATGAAATGCACGTCATTTAGTGATTGTTGCTAGGTTCATTTATTTAGAAATTGCTCGTCATTAGGATTATGTCATTTTGGATAATTTAGATTGCATATTTAATTATTGCATGTTCATTAAGAAAACACAAAAAAATATTTTACACATTCATATAGTTTAGGCTATACTGTCATATCATATTATTTCATGTTAGATTAGTAGCATGCATTGCATATTGCACGATTTTCATTAAATAAGTGAAAACAAAAAGAAATTGCGTGTTAATTAGGAATCATATCTAGAACTATTGACGTGAATTCTAATCTAACAACGCAGATGCTTTCGTTGCTATGAGGTAAATCCTGCAATTTATTCAATGCTTTCTTGGATGTTAAATTGGTGGTTTGTGCACCTGCATGATAATACATGTCACAAAGGAGGGAGGGATAATACATCCACAAAATATAACTTTAGAGGGCGATTAAGGGAAACCATAGCTAGAGGATGCACTTGTCCCCTTTTATGGAAGCCACCACATCAATACATATAACATACCCCCTTAACTTCTTCAACTGGAGCACCTTTGGCACCTACTCTTGACACAAAAAGGAGAGATTTTGATAATAAAAAAAATAATAATAACAAAAAAGAGATAGAGGAGAAGCAAACTATTATGACTATGAAAAGGTCAAAAGACATCATAAACATTTCAATCACTTTAGTTGTGTTTTTAAATTAGGAACGAAATTGGCAAGCGACTTTTCAATATATATATATATGGCGATGTTCATCTTTCTTTGGAAAAGCATGATTCCATGCTTTTTCACAATTTATGCAAATTGTTCAAAAAGTTGGCAGTGTGACTGCTCATCAGGACTGTAGAGCAAGATATTAACAATGTATACTACTGCATTTGATAGGATTGATTGGAAAATTCGACACATGGCATTTTGGAATAGGGATGGTGCAACTTTTAGGCCAAAAGGAAGAACTTTCCATCGGAAATGTTGGTTCGGGATACAGAACCCTGTCTTGGGCCTGTCTTCAAGATGAATGCCCAATTGCCAAAATCCGGCTTTGAGATCGAATTTGGAATAGATTTGGGCCTTGGATAATCCAGCAAAGAGGGAATTTCTAGAGGGTAAAGGAAATTTGTCATCTTGGAGGAAAAGGTTAAGAGGCTGGTAATTAATTACCAATCTTGTCTTTCCTCTATTCTACTCAGCACATTTGTTGACATAAAAGGCTTCACAAGCCCATTGAGAATGTGAAATTTCAATAAGGCCTTGTTGTAGTAATTCCGAACATTCCCTTTGAGCTAAAACTAGGTGTTCTAGGTTCATTCCCATGTGACTCACCTTGGTTGGGTTGATATCTTCATTCTTTTTTAAAGGAAGGTGAACAAAGAATCTAGATTTTTCCATAAAGGATGAGAACATTTTTGAGCAAATTCGAAATGGGATTCCAAACAAGATTCCAATAACTTTTGCATAATCGGATCTAACAAACACATCTAGATGGAAAAAGTCTTTGAATATTGACGAATTCATAAAATTGATCTTTATACTTGAGAAATTTTCCAAGAATGATGCAAAGTTGAGAAATCTAAGTCATAATGTCCCAACCAATTATCAAATCTTTGTTGGGGAGACTGGATCCAATGATTTTTGTGGTTATAGAACACTGTGGAAAGAACTGGATGGTTACTGGGGTAGTTCTTACATTTGTAGAAAAAGTATCTCTCGAAGCAGAGTTGAAATATCGAACACAGGAAGTCCAATATTCTTCAAGAAGAACTTCAGTATCCAAAATTGAAGAACTTGCTCCAATGTCTATAAGAGTGATGACAGTGATAGGCTTGGCAAACTTTGAAGTAAAAATTTTCACAGGGAAATGGGGACATTGAATTTGGCTTGAGAATATGTCAGTGCTTTGTTCTGAAGAAGTGAGAGATATGTGAAAAATATCTTCAGAATCTGATTCAGAATCAGTTTCACTTGGAATTTGGTAATAAGGGATGACACAAAGGGTTTGTTAAGATGGTTCTTCATCCGCAGAGAATAAACATTTGATATCATCATTTTCAAGAGAAATACCAGTTTCATTCTCTATATGATGTATCAAATGATTTTGACATTTTTTTGCCTAGGAACAATTTTTGGCAAAATGTCTTTTTTTGTTGCAGATGAAGCATCGATTTGATTTCTTGTGACCTGGGTGATCTTTCCTTTTTCATAGGTATCGTCATTTCTTATTTATTCGAAAGTGCTTAGAGCCATGCTTGGATTTCTTTATCCGAGCTTCTTGAAATGCTTCTTTTTCCTAGAAGATTTTCCACAAGAACCATCACAATTTCTTTGAGAACATTTGATCTTTAGCTTTTGGCGAGAACAGGCTGCATCAAGTTCTTTGTTGTCATTGACATAGGTCTAGATCATTTGGCATTTGACACATAATTCTTCAAGGCAAAGATGAATTTCTTATTGGATTTCTCCCAATGGAATATCCTAAATTCTCCTTTGTTTGGTGAGAAAAATTCTCTCTACCTATTGAGATAATTCTTTGGGGATGGAAGTCGGAAGACATGCTTGATTTGCATCAACTCCAATTTGATAAAAGAGCTTAAGCATTTCATGATAATGCTTATCAAAATGTTTTTTTTTTTATAGAGAGAGCAGCATCTTCTTTCAAAGAATTCTCTTCTTTTAAGTTCTATCATATCAGCAGGTTTTCCCACAAAGAAATGATATAGGAGAGTAATGGCATGACCAAAACTAGGTGAGAGTAAAAAGTGAAGCCGGTCTTATTCTGACACAGATTGCCACCAAAGTTTGAGACTACCTGTGAATCTTGTGACAAAACCAAAAAGGACATCATACTTGTCATAATTAGTAAGAGCTTGGGCATTTAACCAAGTATGGAATTCCTCAAGTCTTTCTAGCCATTTGTGATAAGGAATATCATCAATGGTAAAAAAAAAACTGCTTTGATGCAATAGAGATAGGTTAGGAGGAATTATTGGACTGGATAACCTCTGGTTCAGAGGGGTTTGATTCCATATCTTGGTCCGAAGGATCAACCATGAATATTGATGAAGTTACTGGCACAATAGGAAAGGAATCAATGGTAGGGATTGAGAAGGATGATGAGGACGAGAGGGATACCGAGTCTGATTCAGTATCAAAGATGTTTGGAAAAACCAGTTCTGTTGGAAATAGAATCTGATCTGTTGGGATGACAGGATCAGGCTATTGAATAACAGGATCAAGCTGTGGTTCCTAATTGCCCAAATCTCTTAAGAAAGATTCCAACGGATTTGACAGCATCATCTATTCTGGCTTTTCTCTTATGACAAGCGAGAATTCTTCAGACTTCTTCTCCTTTCCCTTTTCTTTCCTTATTTGATCCAGTTCTTTAAGACGATTTCGCATTTCAGCTACATCTATCTTGACAAGAACATTTGTGAGAGTGGCAAAAATAGATGTTTGGGGTGGCGGTGGAAGAGAGGAATGCTTTGTCGACAAAGTAGATGGAAATGGATTGAGTATTCCTTCTTTAAGGATCTGAATTTGCCTTTTGAGCTTTTCTATTTCTACCTTGGGACTTTCGAGATGCTGATATCCCAAATGTTGTCCAGATTCTAAGGCATATAGCCTTTTTTGGAAATCTAAAAGCATCTTCTTGGTGGTTTCATCATATCTTCAAAGATCTTGTTGCACATTCCCAATCTTGGAATCAATTGCTTTAAAGTCATTTTTATATGCTAGAAGAGTCTCTGATTGCCAATTTAGGACGGCTTCAACAATAGGGGTTCTTCTCTGTCTTTCATGTTCATCCACATCAATGGGGGCAGGTATCTTGAGGATATGCCGATATCTATTTTGTGGGTCTATAAATTCTTCTGGAGTAGGAAATGAGAGCTTAGAACTTTACCGAGCAAGCAGAGGAAAGTCTATCTCATGAAACATGGAGATGGAAGAACTAGGTGGTATTTCTGTTGGAGCTTCAAGTGGGTAAGAATATTTTTTTGCCTACTTTAAAATTGGCTTGTAAAACAGGGAAAGAACTAGTTTTTTTTTTTTTAGGAGGAGATGGAGGAGGTGATGGTGGTGGAGTTGGTGATATGGAGGGAGGAGCAGTAAACTGTGGTGGTGGAGTTGGTGCATAGAAAACCATAAACTAGAATTTTTCACCCTCACCAAGAGTATCAACGGAGGGATCTCCATTCAAATACCTTCGGTACATGGTATCCTTTGGTTTCTTTTTTCTTCATGGTGGAGGTTTTGCAAAAGGGTCTACCTCGTCAGGAGAGTTTGTACAATAGGAACATTGACAAAATGGATCCCAAAAACAATGACCATATTGGTCTTTGTAGTAGTAGACAGGATGCCCATCACTTTTGAAGTATTTGACAAGCTTTTTTGGATATAGCTCGGAAATTGACTTAGGAACACATTGTTCAATCATAAAGAGGGTTTGGAAGATAGAAGGACTTTCTTTCTTTTCCTTGCCGAACTTGATGGAAACAGTTCCATCTTTTTTTCTGACAAATTCAAAGTCTAAAGACTGGAAAGGTTTATCGTTCTGATGCAACTTCTCATAGTTGGTGATCCAAGTCTCTGGAGCTTGGCTAACTTTTCCTTCGGGATCTGTCTAGGAACATGAATGCAGGATGCTTGGTCATTCTACATGGAAATGAATAAAGCATGTTCATTCCCATTGTGGAAATTTAAATCAATAGCATGATTCTGCACTTGATAAACCATCTGGTAGTATAGTGTTGCTGCTACAAAGTCAGCAGTTTAAGAGGCTCCAGTGAGCTAAACTTTGACTTTTAGAAATGAGAGTAGCTGGGGGTCTGAAAGGGCAATATTGAAGTTTGGATACAAAGTCACAAAGACTGTTCCAGCATTCAAAGTGGTTTGAACAATACCAATGCAAGCATGCTAGTATTCTAGGAACCTGGTATCCAATAACAAAATTCTTGCCACCACTGGCAAACCTTTGCGACAATGAAAAGTAAGAGCAAGACGAACAGTTCCGTAATGCACATGAGAATATCCTTGCTAAATCCATTGTCTGGGAAACTCTTGGGGAATCTAAAGAGTAACAAAGTATTCATTTTTAGTGGTAGGAATAGGATGTTGGTCGAACTTAAAGGACTGGACGTACTCCTTTACTTCCTTTAAAGTCTGGTGAATGAGTTGTCGAATGGAACGGATGGGGGAAAATGATGAAATGGGTTTAGCAAAAGCGGAATAAGGGTTCATCAAAGGAAGTTGAGTTTCAAAGATCTTGGTTTCATCACTAAGAGAGACTTCATAAAGATAGTCTATCTTAGATGCATTGGAAATACAGAAATCAGAAGGGGTTCAAGAAGATGGAGATGGAGCAAGAGAAACAAGTGCTTCCAGTATTTCGGGTTCTTGCATGATGTAAAAAGATCTTCTTAGCACTGGATTCACCTACTAAGCGCATGGAATGAATATTATTACAAACGAAACCATGGCTCTGATACCATTAAGGGGACCTAAACTTAGAACCAGGGAGGACGAAGTTAGTTTCCTGTAGGTGTGCCTTCCCATAGTGGGCAAACAACTCCCATTCAAGCCCTTTAGGAACAATATTTTAGCAGAAAACCACTCAAACTTTTAGTTTATAGCCTAAAGACACTTAGATAGAACCCAGATGATAACATTTCTAACTATCTGAGCTGCATTTCTCAAAGGATCCTACCAAGCTGGAGAAGAAGAAAGGTTTAGAAAGCCATGGAGAATTTTCATAAGACACTCACTTTACTTCAAGGGACTCTACCCAACACATTATATCATCCTCACATTTTATAGGCAATAAGAGGTCACACACAAACGAGGATTGAGCTCACGGGTCCTGAAACAAACAGAGGCTTCGAAAATTTCGAAAATTTCCGGTGGGGAATTATTCGCACGATATGAATAGTTACAGTGAACAGTAATTTCCCTAGCCTACTGCTACAACAAAAGTGAACAGTAACTTGCTACGGTGATCTTGTACGGACAATGGTCAGCAGTCTCGTCTGTCATGAGCATCGTAGTCCGAGTCATCTGAACTATGACTTGCCACAAGACTTTCTTCATATTTTTGCTCAAGTCCTGCAAGGTCATTTGGTGAGAGAATCTGGTTCAGCTGATATGATTGGGATGCTTCTGCTTGATTCTAGGAGAGACCTGTAGTGTCAGCAGGAATACTTAGCTGAGGCTAATTGGATGTTTGAGCATAGTAGGATGTGTCCATGCTTTGTAATAAGGACAAAGGTCCTTGATCATAGGAGTCTTGGGAATGAGGACCTCCCCATTTAGCATAGGGGTCTTTAGAGGACTATGCAATGTTATTGGTGTCTGCCATGTCTGTCATTTCATGCTCTTATGATGATGCAACTTGTTTGAATTCCTTGAGTGCTTCTTTGGCTTCTAGTGCGAGGCTATAATGATCTCATGCAGTTGGTACATTATAATTCCACGCATCTTCTGGAATAGTTTTACTTCCTGGCATAAGATTCTCTGGAGTTATTGGTACTAGTGCTCACAACAACCAACAAGTCCTGGATAAGATTTGTGAATCCAAGCTTCTGAACTGTGTGGTAGAGGTTTATAGGATGTGATACCTATACTCTGAGGAGCACTAATGATGTTGTCATTATTTGTGACAAAAGCTCATGGATGTCGAAAGAACAAAATAGTATGGACCTCAGGGTTTGCTTGTGTGGTTCTCAATTCCTTTTGCAAGAGATGTTTCCAATGAGTGGGAAGATAAAACAAGTTAAGAAAATCTAAGAGGTTTTTGTCACATTCCTTTTCAATTTTCACTCTACCGAGTCCAAATATCCTGGTGAGGTTGGCAACGAATCTTCTAGTTGGAATCTCAATGGCTATTAAGTACTTATTGGTTAAGTACCATAATAACCATCGAAGTTGGTCAGGAAAATCATCTTCTTTCCATATTAAAGGATGTATGAACGGATAGTCTACATTTAGTCCGAAAGGATAAAGAATTCGAACCTCCATTGAGTCTAAACAAGTCTGTGTGGCATTGCCACATGAGATTATCCAAATTTTCAATAAGACTATCATTCTGGATTTTTTCAATTTCGCATCATTCCTGGAAAATGTCTCAAGTATAAAGATCAATTTTTTGAATTCGTCAATATTCAAAGACTTTTTTTCCATCTAGATGAGTCTGTTAGATCCGACTATGCAAAAGTTGTTGAAATCTTGTTCGGAATCTCATTTCGAATTTGCTCAAAAATGTTCTCATCCTTTATGGAAAAATCCAAACTTCTTTGTTCGCCTTCCTTTCAAAAAGAATGAAGATATCAACCCAATCAAGGCGAGTCACATGGGAATGAACCCAGAACACCTGGTTTTAGCTCAAAGGGAATGCTCGGAATTACTACAACAAGGCCTTATTGAAATTTCACATTCTCAATAGGCTTGTGAAGCCTTCTATGTCAATAAACATGCTGAGCAGAATAGAGGAAAGATGAGATTGGTAATTAATTACCAGCCTCTTAACCTTTTCCTCCAGGATGATAAATTTCCTTTACCCTCCAGAAATTCCCTCTTTGCTAGATTATCCAAGGCCCAAATTTATTCCAAATTCGATCTCAAAGCCGAATTTTGGCAATTGGGCATTCATCCTAAAGACAGGCCCAAGATAGGGTTCTGTATCCCAAACCAACATTTCTGATGGAAAGTTCTTCCTTTTGGCCTAAAAGTTGCACCATCCCTATTCCAAAAGGCCATGTGCCGAATTTTCCAACCAATCATGTCAAGTGCAGCAATATACATTAATGATATCTTGCTCTACAGTCCTGATGAGCAATCACACTGCCAACTTCTTAAGCAATTTGCAGAAATTGTGAAAAAGCATGGAATCATGCTTTCTCAAAGAAAGATGAACATCACTCAGACAAAAATTGAATTTCTTGGTATGCACCTTAACAAAGGAACATACTATCCAGGACCACACATTGCTCAAGAATTGTTGAAATTACCTGAACAAAATTTCACAATAAAGCAAGTTCAGCAATTTCTTGGAATAATCAATTATCTCAGAGATTTTGTCCTAGATCTTGCAAAGTCGCTGATTCCATTACAGACAATGTTGAAGAAAAATCCCTCACCTTAGGGAGAATCTCATACTAAAGCAGTCTCTGAACTTATGCAGTCTCTTCCTCCATTACAAATCCCATCAACTGGAAAGAGAATTCTCCAGACCAACGCTAGTGATGAATACTGGGCCGCCATTTTGTTCGAAGAAATTGATGGTGAAAGACATCTCTGTGCCTACAAAAGTGGTAAGTTTTCCTAGGCTGAAATGCATTATCATTCCACTTTTAAGGAAATCATGGCTGTAAAAAATGGGATAAAAAAGTTCGAATTCCATCTCATTAGCCATCATTTCCTTGTAGAATTAGATATGACATATTTCCCTCAGATGACCAAATTCAAACAAAAGCAGGTTCCAAATTCTCAGCTACTTAAATGGGCTGAATGGTTTTCAAAATACTCTTTTGAAACCAAGCATATTGCTAGGAAGAAGAATGTGCTTGCTGATTTCTTGTCAAGGCCAAAAGCACCAGCGGAAATCAACATGTACATCATGAGACATGCTTTTAATATGCTTCATCACAATGAAAAGTACAAGATTAAGAAGATAAAAGACTAGCCAAGCTGGCGCTACCCTCATGAGATTATTGAACAAATCCGGAATGACAGTCTTATCGAAAATTTGGATAATCTCATGTGGCAATGCCACACATTCAAACTCAATGGGGGTTCGATTATTTATCCTTTTGAACTAAATGCAGACTATCCGTTCATACATCCTTTAATCTGGAAAGAATATGATTTTCCTGACCAACTTTGATGGTTATTATGGTACTTAACCAATAAGTACTTAATAGCCATTAAGATTCCAACCAGAAGATTCGTTACCAACCTCATCAGGATATTTGGACTCGGCAGAGGGAAAATTGAAAAGGAGTGTGACAAAAACCTCTTAGATTTTCTTAACTTGTTTTATCTTCCCACTCATTGGAAACATCTCTTGCAAAAGGAATTGAGAACCACACAACCAAACCCTGAGGTCCATACTATTTTGTTCTTTTGACGACCATGGGCTTTTGTCACAAATAATGGCAACATCATCAATGCTCCTTAGAGTATAGGTACCACATCCTATAAACCTCTACCACACAGTTCAGAAACCCGGATTCACAAATTATATCCAGGACCTGTTGGTTGTTGTGAGCACCAGTACTGAGAACTCTAGAGAATCTTGTGCCAGGAAAATAAAACTATTCCAGAAGATGCGTGGAATTATAATGTACCCACCGCATGAGATCCTTATAGCCTCCAACCAGAAACCAAAGAAATACTCGAGGAATTCGAGACAATTTTTGTATCATCACAAGAGCATGAAATGGCAGACATGGCAGACATCGATAACATTGCACAGTCCTCCCAAGACCCCTTATGCTAAATGGGGAGGTCCTCTTTCCCAAGACCCCTATGATCAAGGACTTTTTTCCTTATCACAAAGCATGGACCATCCTACTATGCTCAAACATCCAATTGGCCTTAGCTAAGCATTCCTACCGACACTACAAGTCTCTCCTAGAATCAAGTGGAAACATCCTCATCATATCAGCTAAACCAGATTCTCTCACCAAATGACCTTGCAGGACTTGAGCAAAAATATGAAGAAAGTCTTGTGGCAAGTCACAATTCAGATGACTCAAAATATGACTACAATGCTCGCCATGGATGAGACCACTGACCATTGTTCATATAAGATCACTGTAGCAAGTTACTGTTCACTTTTACTGTAGTAGTAGGCTAGGGAAATCAATGTTCAATGTCACTGTTCATACCATGTGAATAATTCCCCACTGGAAATTTCCAAAATTTTCGGAGCCTCTATTTGTTTCAGGACTCGTGAGCTCGATCCTTGTTTGTGTGTGACCTCTTATTGCCTATAAAAGGCGAGGAGGATGTAATGTGTTCGGTAGAGTCCCTTGAAGTAAAGTGATTGTTTTGTGAAAATTCTCCATGGCTTTCTAAACCTCTCTTCTTCTCCAGCCTAATAGGATCCTCTGAGAAATGCAGCTCGGATAGTTAGAAATGTTACCATCCTAATTCTATCTGAGTGTCTCTAGACTCTAAACTAAAGGGCTGAGTGGTTTTCTGCTGAAATGCTGTCCCTGAAGGGCTTGAATGGGAGTTGTTCGCCCATTGTGGGAAGGCATACCTACAGGAAACTAACTTCGTCCTCCCTGGTTCTAAGTTTAGGTTCGGCCGGACTACCGGATCCAGTGGCCGGATCTGGCCCCCAGGCGGCCGTTGCCCGACCCCGACGACCGTCGCCTGAGGTCGCACAACCCAAGTGTCGCCTAAGGTCCAGCAACAGTCAATGGGGTCAGGCGACCCTTAGGCGGCAGTCATCGGCTCGTGCGACCCCTTAGTTGACAGTTGTCGGCATCCGATCAGCTTCTCCACCAAAGAGATGAACAGTGATAAACAGTAACGGAAGTTGCATTCTGAAAATGTAACTTCCCAATGGACCTCTATCCCTCTATTCCGCTAAAGGCCTTTGAAGCCCCTTGAAGATGCAATTGCATCTTCCCAAAGTTCTCAAAAAATTGAACCAAACACCACAGCATATGGCCAAATCCCTTTAGAGCCCCAAAGAGCATTCCAAATGCTAAACCAAGCAAGGCCTAAGATGATAGGGAGAGACGTCATTGGGCCAGGCCGGGTTCAGGACAAGGGTTTTAAAATCTGGCCCGCCCATGCATGTGTTCATTTGAAAAACAAAACTAATAACACCCCCAACTTGGGAAGGCGCATGGGCCACCGACAAGTGTGATTTGATTTAGAGATTGGAGGACAATTAGATTTAAAAATTTGACCGACCTAGAACAAAAATATTCTAAGGATTCTATCTATGTTCCCTTCAGGACAGGGCCAGGGGAGGGCAATAGTGTAGATGCTGGGTTGCTGCTCTCTTTTGTTATTTTGAAAAGCCTCGTATCTTTTGTTTTTTGATAAACTTGATAGAACTCTCTGTATATAAGTAAGCCTGTCGTAGGAAAGAAATGAAGCTTGATGGTTGCTCCCAGTTTTATGCTTGTTTTCTTTCCTCTACGTCTTTTTTGCTTCCGTTGATTTATTTTAAGTTTAGAAAAGACGATATGGGTCGAAAGGAGCTATTACGTGTGCCAGGGGTGGCGGGCATGACACATGTCGTATCTCATAGGGTGTAGATGAAACAGATTTGGTCGGGATTCTTTTTCAGTATATATGTAGCTATATCAAGAGCATATCCCTAAAGGGATATAAGCAAATTGATGTAACTGATTATAAATCACACAATATCTAATAAAGTGCAATTTCTTCTCTTGAACACACCATTGTGTTCTGGAGTTCCTGAAGGCATCCATTGTGATTAAATGCCATTAATCTACCTTTCATTCTGAAACAATTTCAAAACAACAATATGACCTTTGAATATGAAACCATTTCAAATCATTAATATGACCTTTGAATCTAAAACCATTTAAGAACTTATTGAGTTTGAAATCATTTTAGAACATTAGACATTGATTTTAAAACCATTTTAGAACATTAATCTTATGCACAATTGGTGCTGATTGGATATGACATTAACATGATTTTGCTTATTGACGTTGGTAATCACATTACCAGACATTGTAATGGTAAAAAGATTATTGTTCTACAAATTAGAACCGACAAATATTTCATCATGACAAATGGAACATACATCATCAACAAAAGAAAATTCTTAATTATTTTTACTCAAGCAAAGTATAGAGATGAGGTTTCAAACTGCATTATTATAATGTAAGTAATTATTTCAAAACCAATACAGGTCCTAAAGGCAAAGGTAAACGAAAAGTCTATATAGCTAATGCAACAACTCTTTCTCTATTTGCAAACGTCAAGACTATCTCATTTTGCCCTAGCATCTTGCTTAAATCCAAATTCTACAAAAATATATAATTATGCGAAGCAACAATTGAATCTACCCATAAGCTGGATTCGAAACCAACCGTAAGGTTATTTTCAATAAACATAGACACCATACCTTTATAACATTAGTTATTTGGCTTGACCTTCAAAATCATAAAGTATTTCTTACAATTCCTCTTCGAGTGCCCCTTGACACCACAATAGTGACATTTCCCATTTTTAGTCTTGGGCAATGGATGTATAACAGACTTTTTAGGCTTCTTCCATTTCCTTTTCTTCAAAGTAATCTTACTCTTTGAAGAAGAAGTCTTAACTATAGCCATTACAACCAACCTTGTATTGTGCATTTCATTCTCATAAAGCACCAGCATACCTTGGAACTGAGCAAGAGTTTTCCCCATCTTATGCATGTGGAAGTTCGGGACAAATCTAGAGAAGGAATGGGACAATGTTGACACTTGACTAAAAAATCGAGATTAAGATTTCCAATCGTGACGAAGCTTATTTATTGATCAAAAAGCGTCATTTTTCATTTTTTTTTCTTTTATTTTGTCACTTTTAAACAATTTCCCATTCATTTCCATTAGAAAACTCAAAAAGTCGAAACGGTTGGCTTTTAGGTTAACTTTTTGGTCAACACTTTAACAAAAAAGTCAATCATGGGTCAAAAGTTAGCTTTTTACACAAAAAGATACTAAATGGTCTTAATTTCACTTTAGCAAAGTTAATTTCCAAAAAATTCAAAGATTTCACATAAAAATCAACATTTTAGGAAGAGTCAATTACAAAATTAACTTTTCATCAAACCTTTGATACAAAAATTAAAAAAATAAAAATCCGCGAAACACTTCATTTTAGTGCCAATTTGACTTTAGCATTGTATCCGAAAATCGATTAAAAATCTTGTTTTCAAATTTTTTTGGTTTTAGGCTCAAAATTGATGAAAATTAAAAATTACTTTCATCCTAATTATAATTAGGTCTAGTTCCTTTCACAACATTTGGTTTGGGGACTATTTCTCATCCACTCGTTCCCTCCGTTTTGAGAACGGTAGTGTCAAAATGCAAATAACCATTTTAGCCCTGTTTAGGGGGTTCGAACCAATCTTTCATGATTTATGATTGGAAGCTTTCATTTCACTCATTTTCTCTAGATAAGTCCGAATTTGGGGTTCGTTTTGAGAAATTCACTTGAGAACTTTTTGATTTGAGGAATTTCACCTTCTTAAATATAGGAAAACCAAACTAATGAGCTTCGATTAAAGAAATTTAAGTTGAACCATTTTAGATTTTTAGCATAAGATTTGTCATGTCAATTCAAGGTCTATTTGGATGTAATATGTATTATCCAAAGCACAATTAGTTGAATAGTTGTATCGCAATATTAATTGAATTCAATTTCAATTAATTTACGATTTCAATCAAAAAATTTGAGATTGTCCAATTTGGCCTTTCATGTCCACATATGTGTACTAATGGTATAGTGTTGACACCTAATTTTTAGTCGACGCATCATAAAAAGGTAAAAACCGATATTAGGGTTTCCAATCGCGATAGAGCCTATTTCTTGACCAAAAGATGTCGTTTTTCATTTCTTTCTTTTCCATTGTCACTTTTAAGGAATTTCTCATTCATTTCTAAGAAAAAATTGTAAAGTCAAATAGTTGATTTTTCGATTGACTTTTTGATCAAAAGTCAACCCCAAGTCAAAAATTAATTTTTCACCCAAAAAGATGTCAAATAGTCTTAATTTCACTCTAGCACAATCAATTTTTTCAAAAATTCAAGGATTTGACTAAAAATCAATATTTTAGGAAAAGTCAACTAAATAATTGATTTTTTGTCAAACTTTTGACCAAAAAAAATAAAAATAAAAAATCAGAAATCTTCAAAATTCTGTGTTAGTGTCAATTTGACTTTTGTGCCAAAAATTTTACAAAATTCAATTGAGAATCTTGTTTTCCGAATTTTTCGGTTTCAGGTACTAAATCGTCCAAAAATAAAATTAGTTTTCTTTTAGTCATAATTAGGTATAATTCAGTTTATGACATTTGGTCTAGGGATTATTTCTAATCTGCTCATTCATTTAATTTCGGGATTTCAATTGATTTATAATTTTGAGTAAATAATTGTGAAATTTCTCATCTTAGCCTATAATGCTCAATTACGTCTACCCTTGGTTTAGGTCCATTATTTTTTCATAATAATAATTCAATTAAGTCAACAAAAAGCGCATAGATCGCATTTGTGGAGTTTAATTGGCTTAATTGGATCAAAATCGGACAGTTTCTTCTTAAATCAGGCAACTTTTCTCTTCAAATGACCAATTACATAAATTTTAAACCCACAATAACTGTCTGGTGATGAATTAACCAAAACTGATCAGATTTGGTTAGGAACTACTTAAGTTTTGGTCGTTAGATTGAATCAACAGCCAAGATTCGCCGATTTGAACCTAGTATAAAGCCATTTTCCCTCCAATTTTCAAAGAGGGCCTCATTTTATACATATTTTCTCATACTAAATATAGATTTCTCTCTCATCTCTCTCTTCCTACCTCTCTCTCCTCTCTTTAAAACCAAATAAGCTCTTTGCTGGTCTAGACTTGTCGGCCTCATGCCGGCAGCTCGCCATCCACTGCCCAGCCCTCGACAATCTTCCTCTTCTCTTTTTGGAGCCCTTAGTGATTAGAACTCAGCTGTGCAATGATCAGAATCATCCCGATCTAGCCAATTCCTACAGTCACTTGAACCGATTTGATTTCAACCGGTTCCTTTTATCACCTAAACCAGTGGTTGACGGTGGCCCTTGCTAGTGCTGTTTACTATTGATCTCCACTCCGGTGAGTCCTCAACCTTGCTGTGGTCGAAGATCAGCTGGCTTGTCGCCGGATCATTTCCGGTGATCATTTTTCCACCGATGACTTGAAGGCTGGTCCATTCGATTGGACCGATAATGTCCTAAGTGGTTTGGCTGCCCGATCCAATCCCTTGGCAGTCCACAGCAATTCAATCTGATCCTCAAAGGCTTGATTGTGTTCGAGCAACATCTTTTTCGTCTGATTGCATTAAAAAGTTGGTATTCTCGAACTCGAATTCGATGAAGCGAGATCGACATATCTAATCGGGGCTAGGATTGAAGATTAGATGCTTATAATATGTTTAGATTTGATGATGATGAATTTTTTTTTATGATTTGCAAAAGTTTATTGTAGATTGATCATGAGTTTATGGTTTATTGAACTTGATTTTCGATAATCTGCAATTTCATACCTCTGTAAGTAGCTTACTGTTTTGGCTTGGTTGAGGTCTTAAATGAGTTTTTTTTTTTTTTTATTTCTATCCCTTCTAGACTTAGGAAATAGACTTCAAGACCTTCGATTTGATAGATCGTACATCTCGGAAAGAGATTGTTTGACTCTCTAAAAACACCTCGGAAACTGGTCAATTCTAGAGTTTTTTAGGTTGATTTGTGATTCTGTTCTTACTCCAATTTTTTATTTTTCCGTTTTTGTGTTGATTTTTGTGATTGGATTTTTAGAAAAATTTTCTTCATGATATTTGTTTCAAGTTTTCATTAGTATGTCATTTTTTTTTCTGGATTTTTTCAAAGGTGTTTTGGTTAGTCAAAATCGCTTAAAACTTAATCTAAGTTAATCTACCCTACACTGATTCGAGTTGCATTTTTGTGAAATTGAGCTTGTATATGAGTCCATCTGGCTTCATGATCTTCATAAGACATGAAATACACATCGTGTGGATTCTAACGATGTATGATCACATGATTTGATCATTGTTTGGCAGGCTAATTGCATGCTCAATTAGGTTTCGATGTCTTAACAAAAAATATTCATCATTTCATATTCCTCATATAAAAATTTTCTTTAGATTTTTCGAACGTTATTAGATAATCAAAATTAAGCATGTTCTGCGATGTTAAGGCTAGATCATAAACTTATCATGAAGTCAGTAAAACACACTTGTTTGGGTCACTAAATCTTGCATTAATACCTTCTCGACTTTTGAAGTGTGCAGTACTAGCTTCACATTCATATACGGTATGTCATAATTGAACATCATTTGATATGTGAACATCATGCCTCAATTAGACTAATTGCAATTGAAAATCGTCAAGTACGTCATTTTAGTTTTAAGTCATTTTGCGATGCCGATAACTTGTATGTCTCTTTTGCATCTTGCATTTGGGGTTAGATGTTTTATCCAAATCATTGTTGCATCCAATTCTTTGTCGTACACGAATTTCATCACATTCTTGCATTGTTCAAATGATCTTTTGAACTTTTAAACATAAACCATGTTCTATTTTTGTAAGTGGCTGAGATGCACACTTTTACAAACATCAATCTTCAAACATCGAATTGACTCCAATTGAACTCAAGCCCTTCTAGGAAGTCATGAGACTCGTTTAGATCTTTAAAATGCCATTGATTTTGTGCAGTTTGCTTACCATTTGGTGTGGCATCCAGGAATTTCAACCCAAAATATTGATTTTGAGGGAAACGATATTTGTCTTTGAATGGCCATAGGGACAATTACATCATTAGCCACGATATTTTATCTCTTGGACCGAAGCCCTTATGAAAATGTTAATTGATTATGAGAATGTTAATTGATTTCTATAAATAAAAATGAAAATCAAATGCCCTAAAGTGGTGTAGGAATTATGGGCTTATTATCGATATTTTTCTATGGGCTATTTTAATTGGACCATGGGACAATTTGATAAAGAAGACTTTGTTCTTGACTTTGCACTTTATAGATTTGATGGATTAATGTCACAAAGTCTTTTGGCCATTTTATTATGCAACTAGGCATTTATTTAAATGAGGATTAAGATGTATTATTAAAAATAAACTTGGGCCATTTAAGTTTGGGCTTTAGGCCCAAGTGAGATGGGCCTAAAGTGGGCCAAGAGGCCCGGCCCAAGGAGGCCCATCAACTTGCATGAAAAGTGACAAGTGGCATGAAGGGTTATCCAAGTGTCTTCAACAAAGGAGACACTTGTCTCCTCCTTGGGGACAAGTGTCCCCCATGCAAAATGAGGATGCATGCAAGTACATAAACAAACAAAAAGAAAGAGAGAGAGAGGGAGTGGCTGATTTTGAGAGAGTGAGAGAGAGAGAGAGGGAGTTGCCGAGAGAGTGAGGAACTGAGAGAGAGGAGGAAGAGCGGTGTGTCCGTCCGTCCGCTCGTCCATCGCTCATCGCCATGCATCTGTCGTCCACCGTCGTGCTCGTTGTAGCTCGGTACAAAGGCAAGTTGGGATCCATATTCTGCTCTTGCATGTGTGTCTTTCATGTGTGTTTGAAATGGTGGTGAAACCGAAGCTAGAGTGTGTTGTTCTTGAAAATGTATTCTGTTTTCGACTGTGCCGCCTGACCCCGAAAGTTGTAGAGGCTTGCATGTGGGTTTTTAGTTGGATTTTAGCTTCGACTTCTGCATGAAAATTGTATACAACATCTCAAAGTATAACATACTAAAATTTGAGATAAAATGGTTGAGTTTTGAGGGGTGAAAAGCTCCCTCTACGAAAAGGCTAGATCTGAAACTGTTCCGTCGACTTCTTGGTGGTTTTGTGTGTTGCATGTCACTTTTTACTAATAATTTCACTTCGACTTCTTCATTAAAGTTTTAGAGAACATCCTGATGATTAACATACTCAAATTTGAGGTAAAAATAGTAAGTTTAGCCTAGTGAAATGATTTTCTTTTGAAGACGATAGATCTGGAAGTATGGTACTGGACTCCCGAGACTTCGTGGACTAAATGATGACTATCCTTTGAGAATCTCATCTAGATACCTTAATGAAAGTTGTATTGAACCTCTTGAAGTAAAACATATCAAAATTTCAGAAGAAATTAAGAAAGATAAGTAGGCGAAACCTCGATTTTTCGGAGACAGCTATACTGGACTGTTCGGTACTAGGAACAGTATCTTCGTCCGGCCATAGTAATTTATCTAGGACGAATCTGGCCTAGATGTCTGCATGAAAAATCTACCTTAGGGTCTTGAATATAACCTGGTAAAATTTCATAATTTTTGGAGATCATTCGGGTATTTTAATCGAAATATTTCAAGAGCTGCGCAATCTGACTTTATCCGAATTTTGCATGCTGTATTGTGTGAGCCATATCTTATTGTGTGAAACTCTTTTGGGCACGTGTTCTCCATGAAATTGCTACCTTTATGTCTTGTCTATCACATGCTATGATTTTATGATTTTTGAACATCATATGGATATTTAATTTACATGTTTTCCGAAACTGTGCAAGCTGGAATTTGCTAAATCTCAAAAGTCATGATGTATGGATCATTTTAAGTTGCATGGACCCCATGGATTGTATCTTGCTGCATGTATGATGATGATTGGAAATGCATATAAGAACCAAATGATGAAAATGATCTTGTTTGCCATCACATCATATGCTATGTTGAAATTGAGCTATAACTGAAAGTGAGAACTAAGATAAGTGAGAAGGCCGTCGGAGGTGTGAGCCGACAATGCCCCGGGAGTGTCGGGATGCCTGGCTAGGGAGTGCCGGATGCCTAGTGGCCTAGTGGCATAATTTCAGAGGGTCTTCGGGAGTTTCAAGATGCCCGGTGGTATACGGTACGTAATTCCGGAAGCCTCGGAGGTTTGTGCCCGGGGGAATGCCTCATGATGCTAGTTGGGATGCGAGATGCTCGGATGTGGGGGGCCGGATGCCCGGTTGTATTTTGAATACATGCCCGGAGGTTCCTCGTGATGCTTGGTTGGGTGCGAGCGATGAATTGTGGGATGCAACACATTGGTTCTTGGAAAGAAAAACTGATGAGATCCTTGTGAAAGATAAGAATTGAAAATGAATCATGTGCATAGGTGTATGCATATGGCATGAAGCATGATCGGCTTATGAAAATAAATTGTTGCTATTTGATATTGAAAATGCGATCATGAAGGCATAAATGGATCTCATGGTGATGTATGCTTGATAGCATGGATGATATGAATCATGGATGTATGTGCACCTATGGCATGATGGTATGTGTGACATGATGATGATGGGTGCATGGATGTATGTGCACCTATGGCATGATGGCATATGTGACATGATGATGATGAGTGCATGGATGTATGTGCACCTATGGCATGATGGATGTGTGACATGATGATGGTAAGTACATGGATATATGTGCACCTATGGCATGATGATATATGTGACATGATAATGGTAAGTGCATGGATGTATGTACACCTATGGCATGATGGTATGTGTGACATGATGATGGTAAGTGCATGGATGTATGTGCACCTATAGCATGATGGTACATGTATGATATGATGGTGATGATTACATGAGGATGTGTGTACATGTGGTATGATGACATATGCATGGCTCCAAGATAAATTATGCATGGATGCTTGAATGATATGTCTTATGCTATGATTGTTATAATTGTATTGTGTGATGCATTGAGTGGTTTATTGGGTCCTTTACCTACTAAGTGGTTGTACTCACCCTTTTTGGATAATAACATTTCAGACTAGATAAGATACCTCTGCTGCCACTGTCACCGGTAAATGGATCAAGTGGTTGGATATGACCGCGAGGAGGAGGATAGCAAAGGAAGGAACTTTTGGACGCCGACACTGATCGATAGACTTTAAGTATACGACTATTGGAGGAGATGTCGATCATCTTTTGATGTATAGCCGAATATAGAAGACTACGGCATTTTGATATACCGATGAATTATATCCATCTGGTTTATGTAAAAAAAAGTGTTTGGCTTTAACTATTATATAAGATGTTTAGTTGGTGTGCATCGCTTTCTGAATATAGGGAAGGGAGTTGTTGGATGTGCTTCCATATATGAACTGTGCAAGGGACCAATCTAAAATATGTAAAACCCCAGATTTTATGGACCCGTTACAATTGAAATGGTATCAGAATGACATGTGATTAGGGAAAGAAGAAAGATAAGTGGACTGTGGCGACCCGAATGGTTCGGGGGCCGTCGAGAGGTGCCACATTTGGCCATTTTTCCATTTTGTTTTTTTAAAAGTTAGGTTAGAATTCTTGTTTAGTCAGTCATTTGCCATTTTTATGTGATTTTTTTTGTTAGGGATTCTTGAGCTAAACCCCCAACGAATTTTGATTGTCACTCTTTGGACTATGTTGTGTTGAAATTTTATATTTTTACACCCTTTTTACTAGGTCAAATTTCATTTGCAATGGCATGTTACCCTATCTTTTGATGAAATTTCAAAAGCAACATTGAATGTATTGAATTTTTATAAATTCTTGTGTGGCCCAATTCAGAAAACTTTCTTAACTTAGTTTGTTTCTTGTGATGTCATGTGCATTGTGTAATTTTTCTAAGGACAAATCATCAATGGTTCCTTTTCAATTTTGATGATTATGTTTGTCTTGTTTGTGATGTTCTATTGTAAATCCTTGTTGTGATTTCTGATATAGCTAGTATAACCACCTAGAGGGGGGTGAATAGGTGCACAAACAATTTATCGAGATACGGAAGCGATTCTAGGCAACCGATAGAAAAGAAGTTCTCTATTAATTAACAAAATGAAGTACGATCAAAGTAAAGAGAGTAAGGAAGAGAAAATTGAACACAAGGTTTATAGTGGTTCAGCTTATTTCAAGCCTACGTCCACTCTTCCGCACTGACAGCCCACTGGCTGGATTTCACTATTAATAAAAGAGAAGTTACAGCACA
Organism: Eucalyptus cladocalyx; assembly: GCA_017140615.1. Lineage (NCBI taxonomy): Eukaryota > Viridiplantae > Streptophyta > Magnoliopsida > Myrtales > Myrtaceae > Eucalyptus > Eucalyptus cladocalyx. Next base: position 51,726,580 of record CM029521.1, read on the forward strand.
GCTTTTCCTTGATTCCACAGTATAGATGTTCTACCACACCTCCTCAAGGTTTCTCACAAATATAGACTCTCTTTTGTATACAAAGTTTCGCTCAAAGGGGAATTGTCTAAACAACAGGGAGCTTCAGACTTTGGAATTCTTCTATCGCACACACCTCGAACAACTTAGAACGTCTTCCTTATATACTCTTTTACGCCATCATACCCGTTAGCACTTACCAAAGGAATTCCTCCAATCTACCCATTGTACGGAATCAATTAAGAAGATTATTCGAGCTATTAAAGGAACGTGTCGATAGCCCATCAATCATGTTCGCCCATACAATTAGGATCTCGGTTTCCATAGTAGAACCTTCCAAGAATATTTAGGCAATCATCGGATCCTTAATCTTCGAGTCAATCTTGATCAATCAAAGAATTATGTTATCTCTTTTCCAGCCAAGAGATCTTCTCCAGTCGATAAGGTCATATCCTTAATGAAACAGCCAGTTCTGGATAACCATTCTTCAACGGATTAGAGACTCGTCAATGAGGATAGATTTTGAGTATTGAGTCCGGCTGTCGGAGGTCTTGATTTTAAATAGCAGTAGTCGCAAGCCTTCATACTAGAATGATGGAAACGTTTTGTCAGCTTCAAAACACTTCAAGAAGATTTCTCCAACAATCTCCCCATTTTTTATGGTGACAAAACTTTCCTGCAGATTTGGACAATCTTGACCTGCAAAATATTTCTCAAACACATACGCATATCTTATAGAGATAAATGGCTAAATGAATAACAGTAGAATCTAGAATCTGCAATCACAGAAAATAGGTTAGTCTAGTATACGATAAAGCCATCCATAAGATATCAATAGAAGCAGTCAAGTCCAAGTCTAGTTCAGTTTTCATCCAGACACAAAAACAAAGTCAAACAAAGTTAAACATCAAAACAATCCAACAATCCACACGATTAAAAGTCAAAGTTCAAATCTCTTGCATCTCTCCCCCTTTTTGTCAACATTAAAAAGGTTGAGATGAAAATGGAATGAAGTCAAGATTGCTTGGGAACGCGGACAAGCTGGAAATCTCCCATAGACTGAACGATGCCTTCCAGCCTTTTCAAGTCTTCTTTCAGTTGTGCAATCTCCTCACCCTTGGCATTGGCCTGAATCTGAATAGAGAGGGCTTGGATCTGATCATTCTAAGAACATGAAGAAACTTGACCCGCATTTTGCAAGTTTTGAACCTCGCATCCTAGAGCATATATTTGTCCTCGCATCTCCAAGAGAATATCCATGATTCTGCAAAAATCTACTGCATTATTAGTCTGAGTACTTCCTTCGGCCCGATTTGATGGAGTAAATGCAGACGATGGTAGATCAGCATAATCTCGCAAGCTTGGCGATGAAACTTCATGACCTTCCTCTGGAAATTGAGAGGCATAAATGTCCTCTAGGTTTGCAGGAGAGCGACTGACGCCCTCACTTGCTTCAGGATATGAGGACTTCCCTCTTTTCTCTTGATCTCCCCTGTTTCCATGCCTTCGGGTGGAGAAGAGTGTTCCTCGAGTTCTCCTTCTTCTCTTTTCTCTTCTTCTTCTTTCTCAGCTCTTTCCTTTTCAGCTTCTCTTTCTTCTTCTCCCTTCTCATCTGCTTCCTTCTCCTCTGTTTCTTTCGTCATTTGTTCCGATACTTTCTCTGGAATAGAACGACTTAAGTTCTTCAAAGCCATTGCAGAAATGGTGAGGTTTTCATCATCATCTTCATCTTCAACAATAAGAGCTCTTCTTTTTGTTCTTGAAGCAACCAATGGCTCATTTCCTTTCCGTTTTGATGAAGAAGAGGGTTGATGAGCTTTGACTGGAGTCTTCTCTTTGAATTTCTCCAACGCCTTGTTCAATTCTTTCAGACGCATTTTGGTCACCATTGTCAGTCCTACCACCATATGATCGCACCATCGAACACAAAAGATTTGCGGAGGCTAATCATTCAGATGTCTGAATAACTTCGTCATAAGACTTGGGTAAGGAAGTTGACATATGTCCTTCATCATGGCTCTACACATGTGGAACATAACAGTGTGAGGAAGAGAAAACCTTTTCTCAGTGAGGATGGCATACATCAGCTTTGCCTCTGAACTTGAAACATCAGTCTTGGAAGTTGATTTCGGTTGGAGGCAATTGATCAGAATCTTGTGAAGCAAGATGTTGAACGCACTCATCCTTAAGTAGGAAATATTTTCCTATGTTCTTCTGTCTTTAACAAGTTCCTATGTAGCACGAGCAATAGAAACTTTGATCGGTTGATATATTCCTTTCTCAACTCCTAACACATCTGCCAGCATATCCATATCCACAACAAAGTCTTGATCTTTGACGCTGAAAGAGAATCTATTTGCATCCAAGAAACTAAGATTTGAATTGAAATATGCGGTTAGTTCAGCATAGGCCTCTGTAGAGTCGGAGCAGAACTTTTCAAGTTGAAGATAACCGAACTTTTCCCTTAAGTTCATATTCACAGCATCCAGAAAATCAAAATCCACACTCCTAGGGTTTATCACCCCACGCTTCAGCAATTTTGAGTACAAATCCTTTTGTTCCTTTGATCGAACAAGTCTCCCTTTTTCCTCGATTTTCAACCGCAACACCCATTTTCGGTTGAAATTGGTGTACGGCTTTGTCATCATCATTCCCATCTACGGGATTAACTCCCCAATCAAGAGGATCACTTGGGATATTCGCAAGGGTTTCTTGCCACCCTCTACGAGCAATTCCCAAACTTTCCATTTTTCGCAAAAAGATATATTCATTTCCATACCCTTTGTCTTTAAGAAAATCATCGACATACTTCAAAGGAGTATGAGTCCATTTTAAAGCTTGATACAGCTTATAAATAAAAGTGGGCTTTTGAACTCTTACAGGATCTGCATCCTCGATGATTTCTTCCTCTTGTTGATGATCAACACCTTGAGGACTAGATGGAGGAGAGCGACGCTACTGAGAATGTTGTGGGCTCTGCTGCTGATCTGGAGACACTTCTTCTTCGGTGAGATCAAAGTGCGTAGGCCCCTCACTCATTCGCCGTGGTCCCCTGCTTGCGATTCTCGAAGACTTTCTTGAAGATGACACATTTCTCAGTTTTTGGAAGATTCCTTGCTTGACTTTCCCAAGAAAGATGACTACTTTTTCGAAGATTAAACAAGGGAAGAAAACGGGAATGGAAGATCGATGCTTTCTAGGGTTTTTTAGAGTAAAGTGAAGGGAAATCAACAGTGCACGATCGGTTAAAAAGAGAGGAGTACGAACCGTCACATAGGAAAATAGAAAGATGCCTTTTCAAAATAACTGTCTTTTTTCCGTGAAAATAGTCATTTCAAAAAATAATTTCTTTTTTGAAGAGGAAACGATGTAACAATTACTTCGATTAAATATGGCAATAATTAACCACAGTTTGACGATCGTACCTTTTCAAGATAAAATTCGAGAGAGAATAACTTACAATCAAGGTCTTGTATGTCTGAGTCTGAGAGTCTCTAGACTTTGATTTCCTCATACCTTAAAATGTTGAGTCTGGAACGGATGGTTTCAAATTGATTTTTCTCCAAAGGTTTTGTGAATATATCCGCCAATTGGTTCTTTGAATCAGCATATTGAATCGAAACTTCTCCATTTTGAACATGATTTCTAATGAAGTGATGTCGAATCTCTATATGCTTTGCTCTTGAGTGAAGAATTGGATTTTTAGTGAGATTGATAGCGCTGGTGTTGTCACAATTAATCTCCGTGCATGAATCTTCAATTCCAAAGTCTCTTAGTTGTTGTTTTATTCAGAGAATTTGTGAACAGAAACTCCCAAGAGCTACATACTTTGCTTCTGTTGTAGAGAGAGCTACTGTACTCTGCTTTCTTGAAAACCAAGATACTGTCCTGCCTCCAAGTAGTTGACAGGTACCCGAGGTGCTTTTTCTATCAACTCTGCAACCGGCTAGATCTGCATCTCCTCTTTTAAGATACCATAGACCGATGCTTGAAGTAGAAGCAATGTATTTAATAATACGCTTTGTAGCATCTAAATGAGATTCTTTAGGATCTGCTTGAAATCTGGCACAAATGCAAACACTAAGCAAAATGTCAGGTCTAGAAGCAGTAAGATAAAGAAGTGAGCCAATGATACTCCTGTATAGCTTCTGGTCGACTTTCTTTTCTTTTTCATCAAGAGCTTGTCTCTTAATTATCTCTTCCTGAGTCATTTCGCTAGACTCAACAGTGTCTTTTCCTCTTTCTAAGACAGGTGCAGCTTTAGAAATGATTCCTTTTTTCTACAACATCCCATTCCAGAGGATCTTTTGATCTTAGGAACGCCTTCATCTTGTTTTTCCATATGTTGTAGTCCTTTCCATCAAAGTAAGGCGGTCTGATATTGCTTTGCCCTTCTACCAGCCTTGGAGCCAACATACTAGCCATGGATCTTTAACTCTGAAGTAAAACACTTCAAACAAAGTGAGTACACGAGCTCTAATATCAATTGATATAGCTAGTATAACCACCTAGAGGGAGGTGAATAGGTGCACAAACAATTTATCGAGATACGGAAGCGATTCTAGGCAACCGATAGAAAGGAAGTTCTCTATTGATTAACAAAATGAAGTACGATCAAAGTAAAGAGAGTAAGGAAGAGAAAATTGAACACAAGGTTTATAGTGGTTCGGCTTATTTCAAGCCTACGTCCACTCTTCCGCACTGACAGCCCACCGGCTGGATTTCACTATGAACAAAAGAGAAGTTACAGCACACAGACTTTTCCTTGATTCCACAAGTATAGATGTTCTACCACACCTCCTCAAGGTTTCTCACAAATATAGACTCTCTTTTTCTCTTTTGTATACAAAGTTTCGCTCAAAGGAATTGTCTAAACAACAGGGAGCTTCAGACTTTGGAATTCTTCTATCGCGCACATCTCGAACAACTTAGAACGTTTTCTTTATATACTCATTTACGCTATCATACCCGTTGGCACTTACCAAAGGAATTCCTCCAATCTACCCGTTGGACAGAATCAATTAAGAAGATTATTCGAGCTATTAAAGGAACGTGTCGATAGCCCATCAACCCTGTTCGCCCATACAATCAGGATCTCGGTTTCTATAAGTAGAACCTTCCAAGAATATTTAGGCAATCATCGGATCCTTAATCTTCGAGTCAATCTCAATCAATCAAAGAATTCCGTTATCTCTTTTCCAGCCAAGAGATCTTCTCCAGTCGATAAGGTCATATCCTTAATGAAACATCCAGTTTTGGATAACCTTTCTTCAACGGATTAGAGACTGTCAATGAGGATAGACTTTGAGTCTTGAGTCTGGCTGTCCGGAGGTCTTCAGATTTTAAATAGCAGAGTCTGCAAGCTTTCAGACTAGACTGATGGAAACGTTTTGTCAGCTTCAAAACACTTCAAGAAGATTTCTCCAACAATTTCCTTTTAGGATTTTTTTAGAATGACTTGCATGTGGAATTAGGGTTCTTCATCTTCATGAAATCTGCTCCAAATTCCTTGATCTTCATTGTCAAAAAATTTCAATAAATGAAATGGTTTTTGGATCACGGTTTCTTCAAAGTTGATTTGAAATGTCGATTTTGCATGTCAAAATGGCTTTGGTACGTGCGATGCTTCTGACATTAAATGTTTTAGAATCTTTCAAAGGACTTGATTTGACATTGGAATTATTAAGGTTTGGATTGTATTCAAAATACATGCGACGTTGTGAGTGCATGATATGCAAGCCCCAAACTAGCCTTGGCAATTAAATGTGTTCCATAGCCAAGATGTTCCTTTGTCCAAATGTTTAAAAATCTTTGAAATGCTTGATTTGACATCGAGATTGTCAAGGTTTGGATCATATTTAAAATACTTGCAATGTTTGTGAATGCATGATACGCGAACCTTAGACTAGCCTTAGCAATTAAATGCATTCCATAAACAAGATATTCCTTTGTCCAAATGTCTCATCTTCATTTATCGGTGTTTCAAACGCATTGGAACCTTTTGAAGTATCACATGAACTGCGCCCATGCATGAAAGCATCCCATTTGTTAGAAATGCCTGTGATTGTGATTGGCACCTGTCCATTGAATAAGTGATCCACCGACAGTGTACTCAAATTGATTGATTGTTTGTTAAATAAAGGCCTAAGGCCTGCCTGCATGTTTAATTCTTGCTAATGCTTGTGGATGTTAGATACATGTTAGGTGTCGTGCTTGATTCTGTGGGTAGATCTTGGGATTGACCTAGAATACATCCTAGGAACTTATAAATGTTAATGGCCATGCGAGAACACATATGGTCACTAATAACTATAAGTCATAAAAATGAATTAGGTAGGTATCTAGAAGGACCAATGCATGAATTACAAAAGCCAACCACGAGACCCTATTCGTTCATTTGTGTACATGATTCCCTTTTTTCGTTTGATTGATTGATTCCCATGCTTTTTGTTTGTTATGTCGTGAATGATTGTTTTTTTCTATGTATGTACTTAATTTTAGCTCTTAGTTTAGAATTAGATTAGGCACTTAAAAGTGGAAGCTCATCAAGACATGAAGACAGCGAAAGTTGATGTCCATTCTAACCATCGTTGCTGGCTCCTCGCACTTCGCTAGTGGTGTAGAGGAACAGGGTGAGTTATGGGGTGAAAGTGAGAGAACGAGTGGAGTCTCTCTCTCTCTCTCTCTCTCTCTCTCTCTCTCTCTCTCTCTCTCTCTCTCTCTCTCTCTCTCTCTCTCTATTCTTTTCTCTTCCCACAGTCAAAGTTGCTCTCTCTTTGGCGATGATTTTATTTTGTTGACTCAACATCTCACTTCACGCGAGCTGGGATATGGCATGATGTTGTGCCTAAAGCAGCATCATGGAGAAGATTCAAGAGTCTTCGTGTGTGATGGAGGAAATTCAAGAGTCTTTGGTAATTTTTTTTTTCGGTTATTTCTTTAAAGGGCCATTGCCTTGGAAATTCTTGAAATTACTAGGATATTTAGATCATAATAGTTTATTGATGATGAGGTAGTGGCGGCAACTCGATGATATAGATGCATCCTCAGATGAGTTGAAAATGGCATTGCTTGGTGATAACGTTGTGAGGATGTGAATGGCATAGTCCGACGGCAAGCTCGCTTACGTAGCGTGGACCATCAAACATTTAGAGCTCGCTATTTTATTGAGCGAAAAATCCGGATGTCATAGGGTATGAGGTTCGAGAATAGGTGAGAACTTGCTATGTGATCGTCGAGGTTACATGGATTTGTTGTTGTTAATGGATGTGATTCGTCTAACTGATAGGCAGGCCTCTGGCAATGGCCAAACTCTCTCTCTCTCTCTCTCGAGCTCACCCTCTCTCCGTTGCTCTCTCTCTTGGCCAAGCCAGCAGAATAACCACGCTCACAAGCTGCCTCTCTCCCTTTTATCTCACCTCTCCCTCTCTCCAAGGACAACGCTAGCTGGTGTTGGCCGAGCTATAATGACCGACGTTGCACGACATTCTCCACAACTCATCCTCGTCATACCGTCCTTCAGTCCTTCCCCAACCAACATTCTCATCCTTATCTTAGAGCTGTCATCCAAATTGAGAGACAACAAAAAAGAGAAACGGGCCATGCGAGTGGGGGAGGAGAAAAAGAAGCAAAAAAGGAGAAGGGGTCGGGCGAGACCCGGCCACCGCCCCCGGCCCTATTCTATTTTCTCCTCCTTTTTAAGATAATTTTTTAATAATAATTTTTGATATATTTTTAAAAAATTTCAATAATTAACACCAGTGGTGTATTCCTGAATTCTATATGTGATCCAATTTTAATTAAAAAAAAAAATTCTTAAAGGTTAAAACTAATCCCTAATTTTCGATGCGATTAAGTCTTAAGTAAAAAGGTAAAATTTAGGTTTTGACAATTGCTAACTGTTCTAGAAGTTTAAGATGTTAGATAAAGACACATGTTATTATTTAAATCTTCTAATAACGCTAAAGGACGAAATCCTAAGACTCTCAATATGGGATAAGCTGAAGTGAGTAATATCCTAAATTGGTGAGTTTCAAGGTGTCACAAAAACACAGCATATAAAAAAACTTGCAGGGGTCTTCACAGGTTTGCACCTTGAAGTTGAAATCAATGGAGGAGAGAGAGGGTATTGGCATAGTGCTTGAACTTTGAAGGGAAAAAAAGGAAGCATAACAAAAATAAAAAATACCTATTCAACTTACTTATTTATAAATAATTTAAATTTAACGCTCTCTTTTCTCTTCATAAAGAGGAAATTCTCTTCGACTAGATTAGGTTGGTGTTGCATACATGTATGTAATCTCTAATTAAACTTAAATAAACATACAAGAAAATCCAACCGAAAGAAGGGCTAGCCTACCAGCCTCTCTCCTCCATCTCTCCCTCGCCTCCATTTTTCTATCGAGTTGCTACCCCATGGTAACCAAGTAGTCAACGTCATATGCAGGCTTAGATAGTAATCGCTATTACACAGCCTATAACCTAATAGCACCGATATTGACACGCAACATGACACACTAACACGTTGTTTATCAAAAAAACGGAAAATTCTAACACATTGAGACACACTATATATTAAGTTATCGTTTTTATGATTATTTCAATTAAATTAATATGATTCAAATTCACAAGTAATTAAATAATCAAAAAGGCCTAGAATGAATTTACACTAAAAACATTAATTCATCATTTATTAATATCTTTAATTATTTCAATTTAACAAATTCAACTCTATTCCAATAATGAAAAAAAAAAGTCATTCACATTCTAGACTCGTGTGTCAAACGTGATGGAAGAGAAGAGAAAAAAAAAACTTTGGCAGTAAATTTTGTATCGCGGGAAGTAAAAGTCAGAAGAGAAGAGAAGACTAGGTTTTTCTTTTTTCCCCATTCATTATTTTTATTATTGTTTTTTTTTTTCACATAACTACATTTTAACTCCTCATTTATTCAAAATTTTTAAAATTGACCTCGCGTGTCGAATCACGTGTGGTAATCTCGACTCAAGTGTCGAAGCAGGTGTCAAATTTTACAATACGTGTTGACTGAGTGTCGAAGAATGTCCGAAAGTGTCGAAAAGTATTAGACATGTGTCAAAGTGTCCAATATGACACAAAAGCTCTCAGATAGTGTCACCGATTCCTAACCTATAACTATATTCATCATCACCTCACTTGGTCGCCATATCCTTAGATCTAGCTCGACCTAAATGTGGTGCACCTCTAGTGGCTCAATCTTCAAGTCGAGATATGTCTGAGGTCATCGATGTCGGGAATATCAGGGATCAACCCACGTGGCTTGGCCACCATGGCCTCATATCTAGGAAACCAGATATGGTGCTCCTTTGGTGATTCAGCCTCCAATTGAGGTCAATATGACGTTATCGATGCCTAGATAAAAGGAGGATCAGTGAAGTAGCAAAGATGAACACTCCGATAGTATGCTGGGGCTAGCAATGACGCCGATGGATGAGGTGTTGGAGAAAACTTCCTTGAGTGTTTTGAAGTTAAAAAAGCGTTCCATCATTCTAGTCTGCAGACTCTTCCATCAAAGTTTGAAGACCTCCGGACTGCCAGACTCAAGACTCAAAGTCTATCCTCATTGACAGTTTCTAGACCGTCGAAAAGGCTTATCCAGAACTAAGTATTACGTTAAGGATTTGATTATATCGACTGAAGGAGATCTCTTGGCTGGATATAGCATGTCGGAATCCATTATTCAAATTGAGATTGATTCATAGATTTTGGATCTGTTGAATGGCAAAGTATACTTTGAATGTTCTACTTATGGAAACCTAGATCCTGATTGTATGGGCTAGCAAGATTGGTGGGCTATCAACATATTCCTTAAATAACTCAAAATCTCCCTAATTGATTTCGTCCAACGGGTAGATTGAAAGAACTCCTTTGGTAAGTGCCAACGGGTATGATGGCATAAATGAGTATATAAGGAAGACGTTCCAGTTATTCGAGTGTATGCGCGATAGAAGAATTCCAAAGTCTGAAGCTCATTGTTCTTAGTCAATTCAATTGTTGAGCGAAATCTTGTACGCAAAAGAGAGTTTATATCTTTATGAGACCTTGAGGAAGTCTAGTAGAGTCTCTATGCTGTGGAATCAAGGAAGAGCTTTATTGTAACAACTCTTTTGATTCATAGTGAAATCCAGCTGGTGGGCTGTTAGTGTGGAAGAGTGGAAGTAGACTTGAATTAAGCCGAACCACTATAAACCCTCTATTCTTATTCTCTTCCCTATGCTCTTTTACTTTGATTGTAATTCAATTTGATAACAAGAGTCTAATTTCCTTTTCATAATTTATTGCTAATTAGAATTGCTCACTTCACTCTAAAATTTTGTTTTTGCACCTATTAACCCCCTTTAGGTGCTCGTACTAACTTTCACAATTTGTATCAGAGCCTGTGTACTCACTTAAGTTGAAGTGTTTTACTTCAAAGTTAAAGATTCATGACTAGTATGTTGGCTCCAGGTCTGGTTGAAGGGCAAAGCAATACCAAACGGCCTTATTTTGATGGAAAGGAATACAACATATGGAAAAATAAGATAAAGGCACTCCTAAGATCAAAGGATCCTTTGGAATGGGACGTGGTAGACAAAGGAATCATTCCTAAAGCTGCAACAGTCTCAGAAAGAGGAAAAGAAGCTGTTGAGTCCAGTGAAATGACTCAAGAAGAGATAACCAAAAGACAAGCTCTTGATGCAAAAGTAATTTATTCTTTATATTGTGCATTATCTCCTACCGAGTATAACAGAATATCTTCTTGTGAAACAGCTAAAGAAGTCTTGGATAGATTACACATCACCTATGAAGGAACTGATCGAGTGAAAGAAACCAGAATCAACATTCTGCTCGGTCAATATGAAGCATTTAAGATGAAACCAGGAAAATCTATCACCAACATGTTTAGTCGTTTTACAGAAATCATGAATGGTCTTGAATATCAAGGTCAACCAATTTCTGGACCCATGAAGGTAAACAAGTTACTACGTGGATTATCCAAGGATTAGAATCACATAAAGACCTCAATAAGGGAGGCACAAAGAATCATGCCATTCTTTGTTGACGAATTGGTTGGGACTCTTCAGTCTTATGAAGTGGAGAAAATCAACGAAGATGAAGATACTAAAGATAAGAAATCCATTGTATTAAAATCTAATGATGATTCTAATGTCAAAGATTCTAAAGACGATATGGATGATGAAGAGCTTGCTTTTATGATAAAAAGATTCAGAAAACTGAAGAGAAAGGGGAGAAGATTCAATCCAAAAAAACAAAATTTTCAAAAGTTACAGAATAAATCAGTTAAGGATGATGAATCCAATAAAGATGTAGTCTGCTTTGAATGCAAGAAAAATGGACACATCAGACCCATCTGTCCCCTTCTGAAGAGAAAGAAAGGAAAAGCTGAGAAATATCGAAAGGCACTTAAAGTAAAAACTTGGAGTAATACCGAATGTGAGGAAAGTGATGATGATTATGCCAATATATGTCTCATGGCACAATCAAACTCAGATTCAGACTCCGAGATAAACTCAGACTCAAACAGTGAAATCGAGGTAAGTAATTTAAAAATCCCTACTAAAGTCTCTAGATACATTGATGAATTGTGTCTTAGTCTTAAAACCTCTCTCAAAAGGATTTCCAAACTTAAAAGGGAAAATTCTACACTAAAACAACGGGAAAATGTTTGGAAATAGAAGGTCAAAAGTTTAGACAAAAGTCTTACTACTTTGAAAGAAAATGCAGACAATATTTCAAAAGAAAATGCATTCTTGAAAAATGATATCTCAAGTATTTCTAAAAGATTTTCTATAAGATCTAAGAAACTTGAAAAAATTCTTTCAGCACAAAAGCCTTATTTTAACAAATTAGGTTTAGGAATGACTGCCAAAACCATTCCTCTAATTGATTTTCCTAAAGTAAATGAAAGAATTAAGTAAAGACCTACAAAAGATTCTTACAAAAATCATTTCCAAAAAGTTTTTATAAAACTTGTAGGCCGCAGTGCTCTTAAATGTTCTAAGTGCAATAACTTAGATCATTTTGAGAAAGAATGTCATATGGTCTGGAAACCTATTAAGAAGGTATGGGCAAAGACCGTATATTACACTAACACCTGATGTAGCTAGTATAATCACCTAGAGGGGGGTGAATAGGTGTAAAAATAATTTCTCGAGATACCATAGCGATACTAGGCAGACGATAGAAAGGCAATACTCTTTTGATTAACAAAATGAATTACGATCAAAGTAAAGTAAAGAGTAAGGAAGAGAAGATTAAACACAAGGTTTATAGTGGTTCGGCTTATCCCAAGCCTACGTCCACTCTTCTGAGACCGACAGTACCTATCGGCTGGATTGCACTATGAACAAAAGAGATGTTATAGCACGAGTTCTTCCTTGATTCCACGGTGTAGATATTCTACCACACTTCCTCAAGATTTCTCACGAATATAAACACTCTTTTGCGTACAAGTTTTCGCTCAAATGTATTGACTAAAAACAAGTAGCTTCAGACTTTGGAATTCTTCTATCATGTACTTCTCGAACAACTAGAACGTCTTCCTTATATACTCCTTTATGACATCATACCCGTTGGCACTTACCAAAGGAATTCTTCCAATCTTCCCATTGGACAGAATCAATTAGGAAGACCATTCGAGCTATTAAAGGAACATGTCGATAGCCCATCAATCATGTTCGTCCATACAATCAGGATCTCGGTTTCCATAAGTAGAACCTTCCACGAATATTTCGCCAATCATCGAATCCTTAATCATCGAATCAATCTCGATCAATCAAAGGATTCTATTATGTTATATCCAGCCAAGAGATCTTCTCCAGTCGATAAGGTCATATCCTTAGTAAAACATCCAGTTCTAGACAGCCTTTCTTCAACGGATTAGAAATTGTCAATGAGGATAGACTTTGAGTCTTGAGTCTGGCTATCCGGAGGTCTTCAGAATTTAAATAACAGAGTCTGCAAACCTTTAGACAAGACTGATGGAAACGTTTTGTCAACTCCAAAACATTTCAAGAAAATTTCTCCAACAATCTCCCCCTTTTTGATGGTGACAAAACTTTCCTGTAGATTTGGATAACTTTGACTTGCAAAACATTTCTCAAACACATACGCATATCTTATAAAGATAAATGGCTAAATGAATAACACTAGAATCTACAACCACAGAAAATAGGTTAGTCTTGTATATGATAAAGCCATCCATAAGATATCAAAAGCAGTCAAGTCCAAATTCAAATTCAGTTCTCATCCAGACATAAAAATAAAGTCAAACAAAGTCAAACATCAAAACAATCCAATCTAAACGGTTAAAAATTTAAAGTTTGATTCTCCAAACGATTAAAAATTTAAAGTTTGATTCAAATCTTGCATCTCTCCCCCTTTTTGTCAGCATTAAAAAGGTTGAGATGAAAATGGAATAGAGTCAAGATTGCTTGGGAACGCGAACAAGATGGAAATCTCCCATGGACTGAACGATCCCTTCCAGCCTTTTCAAGTCTTCCTTCAGTTGTGCAACCTCATCACCCTTAGCATTAGCCTAAATCTGAATAGAGAGAGCTTGGATCTGATCTTTCAAGGAACCTGAAGAAGCTTGACCTGCATTCTGCAAGTTCTGAACTTCGCATCCCAAAGCATATATTTGACCACGCATCTCCAAGAGAACATCCATAATTCTGCGAAAATCTGCTGAATTATCAGTCTGCGTACTGGCTTCGGCACGATCTGATGGAGTAAATGCAGACGATGGCAGATCATAATCACGTAAATTTGGCGATGAAGCATCATGTTCTTCCTCAGGAAAATGAGAGGCATGAATGTCTTCTGGGTCTGCTGGAGAGCGACTAACTCCCTCACTATGAGCGGGATAAGAGGGCATTCCTCTTTTCTCATGATCTCCCCCTTTTTCCATGCCTTCAGGTGGAGAAAAGTGTTTTTCATGCTCTCTTTGCTCTTGATTTTCTCTCTCTTCTTCTTCTTCAACCTTTCCTCCTCAGCTTCTTTTTCTCCAGCTTCTCTTTCTTCTTCTTCTTTCTCTTGTCCTTCTCTCTCCTCTGCTTCTTTCTCCTGTCGTTCCATTGGTTCTGGAACAAGACGACTTAGCTTCTTCAATGCTATAGCAGAAATGGTGATGTCATCATCATCATATTCATCTTCAACAATAAAAGCTCTTCTTTTCTTGGATGGAGCCACCATGGGCTCCTTCCCTTTTTCCTTTTGCTGCAGAAGAGATTTGATGAGTTTTAACAGGAGTCTTCTCTTTGAATTTCTCCAACGCCTTGCTTAGTTCCTTCAGACGCATTGTAGTCACCATTTTCAGTCCTACCACCATATGATCACACGATCTAACACAGAGGATTTATGGAGGCTGAATATTCAGATGTCTGAATAACTTCGTCACAAGACCTGGATAAGGAAGTTGACCTATGTCCTTCGCCACTGCTCTATACATGTGAAACATAACAGTGTGAGGAAGAGAAAAAATTTTCCCATTAATGATGGCATACATCAGCTTTTTTTGAACTTGAAACATCGGTCTTGGAAGTTGATTTCGGTCTGAGGCAATTGATCACAATCTTGTGAAGCAGAATGTTAAATGCACTCATCCTCAAGTAGGAAATCTTTTCCTCTGTTCTTCTATCCTTAACAAGCTCCAATGTTGCATGAGCAGTAGAAACATTGATCGGTTGATATCTTCCTCTCTCAACCCCAATCACATCTGCCAACATATCCACATCAACCACAAAGTCCTGATCTCTGACACTAAAGGATATTCTATTCACATCCAAGAAACTAAGATTTGAATAAAAATATGCAGTTAATTGAGCATAGGCTTCTGTGGTGTCAGAGCATAACTTTTCAAGTTGAAGATAACTGAACTTTTCCCTCAAGTTCACATTCACAGCATCCAGAAAATCAAAATTCACACTCCTAGGGTTTATCACCCCCACGCTTTAGCAATTTTGAGTATAATTCCTTATGTTCCTTTGATCTAAACAGCTCTCCCATTTTTCCTCGAATTTTCGCTGCAACACCCATTCTTTGTTGAAATTGGCTATACAATTTGTCATCATCATTTCCATCTACCGGATTAAGTCCCCCAACACGCGGATCACTTGGGATATTTGCAAGGGTTTCTTCTGCCACCCCTTTGGGAGCAATTCCCAAACTTTCCATTTTCCGCAAAAAGATGTACTCATTCCCATATCCTTTGTCCTTAAGAAACTCATCGACATAGTTCAATGGAGTACTAGTCTTCTTTAAAGCACGGTAAAGCTTATAAATAAAAAGAGGGCCTTTGAATTCTTACAGGATCTGCGTCTTCAACGATTTCTTCCTCTTGAACGATTTCTTCCTCTTGTTGATGACCAGCACCCTGTGGACTAGATGGTGGAGAATGACGCTACTGAGAATGTTGTGGGCTCTGTTGCTGATTTGGAGACTCCTCTTCTTTGGTGAGATCGAAGTGCGTAGGCCCCTCACTCATTCGACGTGGTCCCCTGCTTGCGATTCTCGAAGACTTTCTTGAAGACAACATCTTTCTCAGTCTTTGAAAGATTCCTTGCTTGACTTTCCCAAGAAAGATGACAACTTTTTCGAAAATTAAACAAGGGAAGAAAACAGGAATGGAAGATCGATGCTTTCTTAGGGTTTTTAGGAGAGTAAAGCGAAGAAGAATCAACAGTGCATAACCGGTTAAAAAGAGGTATACGGAACGTCATAAAGGAAAATAAAAAGATGCATTTTCAAAATAACTGTCTTTTTCGAGAAAATAGTCATTTCAAAAATAACTTCTTTTTCGAAAAGGAAACGTTGCTATAATCACGTCAATTAAGGATAGCAATAATCAGACACGGTTGATAATCGTACCTTTTCAAGATGAGATTTGAGAGAGAAAATAACTTACAGTCAAAGTCTTGTTTATCTGAGTCTAAGAGTCTCTAGACTTTAACTTCTTCAAACCTCAAAATGTTGAGTCTGGAACGAATAATTTCAAATTGATTTTTCTCCAAAGGCTTTGTGAATATATCCGCTAGTTGGTTCTTTGAGTCAACAAACTGAATCGAAACTTCTCCATTTTGAACATGATCTCTTATGAAGTGATGTCGAATCTCTATATGCTTTGCTCTTGAGTGAAGAATTGGATTTTTAGTAAGATTGATTGCACTGGTGTTGTCGCAGTTAATCTCCATGCATGAATCTTTAATTCCAAAGTCTCTTAACTGTTGTTTTATCCACAGAATTTGTGAACAACTTCCGAGAGCTACATACTCGCCTCGCTGTAGAAAGAGCTACCGTAGTTTGCTTCCTTGAAAACCAAGATCTTGTCCCGCTCCAAGTAGTTGTGGTACCCGATGTGCTCTTTCTATCAACTCGCATCTAGCTAGATCTGCGTTTGAGTATCCAAGAAGAGTAAAGTCTCCCTTTTTAGTATACCAAAGGCCGATGCTTGAAGTTGAAGCAATATATTTAATAATACGCTTTGCAGCATTTAAATGAGATTCTTTAAGATCTGCTTGAAATCTGGCACAAATGCAAACACTAAACAAAATGTCAGGTCTAGAAGCAGTAAGATAAAGAAGTGATCCAACAATACTCTTGTATAGCTTCTGGTCGACTTTCTTTCCTCCTTCATCTTTGTCTATCTTCAAGGAACTTGACATTGGTATTTCAGTCTTTTTGCAATTGTTCAGTCCAAAATTTTTGACGAGATCATTAGTGTATTTTTCTTGATGAATAAAAGTTCCTTCCTTCAGTTGTTTCACTTGAAGCCCGAGAAAGAAGGTTAACTCACCCATCATGCTCATTTCAAATTCATCCTGCGTAGTCTTAGAGAATTTCTTGCACAGACTTTCATTAGGAGATCCAAATATAATATCATCGACATATATTTGAACTAGTACAAAACTTTTGCTTTCTCTTTTGATAAACAGAGTAATGTCTACTTTACCTTTCACAAAACCGTTTTGAATTAAAAACTTACTCAGCTTGTCGTACCAAGCTCGAGGTGCTTGTTTTAAACCATATAAGGCCTTTTTAGTCCGAATACCGAGTCCGGCTTCTTTGGGTCTTCAAACCCAGGTGGTTGTTCCACATAGACTTCCTCATGGATGAATCCATTTAGGAAAACACTTTTGACGTCCATTTGGAATAACCTGAAATTTTTATAACAAGTAAATGCAAGTAATAAACAAATTACTTCTAACCTTGCTACTGGTGCGTAAGTCTCGTCATAGTCTATCCCTTCTTCTTGCATATATCCTTTGGCCACGAGTCTTGCTTTGTTTCTTATGACTTTCCCGTTTTCGTCCATCTTGTTCCTGAAAACCCATTTTGCACCAATAATAGATCTTCCTTTTGGTTTAGGAGTTAACTCCCAAACATCATTAATGCTGAATTGCCTAAGTTCTTCTTGCATAGCTTCAATCCAGTTTTCATCCGTTAAAGCTTCTTCTATGCTTTTGGGTTCTATTTCAGAAATAAGAGCCACAACACTAGACTCTTCGCGCCTTTTGGATCTTGTGCAAATTCCTTCATTGATGTCGCCAATAATAAGATCTTTGGGATGATTGGACTTATGTTTCCAGTTGCTGGTTAATTTGTCAAATTGATGGTCACTTCCTTCACTTGAATCTTCAACATTCACTTGTTCTTTGGTCCTTCAAAGTCTCGAAATTTCTTGAGATTTAGACTTTGTAGAGTGGAGCAGATTCGGAGCTCTTCAAGATGAGTCTGAATAGATTCATTTTGCATAGAATCTTGAAATTTGACATTAATTGATTTCTCCACAGATTGACTCTTCTTGTTATAAACTCTGTAGGCTTTGCTTGAGGTTAAATATCCAAGGAAGATGCCTTCATCTGATTTTTCTTCAAACTTGCCAATTCGATCATTTGCATTTTTCAATATAAAACATTTGCATCCAAACATATGAAATATGAAACAATAGGCTTCTTTTCTTTGAATAATTCATAGGGAGTTTTTTCTAGAATAGGCCTTAGAAAAACTCTATTGATAATATAACAAAGCTGTAGAAAGCGCTTCAGCCCAAAATCGTTAAGAGATGTTGCTTTCAATTAAAGAGTTCTAGCCATTTCTTGAAGCGATCTATTCTTTCTTTCCACAACTCCATTTTGCTCTAAAGTATATGGAGAAGAGAATACATGCTGAAAACCAGATTTATCACAAAAGTTTGTAAAATCTTGATTGGTGCGAGGCTCTACCAATTGATCGAAGAAATGGATGTGCAGGATAGGTATCAAATTTGTCCTAAACTTTTAGATTTTGTTAATTAAGTCTTAAAACTTTTGTGTAAAATTTCAATATAGTCATTTTGGTCAATTTTTATTGAAGATTGTTGATGTGATGATGTGCATGTAGGACAATTGGCGACGACTGATCCGCCATATCAATTACTTCTTGCAAAAATTGACCCGGAGAACTGCCTTGAAATTTCATTGAAGGGACGGAATTGATACATGTACAATAAGTTTAGGATTAATTGGGTAGTCTAACTATTCAGCTTCATTATAAAATCCTGGCGCCACTCTGCTAACATTATCTACATTGTCAATTCTTGTGACCAAGATGCACATTGTTAATTTGCAGTTTCGGAAAAATGCTCTCTGAAGGGACTAGGCCATTTTCCTAGGAATGAACGAGATCCTTGCCAGAAGTCACTCTAGTAACAAATCTCAAGAAAGGAAACTCGTGTTCAGATTCAACTTTTTACGTTCCCACCATTTTATTTGTCGAGAGACAAAACCCAAAACTTCTAATTAGCTTAACCCATTTCTCTTTTTTGATCCCCCCAACCACAATTTTAATGAAAATGGCATTTGAAAGAACTAAAAGTAGTCGCCGACGATAAACAGAGAAGGATGAACGGTGATGTTTCAATCAGTAGCTTGATATCCTAATTATAATTGAAACCAAACTGCGTCCAACGCAAAGCGATCCAATACTAGTAGAATCTGTAGAACCGAAAATCAATTCAACGAAAGTGCAAATCAGAACTGAGGGCATGTGGCTCAGAAACAGCAGAGGCCAAACGATTCTAACCCACAAGGTTAGTCTTATTCTCAACTAAGAAAACTAAGAAAAGCCGATAAACCCCACCATGTACACTGCCCCAATCATTCTCAAATTGTGCATCTCATTACTCAGGTCCTCGCCATCACAGCTTCAAAATTTAAAGATCAAAGATCTATGGCCAAAGAAATAAATGGAAAAACCAAAAAATAAAAAATAAAAATTAAGGAGCCTTGTAGAAAAATGAAATTCCAAGGAATTTCTCATGCCCTCTCATCTTTTGGTTTTGTTGAGATCGATTCTCTTTGTGGCCTGTGCTTCTTCCACCTCTTTTTGTTCAAGGCCATAATCCAAGAAGGTACCTCACAGCCTGAAGCTGTCATGACATTCGCTATGTTCCGCAAATATGGAATGTCATCTTCAGTGTAAAAGGTAACGGCTTCTCACTCCTTCCTGCCCTGCCCGATCGGCCTATTTCAAACACCAACAGGAGAAAAAACAACAAGATAAAATAGGTCACTGCGCCTGTGTGTTGTCTCAACAGATAGAGATGCATAAATCATTTTGTATCTAATTGTGCCAAGTGCACTGAATTTCATGATGTATGTAGGTTTATAGCCACCATCATTTTATGTACTAATCACTGATTGATATGGTTTTTAAGGTGAAATACCAAAAATCATCCTTTACTTTCAAACCTTTTTTAGCTTGTGCGCTCTATTTCTAAACCCACCATTTTGTATCTCAAACTATAAACTAGAGCTAAAATGACTTACAGTCCCCTAGAAGAAACAGCCCAAAGAAAACCCTTGATTCCACAATCCTAGATATCAAAACCCTAAACAAAGTCCCCACCATCAGCATCCGCCACCAGCCTTCACCCCACCACCTCTGACCACCTTACAGGTGACATCGCCAACCCCTCAGCTCGCTCGCTCTCTGTCTCATTGCTGGAATGACCACTGTGAGGTCACCATGGTCATTGCAACCCTAGATCAAGGTCACAATGCCATGGGTGACCTCAATATGAGGTTGTTGTGGCTCCATGGCAACCTTGGTGAGGTGGCTTAAATGCATCCACAACTGTGACACGACAGAGAGAGACAGAGACAACGAACATAGAGGGAGGAATATTCTTTGGACCGTCACCTGTGACGGTCCTTCACAGACGATTCGAGTATGTCATAGTAGTAAGGGGCCATGTGTCAACTTCTCACAAAGTTAAAGAGAACGCATCGAGATTTCTATACGAAAAATAGATAGATACTTCTATACAAAAATAGATAGATACTTTCCCAGTAGACAACTACCATGCTACTATGGCACCAGTCAATAGTACGACGTAGATGCAATAGAAGAAGCATACCTATCCTGTGAATATATGCTGCTGCAGAATCCGGAAAATCATAATTGATAACGCAATTGACACCTTTGAAATCCATACCCCTTGCAATAACATCTGTGGCAATTAATACCCAAGTTTTTCCAGCTCTGAAATCATCAACAGCATTTTCCCCTCTGCATCACACACATAAAATAAAATAAAAATAAAGCAGACCAAATTTTCTGAAAACTCTCACAAGAAGATGCGAAAACACGAGCTTTGCTGCTATATAATTTACAATGCCTGGACAATTAATAGCAATATATGAGATTAATTTGCCCATTACCATTTTCAGCTTATACACAAGCAATTTTGCAATTGCCAAAGGGATTTGACACAGCTAGTGCAGAAATGCTTCAAGTGACAGGTTATCTGCCACATCTCATTGTCACAATCAGTACATAAAAAAGAACTTCCATCGTACCTATTTTCCCCATCTTTTTCTGCCAACATCCCTTTCAACAAAGATTCCTTCCTTCCCCCCCACCCCTTTTTTTGCCAACTGCAACACAGAATCAGTGACTCTAAAGGTTGGACTATGATAAACTAGCAAGAATGATTCATCCTTACAAAATTTCCCTTGCTTAAGATAAGGGGTCGCAAAACAGAATCAGTGACTCTAAAAGTTGGAGCCTGAGAAACTGCCAAGAATGATTTACCCATACTAAATTCCCTTGCTTAAGATATGAGGGAACAAGTGAAAAATATAGAGAGAGAGAGAGAGAGAGAGAGAGAGAGAGAGAGAGAGATGGTGGAATAATCATCAATAAAAGAGAAGATGGAACAAAATTACCTGTATTTGGGATAGATCAGAATGGATAACACTTGCTCGAATGTTGTCCAACACTAGCTCCCCATAGAGTTCTTTAGCCCTCTCCTTACTTTGAACGAAGATGAGAACAGGTGGATTCAAACTCTGCAAACACATCATATACACGGAAACCAAATACATAAAACAAAAGAACTGCCAAGAAGGTATAGTGATAAATTTCCCAAAAAAAAAAAAAATACCAGGCTAAACAAACAAGAGAATCACATTGTCAATTTAGCTCCTCAATTATTTCTTTTCTCTGATTCAATTATGACCCACATTTGACTGACTTGTTCCCCACCACCAAAAGCCCAACAAGAAAAAAAGAAGGAAAACCAACAAATTGTTGATTCAGATTTAGCCACAATTTGCAAGATGATGGAAGGGGATGTAATATCTCTCATATTGCATATCAGATTCCCAGAACCTCACAGATGAGGATGCTTTCAAGGTACCACTTCCCGCGTCAAGCATCACAATATATTGTGAGAGAGTATTTTGCTCCTTCTCCACAACAGAAATGAGATGCACCTGCTTTTTAGCACTCGCTCACATGCTTGATCACTAATTTAACAACAAAGTTTTTACCATATAATAACACCTACCTCAGCAAAACTCTGACGCAGTGCAAGAAGCTTCCCTTCTTCACTTCCAGCAAAGACCAACTTTTGTTTAATTGATTCAGAAGCTGTATTCCTGCACACATTATATTGGAACATGTCAAAAGATGGGAACTTTCATGCACTTCCAACTTACAAAAAAGCATCTCCTCCTTACTTCCTGCCGACAATGACTCGAACTGCATCGTGCATAATCGTTCGGCAAGCTCTTCCACATAATCAGGTAAGGTAGCACTGAATAGAGACCGTACTATTGAAGGATTGGAGCATGCCTTGACCACAAAATCAATCTGCTTTACCAGACCAAGTTCGAACAGCTTATCAGATTCATCTAAGACAAGATACTCAACCCTGTAATAACATCCACACTCAGGTATAAGTATCGATGACATTATTGGAGCGACTTTAAGGAAATTAGGATAATTTAAAAGACAGTCCTGGAGCTGGCCTTCATAAAAGATAAAACGAGATAATACAATTCAATGTATGATGAATTTCTTTTGAAACAAATTAGGCACAGTCACAAGTGAGGATGTTATCCCCATTTGTTTACCAATTGGTTGATTCAGAATCTTCAAAATTATGCAAGAAATTCTTGACTCACAGATCAATCACCAAAACTTACTTTAGAGTGGCATTGTTCTTGTATTTATATTTTGTCAGTCATTACATGACAATGTGAGGGTAGGGTATTTGGTTCCCTAACTTAATTATAAAAGTGGAGTCATAAGAGATGCCTATGAACTCAGCTTGAGTCCAGAATTTCCCCGTCTAAGTTGTGAAAGGCTTCTCTTTCACGAATTAAACCCCATCAATATCTGACGCCAATCTCTTACCAAAATATATCCATTGAGAGAGAAGGCACTCAATTCAACACTGTTTCCTCAATACACACACTCTAATGGATTCAAATAAGATTAATGGATTCAAATAAGATCATTGCAGACTCTTGAATTACTCCATATATGCCCAACCAAGAGAAGAAAATTGAATGTTCAGCTACCTTGTAGATGCAAATGTACACATCATTCACACTCCCATTGGAAAAATTGTCGTATAGATATGTGAAGCCTTCGATATGTGGCCATAAAATGTCCCATGAAAATATTTGATTATTTAGCAACAAATTTATTTTTTCTTATTGAGTTTAGCAGCAAAAATATAACATGTTTGTTGTCTTTGACAAACTGCAGAGTCACACATGATGGAGACATTTCCAGTGGTGCATACCTGCTCAGGTCCATTTTTCTTTTCTTGATGGCCATCCATAAGCGAAGGGGAGTGGATATAAGTATATCACACCGAAGTTTGGATAAATCAGGATTTGTCACAAGTGCTTTAGTCATCAACTTAATGCGAAATTTATTTCCTCTAGCCAATTTCCTGCACTCCCTTGTTGTCTGGGCTGCTAACTCCTTTGTCGGACAAAGGATAACCGCACGAATGCCTTCCTTGGATGCACGCTAAAAATGAACCTAAAACTTCAACAGTTTATCTGAAAAACAGAAGAATATGATGTATAGGGAATGACACGCTACCTTGAGCTTCATAAGCATGGGACATACAAAAGCCAGAGTTTTCCCAGAACCAGTGGGAGCACAAGCGAAACACTCCCGACCCTGGCAACGACCGCATGATGTAAAAATTGAAAAAAATACTTCAGAATAGGAACCAGTGACCTTCAGACATTATTCCAATGAACATGAAGAAGAAGAGACTGTGGATCTGAAAACAATGCTGGGACATACAGATGCTAGAACTGGAATAGCCTGCCGCTGAATAGGAGTTGGCTCCTTAAATCCAAGCTCTGATATGTTCCGTAATAAATAAGATTTGCATTTAAACCTAATGAAGACATCCAATTATCAGTCTGGAGTACCGCAATCAAAAGTCACTTGATCACATAACTAATAGCCTGAAAAAAATCTGGAAAATGAGCAATAGGAGAATTGCTGTTCAATATGTGTTTCTTTGAACGCGTTACAGAATACTTCCCACAATTGTTAATGTACTTGAACTTCCAAACATTAATGTTCAGAATATACTAAAAGTGCAGGAAAAGCAAAATATAAAACGAGTGAAAATGATGTAGTTTAACCCATCAGAACCTAAGAGCCCCACTATGAATCAGAAAGTCCGGCTTGACTAATTGCATGGCTATTGATAGAAAATTTGTTGCCGTAATCATAAACTTCATAGAGATGTACCAAAACAATATTCAAAATGCAAACAACCACGAAAAGAAACAAGCAGCAACGTACCGAGTTTTTAATTCTGCAAAGTCCTGAAGGGGCGAAGGGACATTACTCCCGGAAACGTGTATACTATGCCTCTTTCGCAGAATCGCATCACGCTTGAACCAGAGAACAGAACCCAAGTGTCAAATTCAAGGCACGACTCGAACGGGCAAAATCACGGAAAGGAAAAACAAACGAAACTTTACAACGTCAGCAAAAGAATTAAACCTCCATTTGTCTGTACATCTCTTTCCTTTCCTTCAAGTGCCCATCTTCATCCCTCTCTTTCTGTTCGACTGCGGAATCAGAGCCGACTTCGAACTCTTGAAGACGCTGAAACCATCCACCGCGTCTGCCAAAGCAAGGCTGGCTCCATGAACAACAGCACCCAACAAGACATGCCCAAAGCCAAAGCAACTCGACAACCACGCAAGTACCTGAACCACTCACCGCCTTCCTCTTCCTCTTCTTCGCGGGCACCGGCGCCTCTTCAGGCTCGACCGCGCCGGCGGTCTCCGACAAGCTCGGGCTTTCGACCGGATCATCTCTTTCCTTCTTGTCCTGAAACCAGAGGAACGAATTAGCGATCGACCCTTTTGCGAGGAGAGCAGAAAGGAACGAGCTTGGAGGGCGGGAGGCGATACCCGGAATCTGGCGAAGTCGCCGGCGAACTTCTTCCGGTTGAAATTGATTCCGGCGAACAGGAACGATGATGGGTCTCCTTCCATGGCCGAAAAGGAGAGAACTTGAGGTCGGATGGAGATGAAGAATGCCGAGGAGGAGGAGAAGAAGAAGAAGAAGAAGAAGAAGAGGAGAACGGGAGGAAGCAAAACGGCAGACCGTTGAAACTCGACCAGGGGACCAACTAGGGTTTTAGAGCAATTTGGGTTTTAGTTTTTAACAGCTGCTTCATCCGCATTTAAATTAAAATAAAAAATGATAAAAATTCTGCTTTAATATTATAATAAACTTATATTATTGGAGGATTAAAATGTCTATTGTTCGAACATGTGATGTCCCGAATTATTTTTGGGGATTAACTTGTTAAGTTTGATATTCGCCTTTTTTGGTCTTTAAAAAGTAGCATGATCCGCCCTTACATTTTTTTATGTAGACTTACACATTCATTTTTAGTTCATAGTCTAAATGTTGGGTAGCGAATCCTTTGTTGAGAATACATGTGTTGTGAGATTTACATATGACCTTGATCCTCTGGGGAGAGTTCAATTTAGTATTAAGGCATGCTTGTCTACATTATGGTTTGGTGATTGCATTATAGAAAACATATAAAATCTATGTATTTTGATGGGAACTACCGCTGCTCAAATATTCAATGAATTTCTTTTCCAAACGTATGATTTTCTAGTTATGGTGTTGAATTACTTGCTTATTATATAATTCGCTCATTCAACGTGGAGATTGAGTCATTTATAATTTCATATATTTTATGTACTTTGGAATTCCCAATTAGGTACTAGAATGTGGTGCAAAAGTATTTTTCGAATTTTTGGCATATGCAATTTTGGAATGTGTATATCGACTTGGGGAACAAGAATCATCTTTGTAATTTTAAGGTTATTCATGAATAATTACCTAGTAAATATGGGGTGGGAGACTACCATACTTGATGGACATTGATCGAGTGCTTAAAAGTCCCCAAATTTAGTTTTACATATCAAAAAATGAGAAGAAAAGAAGAAGAAGATGATGAGGGTGAGGTGGTGAAGTTTTTAGACTATGGCTTGTATGATTGGAACTTGGGAAATCTTATCTATTTTGGGATAATTGAATTACTTCCATATTTTGGCTGGTTAATCTTGAGTAATATCATATACGATACATGTTATGTTTTCTTGATTTTTATCTGGGTCATTATGTATAGCAAATTAGACTTTGACCACAAATATATTCTCCTAAAACAATCGATAAATTTATGCATTACACTATTTATATATTTATGCTTTAGCCTCTCACCTAATAGATGAGTCTTTATAATCTCAAATTTTTTACAACCGAGGACGGTAGAGGGAGATCGCATTGTATTTGTGATTCAAGGGTCCGGATCTCCATCGCCTAATCGGAGAAGCTGACCAGACAAGCTGGATGCCTTTTCCGACGCTCGGCACCGCCCGCGCGTCGCCCGCCTTCCTCCGCCTCTCTCCTCCTCTTCTACCTCTCCCCAGTCCCTAAGCAGGTTGTGATTTTTAGTTTTAATTTCTTTCTTTTTAATTCCACGTCACCATTTTCAGACAAATTTCCCGCGCATCGCCGCGAAATTACGCACCCGAGGGAGAATTTACGAACGGTTTTTTTTTTTTTTCAAGTTTATGAACTTTCCAGAGCCAACCCCTCTCTCTCTCTCTCTCTCTAAGCTGAAGCAGCAGCAAGCGCCCGTCCATGGCGGCCGCCGCCGTCTCCCGCTCTCTCGCCTCCTCCTTCGCTTCCTCTCTCCACAAGCATCTCTCGCATTTCTCTCGTCTACTAAGCTCACCCCATGTCATTCTCCGCCCCTCCGCCGCCGTCGCCAGGGCAGCCGCGTTCCCACCTTCCCCGCCGCCGCCGCCCGTCCCGGGCACCCGAGCTCCGCTCCTGCGCGGCCGTTCTCCACCGGCTCCGACGATGCCCACAAGCCCCGCGCCCCCAGAAACCCCAAATTAGTCAACTTCTCGCTCTCCGACTCCGAGGACGAAGGGACCGAGGGGAGGGCGACGGCGGCGCGGCCGCTTCGGCCCCCGCGGACGAGGCGAAGCTCCCGCCGCCCTACGACCCGTTCGGCAAGAAGCCGGCGGTGGAAGAGCCCGAGGATCCCAAGAACCTGCAGGAGGTCTTCCACAATATGCGGACCGAGGGGCTCACCGACTATGCGGTCAAGATGTTCGACGCTTTGTCCAAGGACGGGCGCACCCATGAGGCCCTCGAGCTCTTCGGCCAGATCAAGGACAAGGGCCACATGCCCGACGTCGTCGCCCACACCGCCGTCATCGAGGCATACTGCAATGCAGGTGCGGCACCCTGTCGGATGCACTTACTGCTTGATTCAGCTTGAGAAGTTGACACTCATGCTAAACTCGATATGCTCAAGCTTGGCTTGAAAATCCAAGGAAAGTATGAGCTTGGTTTGCATAAGTATTCGAGCAGATGACATGAGTAGGCTTCAAATGCTCGAATTAAGTAGGATGGAGTCCAAACTGGACTAGATTTTGATACTCGAATAGCTCAAATTTGATAAGAGCTGATCAAGCTCAAGAAGCTTGTGTGAATTAAGTCGAATTGTTTACTCTGCGGTCCAATTGTTCAGATGAATTATTTCAAAACCAATAGAAGGAGTGCAAACCGGACTCAGACTGAAACAATCCCGTGTTTTTCTGTCGCCATGATTGGTTTTCCATTAGGAATCTGAATCATATGTTTCCCATTGCAGGCGGACAGAGCAAAGAGGCGCTCAAGGTATTCATGCGGATGCTGGCTTCCGGGTTGCGCCAATGCCTACACCTACGCAGTCCTCGTGAAGGGACTCGCAGATGATGGGAGGCTGGCTGACGCGAAGAAGTACGTCATAGAGATGATGAGCAAAGGGATGATGCCCCCTGCTGCAACCTATGCCGCGGTGTTTGAGGCGTTCGCAAAGGACGGGAAAGAGGAAGAAGCGAGGGAGTTCCTCGAGGCGATGAAAGGCAGAGGGTTTGTGCCTGATGAGAAGGCTGTTAGGGAAGCGATTGGCAGCAAAAGAGGTCCTGTTTTCGGGAGTGTCATGAGCATTCTCTTTGGGAAGTAGAGAGACTCTGCCTGTGTGCTGATGAGAATGAGAAAAGTTTTGACTTTCTGAGTTTGGGGTGGTGATTCTTGCCTTCTTGGCAATGTCGGAATGTCAATTCTGCAATGTGTCTTTGTCACTGATGGATAAGGAAGAGGCCGCCATTGAAGGCTTGCCTTTGAAGCTCTTGTTGGTCAAAAGGGTTTGTTGAGTGGCTTGCCTTAGACAATTCATCAAGAAAGGAACTCAAACTAAAGCATTATTCCTAGGTACTAGGTTAGACCATGAACCACTGGTGCAGCGCTTGTGTTGTGCCGGGGCGTGATCCGGGCCTCGGCCTTGTCCCGTTCTTGCCCTCAATTTCCTCGCCATCATCAGGTCAGGTGCTTGGCGGTGAATCTGATCAACTGAATCAAAGGAAAACAGGGGAGGATCTTTGTCAAAAATGAAATTGTGATGCTGGGATCTTGGATAAAGGTGGGTGAGCGATATTTTAATAGGTAAATTAACTTCCTAGACAGCGAAAGAATTATCGTTTGTCCCATAAGATAAATTGTCACGAGCCATACTTCTACGTCAGATCAGACCACCGAACTCTGCAAACTACATCACAAGATGCCAGATTGTGCTCAAGTTGAAAATCAAAGGGGTACAAGTTTGAGACAACGGACCCCAAAAAGGTTTAGTTTACTACGTACGGTCGACTCTAATTTTAGGTTTAATATCATGAAAAATCCTAAACCCAGACATTTGCGACAAATTTATCCGATCGATCATACTCTAAACTGGTACATTAATGATAAATTTACCTTAAATTAATTTATTCGATCACAAAAAACTCAAAACTGGTAAATTTGTGACAAATATACTATACACTAAATTAGATTAATACCACAAAAAAATCACAAAAATTATAAACTATGATAAATGGAGCGTAAAATCCAAAATTAGTATACGGTCATTATCACTTACCATGTTACTTATCATTTAACTTAATAATTTGACAATAAAATTTAACTAAAACTAATGAGAGGGTAAATTTGTCATAAGTGTATCGATTTGGGGTAATTTGTCAAAGATATATCAATTTGGAGTTTTTTATGGTTAAAAAAATAATTTAAGGTAAATTTATCACATTACCGGTTGAGGTTTTTTAGGTATTAACCCCTAATTTTAAGTTGTTGGTTAGAATGACACGAGACAAAATTTACTACTTACGGTTGGCTCTAATTTTAAGTTTTGGGTTAGAATGACACGAGACAAAGGAAGGTATTTTCCTTTTTGTCTGCTTCCTGGCTTTTGTCTGTTTGGCTTTTAGATTTCCTTCTAAGTAAAGTCAAATGAAACATAAGTCAATAGAAACAGAAGTCAAAAGTAATTTTGATTCTCACGTATTTTCTAAAACAAAATTGCAAAATTATAAATAAATAAATAAATAAACATCCGCTCTCCGAATTTGAAATGTCGGAAATGCCCTCGTGAGGTTTGTGAATATATTAAAATTAAGGATGGATAAATATATTGATTAAAAGAGCAATTCCCATACTTATGTTGCGTGATCATACGCTTAATCTTGTTTAATTGTTACGTTACTTGACATGCATAATTATTTAAGAGTCAATTAGAGAAAATTTTCTAATATTTTGATTCTTTTCAAGAGTTTGACATTGCTCGAATACGCAAATAAATTTTTTATTCGACTCAAAAAACTATATGTTTTAAAATAAAATTGTGAAATGAAAAAAACAAAGCATTCTGTCTCCAAATTTGAAATGTTCGAATTACCCTCGCGAAAACCGCAAACATACCAAAACATAGATAAATATATTGATTATCAACCCAAAAAAAAGAGATAAAGATAACCATTAAAAGAGTAATCCATAGATCGCATGCCGTGTGATTGATTAGGCCTAATCTTGTTTGATTGTTACGTGGATAACTTCGCATGCCGGTATTCAAAAAATAAAAGAAAGAAATAATGATAATTATTTGAGTATCTTAATTTTTTTGGGGGCTTTGACGTCGCTCAAATACAAAATAATAATAATAATAATAATTTTATTAATTCGACCCAGAAAAGATTTAATAAAAAACCGTCATTTTTCTGTTTTTTCCAGCGAAGAAGACTGCAGAGCCGCCATTGTTGCCTCCGCCGGCCAAAGCAAATTTCCCTCTCTCTCTCTCTTTCTTTCTCTGCATTATCGCGACACTTTCTCTCTCTAGCGATCCGTCTCCTCCAGCTCGACTGCGCCACCTCTCGATCCATTCCCGCCTCTCTCTCCAACTCGACTAGGTCAGTTGCCGTAAAACCCTAACTCCCCTTCCCGATTCCATGAAGGGAAACAAGGTTCTCGTGCAGTTGGGGCTTCGAGTTTCGTTTTTCGATGGCGGTTGTCGGTAATCACTGATTCGTGCGGTTTGCCGTATGATGTGAAGCGAATTCCTTCGTGGGTTTCCGCATTTGTTTGGGGAGAGCGTGGGGAATTTTTGTTTTGTTTTGTTTTTTTTTTTGGCGGGGGTTTGCGGCATTTGGTTGCCGGCCGGTTGCGGTTCTGGATGAGGGTTCGCGGCGTTTGCGAGTTCAGATGATGTGAGGCGAATTCCGTCGTGGGTTTCGTGTTTGTTTAAGGAGAGCGTGGGGAAATTTGGTTGCTTTAGCTACATTGTTTGGACAACTGGCAGGAGAAGTAGACTGATTGAGCTGTTAGTGGAGATGATTGTAGTAATTTTTTTTTTTTTTTTTTACGGGGGTTTGTGGTATTTGCTTGCAGGCTGGTTGCAGTTCGGGAATAGGGTTTGCGGCATTTGCGAAGTTCAGTTGGAGGAGAAAGAAGGATCGCCATGCGAGCTGAGCTTGGGAATTTGAAATTGAAAGTGTAGGTTGTGTACCATTGGGGGCCTGCGCTTGGAGGTATGTAGAGTTGAGTAATAACAGTGTGGGTTGTCGATGTTTAGTTGGTTTTTGTTAACGGATGCTTTTTGTCGTCAGGACGCGTTGGTGGATCAGAACATTGCCATGGCCGAGTCGGTGCCGATTTACTTCAGCATCATCGCATTCTTTTGCACGGTGGGGGCCATTGCTTTGGCCATTCTTCACATCTACAGGCACCTAATTAACTATACGGAGCCCATCTACCAGAGATATATTGTCCGGATCATCTTTATGGTTCCGTGAGTGTTTCCATTCTTGCTGAGTTTAATGCTGCCTCTTCAATTGGAGTTTCCTTTCAATCAATTTAATTTGTTCCACGTAGTGTTGTGGCTCGTTTCCTATTTTTTCATAGCTTTTCCTAGTTTGAACAATCAATGTGCCTTATTTCGGAAATTACAAGTTGAGTTTAGTGAGCAAATTTTTTTATTTGATTAAGGTGAAATTGGGCCGTTAGGGGATTGCTGTTGATTGGCGCTTGTGATGATTATGAACACTTGTAAATGAGTGTCTGCTCTCGACTCAATTGACTAAATGAGGCAAAGAATGCTTGGGATGTGCCGGCACTAAAGATAGATGAGAAATTTGGAATACTTAGCTTTTCCTATGTGTGTTTATCCAATTGTGGATCAGTGAAAGGCTTGTTGACTTATAGCTTAAAAAACTATAGACGTGAGGATTATTTGGTGTTGGTATATTGCCTTGGGATCAGGGGAAACAATTGTAATGCTTATTCCAAGTCTAGCTCATGTAATTACATGATTTGCTGATTTGCTCTGTATTACTCGACAGGTATATGCTTTGATGTCCTTCTTGTCTCTGGTTTTACCTGGGAGTTCAATATATTTCAACTCCTTTCGGGAAGTGTAAGTGCACTCTTATTGATGCAATTGCATGCATGTGCAATCTTCTCTACTTGTGTTTCTTCTCCCTTTCATCAGTTATGGTCATTTTGGGGTTGACTTTTATTTTATGTCGAATGCCGAAACCTCTCGAAACATACACTCATTGACCTATGTAGTCATTTTAGAGTTTCTTCATAATTTCTTAATATTAACATTATATATTGTTTTTCAATGTTCTGGAGGGAAAACAAAAAGTATGTAAAGAAGCTAGAACAAGTAACGCCAAGCTTGATTATTTTGAAATGTCATTTTCACTGTTTGATGGACAATGCCTTTTTAAGCACTCCTATAAATGCTATTGGCTTGAGTCGCAGCATTATTGCATAACCTGAATGACTTGTATAAGAATAGATGGAATAATGAATCTTCCCTTACTATTGAGTAGATCATGCATACTTTTTTCCTCTTAGTTGATGAAGGTACACATTTTGAAAAGGTTATGCAGATTATATTAGAAACTTCGATCAATGGTACATTGCATCCTGTTAAATTCTGTTCCCCTGACATCTTTCTGATTTTGAACTGTTTTCAGATATGAAGCCTGGGTTATTTACAACTTTCTGTCTCTGTGCCTTGCATGGGTTGGTGGGCCAGGAGCTGTGGTTCTGAGCTTAAGTGGTCGTGTTCTCAAACCATCCTTGTGTTTAATGACATGCTGTTTTCCTCCCTTGCCACTGGATGGGTTGGTCCCTGATCTATACCTTTGCAAGTTCTACGAGCATTAATTTGGTCCTTGGAATATTGCTTTATTAAGTCACCTTGACATCAACACTTAGGAAAATTGGATGATATAAATGGGGTCATTGGGCCTTTGGCAGTCATCTTGAATAAACACTTACTTTTGGCCCAAATTTGTCATATTGTGGTTCTCCGTTTATTTTTTTGGCTACACTTGTTTTTCTTCCTTATTATCTGGCAAACAAATAGAGTTGGATGCTATCAACAGCATAGGATTGGATATAGATTCAAGATCTCAAAGCTTTGTTACAACTTATGATTATACAAATTACTTTCTTACCTGTCAAACTGATACATGAACTTATCGCGATTTTTTATACCTTTGTTGCAGACGTTTCATACGTAGATGCAAGCAAGGATGCTTACAGTTTGTAATACTGAAGCCTATTTTGGTTGTTGTTACCCTTGTCCTCTATGCTCAAGGAAAATATCATGATGGAAATTTTGATCCTCGACAATCATACCTGTATCTCACTATCATCTACACTGTGTCATACACGATGGCTCTTTATGCTTTGGCACTGTTTTACGTGGCATGTAGAGATCTACTCCAGCCATTCAATCCTGTTCCGAAGTTTATCATCATCAAGTCTGTTGTCTTTTTAACTTATTGGCAGGTAAAAGTAATGTGCTATGTTGTTTTCATACATACCTAACCCATTTTGTCTTCCCCTGTCACCAAACCCAATGAGAATAGAAATAAGAGTTGAGAAAAATGTTCTAAACCTCATCTGCACTTCCCAGAGAACAGAATTGCTGTAGCCATAAAATCACCATGTATCTAATCAAAGTATTGGAGTACAAACCTAACGAATCGCAAAGGGCTTTGTCTTAAAGCACACGAATATTTTAGGAGAGTTTCGCTTTTACTTATCTTGATAGTCACTATTGATTTCAAGGGTCACAGGCTAGGTTGTGTGGTGTTTATTTTTATAGTACAGAAGGAATGATGGTTCAATTTGGCTAATCTTATTCTGAATTAGTTATCCCAAATTAGAATTTGATAGCAAATTTGCATTTTGGTTAAGATGTGAGATAACTGTAGATCTCTCGTGTAATGTGTAGCTGATTATTTTGCTGGAAAGCAGCTTTTAAATTTAGTTAGCGATATGTAATTTACTATAATAATTTTACGAGGTGGCATATTTCTGTTATGGTTTTGTTCTTGTAGTTATGTTAAACTATTTTATCTGCTGTTGAATCTTTTCCCGGGCTCTGCATCCTACGTTCAACTTGGTTCCCTTCCCTTTTTTGCAGGGTGTCTTGGTTTTTCTTGCTGCAAAGTCAGGCCTTATAAAAAATGCAGAGGAAGCTGCTCGGTTTCAGGATTTTATAATATGTGTTGAGATGCTAATTGCTGCCATTGGTCACCTTTATGCTTTTCCATACAGAGAGTATGCAGGTGCAAATATCGGCGGCTCTAATAGTTTCATGGGGAACCTTGGCCATGCTTTGAAATTAAATGATTTTTACCATGACACCGTCCACCAGGTTAATAGTGAGCTCTGTGTACTTTATGCTTGTGATTTGCCAGGGATGGTGTCTCAAGTAGATTCTTTTCTTTTCTTTTCTTTTTTTCTCTTTGCAGTTTGCGCCAACATATCATGAATATGTCCTTTATAATCATAGCGAGGGTGAAGAGGGCGCGAAGAAGTATCGATCACGCACATTTGTGCCAACAGGCCAGGAAATGGATACTGTAAGAAGAAACAAACATGTGCTTGGAAACAAGATGGATGAACTGCAGCTCTCAAGTTCTTCTGGTGAAAGCACGCCCAGGAGTCACCCCTCTGTACCTGATTCAACAAATTCCGAAGCCATGAATGCACAATCTTCCCCTCTTGTTGACCTCTCAGTCTCATCATCTACACCATACGACATGACACTTATCGATTTAGACATGTCTAACTATCCAGCTGAAGTTCCAGCAGCTAATGATGGGCAGAAAAGGTGACAAGAAAAATTGCTGCATCTTCACTTAATGGATTTAATTGCCCTTAACATAAAGGGATAAATACGAAAGAGTAACATGGGTCGATGGAGACAGTTATTGCCTTTTATTTTTAGGAAACCAATGCTCGTGTCATCATATCCTTCAAGGTACTCATTGAATTTTGGGCTTCCTGTTGGAATCTTGTTTAGTGGCGGGCTTGTCCAGTGTACATTGTAGTTAAAGATTTCTCAAACTTTTACAAACTCACAGTGTTCAACTTGTAATTCAGTGTCAAAATAGATTCTTGGCTTCCATGTGTTCTAGTTTTGGCGTGGGAGTGAGCACATGTGATTACCATGGTCCAAATTGGAGTACGCATTGGTTTGTACATGAATTTGCAGTTAATTCTATTGGTATGTGATTTTTTCATTGTGCGCCATAGTCTTGAGCCATTAAAGTCTCCTTACTAGCTCTTAGCGAGAATTTTATTGAACACAAATATATCAATCTGCTGTTACTCCTGGAGCTATTGGCGATGAGCTTGAGCCGTTTTTTTTCTCATGCAAGCAAAGGAGCACATGTAACTGTTGCTTGTTTGATGAGAGTTCTTATCCATCTTTTCTGTTTAGCTTTAGACGTGTACAGAAACGTCCCATAAATCTGGCCTTTATTTGAGCACTTTCTGCTCTTCTTCCCCATGTATTCAGGATAGGTAAAGTAACCTGCAGAGGCTATCTTTTGCTTGCCCATGATGTAATACATGACTGTATACACATGCTGAGATATGATCTTTTGACGTGCACATCTAGATCACCACCTCAGGTGTCTTTGCATTCTTAGAAGCAACGGCAACCATATTTGACTTTTATTTTCTTAATATATCCCAATGCTTTGATTTTGTCACTCTATGCTCTTGGTTTGCTGAGTTAGCCTGGACTAACTTGCATGGTTAGGGAAGAAATTTGGGGTTGTTGATGTTGCCAGAAGAGGAAGCTCTCGTGGGCCATGACTTTCTGTGCAGAAAGCATCTTCATGGTTGCTTTAACTGCTTAGACTCTCTCTCTCTCTCTCTCTCTCTCTCTCTCTCATGGGTTTTTTCCTGTGTTGACATGAATATGGTATGCTTGAACATGTTGAGAAAAGGACTATCTTGGGAAGACTTTTTTTCTAAAAAGCAAAGGGGATGTCCCGTATGGGCCAAACTTGATGGCGAATGATGCAGACCCTGAGAAGAAAAGATGGGGGGGTTGGTTGCACCTGTCTTTGATCATCATCTCATCCTGATCACGACAGAAAAGGCTGGTGTGGAACGATCTTAAAGCTTTCTTGCGATCTCTTCTTCTCAAAACTGACGAGCCAATTGCCTCCATGCATCATGCACTCGGCTTTTCATTCACACTCATCATCGTCATTACGTAATCATCCGTTTCAAGCAACCGACCCTCCTTCCTTTTTACCCTCTTTTTGCCAATCAGACATGAATGGCCTCATATCAGAGCCACCTTTCTCACTACCTAACGCGGGATGTCTGCTGATGTGGACGGTCAAGATCGGACCAAACAAATTTGGATTTTCATGATCTGCTGAATGTGATGCAATGCCCCCACCTAACCTGCTAAAGTTACCATTTCCCCAAGTACTTCCAAATAAACTGCAAGTTAGGAAAGAATAGAATGACTCGCCACAGGCAAAACCTAAGATTCGTTCCCACAGGGGCTTAACTTAGACATGAACTAAATATGGTCATGAACTCGAAACAGTTATCGGTGGTTCGATCTAGTTCGATGAGATCGTGACATGTCATGTGTGTCACTAAAAAGATGACGTAAAGATTGAAGGGTGGTCGTTTTCGAGGGAGGGATTTATTGACGAGGAATATGCTGTTTACTTTGTCGATAATCACAAAAATTAAAAGAGAGATAGGAACTTATCCAAAAAGTTAGAGGAATAAAGGAGGGGGAAAGCGTGGAGAGATAAAAGATAGAAGAAAAAGAAGAAAAAGGTGAGGGGGCACAAAAGGCGCGTGATAACCCTTCCCCTCTTTATTAACTTTCATAAGCCAAGTTGCTCATGTGCAACAGTTGAAAGCTATAAAGACCCTCTCTCAGCCTCCCATATTTTTCTTACCAAAAAAATATATAAAATAAAATAAAAATTAATATTACAAAAAGCTCTAAATTTGGTATACCTTTAACAAATTTACTCCAAATTAATTTTGACTACAAAAAATCTCAAATTGATGTATTGTGATAAATTTTTTCTCCATTAGTTTCTATTAATTAAGTTAATATCGAAAGCTATAAACCCGTTTGGTTCAACATTCCCAAGGAAAAATATTAAGCATTTGGTTCACATTTTTTAAGCTCCATTTGCCAAATGCTAGCATTTGGAATGCTGAACTAAGGTTTAATTAATTTTTTCTTTCCAATATTACCTTTACTAATAATCATGTTTTCCTTTTTTGCCCTCACCTGCTTTGGGCTTTCAGCATTTTCGGAATGCTAGACTTAGGTTTAATGAATTTTTTTTCTAATATTGTCCTTACTAATAATCATGTTTTCTTCTTTGTCCTAAAAAAACACTATTTATTGTCTTCTTCCTTGGATTTAGACGTGTTGCTTCACCGCGAAGCTCAACTGATGGGCAGCGCCCAATTGCGAGCGGCTAGATCTGACCGTCGAGAAGCCTTGCATGCAATCGTGCGACCTCAAGCGTCGCCTGGGTTACTTGACCTTAGGCGACGGCAGCATCTGAGGTCGGCGTTGCTTGGGTCACTCGACCTCAGGTGAGCCGTCTCCCCCACCACCATCGCCACCAACCGCCTCCCCACCACCACTACCACCATTGTCGAGCTGCTCCCCCACGATTTTCCCCTTTCCACGCTGCTGCATCTCCTCCTCCCTTTTCTTCTATTTTTTTTTTCCTTTTTCTTTTCACCTTAAAGTTGCTTTGCAAAATATACACACAAAATGAGTTTCCAAACATATTTGCCTTCACAAAATGCCCATTCATTCAAAAATACTTGGGGAAATGTAAAGACATTTCTCTAAAATTGAACCAAACGGACCCACCCTCTCACAGCCTTCCGTATTTTTCTTACCAAAAACAAAATTAAAATATTAGAAAAATAAAACAAAGAATTAATATCATAAAAAATTTCAAATTAATATATGTGACACCAAAAATTTTGAGCTCATGCATTTCTAATAAATTTATTAAATTAATATTATAAAAAAACTTCAAACTAATATACCTAAGACAAATAGAGAGCAAAATTACAAATTATCACGATCGTTCAATTCACTAATACGATTGTAAAATTTAACAAAAATTAACAAATAATTATTTTTTGGGATAAATTTATCATAAATATATTAGTACGAGATTTTTCGTGATATTAATAAAAAAATAAACGCAAAAGCCAAATTGATATATATAGGAGTATGTAGTTTCCAAATGAGCGTATTCCCTCGCAAGAATCCCCTCCACCACCACCTCCACCACCACCACCACCACCAAACGGTCCTCTCTCTCTTTTCTCTGGCGGCGCACGCTTCGCCGCTTTCGCAGACTCGCCCGCAACGATGCAAGAAGACCAGGAAACGCACAGCTCGCTCCTCTGAGGAAACACCCGAGCACAAAAATCTCACCTTTTCCGCCACTTCCCTGCCCGAAATCTCTCCCCCTCCTCGCCCATCTCCCGAAACGGACGCCGACCCATGATTTCCTCGAGCACCGCGGTGGCGGGTCCGGCGGTTTTCAGGACGGATTCCATGGACAGCAGCGCCGGCGGCGGCGGTGGCTACGGCTGCAACTACGGCTACAGGATGATGGAGAAGCGGCAGCTGTTCCTGAGGAGCTACCAGTTCAGCAGGAAGCGGAGCTTGGGGGAGCGGATTCGGCGGTCGCTGAGGCGGGTCAAGCGGGTCGTCTGGCTCAGGCTCCGGTCGGCTCGCCGGTTCCGGAGGCTCGTCTGGGCCAGGCTCTGCAGATCGGTCCGGCTTCATCTCCACGGCGGGCACGGCTGTTCTTGCGTCTACTACTGCAACGGCAACAGAGGAAGGAGAAGGAGATCGAGCTTCTTCCGCCTTCTCAATCCCAGCAGTAGTCACAGCAATAGCTACGACTCCTGCTTCTGGTAGTGCAAAACCATAAGGAAAGATGACATTTTTTTTTTCACC
Source organism: Eucalyptus cladocalyx (assembly GCA_017140615.1). Taxonomy (NCBI): domain Eukaryota; kingdom Viridiplantae; phylum Streptophyta; class Magnoliopsida; order Myrtales; family Myrtaceae; genus Eucalyptus; species Eucalyptus cladocalyx. Next base: position 51,765,156 of record CM029521.1, read on the forward strand.
TTTGTTCCTTTGCCTCTTTTTTCTTTATTTTTAGTTTTATTTTCCTTTTGTGCTCTGCATGTTAGATCGAATCTTGGTGATGATTGGTAGGAACGTGATGATTTGCTCTTTAGTTCAGTTCAGATGTTGCAGTAGTTCTCTGGTCTGTGCCTTTATATTCTATGTTCCCTTTATAATGATAGAAAGGAGTTATTTTCCAAGTAAATTAAAGTAAATACCAGCTGCTCCAGGATGCAATAATCTCTTTGCTATGCAGGAACACCCGCAACCTTCGATTCCAAAATTACAAATTTTAAAGAAAAGTGTATTTAGAAAGACCATGATCGTTGTCTCTTCTTCTGCATAAGCAGCTTCAGCAGAAAATAGATCAGAAAATAGAACTGCCCATTCTCTCTCTCTCTCTCTCTTTCTCTCTCTGGTAGTGTGTGGATGTTGGTGTCAGTGTCCGTTTCTTCTCTGGTTTATATTTTAGTCAAACATAGTTTATGGTGAAGCCATGAGAAAGCCGAGATGGAGAGAGAGAGAGTAGGACACGGCGATACATTAAAGAACGATGGTAACGGGGCAAGATGGGATGGAACCCACTTAATTACGCCCTGTATTTCTGGTTTCTGTTTTATTTTTTTATCCTTCTCTTTGATTTTAGCAGCAAGGAGGCATTGAACGGATGGTAGGTTCTCACTGCTTGGAAAAGCAGAGGCAGCCCTCTGCTTTCAGCCATGGAGGAGGGGAGGGGACCTCCTCGTTGTTCTAGCAACTGCAAATTCTTCATTTAAGAAAAGAAAAAGAAAAAAAAAATGAATTCTGGGGCAGCATCTTTATTTTCTGCAACTATATTAACTATAATTTGTCTAGAGTGGTTAATAAAAGAAAAAATCCATGGGACCATATTCTGTCGGTCATGGCATTTACCTTATCCAGACATGCCATATGCCTGTGAATTCTTGTGGGGTCTTGGCGATGGATAGTCTAAGCTTTTAAGTAAAACATCCAATTCTAAAACTCTTCTTTTATTTATTGGTAAATACCATGGAAAACCAAATCTAGTTCTCTATGACACAGTTTTCCCAATCTCATCTTCATCTTACAATAAATTTTAAACTGGTACCTTAAAAGACATCTACAAAAAGCTAATTTTCCTCTCACAAAAAACCTCAATTTTTGCGTCTCATGGCACATTTGTTCTAAACTAATTTCCATCTCACAAGAAATTCCAAACCGGTACCTTGACTATCTACCCCCGTTAAAAAATGTACATGTGAATACACGTGAATTTTCCATGTGAGATTTGTCTTTGGTAGTCATCTACCACGTGTGTCAACACATTTGCATTTCAACGGGATGTTAGTGAGATGAAAATTAATTTGGAGGTAAATGTGTCATAGAACATCAGCTTGAGATATTTCATTGTTTTAATTCCTTATTCATTTATCTATAATATCTATCCCCCAAATTCCATTACATTCACATTTGGTAATTTAGCGGAAGGTCGAATTCCTATGCGAAGAAAAAAGATCCAGTGACTTATGTTGCGTATACATTGCAAAAGACACACCCCTTAATTCAATTTGGGGTTCCGAGCGATCCAATCTTGCGAAAGCCAACATGATAAACGTTATTTCAAGTCAAAGTCAACATTTTACTCAGATTCATTGTCTTACAGCTACGTTGATTGTTGATGACGCTCTCTCAAATGGTTAGGAACCCTTGAGCTGTCATGAAAGTCGGCAAAAACAGGAAGAGGAAATCAAATGCTCCAAATAGTGAAGTAAAATCAAGAATCAGATTTCCATGTCCCTAACTTAAGGTAGGGGGAAGAACAGGAGACTCTAGGTTAGGAGGAGCTGGCATTCCACTAAAGTCAAACTGCGGATGAGAGATGTGGCCAAAGTACTAGGAAAAATTAGAGAAAATTATAGTAATAATAAAAAAGAACAAGAAAGAGAAGCGAGAACAGGGTAGAGAGAGAAAATTCAAAGGGGGTGGCGTGTCATCTACTACTTTTGCGCTTACACATGCAGTTGCTGTTCAACTTGACTACAGCAACAGCAACGAAAGTCACATTGGTCTCGGCTCTCTCGGCAAGTACAGTCTGAACTGGTGCTTGTCTCACTCCTCCTTTGTTTGATTCTTTGGGCTCCATTTGCTCTTTTGTACCCAGCATCACCTGGTGACTCGGGAGGACCATGATGACCCACCCCAACTCACCAGATTTTGGATCTTTACTGCCTTTTTTTCTTTGATGATAGCTTATGATCTGTCTCGAGATTATGATATCTATGACATGATTGAGGTAGTCAATGCATGAGAGAGACAGTGAAGTGCCCACCTATCTCGACAATTAGGTCCATCCTACCTTGTCCCATCGGGCAAGACTGAGAGAGAGAGAGAGAGAGAGAGAGAGAGGAACCGCCAGTTTCTCATTCCATGCAGGGTTCTTTTCATTTCAAGCAAGACAAATACATCACATGAGAGTTGATTCCTTCACTAATAAGGAAGAATTTATAAAGCTAAAAATGGCAGATCATACTAAACATCTCGAGGAAGAAAGCGTGCAATGGAATCGCTTTGATCGGATAAGTATATCTGCATTTCAAAAGCTTTTAGAAACATCAATATCGGAACTAAATTTGTCGCCATCTCAACCCCACCTTTCTGTTACCATTAGGCTTCGAGATCATTGGCCGTCATGTTATTGAGTTGGCTACAATTTCTTAGTTTTATGGATTTTAATCGTAATAATATGATTACCTATGAGATAATGGCATAAATTGTCCATAAATTTTGGTTCAATATGCAAATGTTATCCATAAATTTTTAATTTGTTCACTTTAATTCTTGAGTCTTTGTTCAATTTATAATGTTGTCCCTCTACTTTTTATTTGTCCAATATACTTCATAAACTGTAGTTTAATATGCAATATTATTTTTAAATTTATTCAAAGTGATTCCGAACTATTGGTAAATATTTAATATAGTCCTAAATTACATGAAAATGTCTAAAAGTTTAGCGACAACGATGCATGATGGATTAAATTTAGAAACCATTTGTGCCATCTTTTTATCATCCATTTTAAATGCGAATCTAAAAACAGAATAAATAAATAAATATAAAAAGCTACAGGGAGGTATTCCTGTACGCTGAAGTCAACCACAATGCCGCCTTCTTCAAGCAAGCAGAACAGAAGATGCCATTTATTGCCTAGGTTTCGTGACTCTTTGTTTCATTAGGAAGCATCCGCAGAACTATAATAAAAATAAGGGATGATCCGTTAAATCCTAATTTGATATTAGGGCACGCTTAGCATGCGGAAAGCCTGACCTTGACTGCTTACTTGTTCATGTGGTTCCAGGTCCAGCTGTGGCAATCAAATCCAAGATCTATAAAAGATGCAACCCATGTAATATAACAATAATAAAAATAATTATTGGGTGTTTGATTAAAGTTTGAATTAAGTATAGCTTGACTTGAGTCACTTAAAAAACAGGGAGTAATAATGTGATAGCTCTCAATCAATAAGACAATAATTTGGGAAGTTATATGGACAGAAGGATGACCAAATAGCATATCTTCTATTAAAAATTAGAAAATTATCTGAAATTTCTGTAAATCAAAATCGTTCGTGCCATTTTATTCGGTGGTTAATGGATTTCTGTATTTTTTTTTCCTGCTATAGGAATATCTTGAATTTATGAAAATTTATGAGAAAATAAAAAAAGAGACTTTTGAACTCTAATTAATATTGTCAGAAGTATAAACTCCACTGGTCACCTTTGTGCTATATATATTTTAAAAAATAAATTAAGGAAGTTTTGAAATCAAATTGAGAAAGGCATAGGCTCCCAAATCAAGCATTCGTGGCCGTCAGCCTGAGCGGCTCGCTGGGCCTCGAGCATAAATGGGTTACTCAAACCGAACGGGCACATTGCCAGCCAAGCCCGACCGAAAAACATACGTATACGGTATACCAAAGTTTTGTACACACAGAAAATATAATTATATACACTCACGCGTATATATAGCAAAGAGCAATGAAGCATTTATCTCAGTTTCTTACTTCCGAAATTCACATTCGATATGAGATATATCATTAAAATCACGAAAATTCCAAACCGATACATATGCTTAAATGAGTTATAAATGAATTATATTATAATTTAATGGGTTTTAAATGGATTGATGGCTAACACATATGAAAAATAGAAAAAACTAACCCATTTCTAACCCATTTTTGGTGGAATTGGACTTAATAAATGTTAGGCCAATTTGTATAATTTTTTATTCTTTTTTATTTCTTTTTCTTTTTCAAAAGTTTGGTGAGGGTTGCAGTCCTCACCTAAACAACCATTGGCTAAGGATTTGCAACCCTCACTAGTGATCAGCGAGGGTTGGCCAGCCCTCTTTTGTGATTGGCCTGACCCTTATTGGACTTTAAAAAAAAGGAAGAGAAAAATTAAATATAAAAAATTAAAATTTTATATTAGATTTGTTTTGCATTGAAGTGTTTTAGTGATAATTTTTTTTTTAAATCATAAGAAATAAGTTTTCCTTAGATTGGGTTAAATATGAAAGTGTTTAACAATATGAATTAGGTCGAACATGGATAGCTAGATTTGTATTGCATAAAAATATGTCAAAACTAGTTAAATTAATCAATTCGAGTTAGATTACTTTTTACTTGACCCAATCCTCACTTGACCCATCCGTTTAGTTGGCCTAGCTTTTGTTAACCCATAGATTAGTTGAACTTTCAAATTTAGTGTCCACTCCCAAAAGGTCGTATCGACCCTAATTAAACTATATAACATGTATCCGATTTTTTGAATTTGGTGTCCATTCTTGAAAGAAGGTTCATACTTTTCACACTTACGGCTACCAAACACGCTGTTCACTTCAAATCCAATCCTTAATTTTCCCACCAAATCTACCTACGTCCATTTTTAACATCAAATTTCAAAATGCCTATCCTCATCCACCAAAAATTCAATATTTTTCTCCATTTTTCGACATCATAAAGCTAAGATTTGGGATATATTTAAAGTTTCTTAATAGATTTATGTTGTGCGAATACCCCTTTTTAAAATCAAAACAGAAGCTATAAAGAAATTAATGTCTCAAAATATAATGGTAAAATGTTTTTTTTCCTTGATTTATCATAATTTGGCGTGCGCCTAGCTCGCGGGCATGATGTTGATATTTATTAACCACAAATCTAACAGGCGGTCAAGCTTGAACAAACTATATACAAATATATTTAATTTATAATGTGTTTGTTTTAGAAAAAAATTTCATGATAAAGCCTAAAGATCGCTTTATAGGAAAAATGTTTTTCTCTTTTCAAGTTAGATAATTTATTTTCTTATTGTTGACTAATCATTCCTACTCAACCAAACATGTGAAAATTCAAAAAATTAATTTGTGAAATTTTTTTACTCAAAAAAATGCATCTTTAAGCTCCATTAATTTCACGAAAAATGAATAATTTGGACAATATTTTCCTAAAAATAACTGCTTATATTGTTAATAAAAATGAACAGACGAAAAATATTTTGATTATCCACGAAAATATTTAAACATATATTATTGCCGATAATAAATTTATTTTTCATTGATTAATCATCACAAGCGATTAATTCAAAGGAAAATGCTTTTCAAATTACTCATTTTCTTCCAAATAAACGGATGCTTAAAGTACTTATCTCATATACAGAAAGTAAATATAAATAATCTATGCCAAATCAGAATTAAATTGAAATCAAATTTATGATCCTTGCCATCTTTCACCTAATCTGAAAATTTTAATTCAGTTTTATTGATTTGATAACTTTTTTTTTTTCTTTCTCGAAAGTCAAATTAAATTATTATTATTATTTTTAAATTTTTGGGTCGGCAAAGTCGGAATATTTTAATTAGGGGTTCTGTTTTGGTGGGAATTTCATGCTCTCTCCCCGTCCCCGTCTGAAGATGCAACCTCCGATGCCGACGCTGGAATGATCGGCAGTCTCCCTCCGTCGGTTTGATGTCTCTTTCCGGCGCCGACACCCGTGATCGGAAGAGGAGCGACGGCGACAATGGCCGCAACTTCACGCCGTCCGGGAAGGCTCTGCCGCCGCTCCTCAACCTCTTCTCCGCCCGCAACAGGCGGCCTCGCGCCAAGAACGGCGAAGGGCTGTGCGAGTCTTGCGGCGGCTCCGTCGCTGGGATCGGCTCCGGGTCGCCGGCGAAGAAGAGGGCCGGCCGCGGCGGTTGTCTTGGTGGCAAAGGTCGCGCCTTTTGTTTTGGCATGCCCGCGGCTCTGGAGTCGTCGTTCGCGTCTCGCTCAAGCGACCCCAATGATCCCGCGTTCACTCAGGAGATGATGAGGGGTTCGTTGGAAAAGAACGATTTTTACTCCAAGGAATGCAATCCCCACTCGAGACGTTGATGATGGGGGGTGGGTTCTTGCTTGATTCGCAGCTAATGAGATTCTGGAAAGAAGTTTTGTTTCCTTTTATGGGGTTCTAGGCGGCGGGTGACGGTTGATGAGTTTGTATCAACTGCGTATGTGTTTTGAGTAATTGATGAGCGTCTTTGAGCGATCGGGAAGACAGAGGCTTTAAATTTTCAAGATGGTCTTTGCGTGCAGGGTCAAATTGTCTCCGTAGGCTGATTGTTCAACAGAGGAGCTGAATGTGTAGAAATATGACTACGAAGAGTTAGTTGTTTGAACATTTCAATGACAGCAATATGGGACTAGGAATGATGGGAAAAGAATTTGGTTTGGATGGAATTGAATCCAATGTTAATTGATGGCGTTGCAAGTCGATTGATGACTCGTAGTTTGGATGGAATTCATAGAAAATCGATTGATTATGAATTCATTGAAAAAAACAAAATTTGGTTTCAATGGAATAATTTGTACAGTGGCTTTGAGCTCATGGATTGACGTAAGTGGTGTTGCAAATCGATGATGACTTTTGGTTTCTTTGACAGTTTATTTGGACAGCTTGTCCTTCTGCAGTTCAATGGAGTGGGATGAGCGGCTTTGAGTGTTTTATGGCAATGTGGCATGAATAGGAAGACAAAGATTTGGATTTTCAGATGGGTTTTGTGTGTTGGTGTCGCATTGTCACTTGGGTTGATTGTTCATTAGGAGAACTGAATGTGGAAAACTTGAGAATGAAGGATCGGCTGGTTTGAACATTTCAGTGCCAGCGATGTGGGAAATAGGAGTCATGGGGAAACGTTTGGTATGGATGGAATGGAAGTCAAGACAAGACTTTTAAGGCATATTGATTGGCAATGAAAATCAACGAGGCATTGTAATTTCTTCAACCTTCATTAAAACCACTTGTCTCCTCAGCAGTTCGATGAGGTGGACAATTTAGACGCAGTTGGGGGACCACTGGGAAATCGGATTATTTCTTCGAGAAGAAGGTTGTACTCTGGCTTCACAGAGGTCGAGTTCCTTTATTTGTTTGCTGGTGTGGCTTTGGTAATTTGTAGATAGCATTTGAACTATCATGAAACTGGGTGATTCTGAGAGGAGGAAGTAGGTTTTTAGTGCCCGGTGTTTTTCTTTCTTTCCCTAAAGAAGGAACATAAAGAGATGTTTTAACCCAATATATGAGTAAACCATTATGTACATAATAATCTTCTTTTTGAACCTAACCATCGTGGTGCATTTTATTTCTCTAATCTTCATCATCATTGCTGTCCATATTCCCTAGCACTAGTTATTTTTTATGGTATGTCCAGTTTTCGAGGATTTGGTTATCATGTGCCTGATCCATATATTTGTCTCTCAACTGAGGCAACTACATAACTTTCCTACTTAAATATCCATATGGTTAGAGCATGCTCAACTGGACCAATAAAGCAGATACAGTATTGGGAAAATGCCCTGAAATGCGAAATTGACTGTGATCAAGATGTGAGTTGGTATAATATTTGTTCTTTTTATATCTGGGGCACCGCTCTTTTAGAATTTGCACCGTGAGGATGAGTCTATGCAGTCATTTGTTTGAGAAACCACAAATAGTTAATACCAAAACATCTAGTTGTCCTGGGGATTCTGATACATGTAGAGCTTACACCTAAAGCTCTGGTAAATTTTTCATAGATGATCTGATTTTGGCCCTTCACGTCCAGAGATGTAGAAGATCTCAAATTCATAAGTAACCATGACCGGAAGAAGTTGGTTGACTGCTTCATTGAGAACTGCCATCCTTGTGTATGATATTCTGAAACTGGAAAGTGTTTGAGCAGCTGCTCAGAGAAATTGGTAGATTGAGAAGAAAACTAATATCATGATAACTGCTGGACATCAAGACTTCTCTTAATCTAGAAGTCAACCCAGATCGGCAAAGGCAGGGCAGAGTGATGTAATGATTGCCTAGCAAAATCTTGAACCATGGATTCATTAGTTCAGAGTCTTTGGACACTAAAATAATTGAGATTGGACCACAGAGTCAGTGATTTTCATGTTTATAATGAGATTGAACACTTTCAGCAATGTGTTTGCCGGCTGCAGTGAGCATCAGTGAGCACCGGACATTGTTGAACAAATGCAAAACAAGAAGGCTCGCAAGCAAGAAAGATCTGTCCAAGAATGGCTACTGTAATTTGTGGAACCACTGTATGTTATTTTGGGATACTTTGGATCCAAACGTCTTAACGTTGCTTCTGACTACCCAAAACAAAGCTTGGCATGCCCATATCAGCAGGTCAATAAAACCTCTCAGAGTGTTATTCAGGTTGCCTTGTCTTACATATGTCGGTTAAGATGGGAAGGGCACAGCAATATGAGATTTTCCCCAGTGGGCAGTGTACCGGCAATAAGAAACGGTGTCTTGCTGCTGGTTTTTCAGGATCGTCGCCCGATTGTTACGCATGGTTGTTAAGTGTTGCAATGATGGAGGTTTGCACGAAGGTTTGAGTTTTGCAATCGATTTCCGCATACGTTTTCCGACTTTCAACATAATCAAAAACTGAATCTCACACATACCCAATTTCTAGAGGCACGAGAAGTACTCAGCCAACAGTTTCCTGAGTGTCAAATGAAAACCGCTTCTTCGTTACCTCCTGCATTTTACATCGGGTGATCCGATGGATTCACTGGGGACAGGGGAACAGAGACAAGTGACTGAGTGAATGCATGGTTGGAGATTGGATTCTTTAACAGACATCTCGTGTCACGGCCTGATCCAAGTCCTGCAACGACCATGTGGAAAGGGCGGTATGAGGCCTGAAGATGCTCTGAACTTCATGCACTCTGTTCTCGAAACTCACTCGCACAGCAGTTTGGAAATTAATACGCATCCTAACCACAGAATCACTTCATTAATGCTGCTGAAAGGAATGTAAAGACATTGACAAGGTTCTTAAATGATAACTACGGATAGATTTCGGGCTGGAAGCACTACTTATGTAATCTATAATGTCAAATACCAGATAAATTTGCATCCGAGGATGAATAATGAGGTGTCCCCAGCCCTGATATTTATAGAATAAATTGATTTAATTAATATAGGTATGGTTGCTTACATCGATAATGTAACATGAAAGTCTTGACAAATCCACGCGCGCTATCCATCTAAATACCAAGAAAATGGAAATATTTCTCACTAAAAGGTCCTGCGCCACTTGACTTGACGGTCGCGGTATCAAATCCTATGACGTCCGTGAGCTATGCTTGACTTGGAAAAGGCTACCGAGCTTACTGCACAAGATCATGCAGTACATGAAAACGTCGCAATTGCTGCTTTCAATTCCTGCCAGGCAAGAAACCACCCGGTAGGGCTATTGACTTTAACAACGAGACCAGGAGTTCCCCTCCACACGCTCACGCTTTCCCGAGCTTCGCTCGATACGCGAGGCCGGAGAGGACGACCCACCGAAAATCTCAGAAGCTGTATCCAACGCGCCAACTTGTGCAGATCGATTTCCTCCCAGGTTAAGAAACTATAATCCGGACAAGAGAGAGAGAGAGAGAGCAAGAAGATAAAGTTGCAAACTGGGATGGGATGAAGTTGGTACTGATTGGCTGGGGATCTGACAAGGGGAGGAGGGGGCACACGTGAGCGCCATAACCTCCCCCATTCACTCGCCGGTATGCCTCGGTTTCATACGTGGGGGACAATGCCAAGGCCAAGGCCATGCCCATGCCCATCTGCACTCGAATCAACTTCCATAATACTGATAAAAAAACCAAGGCCTGCCCTTCCTTCTTGGCAGTCTCTCTCTCTCTCTCTCTCTTTCTCTGGTCGCATCTTCTCTCTCGTCCGCCTTTCCGCAACGGGAAAGGGATATCTCCGCATCTCCCACGCAGTTTCTCTCTCTCCTCCGCCTCCCTGCAACTGGGCTCGCCTCCCCTCCTTTTCTTATCAACCTTTTGTGTGTATTTTAATGATATGAAAGGACCCCACTTGGAGATCTTGTCGTTTATCCCAAGTGGGTAATCGTAGTGGGTACTGCGTTCTTGATTTCATTTTCCTTTCTCTTTCCCTGCTTTGCTTTTCACTCCATTGTTTAATGGGGAGGAATCGGTATTGATTAAAAATAGAAACTTTATGTGAGCGCCGGACTGAGCCTCGGCTAATAACATCACGGGTTCATGCTAATTATAGCTGTGAACCAAAAACTCTCCCTCTCTCTCTCTCTCTCTCTCTCTCACATCATCCAAGCATTGGAAACTGTACTCGAGTCCTCCCGTTTCTTTTTTTTAAGTTATGTTATCTTTCTTACTCTTGGGTCTGCCTTGTGAGTGGTCATTGGATGGAGCTGCAGTGAGATTCATCAAAGGGGAGGTAAAAAAATCGAAAATAAAAAGATGGGTGAGTTCGATTTGAGTGGTCCCTTCAAGTATAGTCTTGTGAGAGGAGGGGGACAGAGAAGGCGGTGATCGAGGTTTTGGTTCGATAAATTTGTGTTGGGGGGTTCCTGTTTGTCGTTCAAAAGGGTGTTGTCCACTTCGCTTCCTGGGATTCTTCAAGTTTCTGAGCTCTTCTTGAAGCTACTCTCTTTTGGCTACCGTTTCTGTTGGCTGAGGAGAAAAGCTTTCTGCGCTTACTGGGCTTCCTTCTCTGAGCTTACCAAGGTGCAAGAAAGTTCATTTTTTAGCTTCACTAAGTTTGAGGATTGGCTTGTGTTTGTGCTGTAATTGTTTCTAGATGGCTGTGTGACTTAGGCACTCGTAGCTTTTATGCTGTTCTGTTTCAGTTGGTAATTCATTTTATGTATAAAAACTAGTTTGTTTATTTAGCCGTAGCTGTCGGTCTTTGATCTGTAAGAATTTTCTTAATGAAAGCGTTAAGGCGTATGTCATTTATTCAGGACATTTTTATCATAACTGTGGGATATCTGTCATCTTGCTCTAGTTTACTCTGGAATTGTAAACTGTCTCGAGCTTCAGTTTCCAGTGCTCCATAAAACTTAGATCAAATATGGGGTGACCGTTTATCTGACTAGAGAGCTGGAAATGAAATGTTGCACATTGTTTTGCATATCCAGTACTGAAGTACTCTATTGCTATATCTTTGTAGAGCCTCTTCAGAACATATTGGTATGTGCTTATTATCCATTTGCCAAATCCTACTGGAGTTTGGGCAGAGCAAATTCATGCGGCCATCTGAATCAGGATTTATCAGTTCTTGGAGTTAGTTATATTTTTGTGCTCTGAGCAGATTTGATCGAAGATGTCTTCTTCAAGACCCAGCCAGTCATCCAGCAACTCAGCAAGGTCGAGGCATAGCTCGAGGATAATAGCTCAAACCACTGTAGATGCTAAGCTGCATGCTGATTTTGAGGAGTCTGGTAGTTCCTTTGACTATTCAAGCTCAGTACGAGTGACTGGCACCCCAAGTGGAGATCAGCAACCAAGATCTGACAAAGTAACAACGGCTTACCTCCATCAGATACAGAAAGGGAAGACTATCCAGCCATTTGGTTGCCTTATTGCATTGGACGAGAAAACTTTCAAGGTCATTGCATACAGTGAGAATGCACCTGAAATGCTGACCATGGTTAGCCACGCAGTTCCAAGCGTTGGGGACCAGCCAGTCCTCAGGATCGGGACTGACGTTAGGACCATATTTACCGCGCCAAGCGCATCTGCTCTTCATAAGGTCTTTGGATTTGCAGATGTTTCTCTGTTGAATCCCATCTTAGTCCATTGTAAAACTTCTGGAAAGCCCTTCTATGGAATTGTCCATAGAGTGACCGGAAGCATAATCATCGATTTCGAACCTGTGAAGCCTTATGAAGTCCCTATGACAGCTGCTGGAGCTTTGCAGTCATATAAGCTTGCGGCTAAAGCCATTGCGCGCTTGCAGTCTTTGCCTAGTGGGAGTATAGAGAGGCTTTGTGACACAATGGTTCAGGAAGTCTTTGAACTAACGGGTTATGACAGGGCTATGGCATATAAGTTCCATGATGATGACCACGGTGAAGTAGTCTCAGAGATAACAAAGCCAGGCCTGGAGCCATACCTGGGTCTGCATTATCCTGCCACGGATATTCCTCAGGCCGCACGGTTTCTGTTCATGAAGAATAAGGTCCGCTTGATTGTTGATTGCCGGGCAAAACACGTGAACGTGCTTCAGGATGAGAATCTGCCCTTTGATCTCACCTTGTGTGGTTCAACCCTGAGGGCCCCACACACTTGTCATATGCAGTACATGGAAAACATGGACTCTATCGCTTCTCTGGTTATGGCGATTGTCATCAATGAGGATAATGAAGAAGGCGACGGCCCCAACTCTGTGCAGCCTCAAAAAAGAAAGAGACTTTGGGGTCTAGTAGTTTGCCATAACACGACTCCAAGGTTTGTTCCATTCCCTCTTCGGTATGCCTGTGAGTTTCTTGCCCAGGTGTTTGCCATCCATGTCAGCAAGGAGCTTGAGTTAGAAAATCAAATGATTGAGAAAAATATCTTGCGTACGCAGACGCTCTTGTGCGATATGCTGATGCGTGATGCACCTCTAGGCATTGTGTCTCAGACCCCAAATGTGATGGACCTTGTTAAATGTGATGGTGCTGCCCTTCTGTATAAAAGCAAGACATATAAGCTGGGAGTAACTCCGAATGATGCACAATTGCATGGCATTGCATTGTGGTTGTCCGAGTACCATATGGATTCCACGGGATTGAGTACAGATAGCTTGTATGATGCGGGATTCCCGGGGGCTCTTGCTGTTGGTGACATTGTTTGTGGGATGGCTGCTGTGAGAATAAGTGCAAAGGATGTGATTTTCTGGTTCCGCTCACCAACTGCCTCGGAAATTCGTTGGGGTGGAGCGAAACATGATCCTGATGAGAAGGATGATGGTAGGAAAATGCATCCAAGGTCATCCTTCAAGGCTTTTCTTGAAGTTGTCAAGACAAGGAGTTTACCTTGGAAAGACTTTGAAATGGATGCAATCCACTCGCTGCAGCTTATCTTGAGGAATGCCTTCAAAGAAAATGAAGCAATTGACATGAACACCTCAACCATCCATACGAGGCTTAATGACCTTAAAATTGAGGGGATTCAAGAATTGGAAGCAGTGACGAGTGAGATGGTCCGTCTGATTGAAACAGCCACGGTACCGATCCTGGCTGTCAATGCTGATGGGCTGGTTAATGGTTGGAATACAAAAATTGCTGAGCTAACTGGTCTGTCTGTTGAGAAGGCATTAGGGAAGCATTTCCTCACACTGGTGGAGGATTCTTCTGTCGATATAGTGAAGAAAATGTTACATATGGCATTACATGGTATGTCCAACTCCGAGTTTCAATATGATATGTTATGAAATCTGGGCACATGTTTCAGTACTGTACTTCTTCAGACTGATGGTTGATGGCATAGATATTGTGCCTGTTTGTAGAATCAGCATGTGTCCTCAGTAAAGGGGATGCACCTCATCTGTAAATTAATTCTTCCTTTGTGCTTGGAATTCATGAATATAGTTACTTACATCGTTCTACCTTCTTTCATTGCAGGCAAGGAAGAGAAGAATATCCAGTTTGAGATTAAAACACATGATTCTAGAGCTGACTCTGGGCCAATCAGCTTAATTGTGAATGCCTGTGCTAGCAGGGACATTCAAGAAAATGTTGTGGGTGTGTGTTTTGTTGCTCAGGACATTACTGGTCAGAAAATGGTCATGGACAAGTTCACTAGAATTGAGGGTGACTACAAAGCGATTGTGCAAAATCCGAACCCCTTGATACCCCCGATTTTCGGAACAGATGAATTTGGCTGGTGCTCCGAGTGGAATCCAGCTATGGCAAAACTCACTGGGTGGAAACGGGAAGAAATAATAGATAAAATGCTACTGGGGGAGGTTTTTGGGATGCACATGGCATGCTGTCGTCTCAAGAATCAAGAAGCTTTTGTTAATCTTGGAGTAGTGCTTAATGGTGCTATGACTGGCAAAGAGCTGGAGAAAGTTCAGTTTGGTTTCTTTGCTCGGGGTGGGAAGTTTGTGGACTGCCTACTATGCGTGAGTAAGAAACTTGATGGAGAGGGTTCGGTGACCGGAATTTTTTGCTTCTTGCAGCTCGCGAGCCCAGAGCTGCAGCAGGCACTTCATCTCCAACGGCTAACTGAACAAACTGCCTTGAAAAGGTTAAAACAATTAGCTTACATGAAAAGGCAGATTCGAAACCCTCTATCCGGGATAATATTTTCTCGCAAATTGCTGGAGGAAACTGAGTTAGGACTTGAACAGAAGCTGTTGCTACATACCAGTGCTCAATGCCAAAGCCAGCTGGGCAAGATCCTTGATGACTCAGATCTGGATAGCATCACTGACGGGTATGATTGCTTGATACACATAAATAATGACTCTGCATATTTCATTCTGCAATTTCATAGCTCATCCAGTGTAGAATGTTTTTATGCTCTGAAATCTCCATTCTAGCTTGTGTTCCTGTTTGCTTGGAAGGATAGATTTCAAAATATTCACTTTTCAGGGGAAATAAAGTTATGTAATACACAAGGCTTGAGTCTAATTTCTTTCAGAAGCACTGTTGTTGATATTTGGTGTTTACTTTTTCTCCTTCTTCAAATGAAAATTTGCAGCAGTGATTGAATCAAACCTACTGAAGCTTAGACAGCTCTGATCTGTTGAGATGTGTTTTTCCCATATGCTTGTATTGCCGTGTCTAGTATATTGGATGGGGATGTATTTATCACCAAGTATACTGTTTCTCAAAAGTAGCAAAGTCTAGATACATAATGATGCGGTGAAAGAAGAATGAAAGATTGGTCCCATCCTGTTTTCTAATTCTGTATTTCCATTTGGTGAGCTGATAGCTTAGTGTGTCATTCTTTTTCCTCTTTTCTGTTAGCTAATTCTTTATTTATCTCAACAGATACATGGAATTGGAAATGGTCGAGTTTACTCTCCATGAAGTCTTGGTGGCTTCCATGAGTCAAGTCATGATAAAAAGCAATGGAAAGGGTGTACGGATTGTCAATGATGCGACGGAAGAAGCCATGACCGAAACTTTGTATGGGGATGGTCTCAGGCTTCAACAGGTCTTAGCAGATTTCTTGTCAATATCAATTAACTACACCCCAACAGGAAGCCAACTCGTTATTGCAGCTCATTTGACCAAAGATCACTTAGGAGAATCTGTTCAACTTGCACACCTGGAGCTAAGGTAATGGAGACATTCTGTTCTCACGTTAACTCATGCACCTTTTTTTATGCATGCAATTCTCTGTTTATTCAAGTTGGCAATAGATGGCCAGAAATTGAAATTGAGCACCCTGTTTCAAACGAATTTTGCAATTTGATACTTCAATTTGAATCAGATTGACCTATGCTGGTGGTGGGATATCGGAAGCATTGTTGAACCAGATGTTTGAAAATGATGGAGAGATATCTGAGGAAGGCATCAGCCTGCTTATCAGCAGAAAGTTGGTGAAGCTAATGAATGGAGATGTGCAGTACCTGAGGGAAGCCGGAAAATCCACCTTCATCATATCTGTTGAACTCGCTGTAGCTAATTAGTCTGGGTCTAGTTTGAAGGGAAAAAATTAACATGTGCAATCGTTCTGTACAGCTGAATGAGAGTTTGTGTCATGTCATGTACCGTGCATCTAGCGAAGGTTCATTTTACTCGTTTTCTCCAGTCTGTTTCAAGTTAATTGAACTCTTTTTGACTCTGATGTCTTTTTCTCTTCTAAGGGTTATTTAAGGTTTATCAGAAAACCTGGTGTAAGACTACGTGTATGTTTTCCGGTTTTGTTGCTGAGCGGAAAGAAGAGAAGGGGATGTTCTAAGGGTTAACTATTGTCAAACACTGTTTTCGTTGCTGTTAAAGTTTTGCTTGAGAAAGATGGCCGTTGCTTTTTGGTGAATTCCAAAGAAAGAGAGGAAGCATGACAACACTTTTAGAATTTTGAAATTAGAGTTATGAGAACTCAAGACTTCTCATGCACACTTAATGTCGGTTCAGAGCTGCGGAACAAGTTAAACGCGAAATGCATGATACAGGTTCTTGCACCTACAGAGCCAATATTCCAGTTCAAAAATCTATCTAAGCAACATTTATAAGTGTTGGCGGAACCCAATTGTGAGTTCGGTCTCCTCTCACATCCCCGGAAGCATACCACTGACAAATGCCCTAAAATTTTTCTCGCCATACTTCACTTACATGCGCTGACGAGCAGTTCTGGGCTATTTTTACTTTTGTTGACATATAAACCACCATGTATTCATGATTGCTGTTGTAATGATTCAGAAGTGAAGGGTATATTGTTAAATAGCATACGTATCGAATTTCTTTTCTCAGCATGTAACGGTGACATACAAAAAATAACGAAACGTGGAGAACACACTGAATATGCATATGAGAAGCACCCGTCTTTGCTCATGTCTCGTTTTTTTTTTCTCCCGATCATCTCCTCTGAGTCTACAAAGAGAATCAAGACAGGCAGGGAAAGACCAATATCTGATCGGGTAATTTAATTTTCTGAGAGCCTTTTGAACTTGATTTGTTCTTGAGCTGGGAAGATGGGATCCATCAAATGGCCCAGAAATTCAGGAGCTCCAGCAGTAAGGAAGCCCATGTCTTCATAAGCCGCCATATGTAAAGCTAGTTAGAGCATGCATTCTGCATTAGCTCCCTGAGAAATTTCATTGTTTCATCGAGCTGGTCAGTCTAGTTGATGAACTGGTATATTAAGCTGTACCAGGCTGCAGTAAAGCATCTACAACTGATGGCAATATGTGACTTACACCGAGATATAAAGTCTAGGGCACGGACGGTGCTCATAATTGAATAAAATGGTGCAGCAGGGAGCAGGCTAGCCAGGATAACATAACTCAATTAGTTTAAGTGTTTACCTTTTTTTCTTCGTTTGTTTTCTTTTGGTGGGAAAAGCGCATTTAGATTTTGCCAATTTAATTGTACTCAGGAGCTCATTAGAAGATAGCGAGTCAGAGATGAGCACGGAGTCACATACACATGGACTGTCCTCAACTTATGATCATTCGACATTCCTTTCACATTGGAAGTTGCAATATGAAATACTAAAAAAACCGAAGTGCGACCAATTGATGGAAGTGATCCATATGTATGCGAATTTAAACTTTCAAGACATCTAACCTCCATCTTTATTATGGTTTTGCATCATATATGTCAAGGTTAGTACAATATTGGTCATTATTTTCACTTCCTAAATATATATCTTGCAAGAACGGCTGGCCAAAAGAAAGTATCTTGCAAGAATGAACTCTAAGATCCATGAGATCCTGTCAGACAGCACCTTTGGTAATGCAATAAAGCTCGAGCTTCAGCTGCGTCTCTTTGGCAAAATCTTTTAAGCCAAGAGTGGGGCAAGTAGGTGCACTTTTGAGTAGTCTTTAATCCTAAGCTTCTTCCATATGTGTTATCTTTTTCCCCTTTAATGTTGAGGGTCATCGATAATAATGCTCGGTTTTCACCAGTACTCCTTGCAGGAACATACTCCACCCCTGAAATGGTGAAATCTAACTCGATCCCTTACAATAATTTCTCGACTAAATGCTTGTGAAACAAACTTTGCAAATGAGTGGCAGTCTCTGCATATCCTCAGATTCTTCACTATCCGGATGTTAGTTCCATCAGGAGTTCCCACCAGTCCAAAAGTAATTGCTAGTTTCTCGCTGTGATACTTACTGGAGGACTCCAGATGCCCTTCACATGTCAAGTCAGGCATGATCACTTGAAACTTACTATTCACATAACCAGCCAAACTGGCGCTGTAAATTACTTCCTCTAGCTTACGATAGATTTTGTCTCGATCAGGATGTGACTGATCATCCACAAAAAATCTATGAACCTGGTTGCCAATTTCAATCCAGCTCCAACCAGGAGTCGTCCTAATTCCTTGGCTTTTGATTAACCTTCTCATTCTTGCAACACCTTGCTTGTCATTGCATTCGGCATATATTGTAGCAAGAAGTATACAGTCCCCTGCATTACATGCTCCAAGCTGGACCAGATTCTTAATGGCAATCTCCCCAAATCGCACATTTTGGTGGATCTTGCAAGAACCTAGAAGAGTTCGCCAAATGACGGGATCAACCAGAAAAGGAGAGGTTCCTATGATTTCTAGCGCCTTTTCAAGCTTCCCAGCACGTCCATACAAATCAACCATGCATCCATAATGCTTAATTTCTGGCTTTAAGTTGAACTTAGAGCTCATCATGTGGAAAAGCTCAACACCCTTGTCCAATAGGCCTCGGTGGCTACAGCCCAACAACAGTCCTAGGAAGGTGATGGAGCTTGGCTGCACACCTTCTCTCAACATCTGCCTGAATAATAAGACAGCTTCATCCGCACACCCATTCACTCCATACGCAGTGATCATGGAATTCCACGTGAAAACATCCCGTTTCGACATCCCATTAAAGACAAAAAGAGCCCCCGCCAAGTCACCACATTTCCCATACAGGTCGATAAGAGCATTTGCAACATAAATGTTCCCCAAAAATCCCTCTCGGCTAGCTCTCCTATGCAATTCAACTCCCATATTTAATGCCCCGACGTGAACACAGCACGAGAGTAATCCCACCAAAGTGAAGCCATCGACACCTACATTCCTTTCCTCATCCGACGGTACAACCCCAATGCCTCATGGTGCAGACCAGCCAGAGAGTAACAGGAGATCATGGAATTCCAAGAAACCAAGTCCCTCTCAGACATACCTTCAAACACCTTCTGCGCGACCTCAACCAACCCATTCCCCACGTAACACCTCATCAGGTTCGTGCAAACCATGACATCCATCTCATACCCAGATCGAATCACGGTGCCATGAATCTCTCTACACTTCTGTTCATTCCCAACTCTCTCACACGCCTTGAGCGCGAACGAGAAAGAGTGGGTATCGGCGCAAGAAAAGGAAGACCCGAGCATGCCGTTGTAGTAAAGAAGGGCCTCCCGAGGGGATGCGCCGACAGCAAAGCCTCTGATGATGGAGCTCCAATCGTGGGTCTGCGGGCATTGGATGCGGTCGAACAGAGTCCGGGCGTAGGCCAAGCAACCCGAGACAGAGACGGCGCAGAAGTGGAGGAGCTTGCCCGAGATGGAGGGGTCGCTCTGGAGGCCGTGGACGAAGACCCGGGCGTGGATGGCCTTGAGCCTCCTGAGGCTGTTGCATCCTTGCAGGAGGGCGAGGACGGTTTGCGCGGTTGACATGCGAGCATGGTCCGACGCAATGATGAGCTGAGTGGGCATCGAAGCTCAAGAGACTGATCGTAATTGTGTCAGGGAAGCCTGACGGGCTTTATAAAACCCTCTATAGATACTCCTCTTCTTCATCCTTTCAAGATCACGCACAGCCTCAGCGAAGTCAGAAAATCATCTACAGTTCAAATCTTGCAGCTGAAAGATATATCAAACAGAAGGGAGGATGGAGAGGAGAAAATTGTTGCTCCGGAAGCTACACGTGCCCGACATGAGGGACGACTTGGAAGACCAAACTGACTGCGATTCCGAAGAAGGGAGAGGCTGTGAAGGCAAACGTCAGTGCGAAAGTGAATGCGATGAAGTTTGCTAAGATCGAAGGAAAGGTCGCTATTGAGGAAGAAGTCAAGGCCAAAGTTGGATGTGATGCTTCCTCCTAATTGACATGTTTTATGGGATAGGCTCTGTTTGGTTCAGCTTTGAGACTCTAAAGTTTCTTAGCCAAATGTAAATGTGTTTAATTCGATTTTTTGGGTGACTTTAACAAGACGCAATTATATCTCCAAATGACTTTAAGGACTTTTAGTCTAAAGTAGGTTTAGAGGTCCTTTGAGAACTTGTATTTTTAGAATGTAAGTTCTAATTACTATTCATCTTCTCCAATGAAGAAGCCAATTGGAGGTCAATGATCGCCAGCTAAGGGATTGTACGTGTTGGCGACCGCCGGTTGAGGGTTGCTCGACCTTGGTGACTATCGTCGGACCTCAGGCGGTGCTTAGGTTGCACAACCTAGGTGGCCGCCTGAGGTTGCGTGACCTAGGTGACGGCCATTGGGGTTAGGTGACCCCAGGCGACAGCTGACTGGGGGCCAGATCTGGCCATCCAACCGCCAGATCCGGTGGTCCGGTGGTCGGACTTCAAAAAAAAAAATACAAATATTTTTTTGTTTTTAATTTAATAAAAGTCATTTACAAATGCAAATTTTACTAAATGGTATTTTAGTCAAAGTTATTTTTCAATGCAAATATTACTAAACGTTATTTGTATTTCGGAAAACTCCATTTACCTAAAGGTATTTGCAACGGGCCCATAGTATACATACCACAACGCAGGATTAGGGGCATAATTATATGATCTTGTTGGGCTTATTGGAATGGATTGATCTTGTTGGACCTTATTTGATTTCATGGTAATTGTCAGTTGATTGTGATAAACCGATTGATCATCCTATTTTGCGAGATAATTTTTGAAGATTGAGATTTCTTTGACTTGATTTATTCAGAAGATTCTATATAATATTTTTTTGTGAGGTCATAGAATTCATTTACACCCCCCTCTTCAAAACATATAAATTAATAAATAAAAGTTCATATGTTTTTTTATTTATTTTATTTATGGTCTTTGGAGGAACCGGCAGAACTGCGGTGATAAAGCCATTTGTAAACCCCCAGGTGACACTTAAGCAAGAGGACCCACCATCCCCGAGTCACACTTAATACACCTAGCGTCTCCCCTATGTTTTGAATCATTCACCTCTTCGTTGATGATCAGTAGAGTTTTAGCCAGTGGAGCTACCGCGGCCGGTGGTAAGTTCATATGTTCACTTCTTATAAAGCAGAAAATTGTTCAAGTTATTACTAGTATGTCATAGATTAATTTGAACAAAATTATTGGTCTTCAAATAAGCTAGATCTCTTCTCATCGCTTGAGGTGTGAGCAAAACCCCCGGAACCTGAAAGCCCAGATCAATGCGGTGTGACTTTCGGCCCAAATAGGCTAAGGTGGGGATTTTGGTCCTAGCTTCAAAATATACGTATTTTAATAATATAAAATATAAAAGTATAAAAGAATATATTGTCTGAACACTTTAATAAAGTCATAAATAATTTAAAAAGATAGTATTAAAATCAAATGAGTGAAAAATGGTGCGTCCGCAGTGGTTGGACTAGAAAAAGTGGCAACAAAGATAGAAAGAAAAAATGCGAACTTTTTTAGGCTAAAAACAGCCTCAAACGCCAATGCAAGTAGCTTTTGAGTAGCAACTTACTAAAATTGCCTTTATTTCAAAATTTATCGCAAACATTATCTAGTAAAGTTATATAATTATTTCAAACTTATTTGATGGATATTTAGCTTGAAACTTGAACTCAATAAATTGTTTGCGAGATTACCTTTTCCTAAGATTACTTATATAATTTTTAAAGTCCAAGACAAATTTAATTATAATCGAACATTTTCAGCAACAAACAATATTTGAAGCACAACTTCTCATTTTATATGATTGCTAGATTTTCAATTTTTATTATAATTGATCTTAACTATATTTCAATATAATGTTGCGGTTATGTACATTTTTTAGTTGAAGATCTGCAATACACAAGATAGTCTATTTTGGGTCCAAGCTTTTTTTTTCGAACTCGAAAATTCCAGGCCAGAAAGTTCGGGCCACGCCGAAAATTGGCTATAAGCTCGACTTGGCTTGCCATTCTCTGGGCCCACTACCCTTCTTTCATGTGATATTTCCATTTTTTTTGTTCATTTTTCTTCCAATGGATAATAATAATGTCTTTTTACTCATTGACACTTTCTTCACCTTCATTTTTCCACTCTTTTCAAACAAAAAATAGTCATTTCTCTTATTTTATTGGCTTTCATTTTCCAGACATTTCCAAATAACTTTATTTTCTTCGCCCTATATTTTCCTTCACCTCCCAATCTTTTTTGACCAAACATAGTCTTGGTAGATTTGATTTAGAGTGCGTTGGTGAACATTCACTTTATTTTTATCGCCTCATATATCCATCTATAGAAAGTTTAAGCATAATGAATTTCATATGCATGCAATAAATAAATTATAATAATTAGCGTATGTCTAATCTTTTGTAATTATTGAGTATTAATATAAACTGAAGTGATAGTATTTGTTAATACCAGAAAAAGTAATAGGATTCTTAACTATCACTATTATAAAGTTACGTTTGAGACATCTATATTTTTTCAATTTCATTTTATTTAAAAATTGAATTATTGGAATAACTTATAAATTGTGATCTTGCAAATAGACTAAGATATATTTTTATACTATTTTTTTCTCTTTAAAATTAAGTGAATGTCTTTATTAAGTGAAATTTATTTAATTAATAAAATAAGCTACATATAAATAATATTCATGTGGTAATATATCCTCAACCAGTTTTCGTTCTTTTCGTTAAACCTCAGCACACATTTTGTTGGGCCTAGATAGTGCAAGGCCGTGACATTGAAAGAGAGAAAGCCCAACTGAAGCTATTACGGCCTACGCAGTGAACCCCGAGCTAAAATTGTAGTTCAGCTTGGCCTCTAAAGCTACGCATGGTAACGTTTCTCGGTCGAGGAATAGTTTTTTTTTAGAAATAATTCTTTTTTATATCTACTCCGATAAACAATTTCTGAGTAAAATAAGATGTTTGGTTACTACACAAAATTTTATATTCTTAAAATAAAAAAAAATAGAAATGTGTTTGGTATAATTTTTTATATTTTGTATTTATTTGTTTTTTTTTTTATTCTTGTTGCCATCTGCTTGTCACCCGTTGCTCGTCGCTGCTGCCCGTCGCCTGTTGCCGCTGGTCGTCGCTGCAGGACCGCCACAGCACGATCGCCGCCCACAGTCCATCAGTTGTCGTCGATTGCCTATGGTGACAAGTGGTGGCAGTCGACTATCATGAAGGTAGTTGGGTAGCGATGATGACAGCGGTGGTCGGCGCGGCAATGGTGATCGTGGCTATCATCGATGGTCAAGGGTGGCCGGTGGGCGGTAGTGATGACGATCACATGACGGTGGCGACGATGGTCGGCGGTCGGCCGCCGATGGGGTGGTGGTTGGTAGCGGTCGGCGGTTGGCCGACGGTGGCTGGTGGTTGGCAGGCGGCCACCTAAGGCCCCGGCGGCCAGCCAAGGCTGCCCGGCAAAGCAAGTAAGAAAAACAAAAGAAAAAAAAAGAAAAGAAAAAATTGGCTTATTTCTAGAAATTGTTTTTGAGAATAATAAGCTTTTTTTTTTTTTGCTTGTTTTTATTCCAAATCTGTTCTCGGGAACAAAAGTTTTACCAAATGAATTTTTATTTTTATTTTGTTCCAAGGAATAAAAAAACAGAAATTGAGAGAAACAGAAACATTACCATACAAGTCTTAAGTTGCATTGTGTTAAATTGAAAGATGATTAGCCATAAATATTTATGACTAAATTGGTATAGTTGAATGGTTAATGACTTAATTGGCCACCGTACAATATGTTTAAGACTTTTTGGGTAATTTCTCCTTAAAAAACCTTTATGAGGTTTTGACATTTGCAGCAATATTCATCTTTAGACAAAATTCCTAAACCAAAATTTTCACGAACATAATTTTCATGTGCTCATCACACGATTGCTGCGGTGTAACCGGTCAATCCACAATACCTATGTAAATGTATGTCATCTTAATTGGAACTTAAATATTGAAAATATTCACTTTTCATTGGCTTGTCATACCACGTGATGCGTGATGTGATTATCATATAAAATTCATTCTCCTTGACTACATCATATTTCTTCTTTTCTTTCTCCTTGCCATGCTACCAATCCGCATCCTGTCCTCGATGGATGCAGCCGCTCGCCCAACCAACACCTATGTCTGTGCTTCCGTGTCGTGTCCAACATGTGTCGGAGCGTGTCGGACACGCGGTCAACTTTTATTGACACGCGTGTCGACGCGTGTCCGGAAGACTGATGGAGGGTGGAGGCGAGGGAGCAGAGGTCGTGAGCGCCGGCGAGATGGAGTAGAGGCCTCGAGCGCCGGCGAGAGACGGCTAGAGAAAGAGCTGAACAGAGAGAAAGAAGAGAGAAGGCAAACTCCCGCCGGTGAGACGAAGCCATGAACGGACCACCGCGACGGCGAGAGACGGCCAGAGAGAGGTGAGGGCCGCCACTGTTGCGATGGATCGGCGACGAGAGGAAGAGGAGAGGAGGGAAGGGGGTTGTGCGGCGTGGCAAGGAGGATAGGAAAAAGAGGGCTCGGCTCGCTAGGGTTTTTCATAAAGAAATCCAAAAAAAAGAAAGAAAGGAGGTCGATGGCGTGAGAGAGAGAGAGAGAGGGGTGGGGGTGGGGGTGGGGGTAGGGGTGTGCATTGGACCCGGGAACCACCCGGACCGTCCGGAACCGGCGGTTCTTGAGGGAACCGGTCCGGTTCCCGGGTCCAATTGTTAAGAACCGGTGGGAACCGGTCCGGTTCCTAGTTCCATGGGCGGATCCGCCCGCCCGCCCACCCGGACCGGACCGGTACTATTTATAATTAAAAAAAAAAAAAAAAAACAAAAGTCGCGAACGAAGCCCCTGCCCCTAATTCGCGAAGCCCTAATCGCGTTTCTTCTTCTTCAACCTCTGACTCTCTCTGTTCCTTTCCTTCTCTTCGTCTTCGATTCCACAGTTCCACGGTCCACCCCGAGTATCCACGCCGCCGCCGCTGCTCCTCCTCCGCCACTGTCCGCCCCCGTCGCGCCGGTCACCACTCGCCAGCGGCCAACCGCTGCTCCTCCGCCTCTGCAAGAACACTTGACCGAGCCGGTGAGCCCCTTTTCCGTCACTCAACAAGGTAAGAAGCCCTAATTTGCTTCTCATCTCTTGATTCTCTTCCGATTTCTTCCTCAGTTTTTGATTATCTCTCTGTTTCTTCCTCAATCTCTTCTCCTCGTCTTTGATTCCTCACCAAGCATTCACGCCGCCGCTGCTCCTCCTCCGCCCCGTCCGCCCCCTCGCGCTGGTCGCCACTCGCCACGCCCGCTGCTCCTCCGCCTCTACGTCCGCCCCCTCACCATAAACCCTACTGAGCTCTTGCTTTCCTCACCACCAAACCGCCGCTGCTCCTCCGCCACTGTCCGCCCCCTCACGCCGGTCGCCCCAAAATTGTTTCGCTCTTGAAAATCAGAATTTTTGGCATCAAAATCGGTTCCATGGATCCACCGAGAACCGGACCGGACGGCGGTCCGGTTCCCGGTGGATCCACCCAACAAACGGGTGGATCCCGGTTCCGATTTTTTGGAACCGGTCCTTAGCGGGCGGTTCCCGGTTCTAGGTCGGGAACCGCCCCCCGGACCATGCACACCCCTAGGTGGGGGTGGGGGGGAGTGACAGCTCACCTGTCACTGTCAAGTGGGGGAGGGAAAAAGTAAAATAAACGTGGGGTGGAGGGAAAAGGACGAACGAAAGAAGGGGTGGATTTTGGGGATTGTTTTTTTAATTGGAAAATTAAATAAATGAAATTAAAAAATGATTTCGAAAAATAAAAATATTAAATTTCGAATAATGATAAATTTGGGTTATCGTAGAAAATCATAGATTTATTTAAATAAATTGATTATAATTTCTTATTAATTTTTAGTTTCATTAATAACTTTTGTTAAAATTAAAAAAATGTTTTGCATTAATTATGGATATATCTTTCAAATTTCAAATGAATTGATTTGTTAATATTATTAGTATAAATTTATTATAGGCTCTTTTTTTAATTAATTAATTATTTATGAATTTGAATCAAATTAACTAAAAATAAAAATATTCATTTAATATACAACGTGACGTAATGTGTCGGAATTCTTTATTTTTTAGAAATGACGTGTCGACGTGTCGTGTCGTGTTAGACACTTGTGTCGTATCACGTGTCGTTGCTACGTAGACGAACACCATTGATGCGCCCCACAATTTGCACAATAATGTCTTAATCAGGCGTCAAGCTCAAAGCTGCAACAACGCTTGACTAGATCTGGTGTCCACCTAGAACAATTCTGACATGAATCAACAAAGATGCTGCGATGAAGCTTGACCATATTTGATGTCGAGCTGGACACGACATATGCCATCATCGTGGGCTCATGAGTCGAAGAAACCAAGTCCCTCTCAGACACACCTTTCAAAGACCTTCTGCGCGACCTTGACCAACCCATTCGCCGCGTAGCACCTCGTCAAATTCGTACAAACAATGACATCTACCACATGCGCAGATCGAATCACGGTCCCGTGAATCTCTCTACACTTCCGTTCGTTCCCAACTCTCACACACGCCTTGACAGCAAACGAGAAAGAGTAGCCATTGGGGTAAGACAAGGAAGACCCGAGCATGCCGTTGTAGTAAAGAAGGGCCTCCTGAGGAGATACGCCGCCGGCAAAGCCTCTGATGATGGAGCTGCAATCGTGGGTATCACGCATTCAATGCGGTCGAAGAGGGTCGAGCGTAGGCCAAGCAACCCGACAGCGAGACAGGGCAGGAATGGAGGAACTTGCCCGAGATGGAGGGGTCGCTCTGGAGGCCGTGGATGAAGACCCGCGCGTGGAAGGACTTGACCCTCCCGAGGCTGTTGCATCCTTGCAGGGGGCGAGGATGGTTTGCGCGGTTGACATGCGACCATGGTCCGACGCAAAGCTGAGCTGAGTGGGCATCGACGCTCAAGAGACTGATCGTAATTGGTCATTGATCTTGTGTACTGTCCAATAACATGGGTAACTTTCTTTTGTTTAGCTGAAAAATCAATTGAATCCACATTATTATTGGACAAAAAGAGCTCATATGAAAGATATATATAATCGTCATGCCAAGCCACGAGCCAAGATAGCCCGACATACTATTTGTAAAAGGGTACGCACTGATGACCCCACTTTCTTGATTGGATAAGTACGTCCCGGCCATCCAATTTTTGGGACCCACAAAATGGACGTTTGTAACAGGCTCGAGTCCACATAAGAATTATCCAATTACATAGACACATGATGGGTAATGCATTGAGGAGATGGAGTGATGATAGCAAGGACACGGCACCAGATTTTTCGTTATCATTAAGTCGATGCTCGTCCATAAAGTTGATCACTCATATGCTCTTTTCACGGGCTATGCACACGTGTATTGGGCAAGACTCTTGCCATGTTCAACTCATGTATAATCTTATTGCTTTTTTGTTTAATGTAAAAGGAAAAAAATATTAATACAGTTGATGTTCAATCCTAGGTAAGGGAACTCGCCGCTTGCATAAGAAGAGGGGAGTGGAATCTAATTTGCCAACTTATCTTGATCAAGTTGAATACAATAATTAGTCAATGCCTTGAGGAGATGGAGTGATGATAGCAAGGACACGGCACCAGATTTTTCGTTATCATTAAGTCGATGCTCGTCCATAAAGTTGATCACTCATATGCTCTTTTCACGGGCTATGCACATGTGTATTGGGCAAGATTCTTGCCATGTTCAACTCATGTATAATCTTATCGCTTTTTTGTTTAATGTAAAAGGAAAAAAAAATTAATACAGTTGATGTTCAATCCTAGGTAAGGGAACTCGCCGCTTACATAAGAAGAGGGGAGTGGAATCTAATTTGCCAACTTATCTTGATCAAGTTGAATACAATAATTAGTCAATGCCTTGAGGAGATGGAGTGATGATAGCAAGGACACGCCACCGGATTTTTCGTTATCATTAAGTAGATGCTCATCCATAAAGTTGATCACTCATATGCTCTTTTCACGGGCTATGCACATGTGTATTGGGCAAGACTCCCGCCATGTTCAACTCATGTATAATCTTATTGCTTTTTTGTTTAATGTAAAAGGAAAAAAAAATTAATACAGTTGATGTTCAATACTAGGTAAGGCAACTCGCCAAAAGGAAAAAAAATTAATACAGTTGATATTCAATCCTAGGTAAGGCAACTCGCCACTTGCATAAGAAGAGGGGAGCGGAATCTAATTTGCCAACTTATCTTGATCAAGGTGAATACAATAATTAGTCAATGCCTTGAGGAGATGGAGTGATGATAGCAAGGACACGGCACCGGATTTTTCGTTATCATTAAGTCGATGCTCATCCATAAAGTTGATCACTCATATGCTCTTTCCACGGGCTATGCACATGTGTATTGGGCAAGACTCTCGCCATGTTCAACTCATGTATAATCTTATTGCTTTTTTGTTTAATGTAAAAGGAAAAAAATTTAATACAGTTGATGTTCAATCCTAGAGAAGAGGGGAGTGGAATCTAATTTGCCAACTTATCCTGATCAAGTTGAATACAATAATTAGTCAATGCCAAAGCCATGATTACTAAAGTGCTTGTTGTTGTTTCAATTGGGATCACAAGGTGGGTTGTTGCTTTCATTGTGAACGTTAATTGAGGATGATGGTGACTGGTTTAATTTATTAGTTTCTTAAATTAATGCTGATAACAAGTTTAGAGCAAGCAAGATTGAGATGCTAGAATGAGTCGCCTTCACGTTCTATTTTTTGTTTCATGATGCAACATAAATTCTTTCTCAACAAGCATCTAGCAATGTAAAGAGGCCCGTGAAAACATAAGATAACGAAGGAAAATACTTTCCATTTTACATTTGGGGAAAATAGTTAGTTCTCTTATATTTGGTAATATGTTGAAAAGCATATAAAACTCCATCTTCAATAGAAGGTGAAGAAGCTACCAAGCATTCATGGTCAGAGACTCATTACATCTGAAAAAATGATTTTTTTAATTCAAAACAGGACATTTATTTTTCTAATTTTATGTGCATTTATTTTCTTCTTATTATAAATGTTTTTCCATTGACTAAAATGTGAAAGTTCGGCTAATTCATTCATGAAAAGCTCCTCCGATGAAACAAACCCACACATAGTAATCCCTAATCGAGACTTGCACATTAGAAAAGTATAAATCTCATAGTTATTTCTCTAATCGAATATGATTATTGAAAAATAATTGGGATTGGAGAAAACCCATTAATCATAAAGTTGATTTCTCTATGACCTTGAGACCGGAAAGATAGATTTAGTTTGGAAATCAGAAGATAAACTCACATTCCCATTAATAGCTTCACATTGCATTTGACAAGAAAAGAAAAAAAAACATAAATTTGATGGTATTAAATTGGGGAAATATGAAATGCTTTGTTGGACATTGGAATATGTCCGACTTGGCATTTTGCCAAGAAATTGTTGTGGGACAATCCTTACAATCTCACCACTGCCGCCTTCGATGATAATTAATAGGAATAAGGAACGCCAATGCACGGATAATCACCATTGACCAACAACGGGCACATTGACAGAGTCTGCATCGATTGATGCAAATATCTATCTATCTATCTATCTATCTATCTATATATATAATCTTAAGTATAATATTATTTTTCCCTTGCGAAAATTGAGGTCAACACGAGCATTCAGAAGAATACAATGAACATGGCCTTAGACTCGGACATCGATCGAGCAGTAAATGGATGGGCCTACGAGATCTGGATCCAATCAAATGATGTCTAGAGCTGTCAATTCAATTGCGAAGTTCTTACTTCTTCTCTCTAATATTCAAATGCATCTATGGCATTTAGCTTACTAAAGCTACCACGGTCCTGCTTGAGTTTCTGCTAGCTATAGCTTATCTAAATATGAGAGGAGGAAGATACCTGTGTTTGGCAACTATGCGGCTCCTTAAGCTACTTTGGTTAAGTCTAACTAAATTTCTTAAAATACACGCATACATATATACTCATGGGTTTTGCGATTCTTGCATAAATCTTGAGGTACATATTAAATACTGTCGCAAACTACTCAAAGATTCTACCTTGATATTGAACAAATTCGGATATAATTAGATCATTTTATCTCAAAGTTTGAGTCCCTTGATCGCGATTTGCCACTATGATTACCTATTTATGCCTTACCAGAGTTGTATATTTTCCATATAGACGGCTGATTTAAGTTTGCTAACTCACCAGATCTTGTTTGAGGACAGGATGGAGAGGGAAGCCAAATTTTATTTTGTTTGATAAGTTAGACAGATTGGAGCAGGTATTTTATTGACGTAATAGATCCGTCATACAAAAATACAAGTTTTCTAAGGAAGCCCTAAAGTTGACTTTAGTAACACAAAGTAGCAATATCTTCCAACCCTTTTTTGGTGGCTCAAAGCCTCTCTTATTCAATATAAAGGGTACAAAAAGATTACAAACATGGCGTTTTTGTGACTAACGAAAAGAGTAGAATGGAAATTGCATCGTCAAACTTGAATTTATTTGAGGGTCAAATCAAACTTGAATTGAAGCGTCTATACTTTTACAAGGAGACTAGCTCTTGGGGGCAAGCTTAGCCTTGATCATCTTGACCTCCTTGGCATCAATTTGGAATGCTTTGGCCAACACGTCGTTAGGCACCGTGGGCTTGGCCGCAAACAGTGCAGTTGCGATGGCTTGAGTCCCTGCAAGTTGGCTGTTGAATGCCGCGATGACGGCCGCGGGGGCATGCTGGACATTCCTTTGGAAGTGGACCAAACCCCTAGGGAACACAAAGATCTCGCCCGCCTTAATGGTCTTAGCAACGAGGACGTTAGCAGTGGTTATGAACCCAACGTGTAGCTCCCCATATAGCACAAACACCATCTCAGTGGCTCGTGGGTGGGTGTGGGGTGGGTTGAGGCCGAAAGGAGCATAGTCGATGCGGGCCATGGACACGCCGAGGGTGTTGAGACCTGGTATCTTTTCAACATTGGCCCCAGTCACTAGAGAGCCTAAGGTGTTGTTGGTGAGTCCAGGTTTGGCCAGGCCGTTGAAGAAGAAGTCCGTTTCGTTGAAATCCGCTTTGCAAGGAAATCCGTTGACTTTCACTTCTGTTCATCACCATACTATGAATCATATGATGCCTTAAACGTGCATATTATTTGATCCGCAAGTAAAACTTATGAGCTCTATACTAAAGTCAGAAATAGTTTAGCTAATGAAACAAGAAAGAGTACAGATATAAAGTTCATGTCATGGAGAAGTATAAGAGAAAACAAGCAGTGTACATGATAGAATTAATGTCTAGGGTTTATTGATACTTGTCTGGAGTAATCAGTAGTTTAAGAAGAAGACTAAGAAATGCGCATAGACAAGCTTATATGCTCTTACTGGAAGCGAGATCCGCGACACAGACATCTTGGAGCATGTCAGGATCAGCAGAAACGACGCCCAGGAAGATGGCGAAGCTCATGACTGTAACAACAGTAGCCACCATTCTTGGACCGATCTCCATTGATAGTGGCGTGCAAAAGGGAAGCGAAGAAGAAGAAGGCTTGAATGGGCGAATGGTGTCTTCTTCTCAGCTTGGAGTGAAGTACTTATAAGGGAGAAATAGCACATGTCAGGCGTTGACTTTTGAATGCGGCTACAATATCAAGCCGCAGAGCATGAAACATGTCTCCTAGCCCCAAAGAAAAAGCCTTCTCAAACTCAAATAATTGACCAACTAAAGAACAAAAAAACTAAAATAATTTATTACCAATTAATTGGAAAGGAGAAAAACAGCTTAAAATTTCTTTAATGATTAAACTCAGCAAAACTATGAAAATGAACTTTTATAATAATAATTCGTAGCAACTTTGTCATTTTTATGCTTTTCTATTGATGGAAAAAAAGAAGGGGCTCAAAACTTGAATGCCAGAATGACACGCCAAACTTCTTTTATAATGCTCCTTTTAACAAGTCAGAAATTTCCTTTGACAAGGTTGACAAAGTGCCCTTGAGGGCTGGTTCTTTCATGAATCCGCTATTGCTATCATAACATTATTTCCTGCTATTTTTTGACCCGTCTTTTTTGCTATGAAACAAATGCTTGACAAACTAAACTTATGCAAAGTTAGTTTACGATTATGAAGTGACTTTGTAAATTTCTTATAGTGCTTCAATATAACAATACTCATCTCGAATGCCCATTTACACATTAGTATATCATTTAGGAAATTAATTCCACAAACCATTTGCGATCACTATCACCACTCTCTATCTATATATTTACATATATCAAGATTCAATTTTGACTCCGGATATGCTTGGGAGTTGCATAAAAATCGTGGTTACTTTTATGTGCATTTCTAAATTCATTACTTACAGAAAAATACACATCTTAGTTTGGCACTTGGTGACCTAAAAAGGGGCTTTTGCACATGGAACCTACTAGGGCATATGGCATAAGCTTTGCATCCGTTTGCAATTCTCAATAGGCGTTTGGTTCCATTTATATAATCAACTTTTTCTTTTCTTAAACGCAAAAAATAAGGGTGTCTTTCAAGAGCTATCCGCATCTTTGAATTTTTTATTCATCTTTTAATAATTAAAAACTTTCTTGTGTTTAATCTTTTGTAATTATTGAGTATTAATGTAAACTGCAGCGATAGGATTTGTTAACATCGAAAAAATTAAAAGGATTCTTAACTATCACTATTATAAGTTTACGTTTGAGACATCTATATTTTTTCAATTTCATTTTATTTAAAAATTGAATTATTGGAATAAATTATAAACTGTGATCTTGCAAATAGACTAAGATATATCTCTCTTTAAAATTAAGTAAATGTCTTTATTACATGAAATTTATTTAATTAATATAATAAGCTACACATAGATAATATTCATGTGGTAATATATAATCAACACTCGTGTTAGGTGGTTTGACCTAGCAGTTTGGTTAGTAAGTTGTGTGGTCAAACAAAAGTATTTTTATCATGGGTTAATAGTATGAAATACCCAAAACTGATACATCTGTGACAAATTTATCCAAAACTAATTTTTTGATATGAAAAAACCCAGATTAGTATGCTTATAACAAATTTACCCCAAATAACCATAAAAAAAATCATAAACTAGTACACTTGTGACAAATTTATCGAAAAACTAATCTTTTGACTGTAAGAAATCCAAAATTGATACATTTATGACAAATATACCCTTTGATAATTTGGATACCACAAAAAAATCACAAAATTAGTACATTTGTGACACATAGAGAGTAAAATTTTAAATTGGTACACTAGTCAACTGTCATGTGTCATCCGACTCACCAATTTGAAAGTAAAATTTAACATAAACTAACAGAGGGTAAATTTGTTAGAGGTGTACCAATTGAGGGATTTTGATCGTGATTTGCCACTATGATAATCTATTTATGCCTCACCAAAGTTGCATCTTTCTGTATGCACATCTGATTTTAGTTTGTTAATTCACTAGATCTTGTTCGAGGACAGGATTGAGAGGAAAAAGGTAAGTTTTATTTTGTTTGACCAGTTAAACAGGTTGAAGCAGGTAATTTATTAACGTATTAGATAGATCATACAAAAATAGTAGAGATATGTGATTCAATGATAAAACATTTGATTGCCATGTGTCAAGGCCAAGAGATACTATTGAAGAAGTAAAATTTAGATAGAATTGGCATCAAGATTTACGCAGGAACGGTTAGTGCTTAAAATTCAAAGGAGCGGCTAAAATTTGTTGGACAAGTCATGTGAGCATCGTCGAGCAAGTTAGAAGACAACAAGATATGGATAAAGTGGTTAACCAGAGAATGTGGATTGACTTTCAAGGAGGATTCAACCGACTACCAATGGTTACTAGATTGGCCTATAAATACTGCAAATAATCCAATGTAGACCCCCTTGAACAACACATAAAAATCCTTTATCTTATCCTTTTAGTTATCTTAGCCTAGCTTAGTTTAGTTGTAACTTCAGATTCCCATTGTAGATCTAATTCTAGCGAGTGCCTATATTCTAGATAGTGCTATTGATTAGATTCCAATGCTATCCTACCGTTCATTAGATTTTGATGTTATGTCCTTGTATCCATCTAGGAGTAGTACATACTAGGTGTTGTGTCTATTGTCTAGCGTTGTCAATTAGATTTCGATGTTGTGTAGGAGCAATACCTACCAGGTGTTGTTTTCGATATCTAGCATCATCGATTAGATTTTGATGTTGTGTACTCATATCCATCTAAGAAATGTACCTACCGGGGTGTTGTTT
This sequence comes from Eucalyptus cladocalyx, assembly GCA_017140615.1. Lineage (NCBI taxonomy): Eukaryota > Viridiplantae > Streptophyta > Magnoliopsida > Myrtales > Myrtaceae > Eucalyptus > Eucalyptus cladocalyx. The sequence continues at coordinate 51,799,618 of CM029521.1, forward strand.
CCACTATCTAGCATCATTGATTAGGTTCCAACATTGTGTCATTGAACCCAACTAGGAGTAGTGTCTTCTTGATATTGTTTTCAATGTTTAGTGTTGTTGAATTAGCTTCGCTGTTGTACAAACCACTTTGATTTTAGTGGGCTTTCATTAGCATGTTGAAGTGTGTTTGAATCAAGCTATTGATTAGATTTCAACATTGGTTATCATTGATTCCAAGCTTGTATTGAACGACTCCATTAGATTCGAGACTATATAATATATACCTTCATTAGTATTTGACCCTTTCTGTCCAATAAGTGTAGAACCTAAGTCTCCTTTAATAAAAACTAAAACATAACACTTGATGAAAGATATTTCGTTACGGGATCCCACCCGACGAAACAATGCTATTCATCGAACCCATCTTTTTCATTATGAAACAAATGCTTGACACACTTATGCAAAGTTAGTTCACGTTTATGGAGTGATTCTGTAAATTTCTGATAGTGCTTAAATATAAACATTCTCATCTTGAATGCCCTTTACACATAGTATATGACTTAGGAAATCAATTCAACAAACCATTTGCTATCACTATCGTCACTCTCTGTCTATATTTATATATACATATATCAAGATTCAATTCTGACTCTAGATATGCTTGCGAGTTGCATCGAAATCATGGTTACTTTTGTGTGCATCTCTAAATTCATTACATACAGAAAAATACACATCTTAATTTGGCACGTAGCACCCTAACAAAAAGGTGCACATGGAACCTAATAGGGCATATGGCATATGCTTTGTAGCAGTTTGATGGAGTACATACCATTTGGACTTACTTAAAAGTCATTTGGTTATGTTTATATAATCAATTTTTTCTATTCTTAAACGCAAAAAAATGAGGGTATCCTCCTTCTTGTAAGAGCTATCAGCATCTTTGAAATTTTTATTTGTCCTTCAATAATTAAAAACTTTCTTGCGTCTATGATAAACGATGAGGATATCTAGAGTAGTTCTTTGAATGTTATATAGAAAGTAATGTGCTACATTTGTTAGTTGTTAGTTCTAACTAATTGACATTTATTTTCATTATGATTTAAGATATCATGGACTAACACAAATAAAAGATATAATAACATCTGGACATGACAAACATTGTTTAGCGAGCTGAAAATAAATAAAAATTTACTATTTTCCGTAACCAAATATTGTTTTTGATCGAAAGAATGTTTACATAAAAATAAACAAGTTAAAATGATTTATAACTATCAGTTCTGGAATTTTCAAAGGCCTTTACTGAATTTGGGAAAGCATCCGAGGACGGCTCGGGAATCTTACAGGTGGAGACAATTAAATAAATTTATTTATGGCATATCTAAATGCAACTAGCACATTAACCGCACAAGTTTAGGGGTTTTAGCAGGTCATTTATTTATAATATCATCTGTCTTCTCCAATTATTTCTGGCATTTTGGCTCTCGTTGACTTTCGATCTCCTTATCCGATTGGTCGTTTTTCTACTCCATTTTTGGTGTTTGGCAGCATGCAAGTGACCGTTTTAGGAATGCAACCTCCCCCCTTCGCATGTTTAAAAATGTCACAAGGCCACCCAACACGTGAACTTTGGTTCCCCTTTGTTTAAAAATTGGGCTACGGATTGAAAAGCCAACAAGATTTATTATATTCACATAAAAGTAGGATGGGATGGTAACATCCAAAATTTGTACCGTTGTGAAATTAGGTTGTTGTAATGAACTCATTTGATATACCTTGGGATAATTGTTTAAAAAGTTATAAATTTATTATACAATGGCCACTCCAATTCCAAATTTTCCAATTTAAAATTTTCCAATTTAGTCAATTTAGTCCTAAACCTTTTGATGACTTTTCAATATAATCATTCTGATCAATTTCACTCAAAAATAGTTGGCAATCAAATTTTGAATTTTCCAATTTGATTAATTCAGTCCTAAATCTTTTGATGACTTTTCAATATAATCATTTTGATCAATTTCACTTAGAAATCGTTTGCAAATTGTCATTTTTTATTTTTCTAGTAATTTTTATTTCTCTTTCTTAGTAGTGCCTTAAAGTTACTAACTCTTATATTACTTTACTTTTTGAATTTGAAAGACTTATAAAATTTCTCCATTTAAATTACTAAGTCATTTTCACGCTATGAGCTTTTATTTGGGTTACTTACCAACGTTTATTTAATTTTTTAAGTTTATCAACTTTTGTTTGTCTTTCTTACAAATACCTTATACATATAAACTTTTATATGAATTTATCAAATTTTATCCGTGTGATTGTTTGACTTTCTATCGTTAGATTATCAACTCTAATTTGAGTTGCTACCAATGTTTATTTATATATATATTTTCATGAATTTGCCAACTTTTCTATGGAGTTTTCAACTTTTATTCATCTTACTTACCAAGTAGTTAGAAATTACCAACCTTAATTAAAGTTATTACCAACTTTTCTTCTATTAAGTTACCAGTTAAATTTTTACATTACCAAATCTTATTTGAGTTAGTAGTCAATAAGTTGCTTTTCATATTAACAAATTCTCTTATTGTGACAACCCCAGCGCATCACTGTTACTGTAGAACTATTAGTGCCATTATCTTTCTTGTACTTTTCTTAAGCATGAGGAAGCATAATGGACTAAAGAAAATCCAGGGGTAAATGAGGCAACTTCATTTTATTTATTTATTTATATACACATCAGATGACAAGTGGGGTACATTGAGCTATTCAAAAAGTCAGGACTACTGACTACACTGGATTATACGTTGGTCACCCATCCTCACCTAGTTGTACACGCGTTGCCTAACCCTGGTCCCTGATACCGTCAAAATCGTCCTAACTTCAGAAATCCTGCTTTCCTCCTATGTGAAGTCAATTGGCACCCTATAATAGACCATAGGGGAGACAAGTAGGATCGACATTCTATTGATCTCAAAAGATGAAGTCAACAACCAATGAGTCACAACTTTGTAAGTAGAAGGTCCATTGGTCTATACCACACAAATCAATCACCGTACTGACAAAAAAAGTCATAATAGAAAGTTTAGTAAATCACATGCACAACAACTTACCTGAGAACCTTTTAAAAATGCATGACCAATCAATACAGGTAATAAATTTTCCTAATAGATAATCATAATTCATTTTAGAAATACCAAAGTCATGATCAATATAATTTCATGCTATTGTCATCATCCGGGGAACCTAGTTACCCTCGGGTATCTTGCACCCATCCGGCATTGCGAGGCCCTTGGGGGAACCATATTACACCCTCTAGGCATCTGGAGGAACCCGGTTATCCCTCTAGGCATCCCCACTACAGCCCGGGGCATCGTCATCCCAAGGACTGATGGCATTCTCGGTTACACATTCAAACCATGACGTAACAATTTCACAATTCAATTAAAAGTACATTAAAGTCACAACTATTCAGGGATCCAAGTATGCATCTAATGAATCATCAGTCGTTTTTCATCCCTTAGATATCCCTTAGAATAATATAATATCATCCATATAGATATTAAGTGGACTATAAGGAAGATCTCACATCCTAGGCCTAAACTAGCCTTATAGGGCGTGCAGCACGCCTTTAGACATGGTGGCTGTTGTCTAGGTAAAAGGTTTTTAAAAATTATGATACTTTAATATGAGGTAGACAAGACCTAAAAAGACATTTTATATAGAGGACTCAAAGTCTGATTCAGCTCATATAGTTCTAAATAATTTTTGCAAGCCCAAAACAGTCAAGATTTCCAGAATGAAATTGAGTAGGAAAACAAATATTTTGCCAGCCAAATGACACCAAAAAGTTATGAAAATTTAATATGTGGTAGCCTGGGTTGTACTCTACAACTTTTATGAAGGATGCATTTTACAGTCCTGGACCGAAAAATATGTAGAAAATGAAAAATAGAAATAGGATGGTCCAGCGGACTCAAAAACAGATTTGGAATTCCGAAGTTTTTCAAATATATTTTTGTCATACAAAGTCCAAAAATTCTGAAATTAAAGTATGTCTTATAACAGTCAATAAGGGATGATTTTGGTGAAGCTGCATGAAATTTGCACCACATAAGTAAACTTCGGTGTCAGGCTAGAACTGAATCTGCCCTCAGTCCAATCACGACTTTCTTTCAAAGTTTCTGCCATTCTAGCCCTTGCATGTGCAAATATTGACCGTCCATGCCTTTATGACCTAATCACGAACTCAATTACTTTGAACTCGACAACATAGCTAGGTAACGTAATCGAAACTTCTGATTAAACGAAAATCTAAACAACGTTCTTGAATTTTTAGGAAACAATTCCTGTTGCACGACAAACGATCGGTATAGGATGGAATGGAAAATATCCACTTTCCTCGGGTTCTCGTGTACGGTAGTCTCAAGTCAACGAGGCGACAGCGTGCTGCTGGCCCGGTGGTCGAAGGCCTGAGGGCCTTGTCGGTCTTCTGTGAGCGGGCAAGAAAGGAATCTAAACTGCTTATTGTCGCTGCTTTCTCTTGCTGGCCGCAACAGGAGTGAAGAGAGGGGAGATTGAAGATGGACGTGATGATGGTTGGCAATGAGGAAGGAAGCGGCAGTGGTGTCCCTCTCTCTCTCTTCCCCCCAACCCTTTTTCTCTCTCTCTCTCACGGTCAACTTTGTGACTTCCTTTGGCGGGGGGTTTTCGTTGACTCAGCATCTCCGTTCACGCCAGCTGGGATGGCGTGACGTTGCGGCGCCAAGGAGAAGATTCAAGAGTCTTGCAAGAAATTTAAGAGTCTTCGGTAATTTTTTTTAAATTTTTTTAGTTATTTATTTAAAGGGCCATTGCCTTAGAAATTCTTGAAATTGTTGGGATATTTGGATCAGAATAGTTTATTGATGATGAGGTAGCGGTGGTGACTCAGTGATATAGATGTGTCCTTGGATGAGGAGGAAATGGCGTCACTTGATGATGACGTGGTGAGAATATGAACAATGCAGTCCCACAGCGAACTTGCTAACGTAAAGTGGACCATCAAATGTGTGGGACTTGCTATTTTGTCAAGCAAAAAATCTGGATGTCACACTTATATACCAATCTTTTTCTTATCTGTTACATTGTTTTGTTGACTTCTTGTCATTGCTTTAAGTTTGTCGACTATTATATGAAATTACCAATAATTATTTGAGTGACGTATGAACTTTTCCCCAAATAAGATATCTGCTAACATTTATATGATATTTTAATTTACTAATTTTTCTATTGAGGTACCACTTTCATTTGTCTTGCCTACCGACATTTTACCGTTTAACACCTTTTAATTTACCTTTGATTTAGGGTGCGTTGGTGGACATTCACTTTATTTTTATCGCCTAATATATTCATCTATAGAAAAGTTTAAGCATAATGAATTATAAAAGCGTGCAATAAATAAATTATAATAATGTTAGAAATAAACGTATGTCTAATCTTTTGTAATTATTGAGTATTAATATAAATTGAAGCGATAGGATTTGTTAATACCAGAAAAAGTAATAGGATTCTTTAACTATCACTATTATAAGGTTGCGTTTGAGACATCTATATTTTTTCAATTTCATTTTATTTAAAATTGAATTATTGGAATAAATTATAAACTGTGATCTTGCACATAGACTAAGATATATTTTTATACTATTATTTTCTCTTTAAAATTAAGTGAATGTCTTTATTAAGTGAAATATATTTAATTAATAAAATAAGCTACATATAAATAATATTCATGTGGTAATATATAATCAACACTTGTCAACACTTGTGTTAGGTGGTTTGAGCTAGCACTGTCAATTAGTAAGTTGTGTGGTAAAAAAGAATTGCTTCTATCATGGGTTAATACTATAAAAAAACTCAAAATTGGTACATCTTTAACAAATTTATCCCAAACTAATTTTTGAGTTACGAAAAATCCAAATTGATATACTTGTGTCAAATTTACCCTAAATGATCTAAAAAATAAAATACAAACTGGTACACTTGTGATAAATTTACTTCCAAACTAATTTTTTGATTGCCAAAAATTTCAAAGTGGTACATTTATGATAAATATACCTTTCATTAAATTGTATTAATACCACAAAAAATACAAAACTTGTGCAAATGTGACAAACACATAGCAAAATCCCAATTTGATAGTAAAATTTAACAGAAATTAATAGAAGGTAAATTTATCAAAGGTGTACCGATTTAAGGGTTTTGATGGTAAAAAAAATTAGTTTGTGATAAATTTATTACATGTATACTAGTTTGAGATTTTTCGTGGTATTAACCCTTCTATTATTGATTTTTTGCTCATATTCTTTTTTTTTTAAAGTGAATATAGGCTATCCTTCGTATTATAATTTTTTGGGTGATAAGATATGTATTTAAAATTTCTACTGTAACTAATTTCATTATAATTAGGAGACATTAGTGACAAATATTCATTTAATGAATATACTTCTAGTTATGAACAATTATTAACGAGGTACATATCTTTTTTTTTTTTTTTAATTTCTAGTTTGCTTCAATTCACATTAAATATATTTCATAAATTTTACTATCAAAATTGTTTGCAAATGGGCCATATTATTAAAAATAAATTTGAAGATACTCTTTTCATCCATTTTTTTTCAAGTTTAAACTCAATAAAAGATCGAACTTCATAGGTCATAAATCATTAACTTATAACAAGTCGGTCAAATACGGCCCACATGGCTAACCGTGACATATCTTAGCCACGAGATTAATCATATACACTGTTGCATGGTACACGCGTAAAAAACAGACGACAAAATATGCTCGATTCTAGATTGTGGCCCCAAAATTAGGAGTTAGTACTTAAATCTTTAAAAATTGAGATACATTATAAAATACATTTAAAGATATTTATGTAGCGTTATGATATTTTACTAGTACCATGGTTGGTACTAGTGGACCTAGACTTCATGCCAATAAGGGTAGCCAAAAGGAAGGTAACAAAAATATCATAGTGCAAGTTACGAGTTAGTACTTAAATCTTTAAAAATTGAGGTTGTGATCCCTAAAATTTTTCATATATGTGATTTGCGTTTTTGATAATTGGATTTGTTGAACATTGGCCACAGTTTTTGCACATAAGGAAGTTATGCAGTAGATAATTTTGTACCCTTATGTGAACGAGTTCAAAAGTGATCCAATGATATTTAAAATTTCAGATCTCACGCAAGCATGTTAATTCAAATTAAATACAAGTAAGTGTTATAAAACAAAAATACAAGTCGGTCCTCATGGCTAAACTACATGATCAGATAATTACATGGTCTCGACATCATTAATTTGAAGTGAAAAAAATGAAATATATTTGAAACTTAGGTCACGTGGAAGAACGATTATCCTACTTTAGTGCAAATTAGAGACTATATTGACGCAAAAAAAAAAAAAAAAATCTTAGAGACAATGAGATCAAAGTCACAAGTACTCAAAAAATTCATAGATATCCCTGAGAGTACCTAAAAGTTGAGTGGCAGTCGATTGACTACTGATGTGACAAACAGTTTTCGTTCTTTTCGTTAAACCTCAGCACACATTTTGTTGGGCCTAGACAGTGCAAGGCGCAAGTAATGGAACGACATTGAAAGAGAGAAGGCCCAACCGACGCTATTACGGTCCACATAGTGAACCTCGAGCTAAAATCGTAGTTCAGCTTGGCCTCTAAGTTGCATTGTGTTAAACTGAAGATGATTAGCCCACAAAGATTTATAACTAAATTGGTACAGTTGAATGATTAATGAATAATAAATTTAGGACTTTTTGGGTAATTTTTCCTTAAAAAACGGTTTATGAGGTTTTGACATTTGTAGCAATATTCATCTTTAGACAAAATTCCTAAACCAAAATTTTCACCAACATAAATTTCACATGCCTATCACATGATTGATGTGGTGTAACCGGTCAATCCACAATACCTATTTAAATGTATGTCATCTTAATTGGAACTTAAATGTTGAAAATAATCACTTTTCATTGGCTTGTCATAGCACGTGATACGATTATCATATAAAATTCATTCTTCTCTGCTTCATCATATTTCTTCTTTTCTTTTTCCTTGCCATGCTATCGATCCCCATCCTGTCCTTGATGGACGCGGCCGCTCCCCCAACCAACACCATTGATGCGCCCCACAATTTGCACAATAATGTCTTAATCAGGCGTCAAGCTAGAACAATTCTGACATGAATCAAGAAGGATGCTGCAATGATGTTTGACCATATTTGATGTCGAGCTTGACGCGACATATGCCATCATCGTGGGCTCATAAGTTGGAGAAACCAAGTCCCTCTCAGACATACCTTTCAAAGACCTTCTACGCGACCTCGACCAACCCATTCCCCGCATAGCACCTCATTAGATTTGTGCAAACCATGACATCTACCACATGCCCAGATCGAATTACAGTCCCATGAATCTCTCCACACTTTCGTTCGGTCCCAGCTCTCTCACACGCCTTGACAGCAAACGAGAAAGAGTAGCCATTGGGGCAAGAAAAGAAAAACCCGAGCATGCTGTTGTAGTAAAGAAGGGCCTCCTGAGGGGATACGCCGCCGGCGAAGCCTCTGATGATCGTGCTCCATGTTGGGAAAAGAACGATATTTGTGGAGAACGCTCATATAATTTCTCCCACTAGTATTTTGTGAAAATTAAATAGAATAAAATATTGAATGAAGTGGTAAAGATGAATAGTAGATAACAACAGAATTTTAACATGAAAAACCCTCCAAGGTGAAGGGAAAAATCACGGGACTGTAATCCACTTCAAACTTGCACTATGATAAATAATGTGATACAATTTCACCTAAAGGTGGATTTCTCATTGTCTTCAATTTGTGGATCTGAACCTCTTAGGGCCTGTTGACACCTAAATTTTGACTAATCATTTAGTAATCAATTGCATAAAAATTTAGGGATTAATCTTTAACCCCTAAGAAAAAATAGTAAAATTACATTTCATGTAGTCGCATTGGCATCGGTACTAAAAGCGCGACAAGAAGCAGGGGCTCGCGGTCGATTGCATGCACAAAAGGATGGTCCGCTTTTCGCTAGTCTGAACACGCATAAGAGAAAAAATGAGGAAAGAAGCTCTCGCTCGTCCATTGTCTATTCCTCATTAATGCATATACATGCATACACAAATTCGGTGGAGTGCGGATTCGGGAGAAATCTTCAAAGAAGCAAAAGCAGCCCATAATATGCCCATATTGTATTATTATAATATGCCCATAATATTATACAATATGTCAGCTTTGGTGGCACCAAGAGAAAACCTCCTCATTAATGCATCGCCATACACGCACGAAATGGGACAGGCGCTTGCTAGAAGATTTCTTTGCTGAAGAACAGAGGGGGAAGAAGAGTGTCAGAGAGAGAGCTAAAAAATATTCATTGGGAAGGGGCTCCTCCTTCGGACAAGAAAAAATGAAGTCAGGGGAGGATATTAAAAAATGAATGGAGAGTTTGTCAGAAGAAAAGAAGATTAAAAAATGGCAAAGTTCAGCTTAAATTCTGGAAAAGTTGCGGCTGCATCTTGTCACAATAAAGTTGGCTATCTTCAAGAGGCAATGAACGGCCTATAAATAAGACCCCAAGAAGCCGCGTCAAGAGGGGCGAAAAGAGAGAAATTCCATTGTGAGGGCTTCTCCTTCGGTCAGACGAGGAGAAAAATTTCATCGTGAGGGGAGCTTCTCCTTCGTTCAAAAAGAAGAGAGAGAGAGAGAGTCTGTCAGAGAGAAAGAAAAAATGAAGTCAGGGGGAAGTGAAAAGAGAGAGGAGGAGATTAAAAGATAGAGAGTCTGTCAGAGAAAAAAAAAAAAGAGAAAGAAAGAAGTCAGGCATAGGAGCTGAACCGAAAAAAAAAAGGGTACAGTGAAAGTACAGAGAGACGGAGAAGGGACGTGCGGCTGCAGAGAGAAAAAAAGGAGAAGCGCCCACTGTTCTTCTTCTTCGCTGGACTTTCCGCTGGTTTCTGCTGCCCGCGTCCCCGCCCGCACCGCTGCACTCGCACCGTCGCACCTCCACCTCCACCTTCGCCGTGCGCGCTCGCTTTGCTGTGCATACCGACCCACGACGACCCGACGCTGCTCCTTCTCCACCCGCGGCTGCTGCCCTCGCGCTCCATCTCGCCTCTGCACCCACCGCTCGAAGCCACGAGTGACGCCCGCAAGCTGTAGCACCCGTCACTGAGTCCTGCTCGTCGCTGCGCCCGCTGTCATACGGCCGAGTCCTGTCCGTCGTTGCTGCACTAAGCCGACAACCTGCGCCTCTGCTCGCCCGTAGCCGCGCCCTGCCCATCGCCGCGCCCGTCGCTGCACCTCTGCCCGGCGTCAGCATCTCCTTCCAGCAAGCCCCGAGCACGCCACCGTCTTCGCCCGAACACCCGCGGCATCGTCCCGGACACCTGCACTCGCAACCGCGCCCTTGCACGCTCGCGACTCAGTCACGACGCCGCTCCTGCTTATCCCTCATCCCGTCCGTCTGTGAAGCCGCCACTGCCCGACGCCATTGCTCTCCACCGCCGCTCAGTCCCTCGCCACACCGGCGCCTGCACCACCTGGTAGCCGTCCGAAGCTCCGCTGCCGTGATCGTCCCCGCGTCCATCATTGCTCTCCACCACCGGAGTCGCCCCTCGCCGCGACACGGCTCATCGCTCGTTGCTGCCGCGACTGCGCAGCACCCGCGCGACTCCGGCTGCTCACTCGACGCCCGCTGCCCGAGCCGCTCCATTCTGCTCCGCCCCTCGCTCGCCATCTTCCGTCGTTCTGTTGTTCCCGTCACCTTCGTCGGTGATTCGATCTGCCCGGCCCGACACCGCTCGTCGCTCCGCCATCACGCGTCACTCCGCCTCTCCCTGCTCCGCCTGAGCCCAAGTCGACGCCGAGTCGCCCCTGCCGAGCCGCTTTACCCTCTGCTGCAGCGCCCCCGTCTCCCTCGCTGCGACCCAGCGCCGACAACCACCTTGCTCGCCTTTCTCCGAGCACCACCGCACCGCACGCGACTCCGCGTGGTCTTGCCGGAGCTCCTCGCCGGCGTCTTCCCCGCCAAAATTCCGACCGGTGTTGCCCCTCTCAATTGATTGAGCAGTCAAGCCGTGCGTGGGAGCAAAACAAAAAAAAGAAAAAAAAGGAAAAGCAAATCAGGTAGTTTTTTATTATTATTTTATCTTTATTTTTTTTTATAGTTTATAGTTTGTTTTTATATAGTTTTTAGTGTGATTATTCATTAATGCATGATTGAAATTCCAATGTGAAATAACCCCTCAAATTAGGGATTAGGAGTCCGATTTTCGCGCCCAAATCCGACTCACGATCTCTCGCAAAAATCGACAATCCAATCTCATGCCCGAGATTCGATTCGCGATTTAATTTAAAATTGACCCACCCGATCTCATGCACGAGATATGGTTTGTCAATTTTGGGTATTAATCTTATCTTGATTGGATTGGATATCGGGTTATTTGAATTAACTTCTGTTTTTGCATAAAAAATTCAAAAAAAATGCGAGTTAGATTAAGGCTAGGGTTAGCATATTTAGTTATTTCGTTTTTTTTTTTAAATAAAAAAATCCAAAAAAATGCATTTAGGATATTAGTTTTTACAATTGCACGTGTCAATCTAGAATTAGACTTTTACTTCAATTTTTTTTTATAACAAAAAAAAACTCCAAAAAAAAAATAATTAATTTTGGATGCTAGATTTTTAGGTTGCATGTTTAATTGTGTGCAAATTTTTAAAATTTCGAATTATATATATATAAAAAACAAACAAAAAATCATCATGCATTTTAGAATAGAATTACATGTCTCATTTTAAGATTAGATCAATTTGCATCTTAGGTTAGAAATTGCTAGATTAAAATAACGTCTTAGTTTAAATTAGGATTTAGCATGACTTAATCCTAAGTTTAAATTGGATGGAATTTTAATTTAGCTAGGTAATATTTGCATTTGTCTTAATTTCGAATATCATGAAAAAATACAAAAATTTGTCTTTAGATAAACTAGTTTCAATTTTTAGGATAAATTGCATTTTTAGGAATAGAAATATCATGTGCACGTCATGTGGGATTAGGTTCATAAAATGTACGTCATGTAGAATTAGCTTCATTAAAAATTGCCCGTCATTATACTTAGGTCATTTTGATTTGCATATTTAATTGTTGCATATTCATTAAGAAAACACAAAAAAAAAATAATAATATTTTACTCACGTCATGTAGTTTAGAAAACATTGTCATGCCATTCCATGTTAGATTAGTAGCATGCATTGCATATTGCATGATTATCATTAAACAAGTAAAAAAACCAAAAAAAAAGGGGGGAATTTGCCTGTTAATTAGAAATCATATATAGGTCTGTTAATGTGAATTCTGATCTAACAATGCAGATGCTTTCGTTGCTATAAAGTAAGTCCTGCAATTTATTCATCGCTTTCTTGGGTGTTAAATTGGTGGTTTGCGCATCCGCATGATCACCTCACATGTTAGGAAAGTGAATTAAAATCAATCCAAGCTGCCTGCAAAACATGTTTTTAAAAGAGAAAGGTACCGAAAGGGCGTTAGAGAAATCTAGCGTAACCAAGTCCCCGAACTCACAATCTCGGTTCGCGCAGGAGTGAAGTAATTCTCCCGTTACTTTACTTGGGTTTCTAATCGACCCACCAAAAATAGATTAGTGGCGACTCCTAATTGAAAAATCAATTGCATGTTAAGAATCTAAACCTAAGTCGCGAATTGGTATGGGTTTGGGAGAGCCCAAGCTAAGTCTAGGCTTAGCAATCCATTAGCCGAACCTTTAGGTGGTCCAAACCCGCTTCGGGGAGGTCGCGACGGGGCCCGTTTGTTTATGTTTCTTTTTTCTGTTTTTAAACACTTTTTCTGTTTTTTTGTTCCGGAACAAAAAAGGAACAAAAATGCGTTTGGGTGTGTTTGTTCCTTTTTTGTTCATTTGTTCCTAGGAAAAAAAAGAAATGTAAAAGAAACACAAATTTTGTGTTTCTTGTTTAAAACACTTTTGAGAAACACTTTTTTTCTTTTTTCTTTTGGCCGGCGACCGGCCGGCGAGGGCCGGGCTTCGCCCGGCCACGGCGAGGCTTGCCGTAGCCGGGCGAGCTCGATCTCGTCCAGATCCGGCGAGGCCGAGCTTGCCCGGCGGTCGGCGAGCCTCGGTCTCGTCGGATCGGGCGAGTCGGCCTCGCCGGCGGTGGCCCGGCGAGGCCGACCTCACGCCGGCTCGGGCGAGCTCGATCTCGCCCGGATCCGGCGAGGCCGACTCGCGCCGGCCTGGGCGAGCTCGATCTCGCCTAGATCCGGCGAGGCCGAGCTCGCCTAGCGGTTGGCGAGCCTCGGCCTCGTCGGATCTGGGCGAGTCGGTGTCGCTGGCGGTGGCCGGGCGAGGCTGCGCCTCGCCGGATCAAGGCGAGGCCGACCCTCGCCGGCCGGTCACCGGCCAAAAGAAGAAAAAAAGAAAAAATGAAAAAGAAAAAAGAAAAAAAAGGAAAAAAAGGAAAAAATAAAAAAATAAAAAAATAATCCAAATTTACCAAACATGTTTATGTTTATTTTTATTCCCGGAACAAGTTTACCAAACGCGTTTTTTGTTCAAAAATTGTTCCCCGGAACAGAAACATTGTTTTCTATTTATATTCATTGGAACAATTTTTAAACAAAAACGCAAACAAACGCACCCTTACAAACTGGATAACTCACTCAAAGATAATTCTCTTGGAAGAAGAAAACTGTTTCTTCCGCTACACTATGCTGCTATGATATTCTTGCTTTTTGTATATGTTTCTCCATTGAGGAGGATTCCTATTTATAGGAGCAAATGCAATCCCAATTAAAATCGTACGATATGAAAATCACGTAAATTTATCTCATAATCTCTCATGATTTTATAGATTTGAGAAGATCACTTTGATTTATTTTCCAATCTCTCTTGAAATCCTAAATGTGGAAGATCATGTTGATTTATATCCTGATCTCTCTTGATTTTTTTTTCTTTTTATTTTTACACACTCACTACTATACATATTCTATGACATATATACATAATCACGTTGGCCTCTCCAATTTGGAGTGACCTACTCAACAAATCTCCCCTCACGAGCAATTTGGAGAGGGTGTCAAACCTGCAAAAGTTCGACAAGTTTGCATCCTCACCGTAGATAGGGATTTTGTCATTACATTTGAGTTGTTGTTGTCAATGTGTATTTTCTTTAGCTGTAGGGCTTTTTCTTCCAACACATCACGTATCCAATGATATTTGATGTCAATGTGTTTGGATCTAGAGTGGAAGATTCCATTTTTACTGAGGTGTATTGCGCTTTGACTATTTGAAAACAAGATATACTTCTCTTGATTGTGGCTCACTTCTTGTAGGAACTTCTTCATCCACAAGAGTTCTTTACATGCTTTCGTTATTGCAATATACTCTGCTTCAGCAGTAGGGGAACACATTTTAGTAGTCGAGATTGCCATGAAACTACTCCCCTTGCAAAAGTCATTAAGTATCCCGATGTAGACTTTCTCAAGTCCATGTCCCATACCATGTCTGAATTTGAAAAATTTCTAACACAGTTTTACCATCACCAAAGCATATACATTTATTAGAAGTACCTTGAAGATGCTTGAATATCCATTTGACTGTTGCCCAATGTTCCTTACCGGGATTGGATAGGAATCTGCTTACTACACCAATTACATAGGTGATATTAGGCCTTGTGCATACCATTGCGTACATTAGATTGCCAACCGATGCATAAGGAACTTTATCCATTTCCTTCTTTTTGTCTCACTTTTTGGGCATTGCTCTAAGCTTAGTTTGAAATGATTTGCAGGTGGAGAACAAACTACTTTGGATTTATTCATGTTAAATCTTTCAATAACTTTGTTAACATACTTTTCTTGAGATAACCAGAGTTTACGGTTCTGCCTATCTTGGAAGATTTCCATCCCAAGAATTTGTTTTGTGGGTCCTAAATCCTTCATCACAAAGGACTTGCTTAATTCCTTCTTTAAGTTGTTGATCTTGCTTTTATCCTCGCCAACAAATAGCATGTCATCAACGTAAAGCAAAAGAATGAGGAAATTTCTATCAATAAATTTCTTGATGAACACGTGGTGATCAGTGGTGGTTTTGTTGAACCAATTTTCTTCCATAAAAAAATTGAATTTTCTATACCACTGTTTTGGTGCTTGCTTGAGCCCGTAAAGACTCTTCCTCAATCTATACACAAAGTTCTCTTTGCCTTTGATTTTGAAACCTTTCGGCTGATCCATGTAGATCTCCTCATTTAGATCTCCATGTAAAAACACAATCTTCATGTCAAGTTGCTCGACCTCCAAGTTCAAGCTTGTTGCCAAGCCAAGGACAACTCAGATAGAGGAAATTTCAACTACAAGAGAAAATACCTCGTTGAAGTCGATATCTTTCTTTTGAGGGAATCCCTTCATAATCAACTTTGCTTTATATCGTGGTTGTGAGTTACCTTCTTAAGTCTTTAATCTGAACACCTACTCATTTTTGAGAGCTTTTCTTCCTCGTGGCAACTTGACTAAATCATAAGTATGATTTTCATCCAAGGATTTCATCTCCTCTTGCATAGCTTTTAACCACTCCTCTTTGTGCTTGTGGAATTCAGCTTCTTGGTAGTTCTCTAGTTCTCCCCTGTTAGTGAGAATCACGTACTCATTAGGAGAATATCTACGACTAGATTGTCGTTCATAGGTTGATCTCCTCAATTGAGGTTCTAATGGGATCTGTTCAACAATTGGTTCAAGTTTAGTTGAAGTAGTCTTACCTTTAATCCTAGATTTAGTTTGCTTGTTATTAGAATCGATAGGAGGAGTGACTAGGCCAAGATCAATTGGGTATTCTTCTATTGATGGAGATTTCTCGTGCTTCTCGAAGTCCTTGATCTTCAAGAAATACCACGTCCCTGCTTTTGACAATTTTTCGGTTAACGGGGTCCTAGAGTCTGGAGCCGAACTCTTATAAGCGTACCCCAAAAAAATACATAGCTTTGATTTCCCATCAAGCTTTGATCTCTCATCCCTTGGAATGTGAACAAATGCTGTATAGCCAAACACTTTCAAGTGACCATAAGAAGCATCTTTACCAGTCTAGACACTTTGTGGTACATCACCGTCAAGTGGAGTTGAAGGTGATAGGTTGATTAAATCAATTGCTGTCCTCATTGCTTCACCCCAAAAGTGGTTTGGTAGCTTTGCATTGGAGAGCATGCATATGATTTTTCACATATGGTTCTATTTATTTGCTCCGCGACACCATTGTGTTGAGGTGTTTTTGATACGAATCTTTCTAATTTGATCCCAAGAATTTTGCAATAATCTTCAAACGGTCCTCGGTATTCGCCATTGTTGTCTGAGCGTACACACTTCAATCGATTGCCTGTTTCTTTTTCAACCTTCATATGAAATTGCTTGAAAATATCCTACACTTGATCTTTAGTTTTCAAGGTAAATGCCCATACCTTTCTAGAGTGGTCATCAATAAATGTTTCAAAATAAAGCGCACCTCCAAGTGTCCTAGTTTGCATTGTGCATATATAAGTATGTATCAAATCTAAAATTTCAGCTGTTCTAAATGGTGGGAAATTGCGAAATGCTATTATTTTCCCATAATGCAGTCAACACAAGTATTCAACAGGTACCTTTCATTTCGGGTAGGAGCTAGTGAGAATCTTAAGTCCTTTCTCACTCATGTGTCTGAGTCGCTTATACCATAACTCAGTGGTGACTCTTTTTCTAGTTACATTCACCTTTCGTCTACACAGCTTGAATTGTGTGATGTAGAGAGAGTTAGTCTTTTCTCCTTTGGCTACCATCAATTACCTTTAGTGAGCTTCCATTTCCCATCACTAAAGAAATTGTTGTAGCCTTTGTCATCAAGCTTACCGGCAGATATAAGATTGAGGCGTATGTTCGGAACATGTCTCACATCTTTGAGTAATAACCTACATCCAACATTAGTCTCCAAATAAATATTACCCATACCAATAATTTTGGATGTACCTTCGTTTCCCATCTTTATGAGTCCAAAATTGCCAGTGGTGTAAGATGTGAAAAGATCTTGACAAGTCGAGACATGGTAGGATGCGCCAATGTCAACTACCCATGTTGAATTTTAGGATACAAGATTAATGGAATCATCACTTTGAATAATGATCACCTCGCATGCAATATTTGCAGTGTCATTCTTCTAGTTCTCATCAGCTTTGTTGATGTTATGTCTCTTTGATTTTTCTGTCTTTAGCTTTTTGCATTCTCGGATGAAGTGTCCTAATTTACCACAATGATGGCACTTCCTGTCTTGTTGAAGTTGGAATGGGACCTTCCTCATTGCTGATTCTGGAAGTTTCGGCTTTTGCTTCTCCCTCTTTGTTCTTGATTTTCTTGTCGGTTAATGACAAGAGCCTCAAACTTAAGGTTGACTTCACTCTCTTTTCGCCGGGATTCTTCATTCAACATTCTATCTTTTACCATGTCCATGGTAAGGTTGCCGTTAGGAGCCGAGTTGCTGACCAACACAACAAGTGTGTCCCAGCTATTCGACAAAGAGCTAAGTAGCAGTAATGCCTACAATTCATCATCTAATGTCATCTTCATAGAGTTGAGTTGGTCTACTATACCTTGGAACTTGCTCATGTGTTCCAAGACACTACTCTCGTCTTTGTATTTCAAATTCATGAGCCATCGCCTGTGATTTGCTTTATTTTGCGCCGTTGTTTTTGCATACATTTTCTCTAATTTTTGCCAAAGAACACCAGCATCATGTTCATTAGCAAAATTTTGAAAAATGCTCTTATTGATCCATTGTTGGATTTGAGCGGCATACTTTCGATTGAGCACCATCCATTCACTTTCGAACATGGTCGTTGGTTTGCCACCAGAAGATGGTGCCAATATTATTTCCGCTATAGGATTAGACACGTCTAACGTTGGTACTAGTACCTCCATCGGTATCACAATTGTCCTCTAAAGGTCTTTAATGTATAGCAGATCCTCCGTCAATTTTATCATGTTGCCAGGATTTTCCTCCATTTAATTCTTCACAGAAAAATAATATATAGAGCAACCTCACTCTAATAACACTTGTTTGGAAAAAGAATGATATTTGTGGAGAAGGCTCAGATAAATTTTCCCACTACTATTTTGTGAAAATTAAATAGGATAAAATACCAAATGAAAGTGGTAAAGATGAATAGTAAATAACACCAAAATTTCAACATGGAAAGGTGAAAGGAAAAATCACGGGATTGTAGTCCACTTCAAACTTTCACTATGATAAATAATTTAATACAACTTCACTCTAAGGTGGATCTCTCATTGTCTTCAATTTGTGAATTTGAACCTTTCGCAAATTGAATAACTCACTTAAAGATAATTCTCTTGGAAGAAGAAAACTGTTTCTTCCGTTGTGCTACACTACTATGATATTCTTGCTTTTTGTATATGCTTATCCATTAAAGAGGACTCCTATTTATAGGAGCAAATGCAATCCTTATTGAAATTGTATGATATGAAATCATGTAGATTTATCTCCTAATCTCTCTTGATTTTGTAGATCTAAGAAGATCATTTTGATTTGTTTCCCAATCTCTCTTGATTTCCTGGATGTAGAAGATCATGTTGATTTATCTCCCGATCTCTCTTGATTTTTTTCCTTTTTATTTTTACAAACTCACTACTATACGTATTCTACCACAGATATACATAATTGCATTGGCCTCTCCAATTGGGAGTAACCTATTCAACACTCCAATCATGGGTAGTAGGCATTCAACGTGGTCGAAGAGGGTTCGAACGTAGGCCAAGCAACCTAAGATCGAGACCGTGTAGAAGTGGAGGAGCTTGCCTGAGATGGAGGGGTTGCTTTGGAGGCCGTGGATGAAAACCTACGCATGGATGGTTTTGAGCCTACTGAGGTTGTTGCATCCTGAGGATGGTTTGTGCGGTTGACATGCGAACATGGTTTGACACAATGCCGATCTGAGTGTGTTTTGAAAACTTAAAAGATACTAATTGTAATTGGTCATTCGATCTTGTGTACTGTCCAATAATATGGGTTATCAAATCCATGAGTATTGGATACAAAAAGCTCATTTGAAAGAGATATATAATCGTCATGCTAAGCCACGAGTTAGATAGCCCGACATACAAAAGGGTGCATAATGATGACTTGACTTTCTTGATTGGATAAGTACGTCTTGATCATCCAATTTTCAGGACTCATAAAATGGATGTTTTGTAATGGGCTTGAATCTAGATAAGGATATCCAATCACATAGACATGTGATGGGTTATGCATTGGGGGGATGAAGTGATGATAGCAAGGACACAACATCGGATTTTTTGTTATCGTTAAGTTGATGCTCATCCATAAAGTTAATAACTCATATGCTCTTTTCATGGTCTTGCACATGTGTATTGGGCAAGACCCTTGCCATGTTCAACTCATGTATAATCTTCTCGCGTTTTTGTTTAAGGTAAAAGAAAAAAAAAGTTGTTATTCAATCCTAGGTGAGGCAACTTGCTGATGGGAGAACAGTAACAATCCGAACAAAATTAGATTAATGCAGCGGAATCAAATATTTCTCATCTTGTGTAAACCTAATAGGAATCGATATGGTATAATAAAATAAAAATCAAGCACGTGAACACAATGCAAATTTTTTTTTTTATGTGGAAAATGGAGTGAGGAGATAAAAAAAACCATGGGATTGGAGTCTACCAAAAAATCTTCACTATCAACAAAATCGGGTGAACAAAGTTCTTCTCTAATAAATACTAGAGGTACAAAGTAGTAAAGACCTCAAAAACATCATTCTTGGTAATACGTAGAAATTTCACAAGAGATCATTGATAAATCTGATAAAAAATGCAAGTTTTGATCAACCTATAAAAAACTTAGTGTAGAGAGCTTCAAATGAAAATCAAATTGTCCATATGTGAGAAGATGCGCCATGAACATGCTGACAAAATTTAATTCAATCGGATCACGAATCGACCTTTGATGCCAGCTTAAATCGGATCACGAATTGATCTCTGATGCCAGCTTGATGTAAATCAGACTAATCCTTAAACCCTAGATTTTCTACTTTCTCATTTTTTCTTGTTACTGTGTCTCTCATAACCTCTTTGCGGCAACCACTTAAAAGATAGTGAGAAATCATATTTCTTTATAGGACTTATTATATGAGCTCAAGCCCTTTTGGGCTTACTATTCATTGGACTTCCTCCACATGGGAGTAAACCCAGCTAACACTCGCCACTTGCATAAGAAGAAGGGAGTGGAATCTAATTTGCCAACTTATCCTAATCAAGTTGATTACAATAATTAATCAATGCCAAAACCATGATCACTAAAGTGCTTCTTATGGTTCCAATTGGGATCACAGACAATTCATTGTGAACATCTGAGGATGATGCATGACTGGTAATTTATTAGTTTCTTAAAATTAATCTTGATAACAAGTTTAGAGCAAGCAAGATAGAAATGCTAGAACAAGTCACCTTCACATTTCATTTTTGATTTCGTGATGTAACGTGGATTCTTTCTCAACAAGCATATAGTAATGTAAATAGGCCTATGAAAACATAAGATGACGCTAGAACGAGTTGCCTTCACATTTCATTTTTGGGGAAAATAGTTAATTTTCTTATATTTGGTAATATGTTGAAAAGCACGTAAAACTCTATCTTAAGATAGAAAGTGAAGAAGTTATGAAACGTTTGTGGTTAGAGACTCATTACGCTTGAAAAAAGGATTTTTTTTTTCTATTCAAAACAAGACATTTATTTTTCTAATTTTAAGTGCATTTATATCTTTTATCATATATGTTTTTCCATTGACTAAAATGTGAAAGTTCGGCTAATTGATTTATGAAAAGCTCTTCCGTTGAAACAAACCCACACATAGTAAATCCCAAATCGAGACTTGCGCATTAAAAAAAAAAATCTCATAGTTATCTCTCTAATCTAATCGTTCTTCTGAGATATGATTATTGAAAAATAATTAGGATTAGAGAAAACCCATTAATCATAAGGGCGATTCCTCTATGACCTTGAAACCACAAAGATTGATTTACTCTGGAAATCAGAAGATACACCGACATTCCCATTAATAGCTTCACATTGCATTTAACCAAGAAGAAACATAATCTTGATGGCATTAAATTATTAATAGTGAGTTACAAAGGGAAATGTGAAATGCTTTGTTGGATATTGGAATATGTCCCACTTGGCACTTTGCCAAGGGATTGTTGTGGACCAATCCTTACAATCTCACCATGCCTTCGATGATAATTAATAGGAATAAGGAACGCCAATGCACGGATAATCACCATGGACCAACAACGGATACATTGGCAAAGTCTGCGTCGATTGATATAAATATTTGTTTTTGTTATCTTATGTATAATATTATTTCTCCCTTGCAAAAATTCACGTCAACACCAGCATTTAGAAGAAAACAACGAACGATGGCCTTAGACTCGGAAATTGCGCGAGCAGTAAATGGAAACGAACATGGGCCTTAGACTCGGAAATTGCGCGAGCAGTGAATGGAAACGAACATGGCCTTAGACTCGGACATTGCGCGAGCACTAAATGGATCGGGCCACGAGATCTGGATCCAATCAAATGATGTCTAGAGCTGTCAATTCAATGCCGAAGTTCTCGCTTCTTCTCTCTACTATTCACATGCATCTATGGCATTTAGCTTACTAAAGCTACCACGGTCCTGCTTGAGTTTCTGCTAGCTATAGCTAATCTGGAAATGAGAGGTGGAGGATACCTGTGTTTGGCAACTATACAGCTCCTTAAGCTACTTTGGCTAGTGATTAAATCTAACTAAATTTCCTAAAAAGCCCACATGCTCATGGGTTTTGCAATTCTTGCGTTAATTTTGGGGTACATATTAAATAACATGGCAAACTACTTAGAGGTTCGTTCAGATTCCACATTGATAGTGAGCGGATTCGGATAGAATTAGATCATTTTATCTCAAATTTTGAGTCCCTTGATTGCGATTTGCTACTGTGATTATCTGTTTATGGCTCACCAAAGTTGCATCTTTCCATATACACAACATATTTAAGTTTGCTAATTCACCGGATCTTGTTCGAGGACAGGATAGAGAGGAAAAAGCCAAATTTTATTTTGTTTGATCAGTTAGGTTGGAGCAGGTATTTTATTAACGTATTAGATAGATCATTCATTTGTAAGGAAGCCTAAAGTTGACTTCAGTAGCACAAAGTGGTAATATCTTCCAACCTTTTTTTGGTGGCTCAAAACCTCTTTATTCGATAGAAAGGGTACATAAAGATTACAAACGGGGTTCTTGTGACCAATGAAGATAATAATTCTAATAGGAGTAGAATGGAAATTGCAATGTCAAACTTGATTTTATTTAAGAGCCCAATCAGAATTGAATTTAAGCATCTGTAGTTTTACGAGGAGACTAGCACTTTGGGGCAAGCTTAGCCTTGATCATCTTGACCTCCTTATCATCAATTTGGAATGCCTTGGCCAACACATCGTCGGGCACCGTGGGCTTGGCTGCGAATAGTGCGGTTGCGATGGTTAGAGTCCCTGGTGATTGACTGTTGAATGCCGCAATGACGGCCGCAGGGGCATGCTTGACGTTCTTTTGGAAGTGGACCAAACCTTTAGGGAACACAAAAATCTCGCCTGCCTTGATGGTCTTTGCAACGAGGACGTTAGCTGCTATGAATCCAACGTATAGCTCCCCATAGAGCACAAACACTATCTCAGTGGCTCGTGGGTGGGTGTGGGGTGGGTTGAGGCCGAAAGGAGCATAGTCGATGCGAGACAGGGACACGCCAAGGGTGTTGAGGCCTGGGATCTCTAGGACATTGGCCGCAGTCACTAGAGAGCCTAAGGTGTTGTTAGTGACTCCAGGTTTGGCCAGCCCATCGAAGAAGAAGTCCGTTACGTTGAAAGCCGCTTTGCATGGGAATCCATTGACTTTCACTTCTGTGCATCACAAATTATGAATCATACAATGCCTTAAACGTGGATATTATCTGATCTGTGAGAGAAACTTATAAGCCCTATACTAACTTCAAAAACAGTTTGGCTAATGAAGCAAGAAAGAGTAGCGTTACAGAGTTCCTGTCATGGAGAAGTATAAGAGAAAACAAGCCACGTACATGTTAGAATCAATGTCTAGGGTTTATTGATACTTGTCTAGAGTTGTTGGTAGTTTAGGAAGAAGACTATAAGAAATGTGCATAGACAAGCATATATGCTCTTACTGGAAGCAAGATCGGCAACACAGAAATCTTGGAGCATGTCGGGATCAGCAGAAACAACACCCAGAAAGACGGTGAAGCTCATGATTGTAACAATAGTGGCCACCATTCTTGGACCGATCTCCATTGTTAATGGTGTGCAAAAGGGAAGTGAAGAAGAAGGCTTGAACGGGCAAATGATATCTTCCTTTTAGCTAGGAGGGGAAGTATTTATAAGGGAGAAATAACACATATCGGGTGTTGACTTTTGAATGCAGCTATAAGTTTAAACTGCAATTGCCTTCTCAAACTCAAATAATTTAACTACTGAGATTTGCTTTAATTGCCACCCTTCCTATATGGGAAGGGAAATGTAGGGGGTTTGAATTCCCACATTCTTAAAAGAGATTGAGATATGGACGATTTAATTTTAGGTATGTATTTATATTTTCCACACCCTATAAGGAAGCAAGACAAAAGTTTGTGAGTGAGATTTAGAGTAGAATTAGAGTAGGACCGAAAAAAAGAGAGAAAGAACTTGAATAATTTATTACCAATTAATTGGAAAGGAGAAAAATAAGCTTAAATTTTCTTTAATTATTAAACTTAGCAAAACTATGAGAATGAACTTCTGTAATAATGTCTAGCTCCTCATCATTTTTATGCTTTTCTATGGATAGAAAAGAAGAAGGAGCTCGAAACTTGGAAGGTGGAATGACATGCCAAACTTTTTTTTGTAAGGCTCCTTTTAACAAGTTAGAAATTTTCTCAACAAGGATAACAAGGTGCCCTCGAGGGCTGGTTCTTTCATGAATATGCTATAGCTATCAAACCTTATTTCGTGCTATTTTTGATCCCGTCTTTTCTTATGCAAAGTTAGTTTACAATTATGAAGTGATTTTGTAAATTTCTCATAGTGCCTAAATATAGTAATACTCATCTCGAATGCCCACTTACACATTAGTATATCATTTAAGAAATCAAGTCCACAAACTATTTGCTATCACTATCACCACTCTCTGTCTATATATATATACACACACATATATCAAGATTCAATTATGACTCTAGATATGCTTCGAGTTGTAACAAAATCATGGTTGCTTTTATGTGCATCTCTAAATTCATTACTTACATAAAATACACATCTTAGTTTGGCACGACCTAAAAAAAGCGCTTCTGCACATGGAACCTACTAGGGCATATGCCATATGCTTTGTAGCTATTTGATGGAACACATGCTATTTGCACGTCTTAAAAGTCGTTTGTTTACGTTTATATAATAATAATGAGGGTATCTCAATCTTTTCAGAGCTGTAAGCATCTTTGAAATTTTCATTCATTCTTCAATAATTAAGGGTCCGTTTGTTTTGAGGAAAATAGATCATTTCCGGAAAATATTTTCCCAAAAGTCATTTTCTAGGAAAATGATAGTATTTTCTAGTGTTCGATTAAAACTTGAAAATGTTTCGGAAAATATTTTCTAGTGTTTGGTAAGGAAAATATTTTCTAAGACTTCACCACTTAGGCATGTATTACTTACGGACCTATAAATTCATCAAATATGAACTTGCATTTAAATCCGAGCAAACTTGCTTCATATTTTTGTTGCCTCATTATCGCCAAACGTTCATCTACTCTAAAAAAGTGTTCGTATGGATTTTAAAAAGAAGCAAAGCGCGTAAGGCCTTTACTGAATTTGGGAAAGCCTCTTAGGACAGCTCTAGAATCTTATAGTTGGAGACAATTAAATATGGCATATCTAAATGAAACTAGCACAACAACCACACAAGTTTAGGGTTTTGGTAGGTCATTTATTTATAAAATCATCTTCCCCTTCGCATCTTTGGCCCTCGTTGACTTTCCATCTCCTTATCTGATTGGTCGTTTTTCTACTCCATTTTTGGTGTTTGGCAGCACGCAAGTTATCGATGTCGGAATGCAACCTTCCCCTTCGCATCTTTTAAAACTGTTACAAGTCCAAAAATTGGTCCCCCTATGCTTAAAAATTGGGTTATAAATTTGTTAAGATATGTCTTGAGTTTGAGCCCAATGCGAAAATTTGAATATTATGAATTTGATATTTTACGAACGTCTGAAATTAAGCAATACATGATGCGGAAATTGCGGGGAAAAGTGCCAAAAAACTCCTAAATCTTTTGCATTTGTGCTAATTTAGTCATAAACCTATTTTTTGGTGCCAATTAAGTTCTAAACCTTTTTATATTGTGCCAATTTAGTCATTTCTAGCCAATTTTGGCCGGATTTTGCTGATTTGGACACCGGTCGGCTGACGTGGACAACTTTTAATAATATTTTAAGAATATTTTATTATTCTATTAATTTTCTTTTTTTCTTATTCTCTTCTTCCTCAAATCGGTCGCTGGACCTCGACGATCGGCTAGAGGCGATGGCCGGTGAGGTCAAGGTCAACCTTGCCAGCCACCTTGCTAGTGGCCGTGAGGGCGGCCTTGTCTTGGGCGGCGAGGCTCACCCTCGTCGAATCGGCGAGGGTCGAGCCTTGCCCATGGCCGATGAGGCTCGACCTCGCTTTGCCCGACGCGACCTTGCGAACCGGCGAGGGTGAGCTTCACGCCCGGGTGCAAGGCCGCCCTCAAGGCCTAGGTGGCGAGGGTCGCCCTCGCCGGATCTGGTGAGGGTCGAGTCTCGCCCATGGCTTGAGGTTTGGCAAGGACGAAGGCGACGGCATCTGCGGAGGGGGTGGAGGCGGCGCGGGGAGTGACGGTTGCGATGAGGTAGTGATGGCGGGTCCTCGGCTTCTCGGATCGGTGCTCGGCTTCTTAGATCCGGTCCTTCGTCCTCCAGATCTGACCCTTTCCCTTCTCTCCCTAGGTTCACTCACTCTCGCCGCCTAGGCCTCGAGGGCGAGCCTCGCGGTCATCGGCGAGGTGGTCGGCGAGGTTGACCTCGACCTCGTCGGCCGTCGCCTCTAGCCGGTCGACGAGGTCCGGCGACCGGCTGGAGGAAGAAGATGAGAAGAAAAAAAGAAATAAAAGAAATAAAAAATGAAAAATATTAAATGCTATTAAAAATTATTCACGTCAATGTTGATCATGCCACGTTAGCCGGCCGGCGTTTAGTCAGCAAAATCCGGCTAAAATTGGCCGGAAAGGACTGAATTGGCACAACATAAAAAATGTTTAGAACTTAATTGGCACCGAAAAAAAGGTTTATGATTAAATTAGAACAAATGTAAAATTTATGACTTTTTTGGTACTTTTCCCGAAATTGCGTCCATGTTAAAATCGCGGTCAAAAACAGAATTTAGATTATGTTTGAAATTTACGGAAGTGATCCACACAGATATTCAAGTCGGTCAAGGAGGAAAGAAAGTCCAATTCTCGGACTTGTTGCTCGAACCACACGGGATATCTTCTCCCCGTATTGATGTCGGCAAAAGCCATAAGCAAAAAAGGAAAGTCAACTGCAGACTTAGAGTTTGACTCGGCGTGAACTTCTCTCAACTTTTGTTTTACGTGTTGGACTCTGCTTTAAGAAGAAACTTAACCATGGACGTATAAATGTGAATTGTTCTGTTCGAATAGGCAGCTCCGGCCGTTGTTGATGCATGCAATAGTGAAGCGCCGGTTCTGAGTATTTGAGCGGTGGGCTATCTTCGTGGGTTTGTTCGTGAATTACATCCGAAAAGATACGAGTATTCAGGCCAATTAAATCTCGCGAGTCCAAGACTTGTTAATTCTTTCATGAGATTTAGAATTATTTCGCGAGAAATTGTAGGACTAAACACTGTGTGAGTTGTTAGATATAATTGAGGCTTGGAAAACACCAAGAGTGTTTGAGTGGCTTTAGTGTGTAATCTCTTTATATTATCCAAAATTTGTACCGTTGCAAAATTAGGTTATTGTATGAACTTATCTAATATACCTTGGGATAGTTGTTTAAAAAGCTCTAAATGTATTGTACAATGGCCTCTCCAATTCTAAATTTTTTAATTTGGACAATTCAGTCCCAAACTTCTTGATGATTTTTCAATATAATCATTCTGATCAATTTTACTTAGCAATTGTTTGCATATTGCCATTTTTAAATATATTTTTCTATTAATTTTTATTTCTCTTTCTTAGCAACGCGTTAATGATACCAACTCTTATATTATTTTACTTTTTTAATTTGAAAGACTTACAAACTTTCTTCCATTTAAATTACTAATTATTTGAGTTATTTACCAATGTTTATTTAATTGTTTAAGTTCATCAACTTTTGTTTGTCTTTCTTACAAACACCTTATACATATCAACTTTTATCCGTGTGATTGTCTGAGTTGCTCCCAATGTTGATTTATATATTTTTCGTAAATTTGCCAACTTTTCTGTGGAGTTTTCAATTTTTATTCATCTTACTTACCAACTAGTTAGGAATTACCAACCTTAATTAAATTTATTACCAAATTTTCTTCGATTTAATTATGGGCTAATTTTACATTACCAAATCTTATTTGAGTTAGTAGTCTATGAGTTGTTTTTCATATTACCAATTTCTCTTATAGACCAATGTTTTTTCTTATCTGTTACATAGCTTTGTTGGTTTCTTGCCATTGCTTTAAATTTATCAAATATTATATGAAATTACCAATATTTATTTGAGTGACCTACGAACTTTTCCCCAAATAAGTTATCAGCTAACATTTATATTTTATTTTAATTTACTAACTTTTCTATTGAGGTACCACTTTCATTTGTCTAGCCTACCAACTTACCTTTAGTTATTAGGGTGAATATCATGAAAACATTTTACTGTTTATTACCTTTTAATTTACCTTTCTTACCAACTACTTACAATTTATCATCTGTTATATGAATATTAGAAATATGTATCATTTACTAATTCATAAATTTTACAAAGTCATACTACTACATATATATATGAAAAATTGACGAAAATGATTTGCAATTTTTTTTGAGACGTAGAAATAAATATGATTTCTTAAAGTTTGGACTAGAGTATTAGTTTAATCACCTTCCTTATGAATCGGTTATCAAATTGAGCTCTCGAGCTCATATTGGTCAAAATTTATTTATTTTAGTTAGGCAATCGATCACTCTCCGTGACTGTTATTTTTGTCTTGCATAGAGTGGCAATCTATCTCTTATTTATTTAACTTTACAAAAATATTTTTTTATATAAAAATCGAAATTATAATTATTTTTTATTTTTATTTTTTTTTCTTTCTTCTTCCTCCGGTCGCCGGCACGGTGATGGTCGGCGACCGGCTAGGTGAGCCTCGAGCTCACCGGATCAGGCGAGGCTCGAGGCTCGAGGCTCTTGGCGTTGGGCAAGGCTCGAGCCTCACTAGATTAGGTAAGGCTCAAGGTTGAGCTCGCTCGACGTCGGCGAGCCTCGAGCTTGCCAG
Source organism: Eucalyptus cladocalyx (assembly GCA_017140615.1). Classification (NCBI taxonomy): domain Eukaryota; kingdom Viridiplantae; phylum Streptophyta; class Magnoliopsida; order Myrtales; family Myrtaceae; genus Eucalyptus; species Eucalyptus cladocalyx. The sequence goes on from CM029521.1 coordinate 51,828,313, forward strand.
ATTTGGTGAGGTGGAGGCCTCGCTAATGTTCGATGAGGTTCGAGCCTTGCCAAATCTGACAAGAGGCGAGTTCGAGCTTGCTAGATCAGTGAGGTGGAGGCCTCACGACACCCGGCAAGGCTCGAGGCTCACCGATCTTGCGAACTCGAGGCTCGCCGGCATTGGGTGATGCTCGATCCACACCAGATTCAGTGAGGGGCGAGCTCAAGCTTGCCCAATGTCGGCGAGCCTCGAGCTCGCCAGATCCGGGCGAGGTAGAGGCCTCGCCAATGTCGAGCGAGGCTCAAGTAAGCTCGTCGAATTTGGGGAGATCGAGGCTCACTTGTGGCTGACTAAAGAAGAAGAAGAACAAAAAAGAAAAAGAAAAATTATATTTAAAAATTATAAAAATTGTCCATTAAATGTGTTGTATAAAACTATTTTAGCAATACCATTTTTTTTTTAAATATATATATAAGAAATAAGCTTTTTTAAGTTTAATTAAATAGGTCGGGTATGAGTTGGAAAATTTACATTAAGCATAAATGGGTCAAAAATGGGTTAATGAGTCAATTTGGGTCGGACCATTAATGACCCGATCCAACCCCGACCCAACCCACCCTTTTAACACCTTTACTCTTATGCTATTCTTACATGTGTAGAGGGGAGAGTAGGACAAAACAAAGAGAGAGGAGACAAAAAAAAAGTAGAAAAATCAAAAGAGAGAAAAAAATGGAATAAGATAAAAAATGGGCTATGTGGTCAATGGGGCCTTAAAAGTAGTGAGATAGGAGAGCAAGAAAAAACCAAAGTGAAAATGACAAAAGAGAGATATATAAAAAAAGAAAAAAAAAAAAGAAAATAGAGAACATGGGGACAATGCTAAGACAATCACCACCTCCCATCTTTTTACACATGAACCAAGCCCACATTGTGTACCTTTGTAAAAGTCTTTTTAGACTAGGACACTTCAATTAACATGTGACTTCATATGTTTATAAGTATCGCTCGAAAAAGTATGAGCACAATTATTTATATATCTTTTCATAGGGTTCTTAACTTGTAAACCCGGAGATGATTGTGCTGCATTTCTTTCATCAGCCTTGACCTTAATGGTCCCTTTTGATAATCCATTGACCAAGCCTACATTACAGTCTCGACAAAGACCTCTCAAATTAGTAAAGTTATATCGTTTGTAAGAATACTTGGGCCCCTGATATGATGATAGTGAGATTGTGTGGTTCTTATGAATCTTGTATTAATGGTTAGGATAAAATAGTATTTTCCATGAGAGTGAATTGAAAGCCCTTTCAAAATGAAAGTCCTTCATTTGACATGTTTAAGACATCCACATTCTAAATGAAGATTATCTTTCTTAATTTTCCTATTGGAACTTTGGTAATGCAAAACTAACAAAATTGTCATGCATTTACAACATGCTTGCATATTGGAGGAGACATACTCTAAAAAATCAAAGATATTGCCAAGTAAGCATATCTCTACCCTTATTTCCAAAAAAACCTTGTGTCCGACCGAGTGTTTTATTGACCTTGAGTACCTGCCACTGTCCAGGTACTCTGTCTTATTGACATTCGAGTTATTCGAGTTCTCTTTAGAGTTTGGATACTTGCAACTGTTCAAGTATCTCATTATCTTTGAGTACTTGCCATAGTCTTGGTACTCCCTTATCAACACTCGACATATTCGAGTTGTCCTCAAAGTATGAATACTTGTGATTGCTCAAGTAACCTATTGTCTTCAAGTACCTGCCATTGTCTAGTTATTCCCTTTTAATGACACTTGAGTTGTCTGAGTTGTCCCTAAATTGCATCTTAGGATACTTGTAGCTATCCAAGTATTTCACTACTTTGTGTGCTTGCGACTACCTAGGTATGCTCTCTACTACCATGACACTTGACCTGCTCGAGTTGTCCTCAAATTGTATAATTGAATACTTGTAGCTATTCAAGTATTCTACTACTTTGTGTGCTTGCGGCTACCTATGTATGCTATCTTATCACCATGACACTTGGCCTACCCGAGTTGTCCCTAAATCGTATCTTTAAAAATTTGCGATTGTCCAAGTATTCCACTACTTTGTGTACCTACGACTACTTAGGTTTTCCAGCTCTTTTGAGTGCCTATGGTCATCTAGGTACTCCCAAAGCTTTATTGCTCTATGGTGCACTCGAGAAAAAGTCATCTATTGAATAGATGACCGGTTCCCCATTCATCGATTTGGTGTGCTTCCATAGCTCAGAATTCCTTTCTTGATATGGCGTGCTTATGTAGCCCATAGTCCCTCTACATCGATCCAATGTGCTTCTGTAGCTCGAAGTCTCTTTACATTGACCCGACATGCTTTCGTAGCCTAGAGTTATTTTACATCGACTTGGCGTACTAGTAGATTTATGATAAACTTATTTAAAATTAATTTTTTGACAATGAAAAACCCAAATTAGTATACCTATGACAAATTTACCTCAAATAACCACAAAAAAAAAAAAAAAATTCAAACTAGTGCACTTGTGAAAAATTTATCTATAAACAAATTTTTTACCACAAAAAATCCCAAACCGATATATTTATAACAAATACACAATTCGTTAAATTAGATTAATATCACAAAAAATCGCAAAACTAATACAACTGTGACAAATAGATAGTAAAATCCCAAATGGGTACATCATTTAACTATCATGAGTTATCCAACTTAGCAATGTAGCAATAAAATTTAACGAAATCTAACGGAGGGTAAATTTGTTAAAGGTGCACCGGTTTAGGGTTTTTTTTATCGTGATTTTCCGCTATGATCATCTTTTCATGCCTCATCAAAGTTGCATCTTTCCATATACGCAGCTCATTTAAGTTTGCTAATTCCCCATATCTTGTTCGAGGACAGGATGGATGGAAAGGAAAAAGCCAACTTTTATTTTGTTTGATCAGTTAGATAGGTTGGAGCAGGTAATTTATTAATGTATTAGATAGATCATACAAAAAATTTCAAAGGAAGCCCTAAAGTTGACTTCAGTAGCGCAAAATGGTAATATCTTGTAACTTTTTTGGCGGCTGAAAACCTCTTTATTCAATAAAACGGGTATAGAAAGATTACAAACGTGGGGTTTTTGTGACCAACGAAGATAATAATTCTTAGAGGAGTAGAATGGAGATTGCAATGTCCAACTTGATTCTATTTGAGGGCCAAATCAAACTTGAGTTGAAGCGTTTGTAGTTTTACAGGGAGACTAGCTCTTGGGGGCTAGCTTAGCCTTGATCATCTCGACCTCCTTAACATCAATTTGGAACGCCTTGGCTAGCACTTTGTTTGGCACCGTGGGTTCAGCCGCGAATAGTGTAGGCGCGATAAATGAGGCTCCTGGAAATTGGCTGTTGAATGCCGCAATGGTGGCCGCAGGGGTGTTTTGGACATTCATTTGGAAGTGGACCAAACCTTTAGGGAACACAAAGAGCTCGCCTGCCTTGATAGTCTTAGCAACGAGGACGTTAGCAGTGGTTATGAATCCGGCGTATATCTCCCCATAGAGCACGAACACCATCTCAGTGGCTCGTGGGTGGGTATGGGGTGCGCTGAGGCCGAAAGGAGCAAAGTCGCTGCGGTCCAAGGACATGCCGAGGGTGTTCAAGCCTGGGATATTTAGGACATTGCCCCTTCTCACCAGATTACCTAAGGTGTTGTTGGGGAGTCCAGGTTTGGCCAGCCCATCGTAGAAGAAGTCCATTTCGTTGAAAGCCGCTTTGCAAGGGAATCCATTGACTTTCACTTCTGTTCATCACAATACTATCAATCATACAATGCCCTAAACATGCATATTATTTGTTTTGTGAGAGAAACTTATGAGCTCTATACTAACTTCAGAAATACTTTTATTCTAAGAATAGAAATTTTGTATAGTTACCAAACACGTTATCTTATTCAAAAATTATTCTAGGAAATAAAAATAGAAAAAAAACTATTTCTAAAAAAGAAATTATTCTCCGGAACAAAAATGTTACAAAACACACACTTAATGTCTAAGGTTTATCGGTACTCGTCAGGAGTCCCGGGTAGTTTAAGAAGATTATAAGAAGCACACATAGACAAGCTTATATGCTCTTACTGGAAGCGAGATCGGCGACACAAACATCTTGGAGCATGTCGGGATCAGCAGAAACGATGCCTAGGAAGACGGCGAAGCTCATGACTATAACAACAACAACCACCATTCTTGGACCGATCACCATTGTTAATGGCATGCAAAAGGGAAGCAAGGAACAAGAAGGCTTTGCTAGGCAAATGATACCTTCTTCTCAGCTTGGAGTGTAGTACTTATAAGGGAGAAATAGGACATATAAGGCATTGACTTTTGAATGCGGCTGCAAGTTCAAACTGCGTAGCATGAAACATGTCTATTGGCCCTAAAGAAAAAGTCTTCTCAAACTCAAATAATTTGCCGCCCAAGAAAAAAAAGGACTAAAATAATTTATTAACAAATTGGAAAGGAGAAAAATAGCTTAAATTTTATTTAATGATTAAATTAAGCAAAACTATGAGAATTAACTTATGTAATAATTCTTAGTTCCTGTCATTCGCTATTCTATTGATAGAAAAGAAGGAGGAGCTCGAAACTTGGAAGGCGGAATGACATGCCAGACTTCTTTTAGAAGGCTTCTTTTGGCATGTCAAAATTTTCTTGGCAAGGCCGGCAGAGTGCCTAAAGGGTTGGTTCTTTCATGAATCCACCATCGATATCAAAACCTTATTTCGTGCTTGTTGACACTCTAAATTGTCCTTATTGTCATGTGCTAGTCACAAGGGATATAGACAATTGTAGACTTTCAAAATCACCCTCGTTGTCATGTGCAGGCTGTGATTAATATTAACCCAACCCAGGTTAGTCAAGAGCCGTTGGACTTGATTTTGATGTGCCTTCAAATGGAGATACGTGATTCAATGATAATTAGTTGATTGCCACATGTCAAGGTCAAGAGACACTACTGAAGACATAAAATTCAAATAGAATTGGCATCAAAATTTAGGCGGTAATGGTTGGTACTTATGCAAAGTTAGTTTACGATTACGGCGATTACAGAGTGATTTCGTAAACTTCTCATAGTGCTTAAATACAAACATATCATATATGAAATCAATTCCATAGACCATTTGCAATGACTATCACCCCTCTATATATATATAAGGTGTTGACTTTTGAATGCGGCTGCAAATTCAAACTGCACAGCATGAAACATGTCTATTGGCCCCAAAGAAAAAGTCTTCTCAAACTCAAATAATTTCCCGCCCCCCCAAAAAAAAAAAAGGATGACTCAAATAATTTATTAACAATTAATTGGAAAGGAGAAAAACAGCTTAAATTTTCTTTAATGATTAAACTCAGCAAAAATGTGAGAATGAACTTATGTAATAATTCCTAGTTCCTATCATTCGCTATTCTATTGATAGAAAAGGAGGAGCTCGAAACTTGGAAGGCGGAATGACATGCCAGACTTCTTTTAGAAGGCTCATTTTGGCAAGTCAGAAATTTTCTCAACAAGGCCGACAAAGTGCCCTAAAGGGCTGGTTCTTTCATGAATCCACCATCAATATCAAAACCTTATTTCGTGCTTGTTGACATCTAAATTTTTTACTATTGTCACATGCTAGTCACAAGGGATATAGATGATCATAGACATTCAAATTCACCCTTGTTGTCATGTGCAGGCTATGATTAATATTAACCAACCCAAGTTAGTCAAGAGCCATTGGACTTGATTTCGATGGGCCTTCAAGTATAGTTACGTGATTCACTGATAAATAGTTGATGGCCATGTGTCAAGGTCAAGACATACTACTGAAAATGTAAAATTCAAATAGAATTGGCATCAAGATTTAGGTGGGAATGGTTGATACTTAAAAGGGCATGCATAATCAAATGAGTGGTTAATACTTGCTGGACAAGTCATGTGAGCATCGTCGAACAAGTCAGGAGACAACAAGATATTGATAAAGCGGTTACGCAGAGAATGTGAAGTGACTTTCAAGAAGTATTCAACCGATCGCTGATGGTTCCTAGATTGGGCTATAAATACTGTAGATAATCCAACGAAGGGCCTCGCCTCCCCCTCTCTCCCGGGGGAACAGCCCACAAAAATCATTCATCTTATCCTTTTAGTTATCTAAACCTAGCTTAGTTTAGTTATAGCTTCAGATTCCTTTCATAGACTCAATTCTTGGGAGTGCCTATATTCTAGGTAGTACTATTGTCAATTAGATTCCAATGTTGTGTCCTCATATCCATCTAGAAGTAGTACCTACCAACTATTGAGTCCATCTTCCAATGTCATCAACTAAAATTCAACGTTGTGTCCTCATATCTATTTAGGAGTAGTACCTACCAAATGTTGTTTCCACCATCCATCATCGTCGATTTGGGATTGACGTTGTGTCCTCATATCCATCTAAGAGTAGTACCTACTAGGTGTTGTTTCCACTGTCTAGCATCAGTAATTAGGTTCCAACGTCGTGTCCTTGAACCCAATTAGGAGCAATGCCTTCTCGGTATTATTTTCAATGTCCAGTGTTGTCGAATTAGCTTCGATGTTGTACAAACCACGTTGATTTAATGGGGTTTCATTAACGTGTTGAAGTGTGTTTGAATCAAGCTGTTGATTAGATTTCGACACTGGTCGTCATTGATTCCAAGCTTGTATTGATCGACTCCATTAGGTTCGAGACTATCTATTATATATCTCCTTCAGCATTGACTTTCTCTATCCAATACTAGCATAGAGCCTAGGTCCCCTTTAATAAAAACCAAAATATAACACTTGATGAAATATATATTGTTGCGGGATCCAAAACCGACGAAACCGTGCTATTCATCAAACCCGTCTTTTTTGATATGAAACAAATGCTTGGCACACTTAACTTATGCAAAGTTAGTTTACAATTACGGAGTGAATTTGTAAATTTTTCATAGTGCTTAAATACAAACATACTCATCTTTAATGCCCACTTACACATACTTACACATAGTATATCATTTAGGAAATCAATTCCATAGACCATTTGCAATCACTATCACAACTCTCTCTCTCTCTCTCTCTCTCTCTCTCTCTCTCTCTCTATATTTATATATATATATATATGTATGTATGTATGTATGTATGTATGTATGTATGTATGTATGTATAAGGCATTGACTTTTGAATGCGGCTGCAAGTTCAAACTGCATAGCATGAAACATGTCTATTGGTCCCAAATAAAAAATCTTCTCAAACTCAAATAATTTGCCGCCCAAATAAATAAATAAAAGAATCAAATAATTTATTAACAATTAATTGGAAAGGAGAAAAATAGCTTAAATTTTCTTTGATGATTAAACTCAACAAAACTATGAGAATGAACTGATGTAATAATTCCTAGCTCCTGTCATTCGCTATTCTATTGATAGAAAAGGAGGAGCTCAAAACTTGGAAGGCAGAATGACATGCCGAGCTTCTTTTATAAGGCTCCTTTTAGCAAGTCAGAAATTTTCTGAACGAGGCTGACATAGTGTCCTGTAGGGCTGGTTCTTTCAAGAATCCACCATCGATATCAAAACCTTATTTCATGCTTGTTAACTCCCAAAATTATCCTTATTGTCATGTGCTGGTCACAAGGGATATAAACAATCATAGACATTCAAAATCACCCTCATTGTCCCATGCAGGCTGTGATGAACATTAACCCAACCCAGGTTAGTCAAGAGCCATACGTGATTCGGTGATGAATAGTTGATTGCCACATGTCAAGGTCAAGAGATACTACTGAAGACGTAAAATTCAAATAGAATTGGCGTTAAGATTTAGGTAGGAATGGTTGGTACTTAAAAGGGCACGCATAATCAAATGAGCGGCTAATACTTGCTAGACAAGTCATGTGAGTATCATCGAACAAGTCAGAAGACAACAAGATATGGATAAAGTGGTTAAGTAGAGAAAGTGGAGGGACTTTCAAGGAGGACTCAACCGACCATCGATGGTTACTAAATTGGGCTATAAATATCGTAAATAATCCAACAAAAGGCCTCCCCTCCCTCCCCCCCCCCACCCATTGAACAACACACAAAAATCCTTCATCTTATCCTTTTAATTATCTAAGCCTAGCTTAGTTTAGTTATAGCTTCATATTCCTTTTGTAGACTCAATTCTTGAGAGTGCCTATATTCTAGGTAGTGCTGTTGTCGATTAGATTCGCTATGTTCTCATATCCATCTAGAAGCAATACTTACCAAGTGTTGAGTCCATTGTCTAGCGTCGTCAATTAAAATTCAACGTTGTGTGCTCATATCTATTTAGGAGCAGTACTTACCAAGTGTTGTTTCCACCATCCAACATCGTCAATTTGGTTCCGATGTCGTGTCCTCATATCCATCTAGGAGTAGTACCTACCAGGTGTTGTTTCCATTCTCCGGCGTCATTGATTAGGTTCCAACGTCGTGTCCTCGAACCCAATTAGGAGAAGTGCCTTCTTGGTATTATTTTCAATGTCCAGCGTTGTCAAATTAGCTTTGATATTGTACAAAACACATTGATTTTAGTGGGGTTTCATTAGCGTGTTGAAGTGTGTTTGAATCAAGCAGTTGATTAGATTTCGACACCGGTCGTCATTGATTCCAAGCTTGTATTGATTGACTCCATTAGCTTTGAGACTATATATTATATATCTCCATTAGCATTTGACCTTCTCTGTCCAATACTAGCATAGAGCCTAGGTCCCCTTTAATAAAAACCAAAAAAATATAACACTTGATGGAAGATATTTCGTTGTGGGATCCAAAACCGACGAAACAGTGATATTCATCAAACCCATCTATTTCACTATGAAACAAATGCTTGACACACTTGAATTATGCAAAGTTAGTTTACGATTGTGGAGTGATTTTGTAAATTTCTCATGGTGCTTAAATGCAAACATACTCATCTTGAATGCCCACTAAAACATAGTATATCATTTAGGATATCAATTCCATAGACTATTTGCAATCACCATCCCCACTCTCTGTCTATATATATATATATATATATCAAAATCATAGTTACTTCTGTGTGCATCTCTAAATTCATTACTTACAGAAAAATGCACATCTTAATTTGGCGGGTAGCGACCTAACAAGATGTGGACATGACTAACATTGTTTAGTGAGCTGAAAATAGATAAAAATTTACTATTTTCCGTAACCAAATATTGTTTTTGATCAAAATAATGTTTAAATAAAAATAAACAAGTTGAATCGATTTATAAATATCAGTTCTGGAATTTTCAAAGGCTTTTACTGAATTTGGGAAAGCATCTGAAGACGGCTCTGGAATCTTATAGTTGAAGACAATTAAATGAATTTATTTATGGCATACCTAAATGAAACTGGCACATTAACCACGCGAGTTTAGGGTTTTGGCCGGTCATTTATTTATAAAATCATCAATCTACTCCACTTTTCCCGGCATTTTGGCCCTCGTTGACTTTCGATCTCCTTTTCCGATTGGTCGTTTTTCTACTTCATTTTTGGTGTTCGGCAGTATGCAAGTGATCGCTGTCGGAATGCAACCTGCCCCGTTCGCATCCTTAAAAAATGTTATAAGGCCACCCAACACGTGAACTTTGGTCCCCTTTTTTTAGAAATTGGGCTACGGACTGAAAAGCCAACAAGATTTATTATAATCACATAAAAGTAGGATATGATGGTACCATAAAAAACCTGTACCGTTGCAAAATTAGGTCGTTGTAATGAACTCGTATGATATAGCTTGGGATAATTGTTTAAAAAGTTATAAATTTATTGTACGACGACCACTCTAATTTTAAAATTTTCAATTTGGTCAATTCAGTCATAAACCTTTTGATGATATTTTAATATAATTATTCTGATCAATTTCATTCAATAATCATTTGTAAATTGCCAATTTTTATTTTTATTTTTCTATTAATTTTATTTCTCTTCCTTGGCAGCGCCTTAAAGTTACGAACTCCTATATTAATTTACATTTTTAATTCGAAAGACTCACGAACTTTCTTCCATTTAAATTACTAACTCATTTTCAGGTTATGAGCTTTTATTTGAGTTACTTACCAAAGTTTATTTAATTTTTAAATTTATCAACTTTTGTTTGTCTTTCTTACAAACACCTTATACATATCAACTTTTATATGAATTTACGGACTTTTATCCACGTGATTGTTTCACTTTCTACCGTAAGATTATCAACCCTAATTTGAGTTGCTCCCAATGTTTATTTATATTTTTTTCGTAAATTTTCCAACTTTTCTATGGAGTTTTCAACTTTTATTCATCTTACTTACCAACTAGTTAGAAATACCAACCTTAAAGTTATTACCAACTTTTCTTCAATTAAGTTACCAGCTAATTTTGCATTACCAAATCTTATTTGAGTTAGTAGTCGATAAGTTGTTTTTCATATTACCAAATTATCTTATCTTAGACCAGTTTTTTTTTCCTTATCTGTTACATGGTTTTGTTGACTTTTCTTGCCATTGCTTTAAATTTATCGACTACTATATGAAATTACAAATATTTATTTGAGTGACCTATGAACTTTTTCCTGCATAAATTATTAGCTAACATTTAGATTATATTTTAATTTGCTAAATTTTCTATTGAGGTACCACTTTCATTTCTCTTGCTTACCGACTTACCATTAGTTATAAGGGTTAATACTATATATAAACATTTTACTGTTTTTTTTTTGGTCAGACAAACATTTTACTGTTAACCACCTTTTAATATACCTTTCTTACGAACCGCTAACAGTTTATCAACTATTATATGAATATTAGAAATATGTATCATTTACTAAGTCATAAAATTAACAAATTCATCCTACATATTTATTCTTATAAAAAAATTACTAAAATGATTTGAAAATGATTTTTTGAGATGCAGAAATAAATATGATTTCCTATAGTTTAGACTAGAGCATTAGTTCAATCACCTTCCTTATATATCAATTATCAAATGGAGCTCTCGAGAACATATTGGTGGAAATTTATTCTTTTAGTTAGGCAACGGGACTGATAACTTTCCCTTGCACATAGCGGGAGAAAAGATATGACAAAGAAAAAAGCATTAAAAGAAAAGCAGAGATGCCCTAAAAATTCGAATTGGTTATCAAATCTATGGACTCTGGAGTGCTGGCACTTCTCCTGATTTAGAAAAAACAAGGGCACGAAAAAGAAGTCGAGAACAATTCAACTTCGGTTAAATGGTGCCCAACTTGAATTCTGAATAAAAACTTAGTCACTGCACATCATATGATGACATAAATTTGAATAACTACCTTATTATTCTCGCAAGTATTTCTTGAGAAAGGTTTTAAATTTTACTTCAAATCTAAATCAACTTACCATTAGTTACAAAGGTTGATACCATTAAAAAAACCCCAAAATATGCCGACTGTGAAATACTCCGAACTTTTTGTTGTGTCGTAAAAAGTCCTAAACTTGCCCATTATGACACAAGTATCAATTTTTTTTTTTTTGTGTTCCAAAAAAAGCCAAATTTATACATATGTGACATGTACACCATTATTCCAATTCCGTCCAAGGATATATTGGTCACACTAGTACAAGTTCGAGTTTTTTTACACAGTGAGCAAATTTGGGGTTTTTGGTGACATAAATTTTTTTGGAGGTATTTATGTCACGGTGCGCATAATTGGAAGGTTTTTGTAGTATTTGCCTGATTATTATAGTTGATTGAATTTTTTCAGAATGTTGCTGACATAATTCTCGAATTGAGTTTTCACAACGGCCAAAACATTTGGCATGTAAAACGTCCGAATGATAATGAGCAAGTCTGAGATGTGCTGCTCGTTGTTTGTAGTTCTCAAAAAACCTAAAATAGGACCCATCAAACTGGTTTTCCCTCACCGCACTCATCAAGATGAAGTTAATTCAATTGCTCCTTTTAGAAACTGCAAGAGTCCGTCGCCTTTTCTCGAGTGGTAAAATCATCATGCACGTTTTGTCAGAGAAGCCTGACGGGCTTTATAAAACCCTCTATAAATACTCATCTTCTTCATCCTCCAAGATCACGCACAGCCTCAACGAAATCAGAAACTCATCTACAGTTCAAATCTTGCGGGAGAAAAATATATCAAACGGAAGGGAAGACAGAGAGGAGCAAGTTGCTGCTCCGGAAGCTACGCCGAGCCCGACGTGCGGTGCGACTCGGAAGACCGAACTGACTGCAACTCCGAAGAAGGGAGACGCTGTGAAGACCAAAGCAAGTGTTGGTGCGAATGTGAATGCGATGAAGCTTGCTGAGATCGAAGAGAAGGTCTCTGTTGAGGAAGAAATCAAGGCCAAAGTTGGATGTGATGCTTCCTCCTTTAGCAAGTGACGCGTTTTATGGGATGGCATGCAGTATACATACCGTGTAGCAGGATTAGGGGCATAATCATATGTTCTTGTTGGGCTTATTAGATTGGACTGATCTTGTTGGGCCTTATTTGATTTCATGGTAATTGTCGGTTGATTGTGATAAACCGATCGATCCTCCTGTTTTGCCGCTTAATCCTTGAAGATTGAGATTTTTTTGAATTGATCAGTCTAGAAATTTCGATACATAACATTTTTTGTGAGGTCATAGAACTCATTTACACCCCTCTCCTTTTCAAAACATATAATAATAAATAAACGTTTATATGTTCACTTCTTACAAAGCCGAAAGTTGTGTAAGTTGTTACTAGTATGTCATAGACTAATTTGAACAAAATTATTGGTCTTCAAATAACCCGGATCTCTTCTTGTCACTAGGGGTGTGAGCAAAACTCCCGGGAGACCGAAAGCCCGGACCGTTTTGGTCTGACTTTCCGGCCAAATAGGCTTAGGACGGGATTTCAGTCCTAGCTTTAAAAAATATAAGTATTTTAATGATATAAAATATAAAAGTATAAAGAATATATTGTGTCAAGATTTAATAGTCATAAATAATTTCAAAAGATTGTGTTAAAATCAAATAAGTGAAAAATGGTGCGTCCACAATGGTTGGATTAGAAAAAGCGGCAACAAAGATAGAAAGACAAAAGGTGGACTTTTTTAGGATAAAAACAGCCTCAAACGCCTTCATTATAAATGGAATGCAAGCAGGTTATGAGTAGCAACTTACTAAAATTGCCTTTCTTTCAAATTTAATCGCAAATGTTATCCAGTAAAGTTACATAATTATTTCAACCTTATTTGACGGATAATCAGCTTGAAACTTACTTGACCTCAATAAATTGTTTGCGAGATTACCTTTTCTTTATTAAGAATCCTAAGATTACTTATATAATTTGTAAAGTCCAAGACAAATTTAATTATTTCCAAACATTTTCAGCAGCAAACAATAGTTGGAGCACAACTTCTCATTTTTTTATGATTGCTAGATTTTAGATTTTTGCTATAATTGATCTTAATTATATTTCAATCTAATGTTGCAGTTATGTACATTTTCTAATTGAAGATTTGCAATACACAAGATTTGGATCAATCATGGAGAAGTAGATGAAATTGTTGAAAATGCACGCAGATTGGTTGGGGCGAAATTTAAAGTCCGAAAATCGGTCCCAACCAACCATTCCAAATATTTTTAGCCCAGATAGGCTGGGGTGGATTTTTTAGCTTTATTGTGTATATTTCGAGAGGATCACGCTTTTAGCCTTTGCACCGTGTAGCCTAAAAATGGCTAAGCTCAATTGTTCTTTTATGTTCTTATATTTCTAGAATTTCATTAGAGATTTTTTTAATCGTATACAAAAAGGATAAAATTTTACATGTGAACACATTAATTTTCTGACAAAAAAATTAATTTCAATTTTATCTAAATTCACTATCTTTCAGGCCTAGCCCGACCCGAACCCCAAGAGCCTGGCATAAATGTGGATGGCTAGATGGTCCATTTTGGGTCCAAGCTTTCTTTCGAGCTTGAAAATTTCAGTGCTGAAACTTCGAGCCACGCCGAAAATTGGTTACAAGCCCAACCTGGCCTGCCATTCTCTAGGTCCCACGACCCTTCTTTTTTGTGATATTTCCATTTTTCTATTCATTTTTCTTCAAATGGATAATAATAATAATAATAATAATAATAATAATAATAATAATAATAATAATAATAATAATAATAATAATAATAATAATAATAATAATAATAATAATGTATTTTTACTCATGGTCACTTTCTTCACCTTCATTTTTCCACTCTTTTCAAACATAAAATAGTCATTTATCTTATTTTCTCGGCTTTCATTTTTCAAACATTTCCAAATAACTTGATTTTCTTCACCCTATATTTCTCTTTGCCTTGGAATCTTTTTTTTACCAAACATAGTTTTGGGAGATTTGATTTAGGGTGCGTTGGTGAACATTCCATTTATTTTCTTCACCTCATATATTCATCTATATAAAATTTAAGCATAATGAATTTCAAACGCATGCAATGCATAAATTATAATAATGGATAACTCACATTAGAAATAAACGTATGTTTGAACTTTTGTAATTATTGGTTATTAATGTAAATTGAAGAGATAGGGTTTGTTAATATCGGAAAAAGTAACAGGATTCTTAACTATCACTATTATAAGTTTACGTTTGAGATATCTATCATTTTTTTCCATTTCATTTTATTTAAAAATTGAATTATTGGAATAAAATATAAATCGTGAGCTTGCAAATAGACTAAGATGTATTTTTATACTATTGTTGTCTTTTTAAAATTAAGTGAATGCCTTTATTAAGTGAAATTTATCTAATTAATAAAAAAAGCTACACATAAATAATATTCATGTGGTAATATATAATCAACACTCGCGTTAGGTGGTTTGACCTAGCGGTGTTGGTTAGTAAGTTGTGTGGTCAAAACAAAAGTATTTCTATTATGGGTTTATACTACGAAAACCCAAAACTAGTACATTTATGATAGGCTCATCTCAAATTAATTTTTTGACAACGAAAAACCCAAATTAGATATGTGACAAATTTACCCCAAATAACCATTAAAAAAAAAATTCAAATTGGAGCACTTGTGAAAAACTTATCCATAAACTAATTTTTTTAGCACCAAAAATCCCAAATTTGTATATTTATGACAAATATACCATTCGTTAAATTGAATTAATATCATAGAAAAACAGAAAACTAGCACAACTATGACAAACAAAGAGTAAAATCCCAAACCGGTACATCAATCAACTATCATGCGTCATTCGATTCAGCAATTTAATAGTAAAATTTAATGGAAACTAACAGAGGGTAAATTTGTTAAAGGTGCACCAGTTTGAGTTTTTGATTGCAATTTGCCACTATGATAATCTGTTTTATGCCTCAATAGAGTTGCATCTTTCCCTATACATAGCTGATTGAAGTTTGCTAATTCCTCGGATCTTGTTCGAGGACAGGATGGAGAGGAGAAAGCCAAGTTTTATTTTGTTTGATCAGTTAGACAGGTTGGATCGGGTAATTTATTAATGTATTAGATAGATCATACAAAAATTTTCGAAGGAAGCCCTAAAGTCGACTTCAGTAGCACAAAGTGGTAATATCCTCCAACCTTTTTTGGCAACCGAAAACCTCTTTATTCGATAAAAAGGATACATAAAGATCACAAACATGGTGTTTTTGTGACCAACGAAGGTAATAATTCCCAGAGGAGTAGAATGGTGATTGCAATGTCAAATTTGATTCTATTTGAGGGCAAAATCAAACTTGAATTGAAGCATCGGTAGTTTTATAAGGAGACTAGCGCTTGGGGGCAAGCCTAGCCTTGATCATCTCGACCTCCTTAGCATCAATCTGGAATGCCTTGGCCAACACATCGTTTGGCACCGTCGGCTCAGCCGCGAACAGTGCAGTCGCGACATTCGGGGCCCCTGCCAATTGGCTGTTGAATACCGCAATGGCGGCCGCTGAGGTGTTTTTGACATTCATTTGGAAGTGGACTAAACCTTTAGGGAACACAAAGATCTCGCCTGCCTTGATGGTCTTAGCAACAAGGACGTTAGCAGTGGTTATGAATCCGGCGTATATCTCTCCATAGAGCACAAACACCATCTCTGAGGCTCGTGGGTGGGTGTGGGGTGCGATGAGGCCATAAGGAGAAAAGTCGCCACGGGCCAAGGACAAGCCGAGGGTGTTGAGGCCTGGGACCTTTTCGACATTGGCCCTTGTCACCAGAGAGCCTAAGGTGTTGTTGGGGAGTCCGGGTTTGGCCAGCCCATCCCAGAAGAAGTCCATTTCGTTGAAAGTTTCTTTGCAAGGAAATCCATTGACTTTCACTTCTGTTCATCACAATACTACAAATCATACAATGCCTTAAACATGCATGCTATTTGTTTTGTGAGAGAAACTTACGAGCCTTATACTAACTTCAAAAAAAATTTGGCTAATGAAACTAGAAAGAGTGCAGATATAAAGTTCTCATCATGGAGAAGTATAAGAGAATACAAGCCCTGTACATGATAGAATTAGGGTATGCATGGTAACACTCCAGCTTTTCTGTTTTTTTGTTCTTTTGTTCCCCAAAATAAAAAAGAAGAGAAATCCATTCAATAACGTTGATTAATTATTCTATTCCATGGAAAGGAAAAGTGGTTAGGGAATAGATTTGGAATAGAAACATGAAGTAGGAAAAAACTCTTTATCGCGGGAATAATTTCTAGAAATAAGTCATTTTATTTTTTTCCATTTTTTTCTTCTTCCTTTTCTAATCAGTGGTTGGAGACTTGTCATTGCCACCATCATCAATCGCCGGTCACCAGCCACCGGCCGTCGACTAGAGGAGGAGAAAAAGAGAGGAAAAAAGAAAAGAAAAAGGAAAAATAAAAAAGTATTTAAATATTAAAAGAAATTCTAACATGAAAAAATTTATAGGTTGCACCAAACACATTCATATTCTTTTTTTTATTCCAGGAATATAAATTTTTTATAGTTACAAAGCACGTTATTTTATTCAGAAATTATTCTAGGGAATAGAAATAGAAAAAAAACTATTTCTAAAAAAGTAATTGTTCCCCAGAATGGAAATGTTACCAAACGCACCCTTCATGTCTAGGGTTTATCGATACTTGTCTGGAGTCGCGAGTAGTTTAAGAAGAAGATTATAAGAAGTACACATAGACAAGATTATATTCTCTTACTGGAAGCGAGATCGGCAACACAGACATCTTGGAGCATGTCAGGATCAGCAGAAATGATGCCTAGGAAGACGGCAAAGCTCATGACTATAACAACAATAGCCACCATTCTTGGACCGATCTCCATTGTTAGTGGCATGCAAAAGGGAGGCGAAGAAGAAGAAGGCTTTGTTGGGCAAATGATATCTTCTTCTTAGCTTGGGGTGCAGTACTTATAAGGGAGAAATAAGACATATAAGGTGTTGACTTTTGAATGTGGCTACAAGTTCAAATTGCACAGCATGAAACATGTCTAGTGGCCCCAAAGAAAAAGTCTTGTCAAACTCAAATAATTTGCCGCCCAAATTAAAAAAATTAAAAAAAAATAATTTATTACCAATTAGTTGGAAAGGAGAAAAATAGTTTAAATTTTCTTTAATGATTAAACTCGGCAAAACTATGAGAATCAACTTTTGTAATAATTCCCAGCTCCCATCATTCGATATTCTATTGATCGAAAAGAAGGAGGGGCTCCAAACTTGGAAAGCGGAATGACATGCCGGACTTCTTTTATAAGGCTCCATTCAACAAGTCAGAAATTTTCTTGACAAGGCTAACGAAGTGCCCTAAAGGGCTGGTTCTTTCATGAATCCACCATCGATATCAAAACCTTATTTCGTGCTTGTCGACACCCAAAATTATCCTTATTGTCATGTGCTGGTCACAAGGATATAGACAATCATAGACATTCAAAATTACCCTCGTTGTCACATGCAAGTTGTGATTAACATTAACCCAACCTAGGTTAGTCAAGAGCTATTGGACTGGATTTCGATGGGCCTTCAAGTGGAGATATGTGATTCGATGATAAATAGATATTGCCATGTGTCAAGGTCACTACTGAAAACATAAAATTCAATTAGAATTGGCATCAAGATTTAGGCGGGAATAGTTGGTACTTAAAAGGGCACGTAAAATGAAATGAGTGACTAATACTTGCTGGACAAGTCACATGAGCACATCGAACAAGTCAGAAGACAACAAGATATGGATAAACTGGTTAAGCAAAGAAAGTGGAGTGACTTTCAAGGAGGATTCAACTGACCACCAATGGTTACCAGATTGGGCTATAAAAATGGCAAATAATCCAACGAAGGGACCCCTTCCCCCCACCCCCCCCCGGCGAACAACACACAAAAATCCTTCATCTTATCCTTTTAGTTATCTAAGCCTAGCTTAGTTTAGTTACAACTTTAGATTCCTTTCATAGACTCAATTCTTGCGAGTGCCTATATTCTACACAGTGCTGTCATCGATTAGATTTTGATGTTGTGTCATCATATCCATCTAGAAGCAATACCTACCAAGTGTTGAGTCCACCGTCCAATCTCGTCAATTAAAATTCGACATTGTGTCCTTATATCTATTTAGGAGCAGTTCCCACCAAGTGCTATTTCCACCATCCAACGTCGTCGATTTGGTTTCGACGTCGCGTCCTCACATACATCTAGGAGCAATACCTACTAGGTATTGTTTCCACTATCCATCATCATTGATTAGGTTCCGACGTTGTGTCCTCACATACATCTAGGAGCAGTATCTACTAGGTATTGTTTCCACTATCTAGCGTCGCTAATTAGGTTCCGACTTTGTGTCCTCACACCCAATTAGGAGAAGTGCCTTCTCGGTATTGTTTTCAATGTCTAACAATGTTAGATTAGCTTCGATGTTGTACAAACCACGTTGATTTTAATGGGGTCTCATTAGCCTGTTGAAGTGTGTTTGAATCAAGCTACTGATAAAATTTCGACACTGATCATCATTGATTCCAAGCTTGTATTAATCGACTCCATTGGGTTTGAGACTATATATTATAAATCTCCATTAGCATTTGACCTTCTCTATCCAATACTAGCAATAGAACTTAGGTCCCCCTTAATAAAAACCAAAATATAACACTTGATGGAAGATATTTCGTTGTGGGATCCAAAACTAACGAAACGGTGCTATTCATCGAACCCATCTTTTTCGCTATGAAACAAATGCTTGGCACACTTGACTTATGCGAAGTTAGTTTACGATTACGGTGTGATTTTGTAAATTACTCATAGTGCTTAAAGACAAACATACTCATCTCATCTTGAATGCCCACTTTGCACATGGTATATCATTTAGGAAATCAATTCCATAGACCATTTGCAATCACTATGACCACTTTCTGTATATACGCACACACATATATCAAGATTCAATTCTAACACCGGATATACTTGCGAGTTGCATCCAAATCATGGTTATTTCTGTGTGCATCTCTAAATTCATTACTTAAAGAAAAATACACATCTTAATTTGGCACATGGCGACCTAACATAAAGGCTTCTGCGCATGGAACTTACTAGGGCGTATGGCATATGCTTTGTAGCCGTTTGATGGAATACATACCATTTGCACTTCCCAAAAGTCATTTGGTTAGGTTGATGTAATCACTTTTTTCTATACTTAAACGCAAAAAATGAGGGTATCCTCCGTCTTTTAGGAGCTATTGGCATCTTCGAAATTTTTACTTGTCCTTCAATAATTAAAAACTTTCTTGTGTGTGATGATAAACGATGAGGTTATCATTTGAATATCTAGAGTAGTTCTTTGAATGTTAGATAGAAATAAATGTGCTACTTTAGTTAATTCTAACTAATTGACAATTATTTTCATTATGACGAAAGATATCCTGGACTAACACAGATAAAAGGTATAATAACATCCGGACATGACAAACATTGTTTAGCAAGCTGAAAATGGATAAACATTTACTATTTTCCATAACCAAATATTTTTTTTTTGATCGAAAGAATGTTTAAATAAAAATAAATAAGTTAAAATGATTTATAAATATCAGTTCTGGAATTTTCAAAGGCCTTTACTGAATATGGTAAAGCATCCGAAGACGGCTCTGGAATCTTATAGTTGAAGACAATTAAATAAATGTATTTATGGCATATCTAAATGAAACTAGCACATCAACCACACCAGTTGAGGGTTTTGGCCGGTCATTTATTTATAAAATCATCTATCTACTCCACTTTTCCCGGCATTTTGGCCCTCGTTGACTTTCGATCTCCTTTTCCGATTGGTTGTTTTTCTACTTCATTTTTGGTGTTCGGCAGGGTGCAAGTGATCGCTGTCGGAATGAAACCTCCCCCGTTCGCATCCTTAAAAAATGTTACAAGGCCACCCAACACGTGAACTTTGGTCCCCCTTTGTTTAAAAATTGGGCTACGGATTGAAAAGCCGACAAGATTTATTATAATCACATAAAAGTAGGATATGACGGTACCATAAAAACCTGTACTGTTGTGAAATTAGGTTGTTATAATGAACCCATATGATAAATTGAACTCGATAAATTGTTTGCGAACTCGTATAATTAGCTTCAAACTTGAACTCGATAAATTGTTTGCAAACTTACCTTTTCTTTATTAAGAATCCTAAGATTACTTATATAATTTTTATAGTCCAAGACAAATTTAATTATATCCGAACATTTTCAGCAGCAGACAATAGTTGGAGCACGACTTCTCATTTTTTGTGATTGCTAGATTTTAAATTGTTGTTATAATTGATCTTAACTATATTTCAATCTAACGTGGCTGTTATGTACATTTTCTAATTGAAGATTTGCAATGCACAAGATTTGGATCAATCATGGAGAAGTGGAGGAAATCATTGAAGATGAAAGCGCAGATTGGTTGGGGCGAAATTTAAAGTCCGAAAATCAGTCCCGGCCAATCATTCCAAACATTTTTAGCTCATATAGGCTGGGGTGGATTTTTGAGCTTTATTGTGTATATTTCGGGAGGACCACGCTTTTGGCCTTTGCATTGTGTAGCCTAAAAATGGCTAAGCTTAATTGTTCTTTTATGTTCTTATATTTCTAGAATTTCATTAGAGAATTTTTTAATCATATGCGGAAAGAATAAAATTTCACAAGTGAACACATTAATTTTTTGACCAAAAAGATTAATTTCAATTTTATTTAAATTCACTACCTTTCAGGCCTAGCCCGACTTGAACCCCAAAAGCCTGGCATAAATGTGGATGGGCTAGATGGTCCATTTTGGGTCCAAGCTTTCTTTCGGGCTTGAAAATTCCAGGCCTGAAAGTTTGGCCACGCCAAAGATTGGCTACAAGCCCGACTTGGCCTACCATTCCCTAGGGCCCACTACCCTTCTTTTATGTGATATTTCCATTTTTATATTCAATTTTCTTCTAACAGATAATAATAATAATAATAATAATAATAATAATAATAATAATAATAATAATAATAATAATAATAATACTCATTGTCACTTTCTTCACCTTCATTCTTCCACTCTTTTCTAACATAAGATAGTCACTCATCTTATTTTCTTGGCTTTCATTTTCCAAACATTTACAAACAAGTTTATTTTTGTCACCCTATATTTCTCTTCACCTCGGAATCTTTATTTTCTTTTACCAAACATAGTTTTGGTAGATTTGATTTACGGTGCATCGGTGAACATTCAATTTATTTCTTCACCTCGATATATTCATCTATATAAAGTTTAAGCATAATGAATTTCAAACACAGGCAATAAATAAATTATAATAATGGATAACTCACATTAGAAATAAACATATGTCTGATCTTTTGTAATTATTGATTATTAATGTAAACTGAAGCGATAGGGTTTGCTAATATCGGAAAAAGTAATAGGATTCTTAACTATCACTATTGTAAGTCTATATTTCTTTTTCAATTTCATTTTATTTAAAAAATTGAATTATTGGAATAAAATATAAACTATGATCTTGCAAATAGACTAAGATATATTTTTCTACTATTGTTTCTCTTTAAAATTAAGCGAATGTCTTTATTAAGTGAATTTTTTTAATTAATATAATAAGCTACACATAAATAATATTCATGGGTAGAAGGAGCATGATCCAATTATCCCTCAAGGGCTAGGCTCCCGTGGTGATCAGCAAACTAGCCTTGACAATACCCCCTCAAGAAGGACGTCCCTCAAGCATATGTTGATCCCTAATTGCTGGCTGATCCTCCTAACCAGGGGACCAATTGGAGGCGTCCTCCTAAGCGCCGGTAATCTTCTCTACCCTCTTTGTTGATATATTATACATATGTACATAGGAGTATGGAACATTAGAGATCTCGGTAAACCCCTTAAGCAAGCATAAGTCAGAAATTTTTAAGGTCCAACAACTTGAGCTATGTGGGAATTGTGGAAACAAAAATTTCCCAGATGACTTTTAGCACGGTATCCTTGGTTTTGCTGCCAGGTTGGAAGTGGGTTAACAATTATAATTATTCCCCTAGGGGAAGGGTTTGGGTGGGGTGGAACCCCGGGATGTTTCCTTTGATGTGACTTTTTCAATGGAGCAAGTCCAAGGTAGATTATCCTGGTTGGCCTCGGGCAAGGTCTTCTTCTTCATGGTGGTTTACGCTGAACATACATTTGTCTCAAGACGCCCTTTATGGGATGACATAATTCGTTCCAGTTCTATTCTTGCGAACACTCACCTAGATTATAGCAAGAGATTTTAATGCTATTTGAGATCCTTCGGATAGAGTGGGAAGTTCTAATGTGTGGATTCTAACTTTTGATGAAGTTCAAGATTGTCCCAATCAAGCAGGACTTGATGATCTCAGGTATACAGGGCATAGGTTTACTTGGGCTACTTCTATGGGCCCTAATTGTAAGCAATGGAAAATTAATAGAGTGCTTATGAATTCCCGCTGGAATTCTAAGTTCTCTTACTTTGAAGCTTCATTTTTGGCCTATGGTGTTTCGGACCACATTCCGATGGTTGTTAAAATTATGCCTATGCCTAAGTCAAACAAACCCTTTAAGTTATTCAACTTTTGGATTACTCGCCCGGACTTCTTCAGGTTGGTCTCTCAAGTCTGGGACTCACCGTTTACTGGGACATTGATATATGTTTTGTGCTCTAAGCTGTGACTACTCAAATGCAGGTTGAAACAACTCAATAGAGAGTCATTTTCGGACATTTCTTCTCAAACGGTTGAGGCGAGACATGCTTTATGCAACACCCATGATGCTCTTCAAATTGATCCCAATAATCTACAACTTGCAGAAGTTGAGAAGATTCAGCTCCAAACTTCTTCTGTGTTGCACCTTCAAGAAGAATCTTTCTACAGACAAAAGTCTAGGGTGTGGTGCTTAAAAGAAGGGGATCTCAATTCCAATTTTTTTCATCATTCGGTGAAAATGAGATACCTTCATAACAAGATTATCTCGCTAGCTGATGGGGACAATATCACCTCAAACCCTACTGAAATTCAGCGCTTATTTGTTGATCATTTCTGTGAGCTTTTGATGGCTTCTCCTCCCGATGTTCGACTGACCATGGAAGAGATTAGGGCGGTCTTGAGACGCACCTTAGATGAAAATCATATGCGTTTTATCTCTAGTCCTATCTTTGATATTGAGATTATGGATACTTTATTCTTGCTTGTAGTGAGTAAAGCCCCTGGTCCATACGGTTTTCATATAGAGTTTTTAAAGCATTCTTAGGAAATTGTTGGTTCCTCGGTAATTTTGGCGATTAAAGATTTCTTTGCAAAGGGCAAGTTGTTGCGGGAAATTAATACTACCATTCTAGCCTTGATCCCCAAGATCCCCAATGCTTCCAATGTCAATGACTTTCGGCCTATAGCCTGTTGCAACACAATATACAAATGTATCACCAAATTAATTGCCAAGCGGCTCTCTCATGTGCTGCCTTCTATCATTAGCTTGCCTCAAAATGCTTTTGTTAAAGGCAAACATATTAGTGACAATATTTTCCTAGCTCAAGAATTTTTTTGTGGCTTCCATCATGAGCCCTACCGGCCTAAGTGTATTATTAAGGTTGATTTCAAGAAGGCTTATGATACAGTTGATTGGGATTTTATTGAATTAACTCTACATGCCTTTGGCTTCCCTCCCGAGTTCATTGCCCGCATTATGGTTTGTATTCGGTCCCCCAAGTTCTCTATTTCCCTGAATGGGGAACTCATGGATTCTTTTCGAGTAAAGGGGGCATTCGACAAGGTGACCCAATGTCTCCTTACATCTTCACGCTTGTTATGGAAGTCTTTACTAGTTTATTAGACATACAAACCAAACAACCGGCTTTTGGGTTTTTCTGGCAATGTAAGTCCGCTAGGCTCTCTCATCTATTTTTTGCGGATGACGTACTTCTCTTCACTGAAGCTAGCTTGGCTTCTATTGAGCTACTAAAGGAAGGGATTGATAATTTCTTCAGTTGGAGTGGGCTCACACTGAACTTAAGGAAAAGTGAAGTCTTCCTCTCTAGGGGCTCTCCTGCTCTTCATGATGATATTTTGAACAAGTTGGGTTACCAGTTGGTCTCCCTTCCTTTCCGTTACCTTGGAGTACCTGTCATCCCTTCAAGATTAGGAAAGACGGATTGCGTCTCTCTTGTGAATGCAATTACTGCTTGAACTCAATCATGCACCCACAGATTCCTCTCCTTTGCGGGACGGTTGCAACTCATAAGGTCAGTGCTTCACTCTATCCAAGCTTTTTGGGCTCAAGTCTTCTTTTTACCTTGCTCGATACTTAATCGTATTGAACAAATTTTTTAGCAATTCTTATGGAAAGGCCCGATGATGGGACCGGGTGGTGCTAAAGTTTCTTGGAGTGATGTTTCTCTTCCGAAAAAAAGGAGGCCTTGGTATTCATACCTTACATGAGAGTAATATAGCTTCAATGCTCAAGCACATTTGGATTCTCTTTTCGATAAGGAATCCTTTTGGTGCAAATGGATTCATTTCACCTTCTTAAAGCAAAAGAATTTTTGGGTTGTCCCTCATCCTACGCTTTGTTTGTGGGCTTGGAAAAATATTTTAGACCTTCGCGAGCATTTCCAACAGCACTTCAGGTGGATTATTGGGAATGGGCGTCCAGTCTCTTTTTGGTTTGATCCTTGGCATCCTAAGGGTCCGTTGTATGGTGTGTTCTCTAACCAAGACATTTACCGTTCGGGTATCTCGCGGCTGGCTTCGATTGCGGATGGCTTTGCCACTCCAATGGGATGGTATGTTATCAATATTTTGGCCAACCGGTGGGATCCCCTCCCAATGTTCAATCGGGGAAGAAGATCGTTTTTAGTGGCTCTATCACCTATCCAGTCATTTCTCTACGCCTCGCATAGGAGTTAATTCGGCCTAAGGGTGATATGGTCTCTTGGTCCTCCCTTATTTGGAGCTCCTCTATGCCTCCTCGATATCAAACACATCTTTGGCTCATTACTCGAAAGCGGTTGCCGACTCAAGTCTTGCTTATCTCTTATGGTAGAATTATG
Source organism: Eucalyptus cladocalyx (assembly GCA_017140615.1). NCBI lineage: Eukaryota > Viridiplantae > Streptophyta > Magnoliopsida > Myrtales > Myrtaceae > Eucalyptus > Eucalyptus cladocalyx. Next base: position 51,853,807 of record CM029521.1, read on the forward strand.
GCTACAAATTGTCCTTTTTGCTTGTGTAGACCAGATTCTATAGATCACTTGTTTTTTGCTTGCCATGTTACGGGTAACCTTGCTTCTTTTTGGGCGGCGAAATTCAATCGTGCTTGGCGTAATAAACTGTGGATGGAGAATCTTGCTTGGGCTTCCAAAGCGCTTTGCGGATAGTAGCTTTTATTAGACTTTGGCTCGCTTTAGCTTTGGAGCCTTGTGTTACATCATTTGGAGAGAACATAATAACATTCTATTTCACAACCAGACCTTCTTCCTTTTGGCAATGAAGATGCACCTCTAGAAGGCTATTAAAGATAAAGCGATGACTTTTAAGTATGTCCCGAACATTCCCAAGAACAAAAGACTTCAATGGAGCTGGGATTTACATCCGTCTATCTTTGATTGATGGAGGTTCTCTAGCGTTTGTTTGTTAGTATTTTTGTTCTTGCTTTTCACCTTTTGTTGGTTTCTCTTTTGGGAACCATGGCACCCCTACACTCGCATTAGACTTTTGTCTTCTTGAGTGCCTGTCTTTTGTTGGTGCCAAGCCTCCATCTTGTATTCCTTATAGGCAAAATCTATACATCTCTTATCTTCACCCAAAATATATAATCAACACTCATGTTAGGTGGTTTGACCTAGCAGTGCGGTTAGTAAGTTGTGTGGTAAATGAATAAGTATTTCTATTATGGGTCAATACTACGAAAAATCCCAAACTGGTAGATCTATGATAAACTTATCCCAAATTAATTTTTTGACCACAAAAAACCCAAATTAATATATATGTGAAAAATTTATCCTAAATAATCACAAAAAAATTCGAATCGCCGCACTTGTGAAAAATGTATCCATAAACAAATTTTTTTCACCACAAAAAATTTCAAACCGATACATTTATGACAAATATACCATTAGTTAAATTGGATCAATATCACAAAAAATCTCAAAACTAGTACAACTATGACAAATATAGAATAAAATCCCAAATTGTTACATCAATCAACTATCATGTGTCATCCGACTCAGCAATTTGGCAATAAAATTTAACGGAATCGACGGCCGGTGAATTTGTTAAAGGCGCGGTGCATCCGTTTGGGGTTTTTGATCGTGATTTGTCATTATGATCATCTGTTTATGCCTCACCAAAGTTGCATCTTTCCGTATACACAACTCATTTAAGTTTGTTAATTCCCTATATTTTGTTTGCGAGGAGTAGGTAATTTATTAACCTATTATATAGATAGAAAGGAAAAAGCCAAGTTTTATTTTGTTTGATCTAAGAGTAGTAGAATGGAGACAATGTCAAACTTGTTGGGTCTTTAGGACATTGATCATCCCCTTCTCTTGAATGCCTTGGATTGCCTAAGGTGTTGTTGGGGAGTCCGGGTTTGGCTAGCCCAAATCGTGAGAAGAAGTCCAAGGACTGTTTCGTTGAGGAAAGACATTGCTTTGCAAGGGAATTCATTGACTTTCACTTTTGTTCATCACAATACTATGAATCATATAATGCCTTAAACATGCATATTATTTGTTTTGTGAGAGAAACTTATGAGCCCTATACTAACTTCAGAAATACTTTTATTCTAAGAATAGAAATTTTGCATTGTTTCTAAACACGTTATCTTATTCAAAAATTATTCCAAGGAATAGAAATAGAAAAAAACTATTTCTAAAAAAGAAATTATTCTCGGAACAAAAATGTTACCAAACGCACACTTGATGTCTAAGGTTTATCAATACTCGTCTAGAGTCCCGGGTAGTTTAAGAAGAAGATTATAAGAAGCACACATAGACAAGCTTATATGCTCTTACTGGAAGTGAGATCGACAACACAGACATCTTGGAGCATGTTGAGATCAGCAAAAACGATGCCTAGGAAGACGGCGAAGCTCATGACTATAACAACAACAACCACCATTCTTGGACCGATCACCATTGTTAATGGCATGCAAAAGGGAAGCAAGGAAGAAGAAGGCTTTGCTGGGCAAATTATATCTTCTTCTCAGCTTGGAGTGAAGAAGAAGGCGTTGACTTTCGAATGCGGTTGCAAGTTCAAATTGGGTAGCGTGAAACATGTCTATTGGCCCCTAAGAAAAAGTCTTCTTAAACTCAAATAATTTGCTGCCCAAAGAAAAAAGACTAAAATAATTTATTAACAATTAATTGGAAAGGAGAAAAACAGCTTAAATTTTCTTTAATGATTAAATTTAGCAAAACTATGAGAATGAATTTATGTAATAATTCCTAGCTTCTGTCATTCGCTATTCTATTGATACAAAAGAAGGAGGAGCTTGAAACTTGGAAGGCGGAATGACATGCCAAAATTCTTTTATAAGGCTCTTTTTGGCAAGTCAAAAAATTTCTTGACAAGGCCGATAGAGTGCCCTAAAGGGCTGGTTCTTTCATGAATCCACCATCGATATCAAAACCTTATTTCGTGCTTGTTGACGCTCAAAATTGTCCTTATTGTCATGTGCTAGTCACAAGGGATATAGACAATCATAGGTATTCAAAATCACCCCCGTTGTCATGTGCAGGCTGTGATTAATATTAACCAACCCAAGTTAGTCATGAGCCGTTGGACTTGATTTCGATGCGCCTTCAAATGGAGATACGTGATTCCATGATAATTAGTTGATTGCCACATGTCAAGGTTAAGAGATACTACGAAGACGTAAAATTCAAATAGAATTGGCGTCAAGATTTAGGCAGGAATGGTTCGTACTTAAAAGGGCATGCATAATCAAATGAGAAGTAAATATGTACTAGACAAGTCATGTGAGCATCGTCGAACAAGTCAGAAGACAACAAGATATGGATAGAGCGATTAAAGTGAGAATGTGGAGCGACTTTCAAGAAGTATTCAACCGACCGCTGATGGTTCCCAGATTGAGCTATAAACACTACAGATAATCCAACAAAGCCTCTCCCCCTCTCCCTTGGGGGAACAACACACAAAAATCATTCATCTTATCCTCTTAGTTTTCTAAGCCTAGCTTAGTTTAGTTATAGCTTCAGAATCCTTTTGTAGACTCAATTCTTGCGAGTGCCTATATTTTAGGTAGTGCTGTTGTCGATTAGATTCCGATGTTGTGTCCTCATATCCGTCTAGAAGCGGTACCTACCATTTGTTGAGTCCATCTTCGAGCGTCATCAACTAAAATTCAACGTTGTGTCCTCATATCTATTTAGGAGCAGTACCTACCAGGTGTCGTTTCCACCATCCAAAGGTCGTCGATTTGGGTTCGATGCGTGTCCTCATATCCATTTAGGAACAGTACCTACCAAGTGTTGTTTGCACTGTCTAGCGCCGTTGATTAAGTTTCGACGTTGTGTCCTTGAACCCAATTAGGAGCAGTGCCTTCTCAGTATTAATTTCAATGTCTAGCATTGTCGAATTAGCTTCGTTGTTGTACAAACAATGTTGATTTTAATGGGGTTTCATTAGCCTGTTGAAGTGTGTTTGAATCAAGCTGTTGATTAGATTTTGACACCGGTCGTCATTGATTCCAAGCTTGTATTGATCGACTTCATTAGGTTTGAGACTATATATTATATATCTCCATTATCATTGGCATTCTCTGTCCAATACTAGTATAGAGCCTAGGTCCCCTTTAATAAAAACCAAAATATAACACTTGATGGAAGATTACGGCAATTACGGAGTGATTTTGCTATGAAACATCGAACCCATCTTTTTTGCTATTCATCGAACCCATCTTTTTCGCTATGAAACAAATGCTTGACACAATTGACTTATGCAAATTTAGTTTACGATTACGGCAATTACGGAGTGATTTTGTAAACTTCCCATAGTGCTTAAATACAAACATATCATTTAGGAAATCAATTCCTTAGACCATTTGCAATGACTATCACCTCTCTATGTGTATATATATATATACTGCAAGTTTAAACTGCACAGCATGAAACATGTCTATTGGCCCCAAAAGAAAAAGTCTTCTCAAACTCAAATAATTTGCCGCCCAAAAAAAGAAGGAAGACTCAAATAATTTATTAACAATTAAGAGCCATTGGACTTGATTTCAATGGGCCTTCAAGTATAGTTACGTGATTCGCTGATAAATAGTTGATTGCCACGTGTCAAGGTCAAGAGATACTACTGAAGACATAAAATTCAAATAGAATTGGCATCAAGATTTAGGTGGGAATGGTTGGTACTTAAAAGGGCACGCATAATCAAATGAGCGGTTAATACTTGCTAGACAAGTCATGTAAGCATCATCGAATAGGTCAGAAGACAACAAGATATGGATAAAGCAGTTAAGCAGAGAATGTGGAGCGAATTTTAGGAAGTATTCAACGGACCGCCGATGATTCCTAGATTGGGCTATAAATACCGCAAATAATCCAACGAAGGGCCTCCCTCCCCCTCTCCCCGAGGGAACAACACATAAAAATCATTAATCTTATCCTTTTAGTTATCTAAGCCTAGCTTAGTTTAGTTATAGCTTCATATTCCTTTCATAGACTCAATTCTTGCGAGTGCCTATATTCTAGGTAGTGTTGTTGTCGAGTAGATTCCAATGTTGTGTCCTCATATCCATCTAGAAGCAGTACCTACCAACTGTTGAGTCCATCTTCTAGCATCATCAACTAAAATTCAACGTTGTGTCCTCATATCTATTTAGGAGTAGTACCTACCAAATGTTGTTTCCACCATCCATCATCGTCGATTTGGGATCGACGTTGTGTCCTCATATCCATCTAAGAGTAGTACCTACTAGGTGTTGTTTCCACTGTCTAGCATAAGTAATTAGGTTCCAATGTCGTGTCCTTGAACCCAATTAGGAGCAGTGCCTTCTCGGTATTATTTTCAATGTCCAGTGTTGTAGAATTAGCTTCGATGTTGTACAAACCACGTTGATTTTAATGGGGTCTCATTAGTGTGTTGCAGTGTGTTTGAATCAAGCTGTTGATTAGATTTCGACATTGGTCGTCATTGATTCCAAGCTTGTATTGATCAACTCCATTAGGTTCGAGACTATATATTATATATCTCCTTTAGCATTGACCTTCTCTGTCCAATACTAGCATAGAGCCTAGGTCCCCTTTAATAAAAACCAAAATATAACACTCGATGGAAGATATTTCGTTGCGGGATCTAACCGACGAAATAGTGCTATTCATTGAACCCATCCTTTTCGATATGAAACAAATGCTTGACACACTTGACTTATGCAAAGTTAGTTTACGATTACGGAGTGAATTTGTAAATTTCTCATAGTGCTTAAATACAAACATACTCATCGTTAATGCCCACTTATAGAGATAAGAACGCTTCAAGTGTCATAAGTTGGCACAAAGTGACACTTAAGTGCCAAAAGTTATGAAAGGTACATTTAAGTGCCACATTCAAAAAGAAATGGGACACTTAAGTGTTACTCCGGCTAAAATCTAGCCAAAGTGCTAACGAATGTAATTTTCGGCGAAATAAGTGCAAAACGACATCGTTTTGCACGCCGACGTGGCCAAATAGTGTAAAAATGACGTCCTTTTTGCATTGACATGGCGATAAATTAATGTAAAAAATAATTAGATTTAATTTAAAACTAAATTTACTTAATACTTAAAAATACAAATATAAATATTAAAAAATTAAATTTAAAAAAGGGGGGGCGGAGACAGCTCAGGGCTCGGCCTCGCCGTCGCCGCCGCCACCGGCGGTGGCCTCGGCGGGGGAAGGGTCGGGGCTGGGGTCGCGGCCCCGGCCGCGGGGCCGACGACCCCGGCCGACTAGCGAGGGCCTGCGAGCCGTCATCGGATCTAGGTGAGGGCCGCAACCCTTGCCCAGATCGGGTGAGGGTCGGCGGCCCTCGCCCGGCCGGGGCCAAGGGTCACCGCCGACCCTCGCAGGCGGTAACCCTTTGCCCGGCCGAGCCGGGGGTTGCCGGCCCTTTCGCGGATTCGGGCGAGGGCTCACGACCCCGCCGACCCTTCCCCGGCCGAGGCGCGCTAGGGGCGGCGACGGCCGAGGGCCGAGGCCCTCCGCCGTCTCGGCCCCCTTTTTTTAATATTAAAAATTGTTATTTTTAAATGTTTTAAATAATTTTACTTTTAAATTAAATTTAATTATGTTTTAAAAAATATTAAAATTTTATTTTAAAATGTTTTAAATAAATTTAATTTTAATTTTAATTTAATTAATCTTTATATTAATCTTTTTTCCACGTCAACACTAAAATGGTGCCGTTTTGTCTTTGCTTCGCTGGAAAATCACCACGTCAGCATTTTGGCCGGATTGGCACTCAAGCGATCCATTTTACTCCGATCTTGGCACTTAAGTGTACCTTTCATAACTTTTGGCACTTAAGTGTCCCTTTGTGCCAACTTATGGCACTCCGGGGGTCCGTGTCCCCCACTTACACATAGTATATCATTTAGGAAATCAATTCCATAGACCATTTGCAATCACTATCACCACCTCTCTCTCTCTCTCTCTCTCTCTCTCTCTCTACATATATATATATATATATATATATATATATATATATATATATATATATGTATGTATGTATAAGGCATTGACTTTTGAATGCGACTGCAAGTTCAAACTGCACAGCATGAAACATGTCTATTGGCCACAAAGAAAAAGTCTTCTCAAACTCAAATAATTTGCCACCCAAATAAATAAATAAATAAAAGACTCAAATAATTTATTAACAATTAATTGGAAAGGAGAAAAATAGCTTAAATTTTCTTTGATGATTAAACTCAGCAAAACTATAATAATTCCTAGCTCCTGTCATTCGCTATTCTATTGATAGAAAAGAAGGAGGTCAAAACTTGGAAGGCAGAATGACGTGCTGGATTTCTTTTATAAGGCTCCTTTCAACAAGTCAGAAATTTTCTCAACGAGGCCGACAAAGTGCCTCGAAGGGCTGGTTCTTTCAGGAATCCACCATCGATGTCGGGGCTCGGCACTCGGCCTGCCGCCGCCTACACAGCGGTGGCCGGCCGGGGAAGGGTCGGTTGGGGTTGCCGGGCCTCGGCTGGGGCCGACGACCCCGGCCGACTAGCGCGAGGGCCTGCGAGCCGTCATCGGATCTAGGTGAGGGCGCGACCCTTGCCCGAGATCCGGGTGAGGGTCGGCGGCCCTCGCCGGCCGGGCCAAGGGTCACCCCGACCCCTCGGCGGCGGTAACCCTTGCCCCGCCGGGCCCGGGGTTGCCGACCCTCCCCCGGATACGGGCGAGGGCTCCGACCGGCCGACCCTTCCCCGGCCGGGCGAAATTTTGCTAGGGAGGAGCGGCGGCGGCCGAGGGTGAGCCCTCTGCCGTCTCGGCCCCTTTTTTTAATATTAAAAATTGTTATTTTTAAATGTTTTAAATAATTTTACTTTTAAATTAAATTTAATTATGTTTTAAAAAATATTAAAATTTTATTTTAAAATGTTTTAAATAAATTTAATTTTAATTTTAATTTAATTAATCTTTATATTAATCTTTTTTCCACGTCAACACTAAAATGGTGCCGTTTTTGTCTTTGCTTCGCTGGAAAATCACCACGTCGGCGTTTTGGCCGGATTGGCACTCAAGCGATCCATTTTACTCCGATCTTGGCACTTAAGTGTACCTTTCATAACTTTTGGCACTTAGTGTCCCTTTGTGCCAACTTATGGCACTCCAGTCCGTGTCCCCCACTTACACATAGTATATCATTTAGGAAATCAATTCCATAGACCATTTGCAATCACTATCACCACTCTCTCTCTCTCTCTCTCTCTCTCTCTACATATATATATATATATATATATATATATATATATATATGTATGTATGTATAAGGCATTGACTTTTGAATGCGATTTGCAAGTTCAAACTGCACAGCATGAAACATGTCTATTGGCCACAAAGAAAAAGTCTTCTCAAACTCAAATAATTTGCCACCCAAATAAATAAATAAATAAAAGACTCAAATAACTTATTAACAATTAATTGGAAAGGAGAAAAATAGCTTAAATTTTCTTTGATGATTAAACTCAGCAAAACTATAATACTTCCTAGCTCCTGTCATTCGCTATTCTATTGATAGAAAAGAAGGAGGTCAAAACTTGGAAGGCAGAATGACGTGCTGGATTTCTTTTATAAGGCTCCTTTCAACAAGTCAGAAATTTTCTCAACGAGGCCGACAAAGTGCCTCGAAGGGCTGGTTCTTTCAGGAATCCACCATCGATATCAAAACCTTATTTCGTGCTTGTTGACACCCAAAATTCTCCTTATTGTCATTGGCATGTGCTGGTCACAAGGGATATAGACAATCATAGACATTCAAAATCACCCTCGTTTTCACGCAAGCTATGATGAACATTAACCCAACCTAGGTTAGTCAAGAGCCATTGGACTTGATTTCGATGGGCCTTCAAATGGAGATACATGATTCGGTGATAAATAGTTGATTGCCACGTGTCAAGGTCAAGAGATACTACTAAAGGCATAAAATTCAAATAGAATTAGCGTCAAGATTTAGGCGGGAATGGTTGGTACTTAAAAGGGCACACATAATCAAATGAGTCGCTAATACTTGCTGGACAAGTCATGTGAGTATCATCGAACAAGTCATAAGAAAACAAGATATGGATAAAGCAGTTAAGTAGAGAAAGTGGAGCGACTTTCAAGGAGGACTCAACCGACCATCGATGGTTCTGACGCCGTGTCCTCATATCCATCTAGGAGCAGTAACTACCAGGTGTCGTTTCCACATCCCAGTGTCATTGATTAGGATCCAACCTCGTGTCCTCGAACCCAATTAGAAGAAGTGCCTTCTCAGTATTATTTTCAATGTCCAGCGTTGTTGAATTAGCTTCAATATTGTACAAACCACGTTGATTTTAGTGGGGTTTCATTAGTGTGTTGAAGTGTGTTTGAATCAAGCTATTGATTAGATTTCAACACTGGTGGTCATTGATTCCAAGCTTGTATTGATCGACTCCATTAGGTTTGAGACTATATATTATATATCTCCATTAGCATTTGACCTTCTCTATCCAACACTAGCATAAAGCCTAGGTCCCCTTCAATAAAAACCAAAATATAACACTTGATGGAAGATATTTCGTTGGATCCAAAACCGATGAAACAGTGCTATTCATCGAACCCATCTTTTGCTATGAAACAAATGCTTGACACACTTGAATTATGCAAAGTTAGTTTAGGATTGTGGAGTGATTTTGTAAATTTCTCATGGTGCTTAAATACAAACATACTCATCTTGAATGCCCACTAAAACGTAGTATAGCATTTAGGATATCAATTCCATAGACTATTTGCAATCACCATCCCCACTGTCTAATATATATATACACACATATATCAAGATTCAATTTTGACGCCAGATATGCTTTGGAGTTGCATCAAAATCATAGTTACTTCTATGTGCATCTCTAAATTCATTACTTACAGAAAAATACACATCTTAATTTGGCACGTAGCAACCTAACAAAAAGGCTTCTGCACATGGAACCTACTACGGCGTATGGCATATCCTTTGTAGCCATTTGATGGAATACATACCATTTGCACTTCTTAAAATTCATTTGGTTACGTTTATGTAATCACTTTTTTCTATTCTTAAATGAAAATAAAAATAAAAATGAGGGTATCCTTTGTCTTTTAAGAGCTATCGGCATCTTTGAAATTTTTACTCGTCCTTCAATAATCAAAAACTTTCTTGTGTGTGATGATAAACAATGAGGATATCATTCGAATATCTAGAGTAGTTCTTTGAATATTATATAGAAATAATTGAGCTACACACAGACATCTTGGAGCATGTCGGGATCAGCAAAAACAATGCCTAGGAAGACGGCGAAGCTCATGACTATAACAACAATAGCCACTATTCTTGGACCGATCTCTATTGTTAGTGGCATGCAAAAGGGAGGCGAAGAAGAAGAAGGCTTTGTTGGGCAAATGATATCTTCTACTTAGCTTGGAGTGCAGTACTTAGGGAGAAATAGGACATATAAGGTGTTGACTTTTGAATGCAGCTACAAGTTCAAATTGCACAGCATGAAACATGTCTAGTGACCCCAAAGAAAAAGTCTTGTCAAACTCAAATAATTTGCCGCTAAAATAAAAAAAAACTAAAATAATTTATTACCAATTAGTTGGAAAGGAGAAAAAAATAGTTTAAATTTTCTTTGATGATTAAACTTGGCAAAAATATGAGAATGAACTTATGTAATAATTCCTAGCTCCTGTCATTTGATATTCTATTGATAGAAAAGAAGGTGGGGCTCCAAACTTGGAAAGTGGAATGACATGCCGGACTTCTTTTATAAGGCTCCATTCAACAAGTCAAAAATTTCTTGACAAGGCCGATGGAGTGCCCTAAAGGGCTGGTTCTTTCATGAATCCACCATCGATATCAAAACCTTATTTCGTGCTTGTCAACACCCAAAATTATCCTTATCGTCACGTGCTGGTCACAAGGGATATTGACAATCGTAGACATTCAAAATCACCCTCGTTGTCACATGCAGGTTGTGATTAACATTAACCCAACCCAGGATAGTCAAGAGCCGTTGGACTGGATTTCGATGGGCCTTCAAGTGGAGATATGTGATTCAATGATAAATAGATAATTGCCACGTGTCAAGGTCAAGACATACTACTGAAGGCATAAAATTCAATTAGAATTGGTATCAAGATTTAGTTGGGAATGGTTGGTACTTAAAAGGGCACGTAAAATGAAATGAGCAACTAATACTTGTTGGACAAGTCACATGAGCACGTCGAACAAGTCAAAAGACAACAAGATATGGATAAAGTGGTTAAGTAGAAAAAGTGGAGCGACTTTCAAGGAGGATTCAACCGACCACCAATGGTTACCAGATTGGGCTATAAAACCGCAAATAATCCAACGAAGGGACTCCCTCCCCGGGGAACAACACATGAAAATCCTTCATCTTAATCCTTCATCTTATCCTTTTAGTTATCTAAGCCTAGCTTAGTTTAGTTACAGCTTCAGATTCCTTTTGTAGACTCAATTTTGCGTAGTGCCTATATTCTACGTGGTTCTATCGTCGATTAGATTCCGATGTTGTGTCATCTTATCTATCTAGAAGCAATACCGACCAAGTGTTTAGTCCACCGTCGAACATCATCAATTAGAATTCAACGTTGTGTCCTTATATCTATTTAGGAGTAGTTCCCACCATGTGCTGTTTCCACCATCCAACGTCATCAATTTGGTTTCGACATCGTGTCTCACATACATCTAGGAGCAGTACCTACCAGGCATTGTTTCCAATGTCCATCATCGTTGATTAGGTTCCACGTTGTGTCCTCACATACATTTAGGAGCAGTATCTACTAGGTATTGTTTCCACTATCTAGTGGCGCTGATTAGGTTTCAACTTTGTGTCCTCGAACCCAATTAGGAGCAATGCCTTCTCAGTATTATTTTCAATGTCTAACATTGTCGAATTATTTCGATGTTGTACAAATCACGTTGATTTTAATGGGATCTCATTAACCTGTTGAAGTGTGTTTGAATCAAGCTATTGATAAAATTCTGACACTAATCATCATTGATTCCAAGCTTGTATTAATGGACTCCATTGGGTTTGAGACTATATATTATAAATCTCCATTAGCATTTGACCTTCTCTGTCCAATACTAGCAATAAACCCTAGGTCCCCCTTAATAAAAACCAAAATATAACACTTGATGGAAGATATTTCGTTGCGGGATCCAAAAGCGATGAAACAATGCTATTCATTGAACCCATCTTTTTTGCTATGAAACAAATGCTTGGCACACTTGACTTATGCAAAGTTAGTTTACGATTACGGTGTGATTTTGTTAATTTCTCATAGTGCTTAAATACAAACATACTCATCTCATCTTGAATGCCCACTTACACATGGTATATCATTTAGGAAATCAATTCCATAGACCATTTGCAATCACTATGACCACTCTCTGTATATACGCACACACATATATCAAGATTCAATTCTAACGCCGGATATGCTTGCGAGTTGCATCATAATCATGGTTACTTCTGTGTTCATCTCTCAATTCATTATTTAAAAAGAAAAATACACCTTAATTTGGCGTGTGGTGACCTAACAGGAAAGCTTCTGCGCATGGAACCTACTAGGGTGTATGGCATATGCTTTGTGGCCGTTTGATGGAATACATACCATTTGGTTAGTTCAAAGTGGGTAGCGTGAAACATGTATATTGGCCCCAAAAAAGTCTTCGCAAATTCAAATAATTTACCGCCCAAAAAAAAAAAGACTAAAATAATTTATTAGCAATTAATTGGAAATGAGAAAAATAGCTTAAATTTTCTTTAATGATTAAATTTAGAAAAACAACGAGAATGAATTTATGTAATAATTACTAGCTCTTGTCATTCGCTATTCTATTGATACAAAAGGAGGAGGAGCTTGAAACTTGGAAGGCAGAATGACATGCTAGACTTCTTTTATAGGGCTCCTTTTGGCAAGTCAGAAACTTTCTTGACAAGGCCGACAAAGTGCCCTAAAGGGCTGGTTCTTTCATGAATCCACCATCGATATCAAAACCTTATTCCATGGTTGTTGGCACCCAAAATTATCCTTATTGTCATGTGCTGGTCACAAGGGATATAGACAATCATAGACATTCAAAATCACCCTCATTTTCACGTGCAAGCTATGATGAACATTAACCCAACCTAGGTTAGTCAAGAGCCATTGGACTTGATTTCGATGGGCCTTCAAATGGAGATACATGATTCGGTGGTAAATAGTTGATTGCCACATGTCAAGGTCAAAGAGATACACAAGACGTAAAATTCAAATAGAATTAGCGTCAAGATTTAGCGAGGAATGGTTGTTATGCAAAAGGGCACACATAATCAAATG